>JASDDO010000022.1:612715441-613924011 GCA_030015575.1 Agapanthus africanus
TATTCATTAAAATAATATTAAATTATAAAATTTCCCAAAAATCATATTTTATTATTTTGAAGACGTTACAATCTACCCCCCTTAAAGAAATTCGGTCCCCGAATTTAAATTTAAACCCCCAAATACTAAAATATTTCAATACAAATTCCAAGTCATCGGGGTTCCGAAATCATCTATACATAAAACATCATAGCGCAATGCATGCGCATGAGTACTGAGCAGATAACTCAAAAGCAACACTCCATCAAGCATCCGCAATCATCGGAGTCATGATAATGACACAATGTCAAATCCAATACAAAATCAATATGATATGGACCAAGACTATACATGTAGACATCCAATCTATACATGTAAATAGCTGATGCAAATGTATGCCAAATCTTTTTAAGTCGCTGTGCGATGCGCGTAACACTGCACAGTGGCGGACGTTTCTCATAAGAAAATAACTATATATGTGTATATATATCCTTTGTTTAATAGGTACGTTCCGCCGTTTTGAAAACAGTTTAGAAGGGTTTCCTTGTTTTTAAAACGTTTCGTGTCATATCGGACACGTAGGTATATACTGAGACTATAGCTCGCTTTTCGGAAATCCCTTCGATAACTATCGATGCATGCAAAATATATCCAGGTACTGCCCACTGACTAGTCCTGCTCAGTATGAAAGCAAATATCCAACATCATAAAAATGTACTGCTCCAAAAGGAATAAATCCCAAAAATCACATAACACCACCCTGTGCGTCTGGTGCGCACGGAAATCAAAATCCATATATGTGCTAAACATGTGCACAAAACAACATCTAGGTGCAACGGGTGTGCACGAAGCATCTGTCATAGGCAACGTGTGCCTGGCAGCCAAAACAGGTGCATCTGACATGCACGAAGAATCTCGATTTAGTGCATCTGGTGTGCCCCAAAATCGTATCTCAAAACATGCGCCCAACATGCGCGAAAATCCAAATCGGTGCATCCATCATGCACGAATGAAAATCTAGACCCTGCGCACTCAATATGCACGGAATCACAAAATCCAATAGCAACGTCGAATATGCGTAAGTCCAGTCAAAAGCACGGAGTGCAAGAATCCACATCAATATCACAATCAAAATCGACATACCGAAAGGCATCAAATCGAAGTCAGGTGCAATCGTAATGCACAAAATATAAATCCGGTGCAACAAAGGCACGAAATATAAATCTGATGCGATAAACGCAAGAAACATAAAACTGGTGCGACAAATGCACGAAGTATAGAACTGGTGCATCCCATGCACAAATACCAAGCAATAACTCAAATACGTAAGCAGCAACACCAAGTGTATCCAGATATGAAGAAAATCATAAACGTGTGCAGCTGCGGGCACAAAACACATATCGATACACTACAAGCACATATAAGCTATACCGAGTGCAAAATCAAAACACTAAAATTACATGAAACTCTGCTGGAAGCGTAAATCAAATCACCAGCATAAAATAGGCATGAAATCGCAATCAACAGCTCAAGAGTAATAACTATGTACAAGGTATAAATACCCAGTAGGTGCAACCATGGTGCACAAAATCAAATATCATGAAACTCAGTCATCAAGACTAAATCATGTGAATAGATCGCCCAAAATACCGAAATCCAAAGCAACGGATACGTGATAATCAAATCACAAAATCACAAATCATAATTACCGTCGTCGATATACCATCCTTCAGGGTCAAGAAGGTACCGGAACATCCGATGCTAGCTGCGCAAGATATCTACTTGCCTCTTGCTCGCGGCTGGCGTCCTCTGCCTCTGGTTCCTGATCTTTCCTGTAGATTACCAATCTCGCAATCCATCGGCTCATCGGCCCGGTCAGGAGTACTGACAGGAACGATTCCGTTCTGGCACTTTCCTGGTCACCTTTCGGTCAATCCTCACGACCGCTCGTAAGGCAGCGTATCACTGGCGTCGGCCTCTGGCTCTCTGAAAGCACGTCACACATCTGATCCTGGGTGCAAACATCATTGCAGCAATGTCCTGGAAGGAATCCTGCTCAAGGTCTCTTCCGATCATGCCTATGCCGATCTGTACAGAGGCTGGCTTCCTGCACAACCTCTTCTCGCTCAAAAACACCTGTGTCCTCAGCACAATATTTTCTCGGAAACTGGTCACATTCCAACGTCTCTGTAAGCATATCAGGTCTCTAGTCTCGACGGGAAGCAATGACAGCTCATCAGTGTCTCACACGAACCTCTTGTTCCAACTGTCTCTATCGTCGTCCACTATGACGTCACGCCAAGCTACTACGCACTGCACTGTTCTCGGCCACGGTCAATCTGAAGTCTCTCGCACGGACACGAAATCGCATATTCTGTAGCTTCATCATTCTGTAGAGGATGTCAGGCCGAACAGGTCCTCGGGAACACGTCCCAACCATCGGAGGAATACTCATCACTCGTCTGTCCCTGATCGATCTGCAACGCATCTGGGTAAGTTCCTTTATCCGAACATGGTCAACTACCTCGTCGACAATGCCGAACTCTGTCCTGCTGGGTGTGCGCAATACGACCACTCCTGGTCTAGGTCTTCTCGTAACGTACTCCAGAAAGGTCCTGTCGAGGTTCCTTTCTCAAATCTCAATCCTGCCGAAATGCCCGGAAGTCATCATCCAATGCTGAAGCTAAAGCTTATTCCGGAACGGCTGCATACCTATCGCGCTTCTCTCTGGAAGATACATCCATATACCACGCCTCGGGGTGCATATCACATCTCTAATGTCAGCGGAGTGGGACGTCATCTCGTCGAAATCTCGTACGAACTCTTTACTCCACCTTGCTCAATGTCGACTGATTCGGACTTAACTCATCGTGGCTATACGAACTGCGCTCCGACGGCTACGCTCGCATCTGGAGTCTCCCAAGCAGTGTCCCATCACGATATCCGAAAGATGTCGAACCATCCGATCGACTCGTCAGATCCTCATAATCCCCCAAGAGATCACATCATGGGTACAGTTTAATAGTATCGAGTACATGCCACAGCGTCGGTGGTCCAGCCGTAGAAGGGCAAACCCAAGCCTCACTAATGGCGCTGAGGAACCACCGCAAACCCGAAGGTTCAAAGGCTTTCACACGGTCATTAAGTCGAGTTAGGGTTTCATTCTTCTAGAGAGTCCATAGAATCACCTGCATGTCTTTCTGTATACTTTAAACTTGGAAAATGGGCTCCTGACATTCGATCGTCTCTATCGACTCTCAACGAACCTGCGTGAAGTCGTCTCTAGCTGGAAACAATCTATCTGATGACCTCGCATCGGTAAACAAACGAACCACCTGTCCTAGTCATTCATCCTCAGGTGACTAGCGACTCGCTATCATCTCTCTAAGTATATGCTCGCGCTGCAGTAGCTCCAACCATCTGGGCGACATCTCGTCATTTGCAGCAGCAACTGGCTTATTCGCCTGTACGCCGAACAGCGCCTCAATCCTCCAGGAAAGGCAATACATAGGCGGTCATCTCTGAGTCGGTCTGCTCTAGATCTGAGTAAGACTCTCCACACTGGAAATCTTCAACTCATCAGGGCCCGCTCCGGCGCAAAATCGGACGAATCACCTTCGTCTCTCAAATCGGGTAGACTAGCTATCATCTGTCTCATATCTGCCTGAAAGCTACGGCAATCTCAGCTCGTAAGCTTCGGAAGAGACATCCTGTCAATCTCAGCAACAGCTGGTCCATCTGTCTGCACGGTAGGCGACATCACAATCTCTGAGGTATGCTGTACATCAACAGTCCTCTCTCAACTGGCAGCTCTAACAATGGCCCGATCATCCGGTGCAAGACCAAGCACTCGCCTCCACTAGAGGTCACAATCACCAACACTAACTCGAGACGTTCCCATGTCACCAGAAAACACAATGGTCGGCCCTCGTACCAAACGAGCTCACACCGGCCGTAACCCTAGCAGCAGCCCAAACTGCCCTCAAACATGGTGACAGGAACCTCAATCGAGTATCAAGGAGAGCACATCAATGGCAAGAAAGGAAACAACAGATCCAAAGTGGATACATGATCATGGGAAGGAACAGCATCAATAAAGGTATGATCATGAAACTAATAGAATCGGGGATCTCAAATGGATGTATAATCCTGGATATAAAGAGGATCACTGATCTCGAAAATATGTACATCCTAAGGTTCCTTAAGCGGAATGGCGTGTCGTAAGTATGCCGCGGAACATACCAACGGTACGTCACTCTACTTTAGTTACCTATTCCATCAACCAAGGGTCATCCTACACGACGAAAGTTCGGGTCTAATACCCCCTCGACCAAGTCTAAGTTCCGTAAGGTCAAGCCTAAGTTCCGTATATATATAAACGCCCTAGGCTCCACATAGTCAAACTTAGACTCGAACCAAGGTCAACCTAGCGCTCTGATACCAACTTTGTCACGACCCGAAAGAGCACGTGACTGGCCCTTGAACCATATGAAGTCTATAGGACTCCATCTGATCCAAGTAAGCCAAAAGCCCAGAAATCTAAAACCATTTTTAAGAATAAGTAAAGAAACTGGTTTAAAGAAGTGAAGAAAAACATGTTTGAAATCAAGGTTTTTAAATAACTAAGCCGAATATGCATTTTTAAAAACAGTACAGTCTTTTCTAAAAATTTCGGCAGAGTTTCTTTTGTAAAACTGGCCCCGAATGGGGTATAACAAGGATAACAATATATGCAATGATAAAGGCATCCCCAAGCGGGAGCTAGCTCTTCGTCAATCGACGGTCACCACCACACATGCAACAATAATATACAACGCCAAGTGGCGAGGATCAAATCCAAAAGAAAGCTCAAAAGCAACAAGAAAACCGCAACACTACTAAGCGCGACTCTATGGTCGAATAATACATCACTAGTCTAGGTCTGAAACAATATACGAGTTTTGGTTGATGGATATTCTAGATACAATGAATAATATAAATACAACGGCGGTTCTGATACAAAAGAACCCACCTATCCAAGCAAATCACCCAAAAGGAAGCAGTGTGCCAGAAATGCCGCTATAGAACTGTACGGCAAACCTGCAAGAACTGGGGCACAACGGGGGTGAGTTGCCAACTCGTGAATAGAAAGATATCTACAAGCAGAGATCGAATGCATGACCCAACCTAGGTCAATACGATCAGATATAAAGAAACCTCAATATGAATAAAGCTGAAGCATGCTAAACTGGCAATGTAATCTCTATACGTGAATGTAGTGCCAAGTGCTCGTGCTAGTGCCTCAGGTAATAGTATGTCATGAATATGAGGTATGAATGCATGAAAGCAGAATACATGTAAATGAAGAAACTGTTTTCATAATTTAGTGAGATTTCCCTTGTATTTTTAGTTGAGGTATCATAATGAAATCAGCATAAAACAGTGCCTAGCATCGGCACAAAACGTAATCCCAATATCTCGATATCTCTGTATCACAGTCTCTGTACCTCGAAATCTCGAAATCCCAATGTCTCAATCATAATATCTAGGGCGCCGTCAGTCCAGACCGGCCCCTACCATCCATCTCAAGACCACGACGGTATCCTCCGGATATCCGACGCGTCGGGTAAAATCACCGGTAGGTAGTGCTCCCCTGCCAGGCTCACATCGTCATCACCACGCGCTTCTTGCCCCGAGGTACCTTACCGGGTCCACCATGTACCCGAAACGGTTCATCCGTCTCCTCGAATCGGGTTTCCAAATCCATCAGCAAACTCATGGTGGACGACTCATACATCATGGGAAAACCGCACTTTTTATTTTAAAGAGAGAAAAGAAGTTTATATAAGTTTTGCGGTTTTCCCCCAAATCCAGAAAATCTCATGGAAATCCGAATCCAATCCTCAATAGCATGTAAACAGTGCATACAGGCATAAAAATCCATGAATAATAACATGCATGATGTAACAACTAATAATTACAATGTCTAATCTAGCATATAAGGCAAGTACACTAATATCATGTCTAAATTATTAGCTAACAACCTATGTCGATGCAATAATATTTTCTAAGGTGTACGTGACATGGCAATTACCGATGGAGATGTGTGTGAGCCGGCAAGTAAGTGTACGTGGTACATACGCATCATCGGTAATGGTGCTGGTGTCCTAACAGCATAACATCAATAATGGAGTATGAAACATAATATAAGCATGCGATGCGATGCGAACCACAATAATGAGCGGAAGCTGAATACTAGACGCAACTATAACTAATCTGCATTAATCTAAAATAACCTCTACAATTGGTGCCTTTTGAAATAACACGAATCATGGGGTTTTGAAAATAGGGGCTACGGTGTTTTTATGAAAAGATACGTCTTTTGAAATATCCGTAGGATCCCTTGGGCTGTCTTTTAAAATACCCACGATTCGTTAGTTTTTGAAATAGGTAGGAGTCTAATCTAATCTAACAACCATCTTAAACTATACGGCTGAACTAACAAGTAGAGCTACGGGTGAGGAAACCGCCTAACATCTGAGTCGATACATATACATACATGTATATATATTAGTCGGTGATCCCGCCTCAATAATATCATATCCGATACCCTATCTATAATCAGACATCCCAAGTCAAGAGTGCGGATCAATCATCAAAATATAGCTTGTACGTAAATCCGTCGTACGGCATCCCAAATCTGGGTACGGGTCAATATCACATTCATCATACTATTTATCTGGTATCCTCTTTATCAAATGTCATGATCGGGGTACTGATCTACGTCTAGTACAATATTGATACCCTCAATGTATGCATGCAGGTGTAAGAATCACTACGTCAAAAGACCCGTTAAAACATCGTGTCGTATCTCGATACGAACCAAATCACATCACCGATCTCCTGGCCTCAAGCCCAATCTCATCGACTCATCTCAAATCCCAAATACTATCCTCAAATCCAGTATATAAACACATAGTCCCATACCCATGTGTAGATATACGCACCATCATATGCACTCTAATAAATGAAAGAATGAATGCAAGTATGTGTGTAAATGTATGTGTGAGTGCAACCACTACTCTAGGGTTCGCACTAAACCAAACCAATATATTCTTATCATCAAAATATCATTATTACCATCAATAACCCTAAACAACACATAATAAATATTCGTGTGTATACGTATTCGTATACATCACCACGGACTGCGGGGGTGCTATACGCCATCCACCCGACTTCTCCCCACAGATATAAATCTACTCACATTGCTTCTCGTGTGCCAAAGCCGATGTCGCTATCTTCACCTCCTTTGCCTCAACATCACGCGGGGTACCTACAAGTATATCACAATGCTAAAGCACATGAAAATCACATCGGAAACCAAAATAGCACACGCTACCCGCATAGGTAAAAACCTATCGACTCGCATGTAAACACAATCAAAATCCACTTGTCGTTGACGTCCAAACGCCACCCGACAGGAATGAATCACCAAATACCAAAATCCATGCCAAAACAAGTCCCAAATTATACACCAACATAGGAAAATCAACCCAGATTTCACCCTAGATGGAATCAGTCAAAACTAGACATACTCAGGGTCAAAACTAGAGGAAATGGGGGCATGCACAGAAAACGAAGCAATTCCTTAAAATAACTTATTTTAGAATTTTCCATAATTTTTCCCCATTTATCTGTATTTAATTATACCAGAATATTAAAATATTCATTAAAATAATATTAAATTATAAAATTTCCCAAAAATCATATTTTATTATTTTGAAGACGTTACACCAGCGGTGAGGACTGCAACTCAAATCCCACCGGAAAACAGATGGGTCACATGCGGCGAAACTATTCTCGAGAGTTTCATTATGTAAAAAAAAAGGTACATCTACAAGCAAAATGGGCACGGATGAAAACCCGAAAGGGCTTCGTGAGTAAAAACAGCAGGACTGCCGGCGAGTTCGTGAAAACCCGAAATGGCGCAGACTCGTAAAAAATTCATGCACATTTGTAAAGTCATCTCGACCTTGTAAGGAGAAAATACTTGTGTGAGATCCTTACGACTCACAAGAGAGCAACACACTTAAAGATCCCCACAATCCCTAAGGAGAAATTACACTTACGAGATCCTCATGATTCGTAAGGAGAATCCACTTTATGAGACCCTCACGGCTTATAGGATTCAAAAGCCTTAAGATACATGGACCTGAACCTGTTATTAAGCCATCACATTCCCTAAGTTGCCCTACAGGCGGTCCGATATTGGCCCTTGTATACAATCCACGGTCACAAATAAACGTTTCACCCACCAAGTCCCATCAACGACGAGGAATGTCATCATGTGGTGAACGACACTTGTAATTCCTCTCAACTTATAAGGAGAAAACACTTTTGTAAGATCCTTACGACTTATAAGAGAACACACACTTAAGAATCCTCACGACTCCTAAGGAGAAGACACACCTACGAGATCCTCATGACTCATAGGGAGAAACACCTTTATGAGACTCTTACGGCTCGTAAAGTCGAAAAGGCTTAGTCAACAGGGTTCTAACCCTATTTGCGAAGCCACCTTTGTTCAAATCGACAAAAGCAAATGATGATTCGCTCCTGGCAATATTCCAGTAATAGCGATACTGATGCCTAAATCAGTATCAAATTCTAAGCCCATCAAATTCCAAGCCCTTTCACTGCAAATGATGATTCGCTCCTGGCAATATTCTAGTCGCAGCGATGCTGATGGTAAGTTTGGTATCAAACCTCAGGTTCCATACTCGCAATAAAAATCAGCGAGCAAAAATGCATATGAAATAACCGAAATGATAGGGCAACTCGCGGTAAAAATCAGCGAACAAATATATGCATATAAAATAGCCGAAATGTTTGGGCAACTCGCAATTAAAAACAACGAGCAAAAAGAAAATAGCCGAAATGATTGGGCACCGCGAAAAATAGCCGAAATGATTGGGCAATCGCGACTTTCGCGATATAAAAAGCTGAAATGATAGAGCATCACGGAAAGAAATAAAATAAAATAAAACTTTTGCCCTACAGGTGAGATCACATTGACCCCTATATACAATCCATGGGTACAAATGGAAAGGGAACCATATTACCCTACCGGGCTTCGTCAAAAGGAAACCAGATCTCGATGGCTATATCTACAGCCTAGAAATCAACAACGGCGTTCCTTCTCGTTCCAACCAGAAGCAGATACGACGTCAGCAAAATGGAGCCACGACAAAGTCCCCTAACTCCAAATCTCGACGGTTCACAGACAGCCTAGAGACTACCTCAGAGCCATGGCAAAGTCCCCTAGTTCCAAATCTCGACGGTTCATGGACAACCTAGAGACTACCTCGGAGCCATGGCAAAGTCCCCTAGTTCCAAATCACGACGGTTCACAGACAGCCTAGAGACTACCTCGGAACCACGACAAAGTCCTTAATTCCAAATCTCGATGGTTCACGGACAACCTAGAGACTACCTCGGAGATGTGGCAGAGTCTCCTAGTTCCAAATCTCGACGGTTCACAGACAACCTAGAGACTACCTCGGAGCCACGGCAAAGTCCCCTAGTTCTAAATCTCGACGGTTCGCAGACAGCCTAGAGACTAACTCGGAGCAACAGCAAAGTCCCCCAGTTCTAAATCTCGACGGTTCACGGACAACCTAGAGACTACCTCGAAGCCATGGCAGAGTCCCTAGTTCTAAGTCTCGACGGCAACATCCACAGCCTAGAGATCAACAACAGCGTTCTTCCTCCCTCCAGCAGGATGCAGACGCGACATCAACAAACGGAGCCATGGCAAAGTCTCTTAGTTCCAAATCTCGACGGTTCACAGACAACCCAGCAACAACCTCGACAGTCGTCGCAATATTGCAGACACAATGTCAACAAACGAAGCAAAGGAAGATCCCTAGCTTCAGGGTCTTGATGGCAACTCAAATGAGACCTAAAAGACTACCGGAGATCATCCTACTCTAGCGCGGAGTGGTCATGACTCACCGGGGCTCCCAAACTGAGCCTAACCTCAAGTAAAAAGCGACATGGAATATCCCTAACGCTTGCTCTTTCGACGGTAATATTAACTGGAAGATTAATAGAAAACATCTTGTCCAGCCCCCGAAGGGATCAGAGACACGACAGTCGTGGGGCTACTAGAACAGCAAAATTGTGTATCGAGAAATACACCGGCCAACGCGACGGTACGACGGGTAAAAAACCCTAGGACCACAGACCCTAACGGACTTCTATCAGGAGTTAACTGTGATGTTAGGACATCCTTGTGAGAACTTCTGGATTCGCCTCGACTCGTGGGGAAAATAATGTTCCTGCGAGAACTTCTCGACTCGTCTCGACTCGTAGGGAAAATCCTTAGGCAACGGGGATAAGGACCTGTTTCCTAAGCACTGGAGCCTTACAAGTTGGTCCAAGATGGACTATTGCGTACTATTCACGGGCCACGCTCTCCAAAGTCGGATATCGATAAGGAGGGAAATAACAACTTACAAGTCCTCTCGACTTGTAAAGGGGAAAATTCTCTTGTGAGATCCTTACGACTCTCAAGAGAAAACGCACTTAGGAGTTCTCATGACTCCTAAGGAGAAAATACACCTACGGGATCCTCTCGATTCGTAGGGAGAAAAGTCTTTATGAGACCCTCACGGCTCATAAAGTTAAAAAGTCTTAGGCGGCAGATCCAAACCTGTTTCCTAAGCCATCGCTGCCCTACAATGGGGTCAAGATTGACTATTTACAGGCCACGCTTGTCAAAGCCACATTCGCCAATGAAATAAAGAAGCTACTTACGGGTCCTCATGATTCGTAAGAAAAATTTCCCGAGTAAGATCCTTACGACTCACGGAGGCGATGAACACTTAGAAATCCTCACGATTTCTAGGGAGAATTTGCACCTATGAGATCCTCTCGACTTGTAGGGAGAAAAAAAACCCTTCTTGAGACCCTTACGGCTCATGAAGATGAAAAAAATCTTAGGCTACAAGGACCCTAAACTTGTCTCCTAAGCCCTCAATTCTATGGCCATGCATAACTCCGCACTACTTCACCCATGTACATATTTACGTGGGCAAAGTAGTGAAGGGCATTTGTTCCCGCCAAAATTTTGGCTCAAAACTTGCTCCCTTATAAAATAATAATAATAAAATAAAAATAAAAATAAAGGGAAAACTCCACATGCAAAGCATGTAGGTACTACCTCGGATAGAATTAAATCCTATGATGGCGCCTTACGTGCTCCTCACACGGGCGACAATGTGCGAAGCACAAAAAGAAATCTATTAAATAAGAGTTAAAAACTCTGAGGCAGCGCCTCACGTGCCTTGCACGAGGGCGCCAGCACCATGAGTTAAAAACTCTAAGGCAGTGCCTCACGTTCCCTCGTGCAAGCACGTGCCTTGCACGAGGGTGCCGGCGCCATGAGTTAAAAACTCTGAGGCAGTGCCTTACGTGCCTTGCACGAGGGCACCGGCGCCGAGAGTTAAAAACTCTGAGGCAGCGCCTCACGTGCCTTGCACAACGGCGCCAGCACCAAGAGTTAGAAACTCTTAGGCAGCGCCTCACGTACCTCACACGAGAGCGCCGGCGCCAAAACTAAAAGTTCTCTGCCGTTGGATCATAGATCCAACGGAGATATAAATCATCAAAATACAGAATTAAATTTTGTTGAGGAAATATTGCTCAAATCTTTCAAAACGAGAAAGATTACTCTCTGTAAAACAGAGCAGCGTTGGATTAAAAATCCAATGGTGATTAAAAATCACCAAATTACAGAATAAGCTCTGCATGGGAAAATATTTCCCCAATCTTGTTAAATAACAAGAAATATCTTCTGTAAAATAGAAGTTCTTGGATCAAAGATCCAACGGTGGATAAAACCCCCAAATCAATTAAAGATCTCTCAACGAAAGATTTCCTTAACTAAATCAACAAACTTGCCTCTACTATATAAAGGACCCGAGACTGAAAGGAGAAACAGAGGAACCCCCCCCCCATAAACTTCAAGTTCAAAAAGAAGAGCAAGCAAAAAAAAGCTTTAAGAGAGAAGAAAGAAGAAGAACTTTCTTCAAGGTAAATAAAAGTAGTAGAGATCAGAGCATCTCATCTGCATATCTAAGGGTTTAACCCTCATAAAAGAACATAGTTCTTTTCCTGGATTTGAGATCCATGAGACAAGTCTCCCACAAATAAGAATTTAATTCTCATGGGGATGAATTTGTTCTTGGGGATCGAGATCCAGAGGAGAACAGATAATTGAACTCTTCAGAAAGATGCATAAAGAAAGAAACAGCGCCAAGCGCCTCACATGCCCCTCACGTGGGCGCTGCTCAAATAAAGAGTGCTTAGCACTCAATGGTTGGCGCTCAGCGCCAAACGCTTCACGTGCCCCTCACGTGGACGCTGCTCAAATAAAGAGCGCTTAGCACTCAATGGTTGGTGCCAAGCGCCTCACGTGTCCCTCATGTGGGCGCTGCTCAAATAAAGAGTGCTTAGCACTCAATGGTTGGCGCTCAGCGCCAAACGCCTCACGTGCCCCTCACGTAGGTGCTGCTCAAATAAAGAGTGCTTAGCACTCAATGGTTGGTGCTCAGCGCCAAGCGCCTCACGTGCCCCCTCACACGAGCACTGCTTAACATAAAGTGCTCTGCACTTATCAAATAGAGCCCAGCGCCATAAAAAGTGTTCAACACCCCATAAAAAACAAGAAAAAGGAGAAAAAATAAAGTAAAGTGTGAGTATCAGAACCCACATAAATGCTCAGCATTATTTGCACAGAAAAAGAACGGGGCGCCCAAGCAAGTGTTTAACACTTTATTCAAAAATAGAATGACTGGGCTGAGTCCAAGTTTGGTCAAACTCCTAATCAACCGAGCCTATGTGCTTTTTATTTTTCAGAGTGGTCCTAGTCTCAAACAAGACTACCAAGCTTCTGACGAATATTCATTGGTCCGAGGGTACATCTCCCCACATGTAGCATTTTGAAAATTTAGAAATAAATAAAATTAATTAAATTAATAATATAGTGATAAATCAAAAGGTTATTAAAGGCAAATAAGTCATTTTAAAAAATTCTATGTAAAATAAATTAAATAAAAATTTTAGTATGCAACATAAATAAGTTATAAAGGTTTTAGTGATAATTTTAGCTTCATTTTAATAAAATGAGTGTTTTATAATAAACTAAGTTGTGAGGGGTTTTTAGGTAAAGTTTAGGATTTTTGTGCAAATGGAAAATTGTTAGGGGTGTAAATGAAAAAGTGATAGAAAACATTTAGCTCAGAATTTTTTTGTGAATTAAAACAAAAATTTAGAGATAATACAAGCACACCTCTTACTTGCATGCACACACTCACCTCACACCTCCTCCTTGCATGAAATAAGCACCCTTTAAACCTTGACACCTCCTTCTACCACCTCACCCTTCCCTCTTCTCATATATAGGATATGTTCAGATCAATTACAAAAATTAAATCTGAAAATTTCTGAAATAAAAACAAAACTAAAGAGAGAAAGAAAGAACAAGAGGAAGAAGAAGAAGAAGGAAGCTAGGTTCTAGGTTTTCATCACCATCAACCTAGGACAAGGGGCTTAGCATCTTGGAGGGTTTATTCCAACAATTTATTGTGGGTAAAATTCGTAATCACGGTAGGAAATTAAGGTTCTGTACTTAGTTTAATTTGAAATGAACAAAGTTCTATAATTTCGTATTTTAGTCAAAACTTAGCTCTGTAATTATCTGCTTTTATTTAGAGAAAAATTAACTTTACAAAACAGTGCTAAAATGATGTATGTAACACCTAGAGAAAACCATAGGATCACGAACAAGAGGGCTCGGAATTGGGCCGGCGACCAAAAGGGAAAATCCGGCGTCGCCGGTTTTGTGGGATGCTAGGTAGTTTTGGATGGTTGGGTGTATTTCAGTGTATAATTTTGGTCATTTTGGTGTTATTTAAACAAGTTAGTTTCACTGAATTTCGAATCTGGAAACTAATATCGGAAAAGATATCTAAAAACACAAAATACGACACGGTTAAAACGCATCGCGATTTAAATTCTGTAGCGATGCAGGTTAGGGTTAAAATCCAGTAAGGTTAAGTGTTTAATAGCTCGATATAGTCGTATACAATATAACTAGTACGTGGGAATGGGTGTTTTTCATTTCCGTCATGTCGGAGTAGCCGTTTCCTTATATAAGTTAAATTGTGATGTTAGATTCGAATACGGGATTTTCGGAGGCAGCGAGGAAAGGGAAAGGATTGGCAATTCCTGAATAGATTCGACGTTTTCCGGTGAGTAGACTAAACATCTACCGGGGAATTTTGTAAAGATGGCGTTTTACGCCGTAGTTTTATTTAAATAAAAGAGTTATTTGATATGCTAAATTAACAATATGCATTCATAATTCACACATACCTTGCTTAGAACACTGCACAAGTATCGACGAGTCATGCCACGTGCATATCTTATATGTTACACACACCTCGTCGATATTACTATGCCACTTTTACACTTAGCAAAATTCTTGTTAAAATGATTCATATCGTATCTTACACACCAATAATAGTAGTAAATTGCATCATTAATATCATGTTTAGTATCTGCGTATTCCATGTTGATATAAGAGGTAAATGTATTATTGAGGATTTATGGTTTTGAGTTTTGACTACTATTACATAAATCCAGTGATTTTCATGTTTGATGTGTCATGTCCACCATGAGATGTTTTATGATTTGGTTTTATTCCGGACCGAGTGGGGGAGATATACGGTCGCGGATTTTATGTTATCCATACTGAGTGGGGGGGATATACAGTTGGATATATGGTGGACCCGGTCGAGATCGAGGGACATGATAGCCGCATTTGAGGCGGGGGAGCCTAGCGAGGTTACTCGATACCGGAGATAGTAGTAAAAATATGGCGTATATCTAGATGATAACGACCGGTATTGTTGATTTCAGGATCATTCGAGAAATGATGCCTGTGAGAAATGGAAGTTTTGTGTCGATGATGGACACGGGGAATTGAATTTTTATTGGAAATAAATGATGAGATTTCAGTTTTGATTATGAGATTCGTACTGTAGATTCATGATTTCCACAGATAATCATACATTATACTTGTTCACATTTTAGTTAGTATGATCGTCATATTTACATTATTAACCGTTATATATTAGTCATATTCACTGAGTTGGCAACTCACCCCCGTTGTGCCACAGTTCCTTACAGGGGTAGAGTGGACGGTTAGCAGCGGTGTAGATCTACGTTTGCAGCTTTATTACATCTTTTTGATAGGTGGGTTAGATATGTAGTAACCTTCTCTTTTGATATTGTGTTTTGTATCTAGAAAATCTCCATCAGACCTGTATATGACTTAGAGTGAGAGATAATATGTATATTATTTGACAGTTGAGATCGTTTAGTTCTATAAATTGTTATTTCTTTTCTTTATGTCTGGGATTCGTACTGATGTCCTATATACTGAGATTTTATTTTCCGCTGTTGATATTGTTGATCCCAACTAGGGATGCAACCAAACTTAACACCTTATACTTGTTTAATATTTAACTTCATAAACTGTGATTTTTACTAAAAACTAAATTTTCTATATAAAGAATTCCGCAAAAAGGATTTTGATCTTGGTTGTCGGCTTACTTGGACTGTGTGCATATCTTTAGATATTATACAATCTAAGTGCCGGTCACATCCAAACTTTGGGTCGTAACACCACACCTCTGATATACATCGTTGCAATTCTTCAACGTCTTCAGAGAGATGGCTGGTCCCGACAACCAACAATTCTACGGACCGCAACGTTCTTGAACTACAATGGACCGCAACGTCCTTAAACTAGCTATGGACCGCAACGTTCTTAAACTAAGACAATAGAGCCCAAATGCTCTTTTGTTGGGTCTGAATGATCCCAAAAATCTTGTTGAGTAGATCTTAGCCTAAAATTAGACTAACGTATCCTCAATAAACATTTAAGTTGATTTTAATCCCAAATGAGATTAACGATCTTTAAATCAAACCAAACCCAAATCTAAGAAGATACGGATTTGGACTAATCCACGCCCTACGGGCGACAACAAAAATTAGTCTCCGTATACAATCCACGGGCAACCAAAAATAAAACAAACACATACGACACGAAGTGAACATCTGGAGCAGGAGAAAGTGGTTATCGCTACGCGGTAATGTAATTAACTGCAGGGGATTGCACCTGCAGGGAAGAGCATCCCCACAATAAAAAAACCCCTCGCCAACGAGGGGGAATCTGACGAAGTCTGCTACAACGGCCGCATCCGTCCAAACCTCCGATGCACGGTGCTGTAAATCAACTTGGCATCTTCGGAGAAGTGGACAGATAAATTCAAATAGCATCTGCCCCCAAATTCAGGCAAGACGTTTGTCTTCCCGGTTTTCGGCGGTAAACAGTGTTGGTGTCTGTTCATATAACATTTTCCACATGTTTGTTTTCAATGACTTTTGATTTTTACGTGTATTGCATGTGTAAACTTTTGGGCTTCCAAAAAGTTTAAAAGAAAAATCAGTGAAAATAATATGTGGCTGGGGGATTCAAATACATGGGCCACGTCACAGTAGTGCAAGGCTTTACCAATGAGCTACAAGTGCTTTCTTGTTGTTTTTCAAACAAAATAATACTTAAAGTATACTCAAGCTTGCAAATACTCCATTCAGTACATTAAAATTTTGTACATTAAAACAAAGTCGTTACAGCAGGATACTGATTAAATTCAGTGGATGATACAGTCTAAGAAGTCTGTTAAATTTGGAGTTCATTTGTGAACTGGCTCCTATCAGATATTGTAACAACCCTAATTTTCCTATACATTTTTCTACACAAAATTTTAAATTTTTTTTCAAAATCTATAAAGGGGTATTTTAGCCTAAGCACAAGATATAAGTAATTATTTTGTTTTTAATTACAAGCTACAAGAATGTGATAACTCCATTTTTAGTGTACAAGAAATTACTTTAAATTTAATGTATACTTGGAGTATTCACTATTGCTGCTATCATTTTAAGTAATTAAATAACTCCATAATTACAAGAAGGAGCTTGTAGCTCATTGGTAATACCTTGCACTGCTGAACCAAGCCACCAGAGTTCAAATCTCATACCCCACATTATTTTTAATATTGATTTTTTTAAAACCTTTAGAATACCAAGAGTTTACACGTGCATATCTCACAAAAACCCCACACACACCCAAACATGTAACACTTGCAGGAGTTAGATGAACCGTCGGGGGGGATCCAGGCCACCGGACTCGGCCGGGAATCGGCCAACTCGGCCTTGACTCGGCCGACTCAGTGATCCGACCGAGTCACAGCCGAGTCACCCCCGATTCAGACGATTCCGGTGATGGTCACAACATAAAAGTTGTGTCTTTTCATATTTCCTATGCACCTGCAAAGTTT
This sequence comes from Agapanthus africanus, assembly GCA_030015575.1. Classification (NCBI taxonomy): domain Eukaryota; kingdom Viridiplantae; phylum Streptophyta; class Magnoliopsida; order Asparagales; family Amaryllidaceae; genus Agapanthus; species Agapanthus africanus. Next base: position 612,732,874 of record JASDDO010000022.1, read on the forward strand.
CAGCCTCATACCACTTCCAGAGCTCATTAAAAACCCCAATTACTCCACGTTTAATACATTTTTATTACATTTTATAACATTTTTTATTTTTAACTTTTCATCTATCCTAACCCTAGTTTAACCCTATAAATATCAACCCTACACACTACCCTCTCACCCCCCAAAATCTTGAGCCACTCTCTCAAAAGTTTTCCAAAAAGTGTATGCTTTGAAAACAAGTTCGCGGCGAAGCTCCGACGAGATTCCGGCCGGAATTCCGGCGACGTTTTTAGAAACAACCGGCGACGAAGCAACGCCTCGACAACTTCTTTAGTTCCCCTACACTCCTTAGTATAGATCGAAACCCGTAAGTCCCATTCTTTCCTTCTTTCTACTTCTCAAAAATACGAAATTACGAAACCCGACGGAAATCGGAACAAACCGATTTCCGATTCGGTTTTCTATAAAATCTCACTTATCACCAATTCCATAATGCTTAAACTTATTCATGTTGACTATTAATCACATAACAACTAATTTGGACAAAGTTTCTCACATGAAATGATAGCTTTTGCAATATCGTATTCTTTTTCACTTTAATACCATAATGTTTATTTTTTTCCTTCTAATCAATTCAATCATGTCTAAACATCTTTATCATGATTATTAAACTTGTAAAAATCAATTTGAATAAGTTTTCACACATGAAATGATAACCTTTTCAATTTACCGTATTTTTTCACCTTAATACCATCATGTTTCAAATTCATATTTAACCCTTTAACATTGCTATATCTTAAAATAGATCACGAGGTAATGACCTACCTCCTCACACACACATATGAAACCATAATACGCTATCTTGAAAACTCCTAATACGATAAAACAAGATTTACATTAAAATACCATTCCCTTAATAAAACCTTTTATAAAAGTTATGTTTGATACATTTGTTTAAACAATATCTTTAATAGGAAAAATACGATAAGTTGTGGATATCGATCGTTTATCTAAACCTGACTTTGTGGTGTCTAGGCAAGTGTGTCTAAGGTAAGTGGTTACTTAATTAGGACCACTACTTGTAGTGGAGAGCCTCCCACTTACCTGGCACTTACCTGGCCACAATTGGCGGTGAAGAGGCGATTTGAGACTTCTAACGACTTGTCGTTTATACCATTTAGAAATAGGCTAGTTGGCTTAGGAAATCCTAGAACGTAAAATACGGAAAATTACACTTTTCAAATAAATACCTTTTACTTTATAAAACCGTTTTCTAAAAGATTAGTATTTTACAATCTTTGCAAAGCGCCGCTACAACCCATCTTTAGGGAACCCGTTCGGGATCATGCGGTTTATCGCCCACCCTCGGGCTAGTAGTGCGAGATTCAGACCTCCGTAAGGAGCATTCGGTCTCGAAAGGTTTAAAATACGACATCTTAAGAAAATGAGATTTTTGGAATATAAATTATTTATTAAAATTATTTTTGTATAAACATAGGTATATTTATCATTTAAATATCTATTTTATTATAATATAAATATTCCACCTTTTTCTAAAAATCACAATAATAAATTTTACACTAAAATACCATGAACTTCAAATAAATCAATATTACAGATAAATACCTATAACTAGGATATTCTCACTAGAAATATCACAACATAAAATGCACCCTCATTACAAATCTAAAGACGAACAATAAATACTTGAGGCGTATTTTGAAAAGTATATAAAAGTATTTTTATATAAAACCCCCTCAAGTTTTATAAATTATCCTAAGGACCCTAACAATTATAAGACTTCGATTCACATTTCTGATTGTCTGACTCGGATTTGAGTCTGATTAATCTGACTTGAATATGATTCAAGTCAATCTATAGTCTACAAGATTCTAAGTCAATATGAACACATGAATTCATGAATACAATCATCAATTTACACAACTTGACTGAACCGAACCATGGATATATATTCCTTTTACATGATTCTCTGTATTCCATTTACATGACTCTACGGTTATAACCGTTTTCTGATATCATGGTTTCGGTCGGTCAGTCAAGCACTCATACAATCAATACAATTTTACAAGATAACAATACAAACAAGACATCGCGGGGTTTAAGGGGTAGACTGGTACGGAATATGTTAAAGGTGGCACGAGGTGGTCACTTAAGACGTAATTACATCCATGCCGTTGTTCCGTGGTATTATCGATGGAGCCTCATACTACAGGTTACCAAAGTCCCCGGTGTAAGTGGGACTCCCCTTGTATACACTGGTATCTTCTGTACCAGGCTACAAACAACAGCGTTAATACAACATTACAATATTATAATACAACATTAAAAGCTACTCTCTCTCTCTCTCTCTCTTACTCTCTGTCTATTTCTCCCTTATCTTTGGGACTTACCGAGCGACCTGTTCGCTGACGACATTCTATTTCTTTCTTCTTTGAATGTCGTCAGGCATTTTGGACCCGGTGGAGATCGAGCCATCTGCAGAAGACTTGGAGCAGTTTGCTGAAGACTCTGCATTTTAGTTTCATTGTACACTTTTCCTTTCTGTATTTTTATTTCCTGTTATGCCACTATTTAGGCATCATTTTATTTCAGTTGTATTCCCTTTTCATGTATTGTACAAAAGAATGTTAATAAATAAAAGTTGATGTTCCTTTTATATCTTGTCTCTTGTGTATTTATTTTATATTGCTTAGATACGCTTAGCGTATGTACTTCTGAGTATATACGTAGCGGGCCTCGTCGCGTCCCCTTCGCCGTATACCGGGAAGCGGGGCGTGACAGATATCCAGACAAATTCTAAAACAGGTATTGCTCATTTCGGGAGATAGTCTTTCTCCGCAAAGTTGAGATATATAGAGAGATAAAGATAGAAACACTGGAGCAGATCCACTCACTGAGGCTATTTATCGAACGCAATAGTTTCGCAAACGGGCTTTGCGAGACTGATTAGTAGAGAAGTTGGGTGTTCGGTATCACACGAGTTGTGAGTATGCGACACCGTAATAATTAGTCTTAAGTGTAAGTGGGAGATTGTTGGCTACAGTGCCCTCAAGTCAATTATTGTAATCGCATGCATGCGATTGTGATGATTGAGGGAGGACCTATATAGATAGAATAGTCTTACTCAAGATGATAGTATACCATCTGGTTTGTCTCTGTCATCATGTACATGCTTTATGTGGTATTACATATCACTATTACATGTTGATAGAGCCCATAGGATTCTTGCTTGATTAACAGCATTATGATGGCGATCATATACGTGAGAGCTGGGTGGTCTATAAGCACATCCTTAAATTTCCATAGTCGAGAGAGTATCGAGACTGGGCATTGATACTTTAGAGTAGACTAGTGTATACTTATTGAGATCCCGACGAGGGGTGGTGGCCGGTCTCACAAGCCATTGGTGTCAGTCAGTCACCTAAGATAGTATACAGGTGCTCATTGGGTTATGAATACACTGGACGGACTCGCCGAGAACATGCTAGATGGTATTATACCTATTGTCAGATGGCAGTTCCCAGGTGACATGTGTACAAGTTAGTCTGTCGACCTGAGATCGTCATTTGTCTCATGTGAGTTCCCACTGTGCTTTGATTACTATCCTACTACGGCTCAAAGGAGTCGTGCAAACAGGTTTTAGTTGGGTATAGTCCCGAGCCACATGAAGGCAGTGAGCGGATCGTCGGGGATTCGTTTCTCCCGGTATTGGGGGTTGATGTCGCACGGTGCACGGATGGCCATCACCATAAATCCTTAGCCAACGTAGTCGAGAATTACTGATTTGGATCAGTAGTTTCTCAGTGGGTGATGGGTTTCATACCGATATGAAATATCGCGTTATTAGGGGTCTGACTTTATCCACCCCCCTAGACTCGATATACGATACTTTCAGACGAACAGACCGGACTGTACGGATATTGTCACTGACAGGTTCAATGGGGGTTCAGATGAGTTTGCTCATCGGCCTTCCTTTCGCTCAATATTTGGGTAGCCGTTACGTACAGATAGTGCCGCTGACATATTTGTGGTTAAACTCACTGCCAACGTATTGACGAGTTTTTAGAGTCCCACACAAAGGGTTTTCCTGGTTCCGGCGAAATAATGTAGCAGCCGTATTGGATACGTGCAGGGTTCCGATCGAATGAGTGTACTAGTTATCCGGACTTTCGATCGAACGGTTGATAATACTAGCCAGCTCGGGTTTGAGCCGGATTATTAAATCAGGTATTTATTTAATAATTTACATATATGTATTTCGATATATATGTTATAATATTATGTTCTTTATGTTATTGTATCTCTTCGGGTATTCATATTTCGGTACGAATACAGGTATGCATATACGGTAGAATGTAATCCGTGTTTTTTACAGATAACATTCTAGAAGGTGGACACCTCATTTAGTTTTTATCCATTTATTATTAAATGGAAATGAGGTGCAAAGGTTGAGAGAGGGGGTATGGTGAGAACCATGCTTGCATAGCGTGCACAAATGAATTATTAATCCATTTGTGCAAACTATTCAAGCATGTGCTTAATTTTAAAATTGAAAGATATGTTTTTACAAAACCTTGCATGATGAATTTCTCTCTCATGGTTGGCTCATTATTTTTGAGATGGGATTTTCTTCACCTCACCATCATTTTTCACTCCCTCTCTAGTTTTCCATGAGCTCCCCCACCTTCAACCTCAACTTCCTCTCTACAATCTCATGAGTTGAGAATCAAGAGAGGAGGTGAGATAGATAAACACATGGATCCATTCACTACATACTAGACACTCTAGATTAGCAACCTAGAGCCCCTAGTTGCTTCACTTGTTTATGGTGTGGGGCTAGAGCCAAGAGCTACATCTCTTGGGTGGATCATCTTCGACGGAGGAAGACCGGCGACCAAGTTCAGTCGAGGACGCCTTGAAGAGCTTGGAAAGGTAGTAGAAGACCAAAGGACTTGGTTCATTCGGTATAAGCTTCTATCTCAGAAGCCAGTGCTTCTTGTAGTTAGCTAGTATAGGTTTATGGTTCGATTCTAGAACGATTTCGGTAGCGCAAAGTTTTCAAACGCCAGTTTTTGTTCCACACCGGCCACGGTAGATGGCCATGGCGCTATCTTAACCCAACACTTTTTCTGTCAAATCACGGCCAATGTTAACGTCACTATTTTTCTACAGTCCGTCATGACTACTGTCTTTTTCTTGTCAAATCATGAATAACGTTAATACCACTATTTTTCTACAGTCAATCATGACTAATGTCCTTTTTCTGTCAAATCATTATCAATGTTCAGGTCACTATTTTTCTACAGTCTGTCATGACTAATGTCCTTTTTATGTAGTTAATACTATTTTTCTACAGTCCGTCATAACTAATGTCCTTTTTTTGCCAAATCACTATCAATATTAACGTCACTATTTTTCTACAGTCCGTCATGACTAATGTCATTTTTCTGTCAAATCACTACCAATGTCAACATCACTATTTTTCTATAGTCCATCATGACTAATGTTCTTTTTCTGTCAAATCACAACTAATGTTAATATCACTATTTTTCTATCGTTAACACTATTTTTCTTCTATCGTGACCTTGTCCTTGTTCTGCCCTATTTGTATCTGATAACGTTTTTCCTCATATACGTACTCAACTGCATGCACTTGCATGTGGGTCTTTGTCCCCTATCAATCTATGCGCTGGTATTATGCCTTATTGATGCACGTCGCGTCAAATTCAATTCGAAAATTCCGAACTCAGTTTTATGTCTTATTTTTAGCAGTTTTTCTTTTTATTAGCAAATTAGTTGTGATTTCGATTTTGCAATTGTAAGAGGCAAATTTTGATTAAATAAAACCCTAGTTTGACGAAATTGCCATTGTTATCTTTCTATTCCTTTAATTCCTCTCAAATCAGTTTAGAAGTGCCGCATCCCAAATCAGAGCTGCACCACTTACCAATTAAAAAAGAGTATCATGACTAATGTGTTTTTCTGTTTAATAATATTTAATTATGATTGTTACGAATTATGATCATAATATGCATGTTTTCCTACCAAAGAAGTATCCGTTAAAACCAATTGGCAATATCATTATTCCTTTTATTTTGAGTTTTCCTACACGTGGACGCTGTCACCTTCTCAAATTTTTTTTGTCTTTTTTTTGTCCTTTGTCAAAGTTGATAGCATCTACCCCCAGAATTCAGGCTAGACGTCCCAACGTCCCGGTCTGTCTTCCGGCGGTGAACAGACCAAACGTCCCAGTCCGTCTTCCGGCGGTGAACAGTCAAAGTTGATTGCAAAAATATGACCGACTTAGAAAATTAAGTGATTTATACTATATATCCAAATACATCATATGATCATCATATTAAATATATTAAATCATTGAAAATATTTGAAAACACAATCAGAACCTGTTAATATTGTTATTTTTTTTTCCCGAAATTTACATGCCAAAATAACAGAAATAACAGAAGGTTGATCAACAAAAAAAATTAGCATCCTAATCTATTTGACATGGGTTCTCACATCGATATAGCGGACATGAGTTGTCGTTGAACAACCAAAGAACAATACACTTCATGTGGAATGCATGATCACAGCACAACTGCACTCTTTCGAACAAATTACCACTGCTACTCTTCTCAATTTCTTCGAAACACACCGCATAAACAATATCGTCATTCTGATCCTTCAACTCTTGTCTCTTTCGCTTACGCGATCTCTAGATTGTCACTGTCTTATCAACGCTAGTAAAATATATATTTTGAAATGAAATTTAGCATTTTCTATCTCCACAGTTTCATGGACGAATTTGCCGATCTCTGTTTCAAGATACACGCGATGTTGATCTTGGATGGGGCATTTATGATGCACCACCTAGCCAGCAAAGCTACGACAGTTCTCGGGCGAACATGATTGAAAGGCTACATATTTGCGATACTTATAAGATGGCATTTCGTCCAAAATACACTTTGTACCATCACGAGGGCCAACGGGAGAGAGAATGATCACTTGGGCGGAGTCTTCAATGTACCCGTGGGTGCAAACGGAAGGATCGACGCCGTCGGTATCCGACGACGTATGCGTCAGTTTTGCATGGAGGAATAGAAACAACGGCGGTTTGTTATGCTCTTTGACTATTGAGAGAGGCAACGACTGTTTTGCATTAAGATTTTATGCCATCGAGAGATGCAAAATATCTCTGGCTTTTTCTTTTTTAACCTTTTCTTTTCTGTAGGGATTGAAGATGAAGTGCCTTGGTTTAAATAGAGCAGAAGTGGGCACATGTGCCAATAAGAGATGGGATATGTGGCAATAAGAGGTGGACATGACTAATGTTCTTTTTCTGTCAAATCATAACCAATGTCAACGCCACTATTTTTCTACAGTCCGTCATAACTAATGTCATTTTTCTGTCAAATCATGGTCAATGTTAACGTCACCATTTTTTACAGTCCATCATGACTAATGTCATTTTCTGTCAAATCATGCCTAATTCCCTTTTCAGGCCATCATGACTAATGTCTTTTTTCTGTCAAATCATGATTAATATTAACGTCACTATTTTGCGACTGCATGCACTGGCATTCAGTCTATACGCTGGTATTATGCCTTATTGATGCAGCTCTAGTCTATTTGGAGTGGTTCGACCGATCCAAAACACGTCGGGTCTAGTTTAACCCGAGAATTCCAAACTGTCAAATCTTGTCCGATTCGCGTGTTCCACTAGCCAAATCGAAGATCTCGCAAAAGCGTCTGGGTCAATAGATATGCCATAGGCATTATTGACGTCTCTCGGAATCGCGAAAATCCATCGTTTAGGGCCTCAAAATCACGGTCAAAGATTTGCTCCGAACTTTGACTTTCAAATTAGGAATGAAATCAGCACCCGAATCAGTTATGATTTGACAGGCAGTATCGGGAATCAATTTGGGACGCAATCAAATAATTAGTTTTTATTTTTAGCAATTTTTTTTTAATTTTTAGCAGTTTTTTATTTTTAGCGGTTTTTCTTTTGATCAATTCCGTCATGGTTGTCATTTCTGTTCTATTTCTACTGATAACATCCCTATATTTCTACAGTCTTTTTGTACATGGTAACGTCTTTCTCTTTTTTCATGACTACTGTCTTTTTCGGTTTAATAATTCTTATTTATACTTGTTACGAATTATGATCATAAGCCTGTTGTTCCAACCAAAAAAGTATCCATTAAAACCAATTGGCAATCTCATTGTTCTTTTTCATTTGAGTTTTTTCTACACTTGCATGCTGGCACCTTCTCAATTTTAGTGTCCTTTTCCGTCATTTGTCAAATTTAATTGTAAAAACACGACCGAGTTAGGAAATTAAGTGATTTATACTATATATCCATAAAATGTATCATAATCATCATACTAACTATATTAAACCAATTGAAAATATTAGAAAACACAATTAAAACTTGTAAACATTGTTCATTCTTCTTCGAAATTTACATGTCAAAATAACAGAAATAACAGACGATCGATCAACAAAGAAAAACTAACATTGACATCCTAAATTATTTGACATGGTTTCTCACATCGATATAGCGGGCATGATTTTTTCTTGAACAACCAAGAAACAATGCAATTCATGTGGAATGCATGATCACAACACAACTGAACTCGTTCAACTAAATCACCATTGCTACCCATCTCAATTTCTTCAAAACACACTGCACAAATATCGCCATTCTCGTCCTTCAACCCTTATCTCTTACGCTTGCGCGGTCCCTTGATTGTCACCATCTTATCGATACTTGTAGGAGGGCACTTCGTCCAAAATAAATTTTGCACCATTATGAAGGCCATCGGAAGAGGGGATGATCACTTGGGCGGAATCTTCAATGTACCCGTGGATGCACACGGAAGGATCGACACCGTCAGTATCCGACGACGTAGGCATCAGTTTTGCATGGAGAAAGAGAAGCAATGGCGGTTTGTTGTACTATTTGACCATTGAGAAAGGTAACCGCTATTCTGCATCTAGTTTTTGCGCTATTGAGAGAAATGCAAAATAGGAAAAAAAAGATCGGTAGAGTTTTAAAGGCCTTTCTCTCTCCTTTTTTTATTTTTGGTTTTTTTCTTTTGAGTAGAGAATGAGAATGAAATGCTCTATTTTAAATAAAGCGTGGGCACACGTGCCAACAGGAGATGGGACACGTGATAGTAGGAAGTGAAAATATCAAAATTTGTGAGGGCAAAATTGACATTTTGAAAAGGAGATGGGATGGGTGACAGTAGAAAATGGAAATACCAATATTTGTGAGGGCAAAATTGGCATTTTGACAAATCTTCCACTTCTCTACACCTTTACATTATGTATATAGGATTGGAAAGTGCCCTTGTATTTGGTGTGGTTTTCGAAGCTCTTCACTTGGGTAGTGACCGAAGATACTCCTTTGCGGTCTGGTAAATATTTTGAATATTTGATCCTGTATGCTACAACATTGTTAGTAAAATACAATAAATTTTCTTTATTACCACTAATTGCCATGTCATGAACAATGAACAGGTAGGCATTCCACCTTTTTAAGGGAAATACTTCGTTGCCTCTTCGTTTCGTAATACGTGCACCGCAAAGTAGAATGAGACTTTTGTAGGTTCAATGAATCCAAAGGCAATACATGTCGGTTTGGCACATATTTTATTGTTACATATACTATTTTTCCATTCTTTTCATATATATTTTCTCTATGTCAACTGCATCAATCCCATCAGTTCCCATCCCCACATGCATTCACTAGTGGGGTCCTCCATCCAATGTCTATGCAAGGCTTGCAGCATGCAAGCCCTTGTATAGTAGTTTTTTTCCTTATGCTCAGTAGTGTTAACACCGAAGCAATTTAAAACAAAAAAAATTATAGCCTCCAAACTACCCAACCCAATTCAAACTACTTGTACAAATATCGCTTCCGAGTGATTTTCGGAACAATCCCTCCCGGTAATCCAAAGCAAACCTTAAACCCATATAATTTGTCAATCTTTACCAACTTAATATACAATTAGTTATGATAAATTTATACTTGTCCTGTTTAAATTAGTTTTATAATTATTGTTTTAATTTGAAATACTGTTATTTATCTTATATTATATTATATAAAACCATTCTAGGTTTTTATAAAATATTTATATCCATATATAACAACTCAAAAATAAATATCGAAACCCATTTCGCTTCTAGTAATTATTTTGATTTTTTTAAAAGCAGGATATTAACTTTTAAAACATGGATGAAGTTGTTTATATTTTGAAAGTTGGTTGGTTAAAAAAAATTAGTAATTCTAAAATCTAAAATTTGATTTTTGAAATAAATTCAAATTGTAACTTTAAAATTTGAATAAATGGATAACATTTAAAATGCATTGTATTTAGTTAAAACTAGATTTTTTTTTTGCAGAATAAACATTTTTACACACTATTCTGTGTGAGAGAGGGAATAGGGAATAGGATGCTTGAATTCCAAAAGGAGCCATTTCAAAATCTATAATCCATCTATAATACTCTTAGAAGCAAATTTATATTTCGGTCTTGGTTCGTCGTATCAAATTGTTAATATTATCTCGTTGTTTTATATTGTTTAGATTTGCTAAAATGTAAATAAAATTCAAGTAGTTTTTCTTTTTTATTGTTCACTTTAATCTATTTTCAAAATACATAATTTTTCAAAGTACAAATCAACTCTGTGTTGGGACTGAAATGTGCAAATCTACCACCTTCCGCTAAAACTCCATAAAAATCACTCATTTGGTTGCTTATAATGGGAAAAACAATATATTTACAACTACATGTAGATGTAAATACCGTGGTTGGAACTTCATGGATGTTGAAAACATGCGTTCCCTTCATGATTTTTCTTCGATGATTGACGGGGCGGAACCAGCTATTAGGCATTAGAGGGACGAAAATTAAGTGGCTTGATAATAAACCGAAACCTATTTAAGATCTCAACAAACCCTTGAGATTTTATTCATATCGACTTAATGATCTATTTATCCTTGACAAATATAGTTGCAAAAGAAAGCCACCACTCCAAATTACCGAGTTAAGTTTTATGTTTATTTAAAAGCTGATTTTGCTCTTTTGAAATGGCACAAAAGTTTGAAAATTTGATCTATCAAGAACATAAAATTAAATTCCGCATAAATACTTTATTACCATGTTTAAATAGATAAATTTTAAATATAATTTAGTAGTTGGTGTAAATTATTATTCATGATTATACAACTTTTCTAAATGATCGAAGAATAACCACTATGCAAGAAAATCAATTACCAAGATTAATAAGGTTTGTTTTGATTTTGGAAGATACGGATATAGCATGTTAAATAAAATCTCTTTTGATTCTACTGAATAAACACCAACTTCAATGTACCAAAAAAAATTCTTAAAAATTCAACCCGGAGAATTCCATAAATAGGCAAAGGAAATTGTGGCAACTGATTGAAGAATCATGGATTTGTATTCAAAAAATGCTATCACACATAAACTACAAATCATCAATTTAAACATAAAACGAATGGATGCAGGGATTCTTTTTCTGGGATATATTTTTTTCTTTTTCGGGAAAGATGGAAGGAATGGATCTAGTGGAGCCATAGAAAAGGAAGAACTTTGATGGTGGTCGAAGAGAGAGAAAACCTTCGTAGTAAAGGAGTAATTTATTATTAATAATGAAAGTTGAAAAGAAGTCACGTGAGTGGTCACCTCATCCTTGGGTTGAGAAATATCTCAATATGGATTAACCTTCTATGGCGTCGAAAAATGTACCCTTCATGTTTTTTTGACGATCGGCATACATCACCTCCATCTTTATCATCTAAGATGTGATACACCAAATTTCATGTGATTATACCATTTTTTCACTATTGATTTAGTTGGTGAAAAATTAATGGTTTACCGACAATAGAACTTTTTACATTGCTTATTCAAGGGTGAAAAAGTGGTGGAATCACATGAAATTTGATGCATGCACATCTTAGATGATAGCGATGATGATAATGGATACCGATCGTCGGAAAAAATGGTGGAGCCTGTATTTTTTTCAACGCCATAGACGGAAACCACCTCCTATGGCCTCTTTTCTCCATTATTCTCTTGCAGGAAACCGTCTTGTTTTGCATACATGGCGGGATACCACCCTCTCTTTTTAAAAGTTTTACTTTTCCCTCTTATTTTGAGCGTTGATTCTTCAACAACTTTATTCACAAAATGTTCCTAAATTTTTTTTCCATTTTTCCCTAATAAAAAAGATCCTAAAAGATCCTGCAGCGGCTTCCCGCTCCCTTGCAGGTTGCCAGGCGTCAATAACAACCAACAACCTATTGAGATTTACACGCTCAGCCCTCATCTCAAATCATAACCGTTCGACACCGCTGGCCCCAAGATCAACGGAGGACAACATCTGAGGGAGAAACCAATCTCCAATAGATGGTTTCTACTTTCTTTTGCGACTCTAAGCATGTGTGGCGCCTTTGATGATATACACCAATGTAATTCTATCGTTTCTGGTGGGGTTAACAAGTGACTTTGTTACGTCGAGTAAATTATTTCTGGTTGTTTAAATATATGAAAATTATAATAAATTACAGATTAATGTGCAACATGAGATAATAACCTTATCAAACACCCAGCGCATGGTTGCTAATAATGGAGCTTGCTGATTAAGTTAGCCAACAAGATTATAGTAGTTTCTTTTCTGTGTATCTAGTAATTATTGTAGATTCATTCTTTAGTCCGTAAAAGATTGGAGGAATTGGGAGCTCTATCAACTTTTAACAAGTCAAGCCTTGACGTAGAAATTCCTGAATAGAGTATCCTGGCCACATAACTTCTGTCTAAATTTCACTAACTACCGTTAGCTGCAAGCTTTTTTCAGTTAACTACCTTAAAGTTTAGTTATCCTAGCAAGCTCTTATAAATTGTTAAATATAAGCATATTTTAGTTAAAAAGAAACTCCTAGTTAAGTGAGTTTACTGAAGCAAAAGTGAAGGGTAGTTTAGTGCAATTTAGCCTAAACTCTTTCCTTTTTTTTTAATTTCTTGCACAGGTTTTGGTGTGATCTACATTTTTCTTTTTGCAGGTTATGGTGATTCCACCTAATAAACAATATATATCAATTCCTGAGAAAATGGAAGCATTTGCAAACACGAGCAAAGAACCAACAAGCTTTTCTGATACAAGCAAGTGTTTTCTTATCCAAAAGCACAACAGAAAAAACAATCCTGGACAGAGTTTCGATACCTTTACCGGTTATGAACTACTATATATTTCAATGCAGTGCAGAAGGGTTTAAGCCGGGGTCACTGTCCGAAGAAATCAGATAGGACAACTGCATGAAGATCATTTCATCATGTTTTGGTTGCATGTTTTGGCTTCAGTTCAGAAAAATACTGTGTACATGCAAAATCCCATGCAATACTTGTTACATAAGCAACTCCAGGGTGCTATATGAATGGCTCATAGGGGCTCCACGGCGATCCAAGCTAACATGCCAAAATTTTTTGTTTGTTTGATTTGGTTCCAGTAGAAAATGTTTCGTCACTTGCAGCATCAATTGCAAGATAGATAGTAGTTTCAGTACAATTATCGTTTAATGAAACACAAGGGTACTCACCTTTGTTTTAGTCCGGAAGAAAAAAAAACGCAAAAGTTGCAAGCATAATTGACAAAAGTAAAAGCTTACCATATTTTGCATAGTATTTTGTTTCTCATGTTGCTTCAAACATAGAAATGAAAATACAATAATGACATTGTAGCTGTACTTAAATCAAACCAAATATTGGTGGTAGAAATTAGGGAAAAAGCATCACTGAATAAACCATCAATTCTAAGCAAACTAAATGAGATATATCACGATGCAATGTAAAATAGCTTGAAAGGCAACCAAAACCATCACACCAATGAAAATAGAAACATACAAGCTCAAACATTTCTCAACTTTCCCTATTTATGATGGTGAAACAGCAACTTCAACATAATTTCAAAAAATGCAGAAATATTCATATACGGCTAAAAATAAAATGAAATTCAGAACAAATGCAGTTCTGAGTAGCATGAACATTTCTCATCTTCCAAATATTCAAGGTGTCTACAAAAATATTGAGTCCGCAACCAAATTAACATGATAAGTCCAGAAGAAAAGCTCTGTAGCTTCAACATTATTACAAATATTCAGAACATACAAAAGATAATACAAAGAGGAATCATGCATGCACACTTTTACTTTTTATTACAACAGCAACAAATCATTCAGTCGAGCGCATTAAAAAAATGTCTTGGAGCAGAATGGATCTATGAAAAATCAGAAATAGGGCGCAGCTGAAGCTTTTTGATGGACTCAATTTGCTTCGCAGGATTCAATCCCTTGGGGCAGGCATGGACACAGTTCTTAATAGTGTGGCATCGATAAAGCTTGAACTCGTCGTTGATGGCCTCGAGCCTCTCTTTGGTAAACTGGTCCCTGCTGTCCTGTATCCACCTGAAAAATGCAAGAAGCAAAGGTAAGGCTATCAAATGCACAATAAAAACAATAGAACACCGTAATAGAGGAGGGGAAGGGGAAGGAAAAAGGTCATTTCATGTCAAATTTGTCAATGCGCACTAATTAAGAAAGAATGCGACTCCTCTTTAATAGAGGATGACAGAGATGCAAAAGTTATAGCTTGCCCTCATATTGGGTTCTGATAAAAATGAGAAGGGACATATTTGAATAGGATAAACACAATTTGAATAAATATAGATGGCTAAATATTGGCTTTCAGTTTCTTGTATCATTCACTGAAGAGAACACTACATTGCACGTTCTACATTGAATTAAATCTTTACAATAATATATTTCACAAAGAAAATTAAGTTAACATGTAAATGTTAGGGAAAGTTTTGATATCATATCGAGGAAGCATTGACGACATAGAATGTGTTTTCTAGAAACTGGAATTCGTATCATGGAAGCATCCCACACGAGTCAAAGTGTCCGATGATTGTCTAGGAAGTGTCATTGATTATTGTCTAGGAAGCATCCCACAAGAGTCCAAGTGTCCGATAATTGTCTAGGAAGCATCCCACACAAGTCAAAGTGTCCGATAATTGTCTAGGAAGTGTCATTGATTATTGCCTACAGTCCATTTCACTGATGTCATTAGAGGGTTTTACTGATGTAAACAAAATGGGAAACCATAAGCAGGTCACATTCCATGCCAATTAGCCTTATAGGTTTCCATAGCAGTCCCTTTTTATGTCTATCCTCACCAAGAATTTTGCAGCACTTTCTGCTGGCATAAGGCTGATATTCAGTCATACAATTTCGTGATAGTTACTTTGTAGCCTTTATCAAGATAGCCGAAGTCAGTGGTTACACAAGGAATAATGACGATTAAGTCATAATGGCTGATTAATATAAAATCATTTGCATCTTATAGAAGAAATATGAAAGAGATTCAACAAAATC
Organism: Agapanthus africanus; assembly: GCA_030015575.1. Taxonomy (NCBI): domain Eukaryota; kingdom Viridiplantae; phylum Streptophyta; class Magnoliopsida; order Asparagales; family Amaryllidaceae; genus Agapanthus; species Agapanthus africanus. The sequence continues at coordinate 612,748,338 of JASDDO010000022.1, forward strand.
GAAGCTACTTAGCAACAGCACAAACATATTAAATATAATCCTCCACTAGAAAATTTGAAAAATATATTAGTGATGCGGAGAACTAACATCCAAGATTCGAAGGCTAATGAAAGTAAATCATTATAAATTACGCTAAAAGAAAGCAAATTTGCTTCATCATTCTCAATCAGCCACCAATTTGAAGCTTTTTCTACAAGTTAATACCCTGCCTTCCGCATACCTATAAACTCCTTTGAACTAATAATCAATACGGAACAGGATCCTTGCCAGCCAAAAATTAGCTTTCACCATGAAAACATCTGACAAATCTAGATCTAGAGTAATAAATTAATGTCTAGACCACTCAGTTCCACAAACTAACAAAAAAAGTGTGAGTGAGAGGATACTCTATGATGGCCAATGAATAAATGAATCACTTGGCAGACTTTGTAGCATCAAATGCTTTGAAATCCTTGTGTCGAATGAATGAATGAATGAATGGATAAAACATTACTTACTAAAACTGATGCCTAATTGCTAAATTAATCGGACATATGCTTGAACAAAACATGAAAATATCAAGGTTTTACACCCTACAAACAATCCTCCAGTCCTAAAGCATCACAAACCCTCAAATCCTATCAGGAAAGATCTCTAGCCATAAACTGCCACATAATCGCACAACTCAGAATTACAAGATTCCCAGCCCTCTAACCCTGAACGAAAGCTACAAACCCAATCTAACAAATCAGCAGCAGTATCCACAAATAATTCTACACTAGCAAAAAATAGCCAGTTCTATTCAATATTGCTTACAATCTGCAGGTTCTGCACCTGTAGTGAAGCAATATAAGTCAAACTTATTCCAAAACACAGATCACCAAATAGTATCTTGACTTGGATATATGTTCCAGCTGCACGATAAGATGTAGCCCTGAAATATTCCTAAGTATCAATCTACCTCAAATTATTATAAGATCATAAACCTACACATTCCACCGTTTACTTCTACAACCTTATCATGAAAGATCTCATTTCAAGCCACAGATACCATCAATCAACCAATTATCCTAATCCTAAGAAAAATTAGGCAAACATGTCAACATTAGCAAAAGTTTACCCACATTACTTAAAACTCTGACTGTGATCAAAATCTCCACTAAAAACTGTTGGGGTAAAAATTTACACCCCCGTTGACCGAGTCAAAGTCAAGGTCAACCCCAAGCCAGGTGGGCCCAAGCCCAGGTCAAGCGGGCCCATGCCCAAGTCGAGCCCGCGGCCAGCCTCCTCCATGATAAAATATAGATCATGTAATAAATAATTTTTATGTAATTTTTTATACATGAATGTATGCAAAATGGGCATAAAGCCAATATTTTGTAAGCCCATGGCTTATGTGCAAAAAAATGAAATGGCACATGAGCCATGGGATGGCTAAAATGCCATTTATGTAAAGCCCAAGGGGCTATATGCAAATATGTAAGCCTATAAAAGGCAACATGATGAATAAAAAAAGATATACTTTTCATTCTCTCCACAAAAAAATTAGATCTGAGATCTTTTCTCCTTCCTCAAGGTTCCAAAACCTTCTTCTTTCTTTTGAATTAAATCAAGAGTTTTACTCTTCCTTTTTCAAAACAAAATAGTTTTTCACCACAAAACCCATTAAGGGAAACCCAGATCTGCCATCAGATCTCAAAAAGGAGAGATTTTGATATCTCACATCCCTTGATCTTCAAGATCCGGCCAAACAACAGGAGGAAGAAGAAGAACATCTTTCACTAAACCCCCAAAAAGAAGAAAAACACATTCAGGAGTCCAACTCCTCTCTGATTTCTCTTCTGAGAAATTTTTTAGGCTAAAAGCCTCCTGTGCCTCTCCGGCGCGCAGCGCAAGTGCGCAAGGCGCCAGCGTGCCGACACGTGGCGCGCGCGCGCTTGCGCACGTGCGGAAGGCGCCCGCGTGCCGACACGTGGCTGTGCGCGCTTGCGCACCTGCGCGCTTGCGCACCTGCGCGCTTGCGCAAGTGCGCAAGGCGCCCGCGTGCCGACACGTGGCGCGCGCGCTTGCGCACCTGCGCAAGTGCCCAAGGCGCCCGCGCGCCGACACGTGGCGCGCGCGCTTGCGCAACTGCGCAAGTGCGCAAGGCGCCCCCGCGCCGACACGTGGCGCGCGCGCTTGAGCAACTGCGCAAGTGCGCAAGGCGCTCGCGTGCCGACACGTGGCCCCCACGTATCCCTTGGATGCCCTTTTCCCTCTCTTTTTATGTACATACATATACACATACATATGTATACAAATTCACACATATACATACTCCGCCACATTCTCCCCCTCCAAAAAATTTTCGGGCCGGGGCGCTGTCCCGAACCCCGCAAGGGGGCTGCTAGCCCCCTTGACCCCCAGCCCGCTATCCGGGTAGCGGGACCCCCGTAAAAACTCTGCGTGGCTCCCGATATATCCAAAACCCCCTTTCAAAACACACGCACACTGCACATTGAGTTCGCATGACCAGTTTAACCCGTTAATCGGAGGTTCCATCGCCCCAAAGGCGATGGAGAATTAACGGCAGCTTAGTCCGCGGCTGCCGGAGATTCGGATCCCCACAATCATTAAACCCCGGCCTACCCTAGGCAGGGGGAATCTGTAGTACGCCTGACAAGCGCTCGCGTATTCCCATCTCACTGGGGTGACGAAAAACACCCTACAAAAACAATTCAACTTTGCTTAAACAAATTTCAAAACTGTCACCTAAACATATTTCAGATGTACAAGAAGCAGCAATAAATGTCCCTTAGTTATCAACCACTGCCCTAAATTCATAAGAGACCATAAACTCTTCACATTCCACCATCAAGCCCTAAATCTTAATCCCCAAAGATGGTTTAGGATCCTCTGCTCTTGAAAAATCAAGAGCAGGGTGCTCTTTGCTTCCCTCAGCCGTTGGATCTTCAAGTGGACCCCCCAACCATGGGCCCCCTATTTTACACTCCGCTGTTCGATCCCCAAGATCCCTGCTCGTGCTCGTTTCATCTAAACGAGCAGAGGATCCGGATCCCCCCCAAGATCAAACTTTTAACGCACCAACCTATCAATCAAGCAATTAACCTGATCACAATTGCCCATTCTCCTAAAACCGCCAACTTTTAAATCAAATCCAATCAAATCAAACTATAACATCAACAAACCATTGCCTACTAGCATCAACAAAGGAGAATTAACCTGATCAAAAAGGTCTAGTCTTTAACGCACCAAAGCGATCGATCGATCAAGTGATTGTTAACCCAATCAAAACCATTACCTATTAGCATGAAGCAGCGCCGCGGGCCCAAGATAGCTCTCAGGGTTCCACCAGTAGCTCGGGCACGAGGTACTGCAGCAGGCGCACAAGATACACTCATACATCCCGTCGAGCTTCGCGCGATCCTTCTTGCTCTGCAGCACCTCCTTGCCCTCTGGCGGCGGGTCCTTCCTCTTGAGCCAGGGTTCGACGCTCTTGTACTGATTGTAGAAGTTGGTCATGTCCACCACCAGATCCTTCACCACGAACATGTGCGGCAGCGGCGTGATCGACGACGACGACGACGAGGCTCCTCCGGCGTCGGCCTTGATCTTGGTGAGGCAGGCGAGGCCGTTGTCGCCGTCGATGTTCATGGCGCAGGAGCCGCAGATCCCCTCGCGGCACGAGCGGCGGAAGGTGAGGGTGGGGTCCACCTCGTTCTTGATCTTGATGAGCGCGTCCAGCACCATCGGCCCGCAGTCGTTCAGATCGATCGTGTAGCTCCTCAGCTCCGGCTTCGACGACGGCGAGTCCGGGTTCCATCGGTAGATCGAGAACGACTTCAGCCTCTGCGGCTTCGACGGAGATGGAGCCTCCGCCGGCTGCTGAGCCTGGGACGAGTGGGCCTGCGAGAAGATCAGGCGGCAGGGGGCGGCGCCGCCGCCGGAGGCGGAGGGGACGCGGCGGAGGAGAGCCCTAGCGGAGGCCATTTTGGTAATTTTATCTTATTAGGGTAACGATTAGCGAATTTAGCGGAGAAGCGGGTTTTATATAGTGGGTGAGGGGTGCTGTTACCGGAAGGTGAGGGGAACCCGGAGGCGGGTGGAGAACACGTGGACGCGGAGTGGGCCAAGGGGTTTGGATGGTAGTGAGCGAATAGACGTAGCAAAATGGGAGATGCATTGAAAGCGTATTTTGTGTTCGGATTTTCACTCTAGAACTTTCCACAATTTTTCGAAACAGATATCTTCTTGATCTGCATTTTGCTCTTCCAACTCTTTAACATGAAAATACCACATTGTTAGAATACAATTTGCTAGGATAGCCGGTTCGTTAACTTAAATGTTGTACCGACATATTTAATTTAGGATTATCAAATTGTTTTCCTGGATTCAATTTTTGGCATGCCTTGTCAATAATACATGCACGATTTCGAATATGAGTATTTTTTCTTTGAAGTGTTGTTCGCCATATTGTTGAATGGATCACATCTTCTTTGCTAACTATTCCTTGGTTTAGCCACCCATGGTTGTCGTTGAATACTTCACAAATATGGCCGTGTAGTGTAGATATAGTGAATCATTTGGGAAACTATATAAAGCCATTGCGAACTAGCGGTTGCAAACCATTTGGAAGACTATATAAAGCCATCCCCGAAGGCAAATAAAGAGACACAAAAAGTTCAAGAGAATAATTTCTCTTTCTTGTTAAAAGTTTCCAAAGAAGCATGATCACCATTTCAATTATATTTATCTTATTTCAACACAGATCTCGATGATTCTTTTTGCATTGCTTTCGTTTTCACGGACTCTATAAGACTACGAGATCAAAATCAAAGCATCCCTTATAATTCATACTCAACGGGGGATTGAGACGCGTCGAGAAGTGTTGTACCTTGGGAACGTCAATATCGATGCAAACCGTATGAGGAGTGACAATACGTTCTTGGGACAGCACAGCTATTTACATGCCTCCTTTTGTCAGGCTCGATTTTCTAAGTTTTATTTTACTTCCGATATTATTTATGTGATTATATTTTTTAAACAAATATTTTATAAAATCATATTCTTTTCTAAATTATTATTTAGCAATTTATCCAACAATTTAATAGTAATTGGTTATTGATTAGACTTGATAATCTTTGTTGCCATGTAGCTGTTCATTATATTGAATTGTTATCATATTATAATATTGCCATTTTATTTTATTTATGATTTCAAATAAAAAATTATTAGTCGTTTCTAATCCCATAGTTAACATTAAAACTTCTTCTATTGATTGGTGGCTTGATTCTGACACCAATGTTCATGTGTGTTTTGATTTATCTTGGTTCACAACTTTTAATGATCAATGTGGGGGAGGAGTAATATTAGAAAATGAAACGAAAACATCTATTGAGGGGATCTGAAATATTTCATTAAAACTATCTTCGGGTAAAACCATTATTTTAAAAAATGTGCTTTCTATTCCGGAAATTAGAAAAAACTTAATCGAAGTTTCTTTACTTGTTAGAATAAGTTATAAATTATTTTTTGAGAGTAACCAATTTGTCATTACTAAAAATAATAATTTCATTGGCAAAGTTATTTATATGATAGTTTGTTTAAATTGCATGTTATTCCTTATAATGTTTCAAACCATGTTAGTAATAATTCTATTGTTCTAAATGTTGAAACTTCATGTTTATGGCATGATAGATTAGGACATGTTAATTTTCATACTTTGATGCATATGATAAAACTTAATCCAATTCCTATGTGCAAAATCGACTTTAATAATAAATGTTAAATCTGTGTTAATGCTAAGCAAATTAAAAAAGCCTTTTAAGGAAGTCGATATAAATACCCAAATATTATAACTTATAGATTCCGATATTTGTGATTCTATTGGAACCCTGACTAGAGGTGGTATAAATATTTTGTTACTTTCATTGATGATACTTCTAAATTTTGCTATGTGTATTTTATAAAAACCAAGGATGAGATTGTTGAGAAATTTAAAGTTTACAAAAATGAGGTTGAAAATCAACTTGAGAAAAAGATAAAAATTCTTAGATTTGATCGTGGGGATGAACACATTTTTAATGACTTTACCATATTTTGCGAAGAGCTCGGCATTAGACATGAGGTGACTGCACCATATTCGTCTTAGTCTAATGACGCAGCAGAAAGGAAAAATAGAACTTTAATAAATATGGTAAATTCTATGTTATCGAGTTCCGCGGTTCATAAGAATTTATAGGGGGAAGCCCTCTTATCTTCATGTTATATTTTAAATAGAATATCTCAAAAGCTGGTAACCAAACTCTATACGAATTTTGGAAGAATCAGCCGCCTAAATTAGTTATTTAAAGTTTTGGGGTTGTTCAGCGAAAGTTGCAATTTCGGATCTTAAAAAGAGGAAATATGTCCACAAACTATTGATTCGGTTTTCAATTGATATTCTCCTAATGGTAATACTTATAGATGTTTAGTGGTGAAATCTGAAAGCTCCGATATTTCAAATAACACTATTATTGAATCTGGGGATGCAACTTTTTTTGAAAACATTTTTCCGTTTAAAACAAAGGTTAACAACTCTATGCCTATAATAAATAACGATTTAGGAGAATTCTCATATTCTATTGAACCGAATGACAATAGTATATCATTAGAATCTACAATCGAGCCTGAACTTTGAAGGTCTAAAAGCGGTAGGATAAAGAAGAATTTTTGCGATAACATGTACACTTACTTGATTGAAGGAGAACCGACGACTTATGTCAATGCTATGTCTTCCGATGAAGCACTGTTTTGGAGAGAAGCGATTCAAAGTGAGATTGATTTGATTTTATAAAATAAGACTTAGATTGTTACCGATTTACCGTAAGGAAGCAAGGCTATAAGATGTAAATGAATTTTGAAGAGAAAACTTAAAGCGGATGGGTCTATATAAAAATATAAGACTAGATTAGTTGTTAAAGGTTTTAGAAAAAAAAGGCATTGATTTCTTCGATATTTATGCTCCTGTTGCTCGTATTACTATTGTGTATTTTAATTGCATTTGCACATATTCATAATTTATTAATCCAACAAATAGATGTTAAAACCTTATTTTTAAACGGAGATTTGGAAGAAGAAATTTATATGAAACAGCCGGAAGGTCTTATAGTTAAATGCCAAGAACATAAAATTTGTAAATTAACTAAATCTCTTTATGGTCTTAAACAAGCTCCTAAATAATGGCACATGGAATTCGATAAAGCCATTTTAAATTATGGTTTCATTATCAATCCATATAATAAATGTGTTTATTATAAACAATTTGATAATGATTATGTCATTTTATGCCTTTATGTAGATGATATATTATTGTTTGGCACTTTACTTTATATTATTGAGCATGTGAAGCAATATTTATCATCTATATTTGATATGAAAGATTTAGGTCATGCAGATCTTATTCTTGGTATGAAATTAATTAGAGGCAATAATGGTATCACATTAATTTTGTCGCAAGCGATAGAGAAAATGCTTTAAAAGTTTAATTATTTTGATATTAAACATATATCTACATCTTTTGATTCCAATATGTATCTTACTAAGAATAGTGGTGAACCAATATCGCAACAAAAATATACATAAATTATTGGCACGTTATTTTATATCACCAATCGAACAAGACCTAATATTTCATATGCAGTTTTTAGGCTTGACGGAGGGTGGAATCTCCTTCAGATGTTGCTTCCCGTTGATCTACTGATGGCTGCGTTGAAGGGATAAGATTGGATCTGGAGGCTGTCGCTCCTGAGGCGTGTGGATCTCAATGGGTTGAGATTGTGGTTGCCGAGTTACCTGCAAGGAAGTCCCGGGGGGTTGTACCACCGAGGACCTGTTCATATCATAATTTTGCATTATTATATTCCCCATTCTTATTTATTTTACAAATAAACATGTGCTTTTGATCCATGTCTGCTAGATAGTTGCAGGTTACAGGTTCTCGGAACAAAACAGTGAAATTGATGAAAAGACGATACAAAAGTGAGACTACGACCAGCAAATGGAAGAATCTTGATCATGCCTACAGTTTGAAGAACAAATGAAGATCAATGGATAAGTTTACAAAGCACAAAGGCAGTGCAAGGTTCAAGACTTCGACACGAAGCAAACGGTAAAAGTCCACGACATTATGCACTGTGGAAATCTGGAAGAACACTGGAAGACAATCTGATAAACCAAGTGAAGAAAAAAGAAGACAAATGCAACTGGAGAATTACCAAGAGAACACAACCCAAGACACCACTATATGGCCGCGGATCCGCGGCCAAACATGGCTTTTGGCCGCGGTTCCGCGGCCATGATAAGCCCGTGTCGACGCAATTTTCTTGACGGTGTGGCGGTGCGTTGACTAGTCTTCTTAGGGTAAATTTGTATATGCAGATCTATATCGAATGTAACCCTAGGGTTTCTATGATCTATAAATAGAAACCCTAAACCTCTCTTTGAGGCAGGCCTCTTTTTATTGAAAAAATTCAGAATTCATTGTAATGTTTTGAAGAGAGTATCGAATAAAGTAAGTAGTTTTTTTTACCTTGCCCTAGTTCTTAAATTCTTTTCTGCCCTAATATAGATTTTATTATCTGTCCTAGTTAATTAGCTTAGCACTTTTTATTCATCTGCCGTAACTTAGATAATTAGATTATTGAACTGAAAACTCATAAAAAATGTCTTTTATCAATCCCCTAATGAGTGAGTAGTTCCTCACTTATTAGGGTTAGGAATAGGAAATGTTTGAGAGATGAAAATCTCTCATCCCTTTCTTGTCCATCACATATTTTTATAGGACTCCATGCATACATACACACACCGCTCACTACGGCACCCTACCCCACGAGGTAACGGTGATACCGTAGTTTAAAAGACCGGTTGTGCATGTTTTCCATAGAGATTAGGATAAGAATTAAGAAAGGACGGATAAGGACCTAAAGGAAGAAACATCGTTTCTTCCCGATTGTCCTAACCCCCTTTATTAATTATTACCATAACACCTAAATAGATCTAAATTAGGGTATTGAAAGCGGTGAGAAATCTTAACTTTCCAAACTTAACCTAAATCTAACCCTAGTAAGGTTTTAATCCTAGTTTAAATCAACTTTAGTTTTTAGTGATAATCAATCCAACACCATTTGGAATTAACTCGTTAGAACAAATTGAGAATACACAAAATCCCTGTGGACCGACCCGTACTCACCGGCTAGCTACCAAGCGACGCCGTTCTTAATTGCGGTTAACAATTCTTTGATCATAAAAAAAATCGTACAAATCAAATGGCGCCGTTGCAGGGGATGGCGTAGTATTTTCTTTTTGCAATTTCGGGTTAATATAAAATCATAAAATTCATAAAAACTGAAAAAATTTTAAAAAAATTATAAATTTTTTTATCATCTTGTTATTTTTTGAAGGGTGTATTGTTTGAATTGTGCAGGATCGACGAACGAGTTGAGATCTGAAAAAATCCAGAGAGCGAAACAGAAAACAGCAGATCTGAACAACCGAGGAGTACCACAACAGAGCAACATAAAAAGATTGGAGACCTGATCCTTTTTCCTGACCGCGGAACCGCCGCCAGAGGCCGCTTTTAGCCGCGGATCCGCTGCGGGTTGCTGACGTCAGCAACCCGAAACCCCTATGTAAGCTTCTTTTCTTCTTCTGAACCCCATTATCTCCTCTGTAAAATTTTCCTGCAGGGTTCTTTGCGCCAAAAACTTCTCCCCTTCTCCAAATAACTTGATCTTGTGCAGGATTCTTTGCGCCGCAATAAAAAAATTGTTTGCAAGTGATTGTGTTTACTGCTTTGCATATTTTAAATTGACTTTAAGGGGCTTGAACACCAATCTAGATTGGGTGGGGATTTCATTACCCTTTCCAGGACCCCAAAAATCACATAAAGCATATTGCATTGACCATCAAGTTAATTAAAAAAGATTAGACTCAGCCCTAAGGACTTCACGCTCAATAGAACAAAGGAATAGTTGTAGGCATCGACCGTTGATCTAAACCTGACTTTGTGGTGCCTAGGCTAGACAGGTAGGAAAATGTAACTTTAAAAGGCCCGTCTCACGGTGATTCGTGAGTGGATCCCTCCTTTCTCTACTTGTGCTTACCTGGCCACAATTGGCGGTGAAGAGGCGGTTTGAGGTCCTCACATCTTGCCCTTTGGAACAGTTAGCAGTAGTCTAGCTGACCTAGGTGACCCTAGATCTAGGTTTGATTGTGCATTTGTGATTGATTGAACGTGTGTCTAAGCCTTTTATTGAAAATCTTTTTGCAAAAAGCTCCTTATAAAAAAAACACAAAAAGGAATTTTTTTTACAAAACTTGCAACTTGTCGCTAAGAAATCCGTGCACCCCACTTACACCCACTTTCCTCTCATTGACATTTTCTTACCCTCACCTTCTGTTTTATCACCTTTTTGACCACACTACCTCTTTAGTGTATGTCCAGTTGGACTAGAGACACTAGTGCCCGATTAGTCCGTGTCTCGTTAATGCCAACTGGCGACGCTTTCAACTCCGAAGTCGAAATTCCTTCTACTCCCTTACCTTCACCTTCACATTCTTCGTCTTTTATGGAGATGTCGGGATTTAATCCTAACAACACCTTACCCGCGAGACTGATTCCACCTCCGCTAGGTGCGAATAACCCACGACACCCACCTGTTGAAGCGCCCCAACGAATCGCGCTCCAGGATCTTTTCTACCCTATCCGCACGTCCTTACCTACTTGTCTTTCACTCCGACCGGCAAATGGGGACAACTTTGAGATCAAACCCCACTTCATCAACATGTTGCCAAAATTTCACGGACTGGAATCCGAAGATGCCCACATCTTCATAAACAAATTCCAGAATGTTTGTGCAATGATGAAGACAACGCAACTTTCCGATGATACTATAAGGCTACGTGTCATTCCATTCACCTTATGTGACCTAGCCGAGAAATGGTTATATAGCACAGCATCACAGTTGATTAAAAATTGGGAAGAGCTTGTTAAAGCTTTTCTAAAAAAGTTTTACCCACATCACAAGACCGCGAGAATTCGCAATGAGATCATTCAATTTTCCTAGTTTCCTTCCGAACCCTTTTGGAAGTGTTTTGAAAGATTTAAAGACCTACTTGTTCAATGCCCTCACCACGGTATCGAAAATTGGCAACTTTGCCAAACTTTATACGAAGAATTGAACCCAGCCACTAAGCAGTTGTTGGAAACCATTTGTCAAGGTCACTTTCTAACAAAATCAAGCGAGGAAGCTTGGCAGTTTCTCGACGATCTTGCTAAACAAACACTTCAGTGGGAAAGCACTAAGACCACCTCATCTTCTTCAATAGGTCAGTCTAGGGCAGGAATACATCAACTAGATATGTTGATTGCAATGAAGGCCGAAATGGCCGCACTTACGAAAAAGCTAGAAGCAATTGAGATCAAAATCTCATCGCCTTCTCCTGCCCCTGCTTTACCCCCACGAACTGTTTGTGCTTGTTGTTCGGATCCATCCCACCTTGTCACGCCCCGCTTCCCAGTGTACGGCGAAGTGGACGCGACGAGGTCCGCTACGTATGTACTCAGAAGTACATACGCTAAGCGTAGCTAAGCAATATAAAATATTACACAAGAGACAAGAGTATAAAAAGGACATCAACTTTTATTTATTAACATTCTTTGTACAATACATGAAAGGAAATACAACTGAAATAAAAGATGCCTAAACAGTGGCATAACAGGAAATGAAAAGTACAGAAAGGAAAAGTGTACAATGAAACTACAGTGCAGGGTCTTCAGTAAACTGCTCCAAGTCTTCTTGTGATGGCTCAATCTCTGCCGGGTCCAAATCACCTGACGACATTCAAAGAAGAGAGAAACAGAATGTCGTCAGCGAACAGGTCGCTCGGTAAGTCCCAACGATAAGAGAGAAATAGACAGAGAGTAAGAGAGGGAGAGTGTAGCTTTTAATGTTGTATTGTAATATTGTATTAACGCTGTTGTTTGTAGCCTGGTACAGAAGATGCCAGTGTATACGAGGAGAGTCCCACTTACACCGGGGACTTTGGTAACGTGTAGTACAAGGCTCCGTCAATAATACCACGGAACAACGGCATGGATGTAATTATGTCTTAAGTGACCACCTCGTGCCACCTTTAACATATTCCGTACCAGTCTACCCCTTAAACCCCGCGATGTCTTGTTTGTATTGTTATCTTGTAAATTGTGTTGGTTGTATGAGTGATTAACTGACTGACCGAAACCATGATATCAGGAAACGGCTATAACCATAGAGTCATGTAAATGGAATACTGGGAATCATGTAAAAGGAATATCCATGGTTCGGTTCAGTCAAGTTATATAGATTGTTAACTGGATTCTGGGATTCATGTATTCATCTTGAGTTGAAATATAAAGAATATAGATTGACTTGAATTATATTCAAGTCAGAAATAGTCAGACTCTAACCCGAGTTAGACTAGAGAAGATAATTTGAAGTTCTTCATTTGTTAGGGGCCTTATTGTAATTTATAAAACTTGAGGGGGTTTATTGTAAAAAGTAATATTGTATAGTTTGCAAAATACACCTCAAGTAATTATTATTGTCTTTATAGTTATAATGAGTGTGAATTTTATTTGTGTTATTCTAGTGAATATATCCTAACAAAAAGTATTAATTGATTTATTTGAAATTCAAGGTATTTTAATGTAACTTTTAATCTTGTAATTTTAGAAAAATGTAAACTTGTTATTATAATAAAATAGGTGTTTAAATGATAATTAAATATATATTAATACAAGAATAATTTTAAATAAATATTTTATTTTCCAAAATCTCATTTTCCTTAAAAGTCGTATTTTAAACCCTTCGAGACCGAATGCTCCCTGCGGAGGTCTGAATCTCGCACTACTAGCCCGCGGGTGCACGATGAACCGTACTATCCCTAACGGGTTCCCCAAAGATGGGTTGTAGTGGCACTTTGCTTAGGTTTTATAAATACTAGTCATTTAGGAAAACAGTTTTATAAATATAGGGTGTTTATTTGCAAAAGAGTATAGTTTCCGTATTTTAGTTATTAGGGTTTTCTAAGCCAACTAGCCTATTTCTAGGGTCTAAACGATGAGTCATTAGAAGCCTCAAATCGCCTCTTCACCGTCAATTGCGGCCAGATAAGTGCCAGGTAAGTGGGAAGGAACCACAGTCGTGAGCCTAATTAAAAACCACTAGCCTTAGACACACTTGCCTAGACCCACAAGACAGTTTAGATAAACGATCGATGTCCATGACCAATCGTGCTTTCATTTTATATAAGATTTTATTTAGAAAAGTTTACAATTTAAAGATTTAACTAAAGGTTATAAAGGTTATGGTATTTTAGTGAAAAGTCCTGTAATTTCGTATTCTGTATTTTTTATATTTATCATTTAGGGTTATATTGAGTGTGTGTAAGGATAGGTCATTACCCCATGACTTATATTAGGTTTTGGTGAAGTTTAAAGGTGAAATAAGCTATGTTAAACCTAAAGGTATTAAAGTGCAAGAATACGGTATTCGTAAACGTTATCATTTCATGTGTGAAATTTCATTCAAATTGATTGAAACAAGTTTAGTTATCACAATAAACATGTTTAGGAGTGAGGTACTTGATTACATTAAGAAAAATGAACTTCATGGTATTTTAATGAAAGAAATGCGGTTTTGTAAAGAACTTATCATTTCATGTGGAAAAGTGTGATTAAATTGGTTTAAGGGTGATTAATAGTCAACATGCATATGGGTAGATAATATGTATTAGGTGACAAGTGGGATTTTAAAGAAAAATTGAATCGGAAATCGGTTTGTCCGATTTCCGTCGGGTTCCAGAAATTCGTATTTTTACATTAAAGAAAAGGAAGGTAGAAGAGGTGGGACTTACGGGTTTAAACTCTTCTAAAAAGTAAAGAGAACTAGGGAGGAAGGCCGAGGATGGTTACGTCGCCGGTTGCTCCAAAACACGTCGCCGGAATTCCGTCAGGGCTTCGCCGTGAACTCGGTTTCAAAGCACACTTCTTGTGGAAACTTTTAAGAGAGTGGCTCAAGATTTTGGGGGGTGAGAGGGTAGTGTGTAGGGTTGGTATTTATAGGGTTAGGCTAGGGTTAGGGTAGATGAAAAGTTAGAAATAAAAATGTGATAAAATGTAATAAAAATGTATTAAAAGTGGAGTAATTGGGGTTTTTAAAGAGCTCTGGAAGTGGTATGAGGCTGAAACTTTGCAGGTGCGTAGGGAATACCAAAAGACACAACTTTCATGTTGTGACCCTCGCCGGAATCGGCCGAATCGGGGGTGACTCGGCCGTGACTCGGTCGGATCACTGAGTTGGCCGAGTCAAGGCCGAGTTGGCCGATTCCCGACCGAGTCCGGTGACCTGGATCTCCCCCGACGGTTCATCTACCCTCTGCAAGTGTTACATCTTTGGGTGTAGTGGGGGTTTTTGTGAGATATGCACGTGTAAACTCTTGGTATTCTAAAGGTTTTTTAAAAAATCAATATTAAAAATAATGTGGGGTATGGGATTCGAACTCTGATGGCTTGGTTCAGCAGTGCAAGATATTACCAATGAGCTACAAGCTCCTTCTTATAATTATTGTGGTATTTAATTACTTAAACTGATAGCAGCAAGAATAAATACTCCTAGTATACATTAAATTTAAAGTAAATTCTTGTACACTAAAAATTGAGTTATTATATTCTTGTAGCTTGTAATTAAAAACAAAATAATTACCTATATCTTGTGCTCATGCTAAAATACCCCTTTGTGGATTTTTGAAAAAATATTTGAAAAAATTTTGTATTGGAAAATTAGGGTTGTTACATTCTACCCTCCTTATAAAAATTTCGTCCTCGAAATTTGTAAAAGGAAAGTGTAACAGTTTGGTGTCAAAATTAAAGGTTGTAAAGAAGTTTTAGTCAAAGTGGTGAGGAGGTTACCTGGGTTACCTTGGTTCACAGTTTCAGGTTCTATGGCTGCTAAGGTGAAAGCCTGCGCCGTGGCACGTTCCTCCTAGCTGGAGGCATATTCCCCTGTACTCGAGGCATATTTCTCAGTGCCTGATGGAATTGACGATTTGGCTGAGCAGGAAATCTACGTGGAGGTGGTGCTGGGAGTGCAGGACGAGTTGCAGGAGCCTGGATAGCTGGCTGCTGCGGGTAGTTGGCGGGTGTGTGTGCTGAGTTGCGTCTATAAGGACAGTTTCCAATTCCGTGATTGGACGCGCCACAAACCAAACATAGGCCTTTTGCGCGTCTACAGTCCTTCCACAAGTGACCTTCCCTCTTGCAATAAAAGCAAAAATCGGGTCTTGACTGATCCTTAACTTCTTCCAGTCTTCTGAGTTCAACAGCTGGCCTTGAAGAGGCCCCTCCTGCCACCTGAGTGGCAGGACGTTTCACTCCTGCAGACTGAGGTCTGCCCCTTGCCTTTATCACTGCTTCATAGCTGCGGGCAGCTTCCAGAGCATCTTCATGAGTCAGAAATTTTCCCGTGGCTAGGGCATCCTGAATCTCCGTGTCCAGTCCTTGTTAAAAGCGACGGGCTCTGATATCGTCCGTCGGTATCAAGTGTGCTGCGAATCGGCTTAACATGGTGAATTCAGCGTCGTATTCATCTACTGATTTGTCCCACATCGATCCTTGTTGTAGATGAATGAACTGCTGCTCCATTGCAAACCTGGCAGTCGCTGGAAAGTATTTCGCGTCGAACTTCTCGCGAAAAGTCTTCCATTCAATAGGCTGCACAAGACGGCTTTCTTCCGCCTTCCACCAGTTGCGAGCGTTGTCCGTGAGTTGTAGTTTCGCTACACGGACCCAAGCGACGTCTGGCACTTGTGCTGCGGCCAGATCATCCTCGATACTTTGAGCCCATTCCTCAGCTTCCAGTGGGCTCCCTTTTCCTGAGAACTGCTTCGGATGTAAAGCCCTGAATTGTTTCACTCCCGGAGCATCAGTCTCAGAACGGTTCAAAAGTTGTTGCTGTCCCTCGAGAAGGCTGCGGATCGCCTCAAATAGCATTGTTTGCTCAGTGGGTGGTGTAGGAACAGCCGGTGTGAGAGGTAGTGCTGAGGGTGTGTTGTTGACGTTGGTGCTGGTGTTGTTTGGGGAATCCATAACCCTGAAGAAAAATTTGGGTTAGGACAGATTCAAGTACATGAAATGATAAGATTCAAGGAAGATGAAATTGCAAGATTCAAGGAACATGAATTGTAAAGAATGTTTTAGTTGCTGGTTCTTGTGTTATATTGCTTAGGTTGTTCACGCAGAACAGAACTGCATGACAGGGATTCATACAGCTCTGACCTGCATGGGCCACCAACAAAACCTGTCACGCCCCGCTTCCCAGTGTACGGCGAAGTGGACGCGACGAGGTCCGCTACGTATGTACTCAGAAGTACATACGCTAAGCGTAGCTAAGCAATATAAAATATTACACAAGAGACAAGAGTATAAAAAGGACAGCAACTTTTATTTATTAACATTCTTTGTACAATACATGAAAGGAAATACAACTGAAATAAAAGATGCCTAAACAGTGGCATAACAGGAAATGAAAAGTACAGAAAGGAAAAGTGTACAATGAAACTACAGTGCAGGGTCTTCAGTAAACTGCTCCAAGTCTTCTTGTGATGGCTCAATCTCTGCCGGGTCCAAATCACCTGACGACATTCAAAGAAGAGAGAAACAGAATGTCGTCAGCGAACAGGTCGCTCGGTAAGTCCCAACGATAAGAGAGAAATAGACAGAGAGTAAGAGAGGGAGAGTGTAGCTTTTAATGTTGTATTGTAATGTTGTATTAACGCTGTTGTTTGTAGCCTGGTACAGAAGATGCCAGTGCATACGAGGGGAGTCCCACTTACACCGGGGACTTTGGTAACCTGTAGTATAAGGCTCCGTCGATAATACCACGGAACAACGACATGGATGTAATTATGTCTTAAGTGACCACCTCGTGCCACCTTTAACATATTCCGTACCAGTCTACCCCTTAAGCACCGCGATGTCTTGTTTGTATTGTTATTTTGTAAATTGTGTTGGTTGTATGAGTGATTAACTGACTGACCGAAACCATGATATCAGGAAACGACTATAACCATAGAGTCATGTAAATGGAATACTGGGAATCATGTAAAAGGAATATCCATGGTTCGGTTCAGTCAAGTTATATAGATTGTTAACTGGATTCTGGGATTCATGTATTCATCTTGAGTTGAAATATAAAGAATATAGATTGACTTGAATTATATTCAAGTCAGAAATAGTCAGACTCTAACCCGAGTTAGACTAGAGAAGATAATTTGAAGTTATTCATTTGTTAGGGGCCTTATTGTAATTAATAAAACTTGAGGGGGTTTATTGTAAAAAGTAATATTGTATAGTTTGCAAAATACACCTCAAGTAATTATTATTGTCTTTATAGTTATAATGAGTGTGAATTTTATTTGTGTTATTCTAGTGAATATATCCTAACAAAAAGTATTAATTGATTTATTTGAAATTCAAGGTATTTTAATGTAACTTTTAATCTTGTAATTTTAGAAAAATGTAAACTTGTTATTATAATAAAATAGGTGTTTAAATGATAATTAAATATATATTAATACAAGAATAATTTTAAATAAATATTTTATTTTCCAAAATCTCATTTTCCTTAAAAGTCGTATTTTAAACCCTTCGAGACCGAATGCTCCCTGCGGAGGTCTGAATCTCGCACTACTAGCCCGCGGGTGCACGATGAACCGTACTATCCCTAACGGGTTCCCCAAAGGTGGGTTGTAGTGGCACTTTGCTTAGGTTTTATAAATACTAGTCATTTAGGAAAACAGTTTTATAAATATAGGGTGTTTATTTGCAAAAGAGTATAGTTTCCGTATTTTAGTTATTAGGGTTTTCTAAGCCAACTAGCCTATTTCTAGGGTCTAAACGATGAGTCATTAGAAGCCTCAAATCGCCTCTTCACCGTCAATTGCGGCCAGATAAGTGCCAGGTAAGTGGGAAGGAACCACAGTCGTGGGCCTAATTAAAAACCACTAGCCTTAGACACACTTGCCTAGACCCACAAGACAGTTTAGATAAACGATCGATGTCCATGACCAATCGTGCTTTCATTTTATATAAGATTTTATTTAGAAAAGTTTACAATTTAAAGATTTAACTAAAGGTTATAAAGGTTATGGTATTTTAGTGAAAAGTCATGTAATTTCGTATTCTGTATTTTTTATATTTATCATTTAGGGTTATATTGAGTGTGTGTAAGGATAGGTCATTACCCCATGACTTATATTAGGTTTTGGTGAAGTTTAAAGGTGAAATAAGCTATGTTAAACCTAAAGGTATTAAAGTGCAAGAATACGGTATTCGTAAACGTTATCATTTCATGTGTGAAATTTCATTCAAATTGATTGAAACAAGTTTAGTTATCATAATAAACATGTTTAGGAGTGAGGTACTTGATTACATTAAGAAAAATGAACTTCATGGTATTTTAATGAAAGAAATGCGGTTTTGTAAAGAACTTATCATTTCATGTGCAAAAGTGTGATTAAATTGGTTTAAGGGTGATTAATAGTCAACATGCATATGGGTAGATAATATGTATTAGGTGATAAGTGGGATTTTAAAGAAAAATTGAATCGGAAATCGGTTTGTCCGATTTCCGTCGGGTTCCAGAAATTCGTATTTTTACATTAAAGAAAAGGAAGGTAGAAGAGGTGGGACTTACGGGTTTAAACTCTTCTAAAAAGTAAAGAGAACTAGGGAGGAAGGCCGAGGATGGTTACGTCGCCGGTTGCTCCAAAACACGTCGCCGGAATTCCGTCAGGGCTTCGCCGTGAACTCGGTTTCAAAGCACACTTCTTGTGGAAACTTTTAAGAGAGTGGCTCAAGATTTTGGGGGGTGAGAGGGTAGTGTGTAGGGTTGGTATTTATAGGGTTAGGCTAGGGTTAGGGTAGATGAAAAGTTAGAAATAAAAATGTGATAAAATGTAATAAAAATGTATTAAAAGTGGAGTAATTGGGGTTTTTAAAGAGCTCTGGAAGTGGTATGAGGCTGAAACTTTGCAGGTGCGTAGGGAATACCAAAATACACAACTTTCATGTTGTGACCCTCGCCGGAATCGGCCGAATCGGGGGTGACTCGGCCGTGACTCGGTCGGATCACTGAGTCGGCCGAGTCAAGGCCGAGTTGGCCGATTCCCGACCGAGTCCGGTGACCTGGATCTCCCCCGACGGTTCATCTACCCTCTGCAAGTGTTACATCTTTGGGTGTAGTGGGGTTTTTGTGAGATATGCACGTGTAAACTCTTGGTATTCTAAAGGTTTTTTAAAAAATCAATATTAAAAATAATGTGGGGTATGGGATTCGAACTCTGATGGCTTGGTTCAGCAGTGCAAGATATTACCAATGAGCTACAAGCTCCTTCTTATAATTATTGTGGTATTTAATTACTTAAACTGATAGCAGCAAGAATAAATACTCCTAGTATACATTAAATTTAAAGTAAATTCTTGTACACTAAAAATTGAGTTATTATATTCTTGTAGCTTGTAATTAAAAACAAAATAATTACCTATATCTTGTGCTCATGCTAAAATACCCCTTTGTGGATTTTTGAAAAAATATTTGAAAAAATTTTGTATTGGAAAATTAGGGTTGTTACATTCTACCCTCCTTATAAAAATTTCGTCCTCGAAATTTGTAAAAGGAAAGTGTAACAGTTTGGTGTCAAAATTAAAAGTTGTAAAGAAGTTTTAGTCAAAGTGGTGAGGAGGTTACCTGGGTTACCTTGGTTCACAGTTTCAGGTTCTATGGCTGCTAAGGTGAAAGCCTGCGCCGTGGCACGTTCCTCCTAGCTGGAGGCATATTCCCCTGTACTCGAGGCATATTTCTCAGTGCCTGATGGAATTGACGATTTGGCTGAGCAGGAAATCTACGTGGAGGTGGTGCTGGGAGTGCAGGACGAGTTGCAGGAGCCTGGATAGCTGGCTGCTGCGGGTAGTTGGCGGGTGTGTGTGCTGAGTTGCGTCTATAAGGACAGTTTCCAATTCCGTGATTGGACGCGCCACAAACCAAACATAGGCCTTTTGCGCGTCTACAGTCCTTCCACAAGTGACCTTCCCTCTTGCAATAAAAGCAAAAATCGGGTCTTGACTGATCCTTAACTTCTTCCAGTCTTCTGAGTTCAACAGCTGGCCTTGAAGAGGCCCCTCCTGCCACCTGAGTGGCAGGACGTTTCACTCCTGCAGACTGAGGTCTGCCCCTTGCCTTTATCACTGCTTCATAGCTGCGGGCAGCTTCCAGAGCATCTTCATGAGTCAGAAATTTTCCCGTGGCTAGGGCATCCTGAATCTCCGTGTCCAGTCCTTGTTGAAAGCGACGGGCTCTGATATCGTCCGTCGGTATCAAGTGTGCTGCGAATCGGCTTAACATGGTGAATTCAGCGTCGTATTCATCTACTGATTTGTCCCACATCGATCCTTGTTGTAGATGAATGAACTGCTGCTCCATTGCAAACCTGGCAGTCGCTGGAAAGTATTTCGCGTCGAACTTCTCGCGAAAAGTCTTCCATTCAATAGGCTGCACAAGACGGCTTTCTTCCGCCTTCCACCAGTTGCGAGCGTTGTCCGTGAGTTGTAGTTTCGCTACACGGACCCAAGCGACGTCTGGCACTTGTGCTGCGGCCCAAATTGTACAACTAAATGCTGCGTTGAGCGAGCGAGAAAAGGGAAAGCTTCCTTCTCAACCATTGCCAAATCCCGGTCACACACACAATGCACATGTTGCATATGAACAACAAAATCATAATGTAAATGCTGTGACCACGTTGAGATCTGGAAGAGTGTTGCACAATAACGTGGTTAATAGTGATGACACCCCTGCCGGTGCTTCTTCATCTTCTTCTTCATCTTCATCTTCTTCGTTAGAGCCTATTCTTCATTCTTTACAAGGCTCTACTTCTTCTAACTCGAACGGACCCACATATCAATTCACGAACACACCAACACGGGGATCCGTTCCAACTCCGCAATCTACTCCACAGACATTGGACTCAATAAACTTTCAAAATGTTCCCTTTCCAAACAGGTTGAGATCCAATAAACCAACTCCACAAATGGAGAAGATTGTAGAGTTGTTCAAACAGGTTAGCATAAACATACCTCTCTTGGATGCAATCCAACAAGTCCCTTCTTACGCGAAAATCTTAAAGGACTTATGCACCAAGAAGAGGAGGTCACAAGTACCAAAGAAAGTTTTCGTGGTTAGCGCTGTTAGTGATGCTCTTGTCCAATCTTTACCCTAAAAACATAAGGACCCGGGCCGTCCTACAATTTCGATAACAATTGGGGATAAGAACATCAATAGAGCACTATTAGATCTTGGTGCTAGTGTCAATTTGCTACCCTATTCAGTATATGAACAATTAGGCGTTGGAGAGCTTAAACCCACTCATTGTACTCTCCGAATGGCCGACCGATCCATCACCCATCCTAGGGGTGAGTTAGAGGATGTGTTGATCAAAGTAGAGGACTTCATTTTCCCCGTTGATTTCATTATTATGGATACACAGCCTGTAGCTAACCCCCGGAGTCAAATTCCGGTGATACTCGGTCGACCATTCCTTGCGACTTCTAATGCGGTGATCAATTGTCGTAATGGTTCAATGAACCTATCTTTTGGAA
Organism: Agapanthus africanus; assembly: GCA_030015575.1. NCBI lineage: Eukaryota > Viridiplantae > Streptophyta > Magnoliopsida > Asparagales > Amaryllidaceae > Agapanthus > Agapanthus africanus. The sequence goes on from JASDDO010000022.1 coordinate 612,770,047, forward strand.
ATATGACAATTGAACTCAACATTTTTAAGTTGGGGAATCAACCTTCCGAGCCTAATGCTAGTATACTTGATGTTTGCTCGATCCATGAGATCACGCAGGAGGACTGTGAGCTTGAAAAATTTCTGTTCGATCACAGCAGTGTTGACGCCTCTAGTGCGTTCCTCCTAGAATCTGACACAGCTTTCACGCCGGAAAACGATTACGAGTGTTTCACTTTTTTGGACGATTTTGAAGACTCACCACCCGAGTTTGAGTCTTTTGATTTTTCGGATGAGTTAGTTGAACCATTCGACTCGGTTGCTTACACTCGAATTGAACCATTGATGGAATCCTTCGAGTTTGAGACAGTTGCACCAATGTTACCTTCAATTGTTTCACCTCCAAAACTCGAACTCAAGCTTTTGCCGTCTCACCTTAAATATGCTTACCTAGGTGAGAATGAGACCTTTCCCGTTATCATATCGGCCTCTCTAGCTCTCGAGCAAGAGAAAACCTTTTTAACGGTCTTACAAAATAACCGGCAAGCTTTTGGCTGGACTATGGCGGACATCAAGGGGATTAGTCCCCTCATAGTTGAACATCATATACATATGATGGATGATACCAAGCCAGTAAGGGATCCACAAAGACGCCTCAACCCCCTAATGAAGGAGACTGTCAAGAAGGAGATTGTCAAATGTCTTGATAGTGGTATCATTTACCCTATCTCGGATAGCCAGTGGGTTAGCCCCATTCATGTTGTCCCAAAGAAATCAGGCATTACGGTCATAACCAATGAGGCGAATGAGTTAATACCTACCCGCACCCAAACTGAGTGGCGAGTTTGCATCGACTATAGAAAACTCAACGCCACGATAAGGAAAGACCACTTTCCTTTACCTTTTATTGACCAAATGCTAGAACGATTGGCTGGGCACGAATTTTACTGCTTTTTGGATGGCTATTCTGGCTATAATCAAGTCCCCATCGCCGAAAAGGATCAAGACAAGACCACATTTACTTGTCCTTTCATTACTTTCACTTACCCTTTGGGTTATGCAATGCACCCGCTACTTTCCAGCGGTGTATGATGGGGATCTTTTCTGACATGGTGGAAAATTTTTTGGAGATTTTTATGGATGATTTCTCCATTTTCGGTGACTCCTTCGATGAGTGTTTGCTACACTTAGACGCAGTTCTTACCCGCTGTAGGGATAAGAACCTCACTTTAAATTGGGAGAAGTGCCATTTTATGGTACGAGAGGGCATTGTCTTAGGACATGTCATCTCGTAAAATGGCATAGAGGTTGATAAAGCCAAGATTGAAGTCATTTCCAATCTTCCTCCTCCTAAATGCGTCAAAGACATCCGAGCCTTTCTTGGCCATGCCGGTTTTTATAGGCGGTTCATCAAGGATTTTAGCAAGATAGCTAGACCCTTGACTCTTTTATTGGCCAAGGACACCACATTTGATTTTGACTCAACTTGCATGGAAGCATTCGAGTCGTTGAAACACTCACTCATTTCTGCGCCCATTCTTTCATCTCCCGACTGGACGCATCCTTTTGAAATTATGTGCGATGCATCTGATTTCGCATTGGTGCTGTTCTTGGACAACACATTAATAAGATACCGCACGTAATTTATTACGCTAGCCAAACATTAAATGAGGCCCAATTGAATTACACAACAACAGAAAAAGAATTTTTAGCCATTGTGTTTGCACTTGAAAAATTCCGGCCCTATTTAATCGGCTCTCTAGTGATTGTTTACACGGACCATTCAGCTCTTCGCCACCTTTTTGCGAAGAAGGATGCTAAATCGCGGCTAATACGTTGGATCCTCTTGCTACAAGAGTTTAACCTTGTCATAAGGGACAAAAGAGGATGTGAAAATGTAGTTGCCGACCACCTTTCACGACTTCCTTCTTCGCCCACACTTGACATCCTATTAAAGATGTTTTTCCCGATGAGCAACTCTTAACCGTGTCATGCGAACCTTGGTTCGCTGATTTAGTAAACTACTTGGCCACCGGACTGATACCTAAAGATTGGTCGAAACAGGACAAACTCCGATTCTTGTCCCAAGTAAAACATTTTTACTGGGATGAACCGTATCTCTTTAAATACTGTTCTGACCAAATCATTCGTCGGTGCGTTCCAGAAAACGAGTTTAAGAGTGTGCTGTCTTTTTGCCACGATCAAGCGTGTGGCGGGCACTTTGGCCCCAAGAAGACAACAGAAAAAATCTTGCAGTGTGGTTTCTACTGGCCACGACTCTTTAAAGATGCATACGAATACTGCAAGACTTGCTCCCGGTGCCAACACTTGGGCCGGATATCGCGGAGAAATGAAATGCCGCTCCAACCAATTTTGGTTGTAGACATTTTTGATGTTTGGGGAATAGACTTCATGGGACTATTTCCTAATTCCTTTGGGAATATGTATATTCTATTGGCTATTGACTGTGTGTCAAAATGAGTCGAGGCTGTGCCTAGCCGAACTAATGACAACAAGGTTGTCGTTAGATTTCTTAAAGAAAATATCTTTTCTCTGTTTGGGCATCCTCGAGCGATTATAAGTGATAATGGATCTCATTTCTGTATAGGACTTTTGAGTCCTTAATGCGCAAATGCTCCATTACTCACAAATTGTCAACATCTTATCATTCCCAAACTTGTGGGCAAGCCGAGGTTTCGAATCGGCAGATTAAACAAATTTTGGAGAAATCGGTTTCTAAAAACCGTAAAGATTGGTCACACAAACTGATTGATGCACTATGGGCATTCCGTACTGCCTACAAGACCGATCTTGGTATGTCTCCATACCGGCTTGTTTATGGGAAGCCTTACCACCTCCCAGTTGAAATTGAGCACAAGGCATTTTGGGCGATTAAAGAGTTGAATTTATCGATGGGAGATGCAGGCAGCAATAGAAGGCTACAATTGAATGAACTAGATGAGCTGCGGGATGAGGCTTATGAGAATGCGGTAATTGTTAAAAACCGAACGAAGGTGTTCCACGACAAACACCTTATGCGCAAAACTTTTAAACCTGGTCAACAGGTTTTGCTATATGACACTCGGTTACACTTCCACCCGGCAAGCTCAAATCTAGATGGAAAGGGCCGTTTTTTATACGCACCGTATATCCGCACGGTGCGGTAGACCTAGAGAACCCGGAGCACGGTACTTTGTTTAAAGTGAACGGACATCGGCTCAAACCGTTCCTCACTGCGGACCCGTCGGAGGAGCTCCTGTTTTTGCAGGAGCCGATTTATACTGACTGATCTTTCTCCATTTACCCATAAATTTTCGATTATCTTGCCAAGACTTTATTTCAAACAAGTTTGGGGGTATGTATCATTTGTAAATATATAAATACAAAATAACATAAAAAAATAAAAAAAAATTATTTTGAAAATAAATTTTTTTGGGTATTTTTGTAAATTTACAGATTAAATAAATAAAATTAAATTTATATTTGCAATTAATTTCCTCTTTTTAGAGGGATTTATTTGCAAATATCCATCATTTCCCCCCTATATAAAAACCCGACCCCCCGTTTTCACTAACCCTAATTTTCATCTTCTAAAAACCCTAGCGCCGCCGCCCTAATTTTCTACAGAGCGATCTCGTCCTCCAGCCGCGGAACCGCCGCACGAGCCACCCTCCCGCCGCGCTTCCGCCGCCTCCTGACGTCTTCGCCCCCTGATTTTTTCAGGGGAGGTTCGATCTTTCAAAACCCATCTCTGTTTTTTAAATTTCTAGATCTGTAGATCACCTGATGGCACACAACATGCAACTTGAACGAGACTTTTCGCAAATTTTTTTACACGAGGTGTACGGTAGTTATTTTGCGAACGAAATAGTGCGTAGGGGTTGGAACTATTTGATATACAATCACCCTAATGCTTATGCACTACCGGAATTAGTCACTCGTTTTTACGAGTGTATGGAAGAAGGGTGTCTCACCCAATTCGGGTTTATAAAATTACAGTGGGGTGAGAGGGAAATTATCATCGATAGGGACATTATACATGAGGTCACAGTAATCCCTCGCATACCCGCTCATGACCAACCTTTACAATTTGAGGATTACATGCCCTTGATGGGCAATGATTGCTCAAGGGTGCCGCGGAAGGGGATCCAAGCGAGAACCCTTTTCGCAAATGTCTTAACTGTGTGCCGGTGGGCACAAAATAATATTTTTGGTAGCTCCCACAACACAACATTTTTTATATCCTCATTGCATATTGTGCATACCCTCATGACAAGAAACCCCTGTTTCGACATGTGCACAGTTTTGCTAAACTCTATAGGTGCGGGCAAACGAGCCGCAAATTACCCTTGTCCCATTCTTGTTACACAACTTTGTCGATATTTCCTCCCCGTGGAGGAATTCGAATTTTACATGCATGGAGGCATACCTGTCAGGCCTCTTATTGAGAGCGTTTCTACGTCCTATTCACGATTGACGGATGTGTGGTCGAGGACTGAACCGGCGGAGCACGTGCCCGCTCGCACACCTAGCTCTAGCTTGACCGCGAGCGAAGGAGAAATGACCCCTCTAGAACATGCACATTTGATGCGGAGAGCTGTGAGGGACATAGAGGAGTTGAGGGCGACATCGAGGGAGCACGACCGGCGGTTGATTGAGGTTGAGCAAGGGATTCGAACCCTGCTGGGTAGGGCTGAACGTTCCCGCTCACGCTCAAGAGCACGGCGTGGGGCCGAGCAGTGAGGGCACTGCTTATGATAAGTTTGGGGGAGTTGGTGGTTGCAAATAGTTATCTTTTGCATTGCTTATTTCTTTTAAATTTTTGTATATATTTTTCTTTTCTTTTGCATGTTTAAATTCTGCATTGTATCTTTTATATAAAAATCATAAAAAATTGAGAAAAAAAAATTTGAAAATAAAAAAAATATAGAAAAATAAAAATCAAATAAAAAAAATGAAAAATTTGAAAAAATATAAAAATTAAAACATTCAATTTTGGCAATAATTGATTTAAGTTTGACAAAAATGTTAACTAGTTAGGAACAACTAGATCTTAGACTTGGTAAATTAAAAACCCTAAAAATAACCTTTCTTAAAATTTAACGATAGAAAGTATATGTCTTTGTAGTTTAGTTAGAAATAGGCAAATTTTGATTTCACTTCTTGGGCTAAGTCAAAATAAGGGAAGAGTATTGATATTTTTATTAAAGTGTAAGTCTGAAAAATAATTCCTAAGCTTAAGTCTAAATTCTGAAAATATATACCCTACAAATTGTACAAACATGAACCTTGAAACTTGGAATAGTAGAAGAGACCTTGAAATGCTCTTGTCTAAAGTCTTTAGTATGAAGGAAAATAAAATAAAAATACAAGTGTGAATAAAGAGATAAAAAAAAATGAACACTGGTTTTGTAATTACTTAAGGCTGCATAAATAGAAAAAATATTTAGTGAGGGTGCTTTATCACCTAGTGCCTTAGACCAACTGGTTTGGGAGTCACTGCTAAAGCCTTAGGTGTTACAAGACTAGGAATTACGCCTTAATGTGCAAACACATTTTGTAATCGGTCGTTGGTACCTAAAGAAGTATTAATGGTCGTATGAAGAATGTGTGAGCAATTTCATCTAAAAATTCACCAATTGAAAAGTACTTTGGACAATGGACAAGAGTATGATAGCTTGAATTGAATTTCCAAGTGTAGGGGTGATATATACACACACGTAGGGGTATGTGATTGGGGTTTAGGTAAGAGATAGGAATGAAAAATAGGACTTATATCTTTAGTAGAGATGATAAAAATTCCTAAGTTGAGATGGACCCTAGAAGAAAAACTCAAAAGATGCTAAAAGTCAAGTAAATCTACAAAACATATATAATCTTAAGTTAAATGATAAAGAAACGTGAAAAATACGGGTTGATAATTTCTGAGTTGAAGATAATAGAGTTTTTTGTTAGAAAACCTAATTGGAGAATAAAAGTCAATAGGTCGAATTGATAGGATTTTGTGGGTAGTATCCGCTGAAAACCCTCAGGAGACAACACTCCTCCTACTAGGGACACCTAGAGGTTTAATGGCTTGTTGCACGAGCTCAGTGCAATCGCGTTTCCCTGCGAAAGTGAGGCTAGGTCTTTTTCGAGAATAAAACTAGTTTTGCTCGAGGACGAGTAAAAAGATAAGTTTGGGGGTATTTGTTCATATCATAATTTTGCATTATTATATTCCCCATTCTTATTCATTTTACAAATAAACAGGTGCTTTTGATTCATGTCTGCTACATAGTTGCAGGTTAAGATTCTCGGAACAAAACAGTGAAATTGATAAAAAGACGATACAAAAGTGAGACTACGACCAACAAATGGAACAATCTTGATCATGCCTACAGTTTGAAGAACAAATGAAGATCAATGGACAAGTTCACAAAGCACAAAGGCAGCGCAAGGTTCAATACTTCGACACGAAGCAAACGGTAAAAGTCCACGACATTATGCACTGTGGAAATCTGGAAGAACACTGGAAGACAATCTGATAAACCAAGTGAAGAAACAAGAAGACAAATGCAACTGGAGAATTACCAAGAGAACACAGCCCAAGACACCACTATATGGCCGCGGATCCGTGGCCAAACATGGTTTTTGGCCGCGGTTCCGCGGCCATGATAAGCCCGTGTCGGCGCAATTTTCTTGACGGTGTGGCAGTGCATTGACTAGTCTTCTTAGGGTAAATTTGTAAATGCAGATCTGTATCGAATGTAACCCTAGGGTTTCTATGATCTATAAATAGAAACCCTAAACCTCTCTTTGAGGTATGCCTCTTTTTATTGAAAAAATTCAGAATTCATTGTAATGTTTTGAAGAGAGTATCGAATAAAGTAAGTAGTTTTTTTTACTTTGCCCTAGTTCTTAAATTCTTTTCTGCCCTAATATAGATTTTATTATCTGCCCTAGTTAATTAGCTTAGCACTTTTTATTCATCTGCCGTAGCTTAGATAAGTAGGTTATTGAATTGAAAACTCATAAAAAATGTCTTTTATCAATCCCCTAATGAGTGGGTAGTTCCTCACTTGTTAGGGTTAGGAATAGGAAATGTTTGAGAGATGAAAATCTCTCACCCATTTCTTGCCCATCATATATTTTTATAGGACTCCATGCATACATAGATACACCGCTCACTATGGCACCCTACCCCACGAGGTAACGGTGATACCATTGTTTAAAAGACCGGCTGTGCATGTTTTCCATGGAGGTTAGGATAAGAATTAAAAAAGAAAGGACAAGGACCTAGAGGAAGAAACATCGTTTCTTCCCGATCGTCCTAATCCCCTTTATTAATTATTACCATAACACCTAAATAGATCTAAATTAGGGGATTGAAAACGGTGAGAAATCTTAACTTTCCAAACTTAACCTAAACCTAAACCTAGCAAGGTTTTAATCCTAGTTTAAATCAACATTAGTTTTTAGTGATAATCAATCCAACACCATTTGGAATTAACTCGTTAGAACAAATTGAGAATACACAAAATCCCTGTGGACCGACCCGTACTCACCGACTAGCTACCAAGCGACGCCGTTCTTGATTGCGGTTAACAATTCTTTGATCACAAAAAGTCGTACAAATCAGGACCCTCCGATGATCAAGTTAGACTAGTGATCCGAGCAGAGTAACGGCTTAGTAGAGTCCAAAAATGGCTTCCCTCGACCGTCTGAAAGAGGGGTTTAAGTAGTGGTGGCAGCAGATGCAGCAGGCACGAGAATCACGCCGGCCGTTATGCTCCCGACGTCACGCCCGCGTGATGAGAGGGACCTCCCATTAATGGAGAGACAGGCTCGTTAATGGGGGATCGTGGTGGCGTGGAACATGGGATGTGGCCGGTGGAGATCTCGCGCATGGTGAGATTCGCTGGATGGCGGTTACTCCTGCAAGCGGTGCTGTTTGTCATGTCCCGCTTCCCGGTATACGGACAGAGGACACGACGAGGCCGCTACGTATTTACTGTGAAGTAAATACGCTAAGCGTATCTAAGCAATATAAAAATAAGCACAATAGACAAGAGGTATAAACTGAACAACTTTATTTATTAAAATTCTTTTGTACAATGCATGAAAAGTAAATACAACTGAATAAAAAACAACGCCTAAACAATGGCATAACAGAAAAGAAAAGTACTGAAATGGAAAAGTGTACAATGAACTAGAGTTCGGGGTCTTCACTGAACTGGACCAAGTCTTCAATGCTGGGCTCGATCTCCGATGTGTCCAGATCACCTGACGACATTCAAAGAAGAAAGAAAGAGAATGTCGTCAGCGAACAGGTCGCTCGGTAAGTTCTACAGATAAAGGAGAAATAGAATAGACAGAATAAGAAGGTATCTTTTAAAGCTGTATTATATTGTTGTAATGTTGTATTAAAGCTGTTGTTTGTAGCTTGGTACAGAAAAATGCCAGTGTATACGAGAGGAGTCTCTATATGCCAGAGACTAGAGGCAAGTATAGTATAAGGAACCGTTTATGCCACGGTATAACAGCAACTGGATTCATATTAGGTGTATTAAGTCTTACAGTCTCGTGCCACTTTTAACACCTTCCGTACCAATCTACCCCTTAAATCTCGAGATGTCTTGTTTGTATTGTTTGTCTTGTAAATTGTATTGATTGTATAATTGATTGACTGACCGAAACCATGATATCAGTAAACGGATGTAACCGTAGAATCATGTAAATGGAATGTATATCCATGGTTCGGTTAAGTCAAGTTGTATAATGGATTCATGGAATCATGTTGAATTAGAATATTATAGATTGTACTTGAATCATATTCAAGTCAGATTATAACGAGACTCACTATGAGTCAGACAATTAGAAAGTAAATTGAAGTCCTGATTGTTTTGATATTATCGGTAACCGCTGCACATGAACGGCAGGATTTGTGTCTTTTTCAAAGACGATTATCGTATTGATAACACCATTATTAAGTTGTCTACATTAAATAGGCAAGCACCCACTTCTACGGCTTCCCGAGGCTCAAGAGATTGGTCCCGCTTAAACCTAGATTTACTAGGGTCCTTATTGTAATTTATAGAACTTGAGGGGTTTTATGTAAAAATACTTTTATATACTTTTCAAAATACACCCCAAGTATTTATTATTCGTCTTTAGAGTTGTAGTGAATGTAGATTTTACATTGTGATATTTCTAGTGAACATATCCTAATTTCATAAATAAAGGTATTTATTTGTAATATTGATTTGTATGGAATTCATGGTATTTTAGTGTAAAATGATTCTTGTGATTTTTTGAAAAGTGTTGGAATATTTATAATAATTCAAAATAATATTTTAATGTTACGTATACATATATTTATATGAAAATAATTTTTAATATATATATTATGTTATAGAAATCTCGTTTTTCTTAAGATGTCGTATTTTAATCTTTTGAGACCGAATGCTCCTTACGGAGGTCTGCATCTCGCACTACTAAACTCGAGGATGTGCGATAATCCGCACCATCCCGAACGGGTTCCCCAAATGGGTTGTAGCGGCGCTTTGCAAAGATTTGTATAAATACTAATCATTAAGGAAAAACGGTTTTATTAATTATGGTATTTATTTGTAAAGGTGTCGATTTCCCATATTTTATGTTCTAGGGTCTCCTAAGTTAACTAGACTGCTCCTAACTGGTCCAAAGCGACAAGTTGTGAGATATCCCTCAAATCGTCTCTTCACCGCCAATTGTGGCCAGGTAAGTACAAGTGAAGAAAGGAGGGATCCGCTCACGAATCACCGCGAGACGGGCCTTTTAAAGTTAACTTTCTCACTTGTCTAGCCTAGACACCACAAAGTCAGATTTAGATAAACGAATGAATTCCCACAACCTTCCTCTGTCCTAATGAGCGCGACAGTCCTTAATTGGCTGAGTTTAGATATTTTTATTATTAGCTCAAAAGTTATTTATTTGTTAAGATTTATCAATACTAAATCTTTTAGAAGTGGTTTTATTAAGTAAAGGGTATTCAAATGAAAATGTTTGTTTTCCCGTATTTTAAGTTCTCGAGGGTATCGTGTTATGTTGCATATGAGTGTGTGAGGAGGTAGGTCGTTACCTCGTGATCTGCTTAAAGGTATAGCAAGTTTAATGAAGTTAAATGTATAATTGAAACAATGCGGTATTTAAATGAAAAATACGATAAAGTGAAATAGCCATCATTTTATGAAATGAAACTTGATCAATTTGGTTGATTAGTGTTTAATAGTCAACATGAGGGAGTTTAAGCATAATTGTATTAACGAGAAGTGAAGTTTTATAAGAAAACCGAATCGGAAATCGGATTTGTTCCGATTCCGTCGGGTTTTGTAAATCCGTATTTTTAGAATGGAAAAGAAAGTTGGAAATGGGACTTACGGGTTTTGGACAATAACGAGAGTGATATGGAAGGAGAGGAATCACCGGTGCGTCGCTTCGTCGCCGAGAGCTCCTAGAACGATCGCCGAAAGTTCGCCGGGAATTTCGCCATAGCTTCGCTTCATGCTCTTTTTCAAAGTATACAAGTTTCTTGGAAATTTTAGAGAGTTGGCTCAGAGTTTTGGGGTTAGAGGGTAGAGGGCAGGGGTGATATTTATAGGGTAAGGCTATGGTTTAGGGTAGGTGAAAGGTTAAAATGAAAAATGTGATAAATTGTATTAAAAATGTATTAAAATATGGAGTAAATGGGGATTTCAAAGGTCTCTGGAAACCGATCTGGGAAAATGAAGTGTGCAGGGGAGTAGGGGAGAGGAAGAGCCCCAACTTTTCAGTTGGGGACTCGGCCGTCCGGCCGAGTCCTGCCGGCGGCGCCGGCCCGAGTCGGGCCGAGTCAGGTCACGAGGAGGTGGGGGGTCATCAGGTCTAGGCTCTGGTATATTTAGTTTTGTGGCTGTAGTGGGAAAATCTGGAGTTATCACGTGTTGACTGTTGGGCTTCTATAAAATTTAAAACAAAATAAATATTAAAAAAAATGTGGGGCATGGGATTTGAACTCTGCTGGCTTAGTTCAGCAGTGCAAGGTATTACCAATGAGCTACAAGCTCCTTCTTGTAATTATGGAGTGAAATAGATACTTAAAGTGGTAACAACAACATTAAATACTCCAAGTATACTTTAAATTTAAAGCAAATTTATGTACACTAAAAATGGAGTTGTTACAGTCTACCCTCCTTACAAAAATTTCGTCCTCGAAATTTACAACTTTTATTTGAGGACTAGTTTACAATGAGGTGGGGATATCTTACATGCATTTCATCTTTCCTTTCCCAAGTGGACTCTCCCGGAGTGTCTTTCCTCCACATCACTCGGACCAAGTTAACTTCCTTGTTCCGAAGTGTCTTCACTTTCCTGTCCAGGATCTCCACAGGCTGTTGCTCACAAGACAAGTCGGGCTGTATAATAAGCTCAGAATAATCAAGAACATGGCTGGGGTCACTCACATACCTTCTGAGTTGGGATATGTGGAACAAATTATGCACTCCTTCCAATGAGGGTGGAAGCGCTAAGCGGTATGCCACTTCACCGACTCGTTCGAGTATGTCGAACGGTCCAATGTATCTCGGACTTAATTTACCCCGTCTTCCAAATCGGATCACTCCGCGGTTCGGAGATATCTTCAAGAATACGTGATCTCCTGGCTGGAACTCCAAGTGTCGTCTCTTTACATCGGCCCAGTGCTTCTATCGATCTTGGGCTATGCGCATCCTTTCCCTGATAGTACGAACCACATCAACAGTCGCTACTATTATATCTGGTCCAAGAAGTTCCCTATCTCCGATGTTATCCCAACTTAATGGCGATCGACACTTGCTTCCATACAATGCTGTAAAAGGTGCCATTCCTATGCTTGCTTGGTAGCTATTGTTGTACGAAAACTCCACAAGATGTTGTCATTTTTCACGCAGGCGACATGTCTTTCGACACTTCCTTTCCGTTCATTCGCTCCGAAGGTGGATTTCCTGAAGCGCCTGTAGACCGGGAGGTTCTTGCGTTGATCAGAGACCATGACCCGGAACACAAGAATCTTCATTTGTGGGGAACATGGTATAACCGGATCATTATGGGTCGACGCAGCTTCTCTTGCGCAACACCTTCAGAGGCCATTTCGGCGATTCACTATGCTGACCCACCCCCAGTGAACTATGCTGTGGAGGTGGTTAATTGGACTTCAGAGGGTTGTTTTCAGCCCTCTATGACTGCAATACCTGTACAACCGCCGATGGCTTTGGACATTCTAGGGTGGCGTATATGCCAAGGTGAGTCGCGCCCTTGGGGACAGCCGTACAATATAGGTCTGATTCCCCGTCACTCAGCTGGCTACTTGCAATGGGCCCGATATATCCTATCGGCAAAGAAGTCAGAACTACTGAAGCTTGGGTTGTATCTTGCGATTTATGCTTCTCTGTTTCAGTATTCCACACCTCCCGCGTGGTGGGTCAAAGCCTTCTTGGAACAATGGAACGTTCCAACTCATACCTTTCTTATGCTAGATCGGGAAGTTTCCATCTCTTTGGAAGAGTTTGCGGATATCTCCGGTTTGCCTGTCAGAGGGGAGCATTATGAGGAGATCTTGCCCCCAGATGAATATGTTTTCGCTACCCGACTGGTGATGACGGGTCTAAACCCAGAGAATCCCATTCAGCATCGATTCCCTAGCTTGATCCAGGTGCTAAACATTTACGAAGGTTTATTTCTTGAATCTGGAAGCCGTGGGGTTAGCTTTGCGGACTTCATCGCCCGTTTTCTTTACCCAGAAGTTTTATTGTGCCAGGGTGAAAAGTTTGCCAAACTCGATGATCCTTTTGGCTTCGGTTTAGATCACCGGCCAATATTGGAAGCTGATCAAAAGGGATTCTTTCTTCCAAACGTCGCGATCGTCCCTTTTTCAGAAATTGCTGCTCCGGGCATCGACGAGGAAGCGTTCTTTCTAGGGTTCCTCGGTTTTTGGTTAAGCTGGTTCGCGCTTCCCATGCACCATCGCTACATGAGGCCGTCAGTCTTCTACCCAGCTCATCGGATGGTTGAAGGGAGACAAGTTGCTGTTGGAATTGCCGGGCTGGCTCATTTATATCACGGCCTTAGTTTGGCGGCTGATACTACTCAGTCGGAGGTGCAGCCCGTGAACTTCCCGATGCATTATTTTCCTTCATGGCTTGAATTGCATGTGCTCGGTGCCTTCGGAATGCACAAGCGGCTTCATTTCTATGAAACTTGCAATTTTCCACGGATCATGCGGTTGGTCAATGCTTCTATTGTGGAGCCAAGCCAGCGAGAGGCTCGGGGTGTAATTCTTCGCCCACGTACCATCGGGGACGGCATGACCTTTGCTGATAAGGTTATGACCATCGGTAAGGAGTCTGCTAAGACAGCGCATCCATTACGGGACACCTTTAAGGATGGGGCTTCTACCCTGAAAGCTCGGAAATTCTCCACCTATATTCCATCAGGCCGGGATATTTGGTGTTCAGGCAGAACGATTCGGCTCTATTCATGAGATATAACCCTCACCATTTTGCCCAGCAATCAAGTTATAATTAGGGCGTCCCGCTCGAGGCATTCCTGGCAGAACCAGTTTATACTGAGGAGGGCATCCGGAGTGCTTTGCATCACTTCATGCGCCTAATCACAGGGTCCATTTTCTTCATTAGTGAACCAAGTTGTGTTCCTAAGGCCCTAAACATATACGTGGTATGGTATTAGCACGCAATGGGTGCTGTTATCAGGGAGGAAAAGAAATTGTTGCTCGATCGCAAGGGTGCACCCCATGCCGGTAATCCAAGCATCCCCCTTAAGCGACGGACCATCGTCCGTCCTCCCCTAAGAGGAGTCGCTGCGGTCGAGGTCCCGCATGATAGGCCCGAGCTACCGGTGCCCCGTGCTCCCGTAGAGATGGTGAATGTAGCTTCCCCCGAGTCTGGCGTGGGTTCAGATATCGGGACTCGTCGTCCCAAAGTGCCCACCAAGCGTAAGCTAGTGCTGGCTGCGACCGGAGCTCGCTCACAGAAGAGGAAGAAAAAGTTGATCTTTTCTGTCGACGTTGTTTGGCCAGGAGCCTCATGCTCCTTATAGCGAGGGCCTGAGTGAATATGGGACCAACGAGGGTCTGTTCATAGTACCGGACGATACTGATTTGGCGGCTGCCATTGCCGCTTCTGAGCGATCAGCAAGCCATAAAGCGGGACTGGCCACCCTCGTACAATTAAGTAAGCTTCAATCATACCCCTTCTTTTTTACGTTTTTGTTATGATGTTTTGACTGACACTCGTTCTCCACTAGGCATTTCCACTGAAGAGGCTCTAGCGGCTTCCCTCAAGACTTTCGAGGAGGAGGAGAGGATTCGAGCATCTTTAGGCATCGGTACATTTCGGTTCACCGTGTCTCCACTCCCGTTTCTTATGGGTAATTTGACACTTCTTTTTCATCTTATTACAAGAACTACCTCTACTCAAGTTATTCCTAGTGTGGCACTGACTTCGCAGGGCGGTGCGGAAATGCCCCCGAGATCGGCTGTCGAAGTTTCAGTTCCGCCGGTATTGCCGAAAGAAGCCTCACTTAAACAACCGATGACGGATGCCATAATGGCTCCATAGGTAACCCTTGGTGCGGACGATGACGTCTTATTGATGGAGGCTTCTAGAAGATCCGCTCTCACGGTCCGAGCGGAAAGGAAGCGTAGATTGCGCGCAGCAAGGGAGCATAACGCTGCCTTGGCTGCGGGTGCAGGTCCGAGCGCTGCTACTCCTGCCCTCACCCTTTCAGAGGATGCTTCGGCTGCCTTGTCCACCGCCCACAGACAGGCAGCTCGTGCGGCTCGGGAGGCAATCGAAAAACCGACCCAAGGTAACGTGGCATTGAGTTCTTTTGTCAAAGTTTTAATTCTCAGGTTCTCATATATCCTATCTTGCAGGGTTAGTTTTGCCGAGGGAGTGGCGGGTGACGTGACGACAACCACCAAGCCTGGGGTAGCGGTAGGTGAGACATCCACGATTGCCGAGCACGAGGTAGCGGCAGGTGAGACAGCCATAATCGTCGAACCCAAGGTGGCGGTAGGTGAGATAGCTACAATCGCCGATCCCGAGGTAGCCACTCTTTCTCAAGAGTCAGGCACTGCTCCAATCATCGCTCTTTCCCCTTACGGCTCCTTGCCGTTGTCGGGCACTGTGAGTGTCACGACGATTCTCGTGGAATCGGGGGATGAGGCTACGGGTGGAGAGACCATTCCGATGGAGGAGGGTGAAGCATTTGCTGCCTCCAGTGACGCCCTTGTCGCGGTCTCGACCGGCGACTCACCAGGTAGATTTTGGGTCATTACTTTCCCCTTTATTCTGCAATCCCTTTTAATTTCTTTTTGACAGCGTTTCTCTTATTTCTAATGCAGGTGTGATGAGCGTTGGGGTTGTGCCACCCGAGGAAGCATCTCCAGTTGCTGCTTTAACGGCGACCGCTCTTCTACCTTCTCTCGTACCATCTCAAATGATGGACGATGCGGATTTGTGGCCCATCAGTTTATTGCAGGCTGTATGCTTTATGTACTGACATTGCATTATTACATCCTTGCAAGAGTCCTTTTTGATCACCTGTATCAGGTGCTACACCCACACTTCGCTTTCCAGTCAGAGATTGCCTCATCTAGTGGCGCTGGTGAGTACAGGCTTCAACTGATGTCTCTTCTTTTACGGGCAGCCAAATCATTTCTAATTCTTCTTTGTTTTGATTGCAGCACTACAGATCGAAGGAGGAGACGAAAGAACAGTTGCGCCACTGGTACTCCCGGCTTCGTCACCTGCTGCAGCCGGTATAGTAAACTCCATTGTTCGTGAACCTCCTCTATTTCTCGAACCGTCATTTGACTGTGATTTGTTTTGCAGCGGTGATATCGACTTCAGCTCCGTTTGAGTCTCAAGTCATAATGCCCGCAAGCCCTTTTTCTCGACGTTCGTCTTCCAAAGGCGCTGTGAATAGTCTGCGCATGTTGAGCGACTATATCGAGGAGCTTGACGTGAAGACTCCCATATTCGCTGCGGATTTTTCTACGGAGGTTAATCCTATGTTGGCGACGCTTGTGAACTTTCATAGTGAAGGTGTCGTTGAGTCTTGGGTTAATCACTGCAGGAAAATTGAGGCTTGCCTGCATGAGCTCGAATTCCGACGTCCTGCTCCTGAGGTCTTGGCTGTGAACTCTCAACGGGCTGCATGGGTTGAACAGAGCACTCCCTACTTTCATCATCTTGAACAAGAGGCGGCCTTAAAACGTAAGGAGTGCGAAGAGACTTCAAGCGAGTCTGCTCGGCTGCACGCTCAGGTTGATAAAAATACTGCACAGTTGAAAGCTATCTTTGAAGGCTTTCTGTGATGCATCTCTGACGGGCTAACACTGAGGCAGAAGCTTGATATCGTCGAGCGGGATGCACACAATCGTGGGGAAGCTCAGCGGGCCGTCGAAGAGCAACTTTCGTCCTACTTGTAGCAACGAGCTCAGGTCGAAGCAGAGTTGGCCGCGATAGCTGACCGAGAAAAAAGGCCGAGGGAAGTGCGCGAGCGGCTGATTGGACTATTGAAAGCGCTTCCCTCTCAATAATTTTTTTTGTACCATTTGTAATTTTGAATAAAATGTATCCATTTTTTTATTCTTTCATAAGATGTATTCTGTACCCAATTGAATTTATGAATAAAAGATACATTTCTTTCGCAATGTCTTGTGTCATCTCTTTGCTTTCTTCTTTTCTTTGTTGTCAGCATGTCACTTTAGTAAGCATAGCCTGCAGATGATAGAATCATTCTGTCTTGAACTCTTTGAGAGGTAGCGATGGCTTAGGAAACATGTTAAGATTTGCTGCCTAAGGCTTTTCAAGTTTATGAGCCGTGAGGGTCTCATAAAGACTTTTCTCCCTACGAGTCGAGAGGATCTAGTAGGTGTATTTTCTCCTTAGGAATCGTGAGGATTCCTAAGTGCGTTTTCTCTTATAAGTCATACGGATCTTACAAGAGAGTTTTCTTCCTTACGGGTCGAGAGGACCCATATGTGATTGATGGTGTTGCCATTATCCGCATTTCACGGAGTCAGGAGTTGCTCTGGGCGTTTCCCACGTGGTCAAGATTGACTTTAGCCATTTTCCATGGGACCGGGATTTGCTCTGGATGCTTCCCACGGGGTCATAGCCGTGTTCTACGTGACCAGGAATTTGCACTGGATGCTTCCCATGAGATTATAGACGTGTTCTGTAAAGACCAGGCTCCTCTCTGGATGCTTCCCACGGGGTCATAGCCGTGTTCTGCGAGGACCAGAATCCGCTCTGGACGTTTCCCACGGGTCAGGATTGATATAAGCCGCGTTCCACGTGACCAGGAATTTGCTCTGGATGCTTCCCACGGGGTCATAGCCGTGTTTTGCGAGGACCAGGATCCGCTCTGGACGTTTCCCACGGGGTCAGGATTGACATAAGCCGCGTTCCACGTGACTAGGAATTTGCTCTGGATGCTTCCCATGGGGTCATAGCCGTGTTCTGCGAGGACCAGGCTCCGCTCTGGATACTTCCCACGGGGTCATAGCCGTGTTCTGCGAGGACCAGGATCCGCTCTGGACGTTTCCTACGGGGTTAGGATTGACATAAGCCGTGTTCCACGTGACCAGGAATTTTGCTCTGGATGCTTCCCATGGGGTTATAGCCGTGTTCTGCGAGGACCAGGCTCCGCTCTGGATACTTCCCACGGGGTCATAGCCGTGTTCTATGAGGACCAGGATCCGCTCTGGATGTTTCCCATGGGGTCAGGATTGACATAAGCCGCATTCCACGTGACCAGGAATTTCGCTCTGGATGCTTCCCACGGGGTCATAGCCGTGTTCTGCGAGGACCAGGCTCCACTCTGGATGCTTCCCATGAGGTTATAGCCGTGTTCTGCGAGGACCAGGATCCGCTCTGGACGTTTCCCACGGGGTCAGGATTGACATAAGCCGCGTTCCACGTGACTGAGAATTTGCTCTGGATGCTTCCCACGGGGTCATAGCCGTGTTCTGCGAGGACCAGGCTCCGCTCTGGATGCTTCTCACGGGGTCATAACCGTGTTATGCGAGGACCGGGATCCGCTCTGGACGTTTCCCATGAGGTCAGGATTGACATAAGCCGCGTTCCACGTGACCAGGAATTTTGCTCTGGATGCTTCCCACGGGGTCATAGCCGTGTTCTGCGAGGACCAGGCTCCTCTCTGGATGCTTCCCACGGGGTCATAGTCGTGTTCTGCGAGGACCAGGATCTGCTCTGTATCTTTCCCACGGGGTCAGGATTGACATAAGCCGCATTCCACGTGACCACGAATTTTCTCTGGATGCTTCCCACGGGGTCATAGCCGTATTCTGCGAGGACCAGGCTCCACTCTGGATGCTTCCTACAGGGTCATAGCCGTGTTCTGTGAGGACCAGGATCCGCTCTGGACGTTTCCCATGGGGTCAGGATTGACATAAGCCGCGTTCCACGTGACCAGGAATTTTTCTCTGGATGCTTCCCACGGGGTCATAGCCGTGTTCTGCGAGGACCAGGCTCCGCTCTGGATGCTTCCCACAGGGTCATAGCCATGTTCTGCTAGGACCAGGATCTACTCTGGACGTTTCCCACGGGGTCAGGATTGACATAAGCCGTGTTCTACGTGACCAGGAATTTTGCTCTGGATGCTTCCCAAGGGGTCATAGCCGTGTTCTGTGAGGACCAGGCTCCGCTCCGGATGCTTCCCATGGGGTCATAGCCGTGTTCTGCGAGGACCAGGATCCGCTCTGGACGTTTCCCATGGGGTCAGGATTGACATAAGCCGCATTCCACGTGACCAAAATTTTTGCTCTAGATGCTTCCCACGGGGTCATAGCCGTGTTCTGCGAGGACCAGGCTCCGCTTTGGATGCTTCCCACGGGGTCATAGCCGTGTTCTGCGAGGACCAGGATCCGCTCTGGACGTTTCCCATGGGGTCAGGATTGACATAAGCCGCATTCCATATGACCAGGAAGGGTTGACTTTATCCGCATTTCACGGAGTCAGGGTTTGACTCTCGGTCATCTGCGCACCACCGAGTCATGGAACTGGGAATTGCCATGGTTCCGCTTTGCTTGATGTTGCGTCTGTTGTAATGAGACGCATGTTGAGATGATCTCTAGGTTGTCTGTGAACCGTTGAGATTTGGCTTCGTCTTCTGATGGAGCCTGGGGAGGGAAGGTGTGATTCCCTCTTTGTTTGTGCCCCTGGATTGTATGCAGGGATCTGTGTGATATCACCTGTAGGGAAAAAATTTCATTCTTTCAAGATTTTTTATTTCTTTCCGCGATGCTCTATCATTTCAGCTTTTATATCGCGAAAATCGTGATTGCCCAATCATTTCGGCTATTTCTCGCGGTGCTCAATCTGTAGGGTTCCTAGGCACTCTTGTGAAGGTTCATAAGGCATCAAACATGCCCGAATAAAATTTTAGACGTGCCGAACAACCCAAAGCCGGGATCTTTGCTAGATTATTAGGGTTTAACATGCAAGTAAACATCTTTACCACTAAGTGTGAGGGATTACAACCTTTGTAGTCCGCTCCTTCGCTTCATAAGCTCCGAGTAGAAGTCCCTTCGCCGCGATCCACGATCTCCCGGACTCAAGAAAGGCTCCACGACTCGAACGATCCATGCTAGCTTGTAGTGTTCCGTTTCTCTGATGATCTACGTCGAAGTTGCTATAACTCAAGCTCTCTCACTCTAATGAGGTGAACACCCTAATCTAATGGGCTAGATTAGATGAGGATGATGGAGTAGTATTTATGCTATCTTTTTATATCAATTTCTCACAAGAAATCATCACAAAATGAATAACTAGTGAGCTTTCTCAAAGCTCAAGAGAGAAGAAGATGATGGAAAAAGAGTTAATCCTTTTGTGATGAATAATAGAAAAGAATATATGATTGATCATGGAACCATGGTCAAGGATGACTAGGATAACCTTTGTAGAGAATAAACTAGGGCTAGGGTTTGGTTAGGTTAAAGAATGAGTCATAAGATAATATCAACCATAATATCTTACACTTGACAAAAGGAAAGCTTCTAGATGGTGCAAGAAGGAGCTAACCCTAATCAAACCCTAACCTTGCTTAATCTCTACTAAACATGTTCCATTATTAATCATATCATGTTACTATAATATATATCACATATATATTATATATTTGTAACAAAAGAAAATAATACAATTAACATATATCGCATATATATCAATGTATTATCCGGTGAGAAAATGAAATAATAAAGCGAGCCAATATTAGATAATGTAATACAATATATCATATATATTATTATACATTAAATCATCGAATCAACACTTGATCCGACAATCCGGCTATATCGAATATAACCGACTAATATATCATGTACCGATTCATCGAATCAACATTTGATCCGATGACCCGGTTCATATCTAAATATCGCGAGAATATAATACGGTATCTCATATCGCATTATCCTCGGTCCTGCACATATCACATATGTGCCACTACTCCGTTTTACCTGAGCCAAGAAACCTCTGTGTAGGACTCTAAAGAATCGTCAATACGCCGGTAGCAGGTGATGATCATATCAAACACCCACAAGCTGCAAGCGGTCAGCTAAACGTAACAGCCACCCAGGTATTGAGCGATCAGAAGATCAAAAAGCTAGCCTATACGTTCTCCTGTGAATCCAATTAGTAACACTCCCGTATAGTCCGGTCTGTTCGTCTGATATGTCACATATCAAGTCTAGGGGTGGTATACGTCAGACCCCAGTAACCGATAAGTCGTGTCGATGTGAGGCTCATAACGGGTCTAGAAACTATTGGTAACACTTACCAGTAAATCTTTATATCAGCCCTGGCCAGGGACTTCCAGTTATAGCCAATCGAACACAGCACAACATCAACCCCCTATACCGGGAGAGACGAATCCCCTCCTATCGCTCATCGCCTCCATGTGATTCGGGACTGTACCCAAAAGCCACCATTTTGCACGCCCTCTTGGACGTGGTAAGGTGGAAATCAAAGCACAGTGGGAATCACACAAGACTCTATGACGATCTCGGGTCTACAGACTACCCTGTACCAGTGTCACCGGAGAACTGCCATCTAACGTGTGGTATATCACCATCTGGGAGTTCTCGGCGAGTCCGTCCAGTGTACCCAGTCTCCACTGAGCACCCGTACACCATTTCTGATGTCAAACACCGATGGATATGGGATCATCCATCGCCCATCATATGGGTCAAGATGCGTATACGCTAGTCTACTCTGGTGTATCGATGCCCTGTCTCGATATACCCTCGACTAGGAACAGTTATAGGATGTACTCATCGACTACCATGGCCCCACTAGTATGATCTCATCATAGTCCTAGTAGTCGAGTACAGATCCTAAGGGCTTTATCAACATGTGAGAGTAAGACAGTAAACTAGTACAAGTCAACATGTTTAGATAAAGTGAAACCAAATAGCATACTATCATGACGAGCAAGAAAGTCCTCTCTATATATATCCAAGCATCCATTATAATATATATCATATGTACAACAATGGCCTCTAGGGCATATACATAACTAAAAATCTCCCACTTGCACTAAGGCCAGCTGCTGTAGTATCTCATACCTAGCATCCCGAATAATCTCTCAAACTGTATCTGGGGAATGGCCTTCGTGAGTGGATCTGCAGTGTTGTCCTTCGTATCTACTCTCCTGACCTCGATCTCCCGGCGATCAACAATCTCCCTGATCAGGTGATACCGCCTCAGAATATGTCTGGACTTTTGATGGGACCTGGGTTCCTTGGCCAAAGCCACAGCTCCATTGTTATCGCTATATAGAGGTATTGGATGTTCAATGGATGGAACCACACCAAGTTCACTAATGAATTTCTTTATCCAGACAACCTCTTTGGCAGCATCGTTGGCAGCGATGTATTCAGCCTCCATCGTCGAGTCTGCAACGGTATCCTGTTTGGAACTCTTCCAACATACCGCCCTTCCATTAAGGGTAAAGACAAATCCCGAGTGCGACTTAGAGTCGTCCTTATCACTTTGGAAGTTGGAATCGGTAAAGGACTCCACCCGGAGTTCTCCGTTACCATACACCAAGAACATCTCTCTAGTCCTTCGTAAGTACTTGAGAATGTTCTTCACAGCTGTCCAGTGACTCTCTCCAGGATCTGCTTGATACCGACTCACTACACTTAGTGAGTATGCTACATCGGGTCTGGTACATAGCATCACATACATGATAGAGCCTACTGCCGAAGCATAGGGTATCCTTTGCATGCGAGCTCTCTCCAAATCAGTCTTGGGAGACATCTCTTTGGAGAGAGTGAGTCCAGAGATCGTGGGTTGGTTCCCACGCTTGGATTCTTCTATACTAAACCTCTTTAGTATGGTGTCAATGTACCTGGATTGGGACAATCCCAGTATCCGTTTAGATCTATCTCTATAGATCATGATTCCTAATATGCAGGAGGCATCACCTAGATCTTTCATTGAGAATCTTTGTGATAAGAAGAGCTTGACTGATTGTAGCATAGGAATATCATTTCCTATCAAGAGTATGTCATCCACGTACAATACGAGGAATACAACCTTACTCTCTGCTACCTTCTTATAGATACAAGGTTTATCTATATTTTTGATGAAGTCAAACTCTTTGACTACAACATCAAAACAGATGTTCCAACTCCGCGATGCTTGCTTTAATCCATAAATGGATTTAAGCAGCTTGCACACCTTTCCGCTGCTCCCACTATCTACGAAGCCCTCTGGCTGAGTCATGTACACACACTCCTCTAAATCACCGTTTAGAAAGGCGGTCTTAACATCCATTTGCCAGATTTCGTAGTCATGGTATGCAGCAATGGCAAGTAAGATCCGGATGGACTTAAGCATAGCCACTGGAGAAAAGGTTTCGTCATAATCCACACCTGGTCTTTGACGAAAACCCTTTGCAACAAGTCTAGCTTTGAAAGTCTCAACTTTTCCATCTACACCAAATTTCTTTTTAAAGATCCACTTGCTCCCAATGGGTTTTACCCCTTCAGGAGCATTTTCCAAAGTCCATACTTTGTTGGTGTACATGGATTCCATCTCAGATCGCATTGCATCCAACCATTTCACAGAGTCACCATTCGTGATGGCATGCTCGAAACTAGTTGGGTCATCATCTTCCATGATGCAATCCTCGCTTCCACTATCAATAAGAAAACCGTAGTATCTCTCAGGTGGATGAGAAACCCTACTAGATCGGCGGAGAGGCTGGGGTTCGTCGGGTACTACTGAATCCTCTGGTTCTACCAAGTTTTCTGCTATAGTTTGTGTTGCCGGAACCTCTTCCAGTTCTACCTCCTTGCCATAAATTTCTTTTTCAAGAAATTCCTTTTCTAAAAAGGTGGCATGTCGAGAAACAAACACCTTTTGTTCCTCAGTGTGGTAGAAGATATACCCTTGTGAGTTCTTGGGATATCCTACAAACTTACATAGGACAGACCTTGCCTCGAGTTTGTCCGGATTTAGCCTTTTGACATAGGCCGGACAACCCCATATCTTAACATACTTAAGAGATGGTCTCTTCCCTTTCTATATCTCATATGGAGTGGTAGGCACTGATTTGGTAGGAACCATATTCAATAGGTGTATGGCTGTCTCAAGCGCATACCCCCAGAAGGAAATAGGCAACTCAGCCTCGCTCATCATAGAGCGCACCATATCTAATAGGGTGCGATTCCTCCGTTCCGATACACCGTTGTGCTGTGGTGTATAAGGAGGAGTAAGCTGAGAGAGAATCCCATTCTCTTTTAGATAATATAGGAACTCATTGCTTAAGTATTCACCTCCTCGATCAGATCGAAGAATCTTAATACTTTTACCCGTTTGGTTCTCTACTTCGTGTTTATATTCTCTGAATTTCTCAAAAGCTTCAGACTTGTGTTTCATCAGGAACACATGTCCGTATCTAGAGAGATCGTCAGTGAATGTAATGAAGCAGGAAGAACCGTTCCTGGCCTGTGTAGACATGGGACCGCATACATCACTATGTACCAGTCATAAGAGTTCCGTAACTCTTTCTCCGTGTCCACTAAACGGAGCTTTGGTCATTTTTCCTTTGAGACATGAATGGCAAGTATCATAAGATGATAATTCAAACGGATTCAAATATCCATCTTTATGTAACTTAGCTAGTCATGTCGCATTGATATGACCAAGTCTACAATGCCACAAGTAGGATTCGTTCATTTCTGAACTTTTCCTCTTGTGTGTGTTTTGTATATTGAGGACTACATTTTGATTGAGAATGAATATGCCATTATGTAACAAGCCTGATGCAATCAACTTTTGATTTAGGAATATGTTCATAACATTATCCTGTACTACAAAATTATATCCTTCTTTACTTAATAAAGAAACTGATATAATGTTGTACATCATGTTCGGTATATAATAGCACTCATTCAGAATCAGTGTATTACCACTTGGTAATACTAGGTGATATTCGCCAACTGCTTTGGCTGCAATATTTGCCCCATTCCCTACTTGAACGGAATGATCACCTTTTCCCAGTTCTCTACCTTTCCGTAGCCCATGTAACAATTTACATATGTAGGATCCTGATCCAGTATCTAATACCCAGGACGTAGGGTGAACTGAGAAACAGTTCTCAATAACTAACACACCTGAAGAAGGTGCATCAATATGCATGTTCTCCATTTGGGCGGCATGAGAATCCAGATATTCTCCTATTCCCTGTTCAGTCTTATAACTCTTATAAGAAAGAACGGGTCCAACGTTCCCCTGCTCAGTATAATAAGCGGGTTCAGTCAATACATCCATATTATTATCTTGATTATGGCCTGACATGGTCGCTACTTGGAGAGAGAGAGAAGAAAACACTTTAGCGTATGCTGCTGCAAGATTAGATTGGTTATTATCTTATTTAATCAGGATGTCTCCCACTGTTTTTATCAAATCTTCCTTCAAACCCTAAAAGGTAAGATTAGCCGGGATTAATTACACACTATGCTTTCGTCAATCTTTCAGCCAGATCAGTGTCGGTACTTGAGGGAGGTTCCCCGTGCTTTCGCACGGACCTAATTAAAGTAAACCTCATTTTCCTAGAGGCGTAACCCCGTTAACACTTTTCTAGATACCTACTTGATCGGCTAATTGTCCTGTGTAAAACTCTCCCAGGAGTAACTCTTACTCGCAGTGGGTACCGGGATCCAACCATCTCATAGGAGGTATGCAATCTCATCGCAAATTTCAACACTTGAAATTCCCGATAATGCTTTTGCCCCTAACGTGCTATGACCTTGACGAATGCCAACAAACCATAGTCCGCTAGTCAAGTTCAACCCGAACATTTCTTGATTGAATTAAACCCAGCCGTACATCCCTTGACGAAAGCCAACAAAGCCGCACGACTACCCTAACCCAATCTCATCATATGTAACAGATAAGTAATAGTCAGCTACCGCACACTACGCCTTGACGAAAGCCAACAAACGCAGCACGAATACTAAGTATTACCTATCTGAAATGTCGGAGGGCTACGCAGGTTTTTCAGAAAACCATGAGCGTAATGAACTTGATATCGTCGTAGAATCAAGTGATTTTTGAAAAGGAGTGTTTTTTAGGCTTTTCTAGTTTCGCTAAAGAGGTTACTCCCGGTGAAGGGATCTCGGCTCTTTCCTCATCGAATAAGGTGCAGGATATATCATATATACCGCTGTGCAAAGCAAGAACTATACAAGCTGTCAAAAACTAAACCGCGAGTTTGTAGCATCTGCCAGTTTTGCTAAAGAGGTCACTCCCGGTGAAGAGATCTCGGCTCTTTCCTTATCGAATAAGGTGCAGGATATATCATATATACCGCCATGCAAAGCAAAACTGTAGCTACCCTTTTTATAAAGTTTTGATTCTACAACATCTTTTAGGTTTCTTTTCTTTTATTAATCTCATTAATAAATCCCATCAGTTTATGCTTCCTAAGCATCACAGAAGAAACGAAAGCAGTAATATTTATATATCAGCATATATATATAGTATAAGCATTCGTCTCAGGCAGTAAAATGATCTCATCACAGAACATTGTAGCAGAAGAACATATATGAAATATTGGATATACTAGGATGTCCGTGTTTTCAATACGAGCCGGTACAAAACACGGATTCCACGGTCGCGATGAATAGCCAAACCCACATCCCTAGACCTCTACGAGAGCGGCAAGTAACACTGCCAGTTCTAGGGTTAGGAGACCCAGTCTTGACTCCTCGAGATGGCCTCCCACTGGACCCTAGAACCCGGTTACTTGTGCTCCCCTCCTTGGGTCTACCTAATGCGGAAAAGTAAATAATATACACTGGTGACATCAACCTCCTCCCGGAAGTGCCCCAATAAAAGAATATTACATACAAATGAATTTTACATGAATGAAAATAAAAACCCTCATCTCACATAAAACCCCCGGCTATTCAGAACACGACGATCCAATATAACATATCACAGCAACACATAATATCACATATCATCAACGTAAGTAAGTATGCATACACCGATCGTCATTGATGTATAGCAACGAAGACCGGCAATACAACTACATACTATACTTACGGTCACAGAAAAGAAATTGTAAAACTACAATATTTGGAATCCACAATCATTTTACACATCGTAAATCCGAAATATCACATACTTCGCATTTCATGCCTAACTATATGAATTCCATATATTGTATCACATTCCAGATAAATAGACAGTATTAAACTTTTCGACCGGATAATCAAATACCCAAGATTTCTTAAATAGCTCAACACTTGAGCGGAGTTCAAATAATCCCAGAATATGTCACAGTACCGATGATCCAGCCGTAGAAGGGTCAAGCCAACGCCTCACATGTGGCATGCCGTACTGCCCCAAACCCTAAGGTTTAGAGGCAGTTCAAGACGGTCACATAATCGAGTTAAGGTTTTTTGTCTTCTAGAGCGTCCACCGCGTTACTTGCACATTTTTCCGAAAGATTTAAACCCAATAAAATTTCAACACTTGAAAGTTTTTCGTGCCGGAAAAAAGTGAGTTAATGATATCCGCTCGAACATTTTAACAGTTTCTAAATATCCGGAAAACATCACAAAATTAAATTTTCTGATCGAATCAACGATTACAAAATAAACCCCAGAACACTCAATACTTGAGTCAGTTTAAAAATACCCAGAAAAATAAACAAGCATCTCTAGACATTACTGTGTAAAAATAATAGCCCATATCTACAGTACGGCCGCGGATCCGCGGCCCAAGCGAGGTATGGCCGCGGTTCCGCGACGATATGTACGGATTGGGTGCTCGTATTTTACAGTATTGTTTATATTTACCTGCTGAATTTTTTAGGTATTTTTAATTCAGAAAAATCACAGTTTTTAAAAAATATCCAGAGAGGGGTTCATTTCGTAGTTTCGGGGTTCGTTCGGAGTTTTAACTTCGTATACACGTCGCCTAATATTCTAGCAAGGCTCTGATACCACTGTAGGGTTCCTAGGCACTCTTGTGAAGGTTCATAAGGCATCAAACATGCCCGAATAAAATTTTAGACGTGCCGAACAACCCAAAGCCGGGATCTTTGCTAGATTATTAGGGTTTAACATGCAAGTAAACATCTTTACCACTAAGTGTGAGGGATTACAACCTTTGTAGTCCGCTCCTTCGCTTCATAAGCTCCGAGTAGAAGTCCCTTCGCCGCGATCCACGATCTCCCGGACTCAAGAAAGGCTCCACGACTCGAACGATCCATGCTAGCTTGTAGTGTTCCGTTTCTCTGATGATCTACGTCGAAGTTGCTATAACTCAAGCTCTCTCACTCTAATGAGGTGAACACCCTAATCTAATGGGCTAGATTAGATGAGGATGATGGAGTAGTATTTATGCTATCTTTTTATATCAATTTCTCACAAGAAATCATCACAAAATGAATAACTAGTGAGCTTTCTCAAAGCTCAAGAGAGAAGAAGATGATGGAAAAAGAGTTAATCCTTTTGTGATGAATAATAGAAAAGAATATATGATTGATCATGGAACCATGGTCAAGGATGACTAGGATAACCTTTGTAGAGAATAAACTAGGGCTAGGGTTTGGTTAGGTTAAAGAATGAGTCATAAGATAATATCAACCATAATATCTTACACTTGACAAAAGGAAAGCTTCTAGATGGTGCAAGAAAGAGCTAACCCTAATCAAACCCTAACCTTGCCTAATCTCTACTAAATATGTTCCATTATTAATCATATCATGTTACTATAATATATATCACATATATATTTGTAACAAAAGAAAATAATACAATTAACATATATCGCATATATATCAATGTATTATCCGGTGAGAAAATGAAATAATAATGCGAGCCAATATTAGATAATGTAATACAATATATCATATATATTATTATACATTAAATCATCGAATCAACACTTGATCCGACAATCCGGCTATATCGAATATAACCGACTAATATATCATGTACCGATTCATCGAATCAGCATCTGATCCGATGACCCGGTTCATATCTAAATATCGCGAGAATATAATACGGTATCTCATATCGCATTATCCTCGGTCCTGAACATATCACATATGTGCCACTACTCCATTTTGCCTGAGCCAAGAAACCTCTGTGTAGGACTCTAAAGAATCGTCAATACGCCGGTAGCAGGTGATGATCATATCAAACACCCACAAGCTGCAAGCGGTCAGCTAAACGTAACAGCCACCCAGGTATTGAGCGATCAGAAGATCAACAAGCTAGCCTGTACGTTCTCCTGTGAATCCAATTAGTAACACTCCCGTACAGTCCGGTCTGTTCGTCTGATATGTCGCATATCAAGTCTAGGGGTGGTATACGTCAGACCCCGGTAACCGATAAGTCGTGTCGATGTGAGGCTCATAACGGGTCGAGAAACTACTGGTAACACTTACCAGTAAATCTCTATATCAGCCCTGGCCAGGGACTTCCAGTTATAGCCAATCGAACACAGCACAACATCAACTCCCTATACCGGGAGAGACGAATCCCCTCCTATCGCTCATCGCCTCCATGTGATTCGGGACTGTACCCAAAAGCCACCAATTTGCACGCCCTCTTGGACGTAGTAAGGTGGAAATCAAAGCACAGTGGGAATCACACAAGACTCTATGACGATCTCGGGTCTACAGACTACCCTGTACCAGTGTCACCGGAGAACTGCCATCTGACGTGTGGTATATCACCATCTGGGAGTTCTCAGCAAGTCCGTCCAGTGTACCCAGTCTCCATTGAGCACCCGTACACCATCCCTGATGTCAAACACCGATGGATATGGGATCATCCATTGCCCATCATATGGGTTAAGATGCGTATACGCTAGTCTACTCTGGTGTATCGATGCCCTGTCTTGATATACCCTCGACTAGGAACAGTTATAGGATGTACTCATTGACTACCATGGCCCCACTAGTATGATCTCATCATAGTCCTAGTAGTCGAGTACAGATCCTAAGGGCTTTATCAACATCTGAGAGTAAGACAGTAAACTAGTACAAGTCAACATGTTTAGATAAAGTGA
This sequence comes from Agapanthus africanus, assembly GCA_030015575.1. Lineage (NCBI taxonomy): Eukaryota > Viridiplantae > Streptophyta > Magnoliopsida > Asparagales > Amaryllidaceae > Agapanthus > Agapanthus africanus. The sequence continues at coordinate 612,799,652 of JASDDO010000022.1, forward strand.
AACCAAATAGCATACTATCATGACGAGCAAGAAAGTCCTCTCTATATATATCCAAGCATCCATTATAATATACATCATATGTACAACAATGGCCTCTAGGGCATATACATAACTAACACAATCATTTCGGCTATTTGTTTTATTTTTACTCGCTGCTTTTTATTGCGAGTTGCCCAATCATTTCGGCTATTTTTGTATGCATACATTTTTACTTGCTGATTTTGTTGCAAGTTGCCCCATCATTTCGGCTATTTCGTATGCATGTGTGGCTCGCTGGCTTTTTGCTGCAAGCTTGGAATTAGACACCGATTTCGGCATCAGCACCGCTACAACTGGGATATTGCCAGGAGCGAATCATCATTTGCCTATGTCGATGTCGAACAAAGGTGGCTTAGCAAACAGGGTTAAGATCCTGTCGACTAAAACTTTTGACTTCATGAGCCGTAAGGGTCTCATAAAGGTATTTCTCCCTACAAGTCATGAGGATCTTGTAGGTGCGTTTTCTCCTTAGGAATCGTGAGGATTCCTAAGTGTGTGGTCTCTTATAATTCGTAAGGATCTTACAAGAGTGATTTCTCCTTATAAGTCGAGAGGACTTACAAAGGCTGTTCACTGTGCAAACAAACCCTAGTCACGGATGGGACTTTGTTAGGGAAATGTTTATTCGCGCCCGTGAATTGTATACAAGGGTCAGCATTGAGCCGCTTGTAGGGAAGCATTGGAGGTTGTGGTAGCCGCTTAAGAACAAGTTTAAATCCCTGTAGCTTAAGACTTTTGAATCTTATGAGCCGTGAGGGTCTCATAAGAGGGTTCTCCTTATGAGTCGTGAGGATCTCGCAAGTGTAATTTCTCTTTAGGAATCGTGGGGATCCCTAAGTGTGTTGCTCCCTTGTGAGTCGTAAGGATCTCACGCAGGTGGTTTCTCCTCACAAGGTCGAGAGGACCTTGCAAGTGTCTTTTAACGAGGTTGCGCCCTTTTGGGTTTTCACAAAAACTCACCGGTAGCCCCACTGTTTTTACTCACGGAGCCCTTTTGGGTTTTCATTCGTGCCCATTTTGCTTATGGATATACCGTTTTCTTTTTCTTTCTCCTTTTTTTTATTCTTTCTTTTTTGTGTCGGCCTTGGAATACTACAGTCTACAGTAGTTTATCGACGTCTCGGTCAACAGCTATTTTTAGGACATAGTGGTCTATCGTTAGTTTAAGGACGTTTCGGTCCGTTGTTAGTTTAAGGACGTTTCGGTCCGACGCCAGTTTTAGGACATAGTGGTCCATTGTTAGTTTAAGGACATTTCGGTCCGTAAACCAGCTACTACTTATAGAGTTTGGGCTTAGGAAGATAGTGAGCGGACATAGGCGTCGTCATCTATCGTTGACCTAGGCCGTGACTCGTTAGGCATAGTATTTCTTTAGGAAGCGACCGTTTATTGGCCTGAAAGGTCTTTCACCATGCATGTCCATGAGCAGGTAAGCTCCACTCTGGTAAACTTTGTCTATGATATACGGGCCTTCATAGTTCGGCTCGAATTTCCCCCATTTGGAACGATTAGGGATCATAGGTCTTTTGACCACTAGCACGAGTTCGTCTTGGCGGAATATTCTCGGCCTAGTCAATTTTTCATATAAGCGCGTCATCTTTGCTTTATAAGACTCCAGATTTTGCTGCGCCATGAGCCGAGTTTCATCAAGGGCATCGAGCTCCTCAAGCCGAAAGTGAGCATTCTCTTCGTCCGTTAGCTCGTAATGAACCGGCACTCGTAGAGAGGGCAACTCTATCTCGAGAGAGAGTACCGCTTCTGCGCCGAATACCAATGCATACGGCGTTGTGTTCGTGGCCGTTTTGAACGTAGTTCGATATGCCCAGAGAGCTTCATGCAGTCTCCCATGCCAGTCCCTCTTATTTCGAGACACCGTCTTTTTCACGATCTTTGTCAAGGTCTTGTTGAAAGCCTCAGCTAGACCGTTAACTCGGGGATTATAGACCGAAGAGTATCTCCAGTCTATGTTATGCCGTTGTGTGAAGCAGCTGGTCTTGTGGCTTCTATAGGCCGGCCCGTTATCGGAGATGATCCGTCGCGGAGTTCCAAATTGATAAATGATGTGCGTCTTGAAGAAATGGAGGATATTCTCCATCTTCACTTCCCTCAGCGGTACTGCTTCTGCCCACTTAGAGAAATATTCAGTTGTCGCCAAAATGAACCGATGTCCTCTGGACGATGCTGGCTCGATGGGCCCGATTATGTCAGTTCCCCACATTTCGAACGGCCAGCTAGTTACTGTCGGATGTAGTGGATTCGGATGCTGGTGGATAAATTCCCCATGGATCTGGCACGAGTGGCATTGCTTCGCATACTCAAGGCAATCCTGAATCATCGTGGGCCAATAGTAGCCCATCCTTTTGATCTTCAACTTCATCTTCGGCCCAGCTTGGTGAGAACCGCAGAGTCCATCGTGAGTTTCTTGGATGACTCTCTTTGCCTCTTCAGGTCCCAGGCATCTTAACCATAGAGAATCAAATGATCTCTTATACAGAGTATCATTGACGAAAGCAAAAGACGGAGCTCGTTTCATAAGCTGATGTCTTGATGACACATCTTCAGGTGTTCGACGGGATTTAAATTAGTCTATAAAGACTTCTCTCCAATCCGTAACCTTTTCCTGGTCTTTTATTTGCAGAGTCATTTGCTTGGTCGCTCCCTTCTCTTCAGACACCTCCGGAGATATTTCTGCCGGTGCAAGAACCCGACGGCTTTTTCACAACGATCCTTACGTCATCGAGGTTCTCGTCGGCCAGTTCTTTAGCGAGCTTGGCTAATGCATCCGCCTTGATATTTTCCGCACGTGGTATGCATTCCAGGGCATAGGCAGGGATTTGAGTCAGTAGTTGTTGCACTCTCTCACCGTATTTCACTAGCTCAGGCTTGCATGTCTGATAGTCGCCATTTACTTGACTAACGACCAGTTGGGAGTCTCCGTATATGAGAAGATTTTCAATTCCCATGTCGATAGCGATCTCGAGACCTGCTATCAAAGCTTCATATTCGGCTTCATTGTTTGTCCTCGGCTCCATTAAGGAGAAGGCAAAGCACATTATCCCTCCTTGTGGAGTCACGAAGATGAGGCCTACCCTTGATTTGATTACGGGGATGCTTTGTTTGTGCCTCTTCATGGAAGATGCTCCGTCAAAATAGAGTTCCCACCGGGTATCATTCTCTCTTCTTTCCCCGTCGATTGTGTCAAACGCGTGTTCGTCTGGCAATTCGCAGTTCAAGGGAGAGTCGACAGGTATCGGATGCTCAGCGAGGAAGTCAGCGATGGCCTGGACTTTCACTGCCTTAAGAGGCCGATAAGTTATTGAGAACTCCATTAAGAGCAGGGCCTATTTAGCGAGCCGCCTCGTCAATATAGCCTTTGACATCAAATACTTGAGAGGATCTATCTTTGATACGAGATGGACCTCATGTGCCAATGCATAGTGTCTGAGCTTCGTTATTGCGAAGTTCAACGCCAAGCAGTGTTTTTCGATGGGGGAATAGTTGCTTTCTGCCCCCAGTAGAACTCGACTCAGATAGTAGAGAGCTTTTTCTTTTCCTTGGTCGTTTTCTTGTGCCCACAGCGCGCCTAAAGAACCTTCGAGGGCTGTTGTGTATAGGACGAGAGGTTTTCCTTTAACGGGAGCGGCCAGTACTGGGGGATTCTGTAGGTATTGCTTGATTTCCTCCAGTGCGCTTTGGCATTTGTGATCCCAGACTAATGGGGTTCCCTTCTTCATTAAGTGACTGTAGGGGCGACACTTGCCTGAGAGATTGGCTATAAATCGCCGGATATACGCGAGCCTCCCTTGGAGAGACCGCAGTTGCTTGAGAGTCTTTGGCGGAGGCATTTCCACGATCGCCTTGATCTTTGACGGATCTATCTCGATGCCTCGGTGTCGGACGATGAATCCCAGGAACTTACCCGTGGAAAATCCGAACGCGCATTTGAGAGGGTTCATCTTCAAGTTGTATTGCCGAAGGCGTTGAAATACGATCTTCAGATGCTCTAGATGTTCCTCGTATGATTTGCTTTTAACTACGAGGTCGTCGATATAGCATTCGACGATTTCATGTATGAGGTCATCGAAAATCTTCGTTATGGCCCTCTGATAGGTGGCACCAGCGTTCTTTAGACCGAAAGGCATCACCTTGTAGCAAAATATGCCCAAAGGGGTCCGAAAAGCAGTATGCTTCTGGTCCTCAGGATGCATCTTTATCTGATTGTATCCTGATGAGCCGTCCATGAAGGAGAAAACTTCGTGAGTGGACGTATTATCTATCATCAGCTCGGTGACCGGTACTAGAAAGTCGTCCTTCGGGCAAGCCTTATTGAGATCCCGAAAATCCACACATATGTGCACCGTCCCATTTTTCTTCATTACTGGGACAATGTTAGCGATCCAGTCAGGATACTGAACCTCTTGGATAAAGCCAGAGTCGATTAGCTTCTTGACCTTGGCGTTGATGCTCATCTCAAGCTTGAGCCGCATTCTTCTCGGTACTTGTTTAATTGGCTTGACGTCCGGGGATATTGCCAATTTGTGTACAGCAATCTCTGGCTCTAGTCCTGGCATCTCAGAATAGTTCCATGCAAAGCAATCTTTATGCTGCATGAGCACGTCTTTAAGCATAGCCACCCTTTCTTCAGACAACAGCTCACTGACGAACGGCGGCCGCGGGTCACTTGCTGTCCCCAAATCAATTTTCTTGAGGTTATTTGCAGTAGTATATATTCCATCTTCCAGCTCTTTTGGCGCCGGTGGAAACTCTGAGATTACCTCGTCATCATCGTTTTCGAAGCACCAGGGGAGGTCATTTATATTCTCGGGTTCTTCTTCTGACAACGTTATCATATGACAAGTGCGAGATCGCTTCCAAGACCGATGTTGATCTAGTTTTGCTCTCGTGGTCTTCGGTTCATGCTTCTGCGGCGGAGTTATTCTCCAACTGCTGGATAGAGCGAACCTGCCTTGTTGATATTGGTCTTCGACCCAATTCTTGAATGTGAAGCAGTCTTCAATAGGATGTCCTATTGCCCTGTGATAGGAGCAATAGTCCGGGTGAGAGACTTCGCCTGCTTGCTCGGGGTGCTTGGACTCCGGGAGTGTCATCATCTGATGTTTTATGACAAGATCGAATATCTTCTTTGTCTTGTCTTGGGGAAAAGAATATGCTCGACCCATCTTTTTTATAAGAGACGAATCCGGGCTGCTCGATTCCTGATCGCGTGGCTTCTTGGACCCGTTTTGTCGCTGTCGAACGCCTTTCCCGTTCTTTGGTTTGTTTCTGCCTCTGCGTCGGGCCTTTTGTACAACGGGTTAACAAGGAGGAGCATTTTCATTTTTCACAGCCTGTTGAAGGAGGCGCTGCGTCCTGGCTTTCTCGTAAATGGCCATTTCACGGTTATGGTCATCCCGAACCTTTTGATCCTCTTCCCTTATTAGCTTTTCCATCCGTTCTTCAAACGACGGACTCGGCATTTTGATGGTAGGATCTCGTTTTGGTCCAGGGTCAGCGTCTTCTAACAGGGCGTCTCCTTCTTCATTGAAGTCATGTATGACGTAGCTACCATGGACTCGTTCACGTTTCTTGGATTGGACATGTCCGAGCCCGACCGTTTCCATTTTCCCGTTGGGCAACTTTCGCTGAGTTCCGGGGACGTCCCAAATCCTGTTGTAGAATCGAGCTTGTCGAGTAGTCTGTCTGAAGGGTACCCCTTGGCGCTTCAATTGCCTTTTCAAGCCTTCCGTGTAATATCTAGGTAGACGGATGGGCTGGAGCTTGTCAAGTATAGAATCCGCACCAGGCCAAATTTCTTTCTCCACTTTGGTTTCCCCGGATCGGTAGAATAGGATCGCCTTTTCATCCTTTCACCTGGGAGGGACGTAGAATGTCTGCAGTTCTTGCACACTATAAGTTTCAAGTGCATCGAGCTCTTTATAATGCTCTTGTGGAACCATGGTAATTTGCAAACTCTGATTATCACCAGCGAAGGCTTGTATTGACGGCCGAGCGGAAAATATAGCGTTGACCTCATCTTCCAAGTCGCTGCCGAAGATCAACATAGGGGTGGACGGTCTTGGGTTGTTGCGTTAGGACAGACCTAAGTATCACTCCCGAAGACCGGAATAGTAGTGATGGCTTGGTTCTTCGGTTTGTGACATCTTTCCGTGTCCTCGAAATCTGGTAAGAAGTATTTTGCATCTTCGTATTTTCGGACTTCGTTCACGGAGAACGGGTCAGCTCCCCTGTTACGGTATACTCGAGACCATCCTTGAAATACTTCATACACTGATGTTGTGTAGAAGGGATAATGTTGTACTCTTGTAACCAAGGCCTGCCGAGCAAAGCATTGTAGCATGTCTTGGCGTCAATGACATGGAACTTAATATCTGTGACAAGCAGCCCAAAGCGTAGCGTTAGTATCACAGACCCGAGCGTCCGTGATGACTGAGAGTCAAATCCGGAGATGGTGATTTTATCGCGAGCGAGGTGCTGAACGCTCATGCAGATTTCCTTCAACACTCTCACGTTGAAGAGATTGATGGAAGACCCATTGTAAACCGGGATTTTGCCTATCTTGATATCGTGACAATATCCGGAGACATAAAGGGGACGGTTGTGCTCGCACGTCCTAAGGAGAAGATCTTCGTCGCCGAAGGTGATATCGGCTGTGTGCACTTCTTCCAGCTCGTCCTTCATCTTTTCTTCGGCGAGGAAAGCTTGGAATTGCTCTGGCTCTTGTAGTGCCTTGATCAATGAATCTCTTTCCTCTTTAGATAGCAAAAGGGCATCGAGAATGCTGAGCTGTGAGGGTATCTTTCTCAGGTGTGCCAGAACGTTGTAATCCACCTTATTTTTCTTTGGCGGGTCCTTGGCTGTCATATCTTTGACGACTTGGTCATCAAGGATGATATCCTCAGGGACCTTTTCTTTTCTCTTATCTCTTTTATTTGACCCGGTGTTCGAAGGCTTAAGATTCTTTTCGGGCAGCGTACGATTGCGCAGCTGAATGTTCTCACAAGTCTTCGGTTCTTCCTCTTTTCCCGAGGTGGACTCTTTAAAGAGAGGGCCAAGAGTCATTTCTTCGTCAGAGTCACTCCCGAAGGTGAGAACTTGCGATCCCCCAGCGTCGACCATGTGACAGTTGCCAGCGGTTCTTTCACGCTCCTCGGTCGTATTTCTTTGCTCCCGACGAGCTTTACGTTTCATCTGCTTGAAATGTTGTCGGTGGGTAACATATCCCTGCCACCATCTTTTAAAGGCGTTGCACTCTTCAGTGGGGTGCGCAATTTTTCGATGATATAAGCAGTAGCTAGGATGTGTTTTCGCTTCACCAAGAGCGTTCGTTTCGGAATGTGGCAGCTTCATTCCCATCGATATGGCTTTGGCGAACCTCTTCCTCGTCTTGAACCTACTTTTATCTGCGGCGGACATACTTCGATCTGGCAGGAGTGTTTCAACCCTTTCGTCCAGTCACCGGCGTTTGGCCTTTTCAAATATGGCCATCTCACGCTCTCGAGCAGCTTTGCTTTTAAGAAGAGCCTCGTCTAGGAATGCATCAATCATTTCGTCTGATGGCCCTAGAAGTTCCGGCTCAGGATTTGGCCCCAGTTTCTCTGTGTAAGGAGCTTCTTCATCGTCTATCGATGAGTGAGAGATCACATGGCAACTTGCCACATAATCTTCAGATTCGTTTGACGGGTCTTCTCCATTGTCATCATCTCCGTCCTCAAGGACGTGGTTGAGAAATTCTTAGAGTTTGACTGGGGTTCGCGCCTTCTGGTTATATTCTTCCAGCGCGTCAACCTGTTTTTCCAGGTCCGTGCACTTGTCACCAGGCTTCACTGGCTTTCTGGTCTTCTTCTTCTTCTTCGAAGATTTTGACGGCTGGGTGTGAGTGCTTTGGCTATCACCACCAATCTTTGGAGTTGGGCGCGGCTTCAGCATTCCCTCGATGATCTCGGGTTCTAGTGGATTCTTCCACCTGATCACCGGGCATGTGTGGAGATCCTTCAGCATTCTTTTTGTTTTGGTTGAAAGAGAGACCTCCCATGGACCTTCTTCTACGAAAGAACACGATGCCCCCAGTGTGTCCGTCTTCTTGGGAGCGTGTGGCTGTGGTGGGTTCACCTTCCAATTCTCGAACAGCGCAAACTTGCCTTGTTGGTATTGGTCCTCGATCCATCCCTTAAAGACGAAGCAATCTTCAATTGGATGGCTTACTGTTTGATGGTAGGGGCAATAATTGGGACTATTAGCCTCGCCGGGTTGCAACGGTCGTTTTGGATTCGGCAGATTGATGAGCCTGTTGCGCACCGCTAGCTCGAACAATCTCTTCATTTTATTCCGGAAAAACGAATAAGGGCGCTTCATTTTCTCATTATAGTATCGCCGTCTTTCCTCTAGGTGATCCGTTAATTTTGGGGCACTGGGCTGCTGTTGAGTATTCGCGACGAAGGTTGCCTTCCCTTTACCCTTTTCGTTCGGCGGCTCCAGCTTTGAAGGAGACGGTCTATGACCCATCTGGTCCATTTGGGCCAGTTTGTCGATCAAGGCCTGGAACGTGGTCGGCTTGAAGAACATCATGAATTGGGAAATAGTTGCTTGAGGGTCAAGAATGCCCACGAACATGCCCACCGCCGGCGCTTCTTCAATGCGCTGCTCACATTTCGACCACAAATTCCGCCATCGTATTGCGTATTGCACCCACGTTTCACCTGGCTTCACCCTGGTATTGATCAATGCCGTTATTGGGGTGCGTTCACTAGCACTCGCGAAACGCTGGGTGAATAATAGCTCCATCTCTGCAAAAGTCTTGACGGAGTCGTTTGGAAGTTCAGAATACCACTCGAATGTCGTCCCCGACAAGCTACCAACAAACTGGCGGAGCATAAGTTTATCATCACCCCCGGTGTTGCCGCACAGGGCTCTGAATTGAGCGACATGCTGATGTGGATTCCCCGTCCCTTTATATACATGAAATTTAGGGATCGTATATCCCGGCGGGTACCTTATTTGGTCATACCAGCTTGGATAAGGTCGTCCAGTCTTAACGATCTGCCCAGCCGCTTCATTCGCCTGGTGAGCTCGTATTTGCTGAGCAATGTAATCATCCAGGGAGGCCTTGGAGATGGTCTCCTCTTTGGCTGCTGAAATAGCCGGAGGAGGGTTCGACGTTTCCCCTCTGTCGTTTTCAATGATGATCGGGGGGTCTTCAGCTGGAGGTTCCGGCTGTAACATCATCCCAGCCAGGTCTTGGAACAAAAGAGCCATTCGTTTTATATTGTCCGCCTGCTCCGCAGCTTCTTTTTCTTTTCTCTCGAGCATTCTTCGGAAGAACTCGGTATCCGTTTCTTGTTCCCGATGCTGCTCCGAGGTTTCTGGATTTTCTTTTGGCCCAGTGAGTGCGGCCATTGCAGTCAGCATCTCCTGAAGTTTCTGCTGTTGTTGTTCTTGAGCCTTCGTTATCGATCGGGTAAGCGGTCGATGACCCGTAGAAGCACGACTTTCCTCTTTTCCGGAAGCCATATAAACGGTATGCACTACTATGCCCCCAGACTTGGGGCGTTTAGGCTCGGTGTCTCTGCGGTTCGTCGTGGACACATGGGCTTTCTCTGGCCTCCTTCTCTTGTGAGCAGTTGAAGTCGAGAGAGCTGTTGCAGCGGGCACCCAGACGGCTGTCGCCTTTTGTGGCTTGACAGGATGATTTTCTCCTTGTCGAGCTTTAAGCTTCTTTGATCGGCGAGAGCAGTCCTGATCAATCACCGATTCCTGGACCTGCCGCCAGACTTTATAAATTTTGGAGGACAGCCGCTGAGGGGGCCGTTCCGACTTCTTTTCTGTGGTAATCTCCATAGGTGGAGGAGATCTCCTTAGCACTGCAGTAGGAGAGTTCTTGCGCACCTTGTTAAGCAGTTCAAAGCTGTTCCCGGTTAGAACAGCAGCATCGATCTCCACCGTTGGAGCTGGTGGAGTAAATCCAGACGGAGAGCTGCCCCCAGCCTCCCTTACTCGGCGCCAGTGACGACGGCGAGTATGTCGCGCAGATGGTGTTGGTTCAGCTATGGGGATGGCCTTGTCATGCCCCCTGTTCTGGTCAGGCGCTGCTGGTACCAGCCTCTTTAAGACCGACGTCCGTTGAGCAGCAGTATCCAATCTGTCAAAGACAGACCTTTGAGCAGGAACGGGAGCCGGAGTGGCCAGCCTTGTAAAGACTGATCCTTTGACGGGAGAAGTTTCGTTAGCGACCTCGAGAGCAGGAATGGCTATCCATTTTGGGATGGTCGCTTCAGGTATCGTGGGCTTCTTGACATGCCCATTGGAGTTCAGGCTCAGCCTATCGAAGACTGATGCTGTCGGCTTGGCATTGGATGACCCGTTGAGATGGGTCGTGGTGGTAGTGCCGATCAAAGACCGACTTCTTCTGCGCTTCTTGTGGCAGCAGGATGTTAACGTTCACTGGTGGGAGCATGGTCCCAAATAACAACCCGGTGGTAACCTGCGTTACCTACTCTACCGACATCGTGAAAAGGGAGGCCGCTTGGGGCCCATAGGTTACACCCCCATATGGGGCGGAACGGGAGTTGCAGTTGCAGCTGGAACATTTTGTGTAGGTAGACGCCATTGATCTTTCATTTTCTGCACCGAGCAAGACACCAAATCTTAGTACCTCGAACCCAAGGGCAACCATATCAAACCGCGATTCGTTCGCGAACACGACACACGAAGTGTGGAGTGGAAAGAGGAAAATGTCCCATCGGGCGTGCCAGAATCTGTTCTCTGCCAAAAGACGCGGAGACGCGACCGCACGGGTCCGTTTTACCTGAATTTCGGGGCTGATGCTAATTGGTGCTATCCGTCCACCTCTCCGAAGATGCCAAGTTGATTTATGACACCATATATCGAAGATTTAAATGGATGCGGCCGATGTAGCAGACTTCGTCAGATTCCCTCTCATTTGAGGGGTTTTTGATTGTGGGGACGCTCTTCCCTGCAGGCGCAAGCCTCTGCAGTTAATTATGCTACCGCGTCGCGGTAACAACTTTCTCTTTCTCCAGATGGTCACTTCGTGTCGTGGGTGTTTGTTTTGTGTTTGGTTGCCCGTGGATTGTATACGGAGACTAATGTATGTTGTCGCCCGTAGGGCGTAGATTAGTCCAAATCCGCATCTTCTTAGATTTGGGTTTGAGGGTTGGGTTTAAGGATACGTTAGCCTCTTTGAGACTAAGATCAACTTAAACGTTAGTTAAGGATACGTTAGTCTAATTTTAGACTAAGATCAACTTAACGGGATCGTTTAGATCCAACAAGAGAGCAATTGGGCCCTATTGTTTAGTTTAGTGACATTGCGGTCGATTACAAGTTTAAGGATATGGTGGTCCAATATTAGTTTAAGGACATCTCGGTCCATGAGTTTAAAGACCCCACAGTCAAGGTTAAGGACATCGTAGTCCGTGTGTTTAAAGACCCCATAGTCAAGGTTAAGCACATCGTAGTCCGTGAGTTTAAAGACCCCACAGTCAAGGTTAAGGACATCGTAGTCCGTGAGTTTAAAGACCCCACAGTTAAGGTTAAGACATCGTAGTCCGTGAGTTTAAAGACCCCACAGTCAAGGTTAAGGACATCGTAGTCCGTGAGTTTAAAGACCCCACAGTCAAGTTTAAGGACATCATAGTCCGTGAGTTTAAAGACCCCACAGTCAAGGTTAAGGACATCGTAGTCCGTGAGTTTAAAGACCTCACAGTCAGGGTTAAGGACATCATAGTCCGTGAGTTTAAAGACCTCACAGTCAGGGTTAAGGACATCATAGTCCGTAGAATGTTTGGTTGTCGGGACCCGTCACCTCTCTGAAGACGTTGAAGGATTACAACGACAAATATCAGAGGAGTAAAGAGATGTACCCTCGAACCGGTGTGAGTTGGTTGAAAGATCTGTAGTCCAATTTGGGACTAAGGTTTGTTGATATATTCATGAGCGGATGGGCTCAATTAATATGAGTTGAGGACTTATGGCCAATCTTGGGCTAAGTCCAATAAATATTTAACATTTTATTTTGGGCTGTTGAGCCTTTATTTGGGCTTGGCCCTTTTAATAATACTAAGCATTGACTTGCATTCTGACAATGTTTTGTCTTTTATTGAATGCTGAGCATTCATCAGAGCTCTGGGCTTATTAAAGAACGATTTACGTTCTGTCAGCGTAACACGTGGCGCGCTAGGCGCTTTGTGCCAGTCAAAGAGTGCAGTGCGCTTCTGCCGCGTAGCGCACATGTAAGGGACACGTGTCGCGCTCAGATGATGAGCGCATGATGCCAATTTATGAGCGCTGAGCGCTAGTCCATGAGCGCGTTGCGCTTTCAGTTTAGTGGCGTACACGTGAGTGACACGTGGTGCGCTTGGCGCTGAGCGCCAGCCCATGAGCGCAGTGTGCTATTTCAGAAGCGCGAAGCACAAGTTGTCAATTGGCGCATACGTGGTTGACACGTGGCGCATTTGGCGCTGAGCGCCAGTCCAGAGAGCGCAGAAACGCAGTTCAAGAGCGCAAGGCGCATTTCAAAAGCGCAAAGCGCATCTGGTCAATTTTATGATCTGGGAACAAATTTATGTTCATTTAAAAGAGACTTTGTCTCAAGATCTAAGAACAACGGTTCTTATTTTGCAGGAGAGATTTCCAATCTCTTATGTTGATGAAAAGGCTTTGCCTTTATAGATCCATGATCTGTGAGAAGAATTATGTTCTTCTTCTTTTATTTTATGATGAGATCTTTTGATCTCTTTGTGAAAGACTTTTTGTCTTGTAGATCTATGATCTGTTTAAAGAAAAGAATTCTTCTTTCTTAATCATGAGATGATTTCATCTCTGTGTTCATCATCCTTCATCCTTACCTTGAAGAAATATCTTCTTGCAAGAGCTTGCTCTTTATCTTTGAGTTTTTCAAAGTTTATGGGGGGGGGGGGGGTTTCTCTCTTTAAGACTTGAAGTCTTGGGGCCTTTATATAGGGCAAGCTGATTTGTTGAATCAGTTAAAGAGATCTTTCTCTGATTGATTTGGGGATGTTTCCCACCGTTGGATCTTTGATCCTAGGGCTTCTATTTTACAGAAGGCAATCTTCTTGTTTTTAACAAGATTGAAAAATCTTTCCATAACAGAATTTAATTCTGATTAATTAATGATTTATCATTATTATTAGATCTTTTGATCTAACGGTGGGGAGTTTTTTAATTCCAGCGCACCCGTGCTTTGCACGTGGTACGCTGCTTAGAGCGCAGCGCACATTGCGCTAGCGCACCTGTGTTGGACACGTGGTGTGCTGCTCGGAGCGCAGCGCACCCTGCGCTAGCACACCCGTGTTTGACACGTGGTGTGCTGCTTAGAGCGCAACGCGCCTAGCGCTAGCACACACATGGTGCGCTGCCTAGGACGCAGCGCACTTGGCACTGCATCTGAAGCGTTGCTTCAATTTTGAAATTTGAATTTCAAACAGAGCTTTGCTCTAATTGGGGGAAACAGCCGGCAATCTCTCGCCAGATGCCCATTTCTCTTGCAGTAGTTACAAAAGGCCAGGCTGGGCCTGTTGTTTGGTACTCCGGGTCGCCTTGGCACAAAAGATGGCCTGGACGAGGCTCCTTCTGCCATCTGGTTGGCAGGGCGCTTAACTCATGCAGACTGAGGTCTGCCCCTTGCTTTTATCATTGCCTCATAACTGCGGGCAGCTTCCAGAGCATCCTCATGAGTTGGAAATTTCCCTGTGGCTAGTGCAGCCTGAATTTCCGTGTCCAACCCCTGTTAAAAACGACGGGCTCTGATCTCGTCCGTCGGTTTCAAATGTGCCGCGGATCTGTTTTAAAGGATTGTGTTAGCTGTGTATTATGTGATATTTTAAAAATTGAAATATTGTGACATATCTTACCGACTTAGCATGGTGAATTCAGCGTCATACTCATCTACTGACTTGTCCCACATCGAACCTTGTTATAGATGAATGAACTGCTGTTCCATGGCAAACCTGGCAGTCACAGGGAAGTACTTCGCGCCGAACTTATTGCGAAAAGTCTTACATTCAATAGGCTGTTTAAGACGGCTTTCTTCCGCCTTCCACCAGTTGCGAGCATTGTCCGTGAGCTGCAGTTTGGCTGAATGCCCACAATCTTCCTCTGTCCTAATGAGTGCGACAGTCCTTAATTGGCTGAGTCTAGATATTTTTATTATTAGCTCAAAGGTTATTTATTTGTAAAGATTTATCAATACTAAATCTTTTAGAAATGGTTTTATTAAGTAAAGGGTATTTAAATGAAAATGTTTGTTTTCCCGTATTCTAAGTTCTCGAGGGTATCGTGTTATGTTGCATATGAGCGTGTGAGGAGGTAGGTCGTTACCTCGTGATCTACTTAAAGGTATAGCAAGTTTAATGAAGTTAAATGTATAATTGAAACAATGTGGTATTTAAATAAAAAATACGATAAAGTGAAATAACCATCATTTTATGAAATGAAACTTGATCAATTTGGTTGATTAGTGTTTAATAGTCAACATGAGGGAGTTTAAGCATAATTGTATTAACGAGAAGTGAAGTTTTATAAGAAAACCGAATCGGAATCGGATTTGTTCCGATTCCGTCGGGTTTTGTAAATCCGTATTTTTAGAATGGAAAAGAAAGTTGGAAATGGGACTTACGGGTTTTGGACAATAACGAGAGTGAGATGGAAGGAGAGGAATCGCCGGTGCATCGCTTCGTCGCCGAGAGCTCCTAGAACGATCGCCGGAAGTTCGCCGGGAATTTCGCCGTAGTTTCGCTTTGTGCTCGTTTTCAAAGTACACAAGTTTCTTGGAAATTTTAGAGAGTTGGCTCAGAGTTTTGGGGTTAGAGGGTAGAGGGTAGGGGTGATATTTATAGGGTTAGGCTAGGGTTTAGGGTAGGTGAAAGGTTAAAATGAAAAATGTGATAAATTGTATTAAAAATGTATTAAAATTCATTAAAATATAGAGTAAATGGGGATTTCAAAGGTCTCTGGAACCGATCTGGGAAAATGAAGTGTGCAGGAGAGTAGGGGAGAGGAAGAGCCCCAACTTTTCAGTTGGGGACTCGGCCGTCCGGCCGAGTCCTGCCGGCGGCGCCGGCCGACTCGACCGAGTCGGACCGAGTCAGGGCATGGGGAGGTGGGGGGTCATCAGGTGTAGGCTCTGGTATATTTAGTTTTGTGGGTGCAGTGGGAAAATCTGGAGTTATCACGTGTTGACTGTTGGGCTTCTATAAATTTTTTAAAAAAAATAAATATTAAAAAAAATGTGGGGCATGGGATTTGAACTCTGGTGGCTTGGTTCAGCAGTGCACGATATTACCAATGAGCTACAAGCTCCTTCTTGTAATTATGGAGTGAAATAGATACTTAAAGTGGTAACAACAACATTAAATACTCTAAGTATACTTTAAATTTAAAGCAAATTTATGTACACTAAAAATGGAGTTGTTACACTGTTAGCCGGTCGATGAGATCGGGGAAGATGACCTCGGCGAGAGAGCTCGCGGATGAGCGGAAAAGTCGAGGTATCTTGGTCCTGCTGGAGCTCGGAGACGAGCTGTGAGGCCGAGGAGGCCGGTTATGCAGGGGGGCTCTGGTGAGCCAGCATCTGCTCGGGATGACGAGCATAAGGGTGGTTTGGTCGGCCGCTGTAGGCCCTTTCTTACATGCTCCGGAACATGTCATCTGCCACGTGTCATGATCTGGGAGATCACCGATATCGAGCATCATCATTAGCCCCTCACTCTCGTCCCGAACAGCTGATGGGTCGGGTCGAGAGTGGTCTGCCGGGTCACCCGAGGTGAGGCCCATTTTCGAAGATATCGTTGGACGTGTTCCCGGGCTATCCATTGTACCTTCTAGGTGATGTCAGCGAATCAGGATGAGATCTTCTGCATTAAAGAGGGTGTGCCGGATCGTGTGCTCTTTGGTGAAGCGGCGGGCCATGTGTCGGGCGCTGGTTGGCTGATGTGACGTGCCGCAGGCTTCTGGCGTCCGATGGGATGCTGCCATTGTGCTCGCGAAAGGTGGAGCGAGCGTGACCGTCGAGTGCACTGAATCGTTTCGGCGGGAGTCGACCGTCGCCATTGGATGAGGACGCCGGCTGTGTAAATCGAGGGGAGGCCTGTTTAGGGATCTCTCCCTTTTCCCATTTTCCTGATTCTGAGTCTTGTTAGCTCGGCGCTCTCCTCTTTAGGTCGGATCTCAACATTTTTCCCCTCGAGGATTTCTTCCCATCAAGTTAGATGTCTTGTTTTTTCTTCCTTCTGCTTCTTCTCCTCCTGAGTCGAGCCTCTTCTCCCTTTTGGCAGGATAGATGGTTCGATCCCAGACTCTTGGTGCCTTCGGCGCTCAGCCCCGAAGGGGGGACGGTGGTGCGGCCTTGCCTCTGGCTGACTCGAGCCCTGCGCCGGATGTGCCCCCGACGGCGGGACCCCTGCCCCGTCATGAGCTCTCGATGATTGCTCCGGTGGAGGCCAAAGGTGTACACGGGTTCCCGACTCTCAGACGAGGGATGCGGGAGAGGACGAAGACGAGGTTCCTCTCAAGCGGAAGAGGACGGTCTCCCATGCACCGTCGGTGGACATTCTGGAAGGGACTCCCATGCAGGAGGGGGACGTCCAATTCATGGTCCCGTCGGGGCTCTCTGTTGCCGCCAGTCTTCATGCTGGTATGGAGGAGTCATCCGGGGGCCAGATGCCTCGGGGGACCTTGAGGGCACGATTGGCTGCCATCGCACAGGAGGCGGTTCAGGTATGCACTCCCTCATGTGTTGCTTCGAGTGACCTTTTCTTAGTTCGGGTGTCCTTTGGTTTTTCTGCCATTTTTCGCCAGGTCCTTCAGCACTGCGCCCTTATCACTCGTATGGAAGCCTAGGGGGCTAGTCGGGGCGCGGGGTCAGCAGAAGAGTCTTCTTCGGAGGTCAGGGGTCTGTGATTCGAGCTGCGTCTGGAGAGGGAAAGGTCGCTCGCCCTCAAAGCCCGGTCGGAAGTTGCGGACCTCACCGTTTCGAAGTGCCGGGAGTCCTACCACCACCTAAGTGAGTCCCACCAAGTCGTTGAGGTTAAGTTGACAGAACTGGACGATCGCTATGCAGCCATGAAGAGGGCGAGGAATGCCAGCAGGCGGGATGCCGACGCGGCGCGTCAGGTGGTGGAGGCCGCCGAAGCCCGGGCTAGGAAGGCGGTGACAGATTACAAGGAGTCGGACCAGTTTTACGTCGACCTCGGCGAGGCCTTCGCCCTTGCATGGAACAAAGCGCTTGATGCCATCAAGAAGCAGCTTCCGAAGTTCGCCGACGGTGAGCTCCGTGCTCGGGTCCCACTCTCGGTGGTCCTGCCTCCGGCCGATAGCGATGAGGGGAGTGAGGTCTAAGCGGGGCCTGTTGCCCGGTCTTTTTGGTTTTTCCTCCTCTCTCTCTTGTAAGCCTCCGGGTAATTTGATAAGGCTGGGGAGCCCACAGTACCCTTGTAAAATCTTTGACTTTTTGAATAAAACTTTTTGTTTTCGCAGTAGTGTTTGTGCTTGTACTTTCTCTTGTTGGTAGACACTTGTATCAGTACAGTACCGCTTTATGGTCGGCATGTTACTCGTCTAGCAATTACTCGTCGACTCGACTCTGATCATTTGCCAAGTGTGCGAGGACCGGCGGGAAGACGGTTTCTCCATGGCCCCGAAGTCGAAGTGTAGATCGCTAAGACGTTGATAAACCTGATGCTCTTGTTGAGTTCACTTTCTTAGTTGTTGGTGGGGCTGTAATTGGCCAACTGAGGATGGTACCGAGCAGGGTAGCTGTTCGGTGCCTCATAGAGAGGGCTTTGATCCTTAATACGGGAGGGGCCGTAGGTGGCCTACTAAGGATGGCCGAGCAGGGTAGCTTCTCGGTGCCTCTTGGTGGAGGCTTTGATCCTTAGCGCGGGAGGGGCCGTAAGTGGCCTACTAAGGATGGCCGAGCAGGGTAGCTGCTCGGTGCCTCTTGGTGAGGGCTTTGATCCTTAGCACGGGAGGGGCCGTAAGTGGCTTACTAAGGATGGCCGAGCAGGGTAGCTGCTCGGTGCCTATTGGTGAGGGCTTTGATCCTTAAGGACGCCCGAGCGGGGTTGCCGCCCGGTGCCTCTTGGCAAGGCTTTGATCCCTGGCGTTCTGCCAGGGACGACTGAGCACGGGTCGTGCTAAGCGGTCGCCTCTTGCGAGGGCTTTTCATCCTTAGCGCGAGAGGGGCCTTTGGGGGCCTACTAAGGATGTCTGAGCGGGGTTGCCGTCTGGTGCCTCTTGGCGAGGGCTTTGATCTTTGGTGTGTTGCCAGGGATAATCGAGCACTGGTCGTGCTAAGCGGTTGCCTCTTGCGAGGGCTTTTAGGTCTTTAAGGATGGCCGAGCAGGGTTGTTGCCCGGTGCCTCTTGGCGAGGGCTTTGATCCCTGGCGTTGTGGGGTAGGGAAGCTACCAGCCAGGGATAGCCGAGCAGGGTAGCTACGGGGCTGCCTCTTGTTGAGGGCTTAGATCCCTGGAGTTGTGGGTATGGAAGCTACCAGCCAGGGATAGCCGAGCAGTGTAGCTGCAGGGCTGCCTCTTATTGAGGGCTTAGATCTCAGGCGTTGTGGGTAGGGAAGCCACCGGCCAGGGATAGCCGAGCAGGGAAGTTGCAGGGCTGCCTCTTGTTGAGGGCTTAGATCCCAAAGAGAGAACTCTTCTTGTTATTCGGATGAAAAGGACTTTTTAGAAAAATTTACATTGTCTTTGTGGAAGGTGAGGTGTACACTCGTAGATAGTGAGTTCACTGGTACAGCATGAGATTCTCGGCCTTGTAAGGCCGCGGAAACTTGCGCTCGTCTGCATCCTGTAAGCGGTAGGCTCCGCCGGGAAGTACCTCAGCGACGAGGAAAGGACCGTCCCATTTTGGGGAAAACTTATGCAGCCTGCCTGGATCGCCGAACTCATTCCGCCGTAGGACCAGGTCTCCGGTCTTGAAGGAACGAAACTTGACCCGCGCGTTGTAGTATCGGGCAGTTTGCTGCTGATAGGCGGTAGCCCTGATCTGAGCCTGGTCCCATTTCTCCAGCAATATGTCCAGGTTGGTCCGCAGTGCCGTGGTGTTTGCTTCGTCGTCGAAGTGTTCGACCCGGTGACTGGGCAGCCTGATCTCCGTCGGGACCATCGCCTCGGTCCCGTAGCAGAGGCTGAAAGGGGTTTCCCCGGTGGGGGTTTTCTTTGACGTGCGCAGGGCCCATAAGACCCGGGGCAATTCCTCGACCCAACTGCCTTGGCGTCCCTCCAAGCGGGTCCAGAGACCCCGGAGGACATCCCGGTTGGCAACTTCGGCTTGCCCGTTGCATTGGGGGTGTGCAACCACGGCGAATTTCATGAGGATATGATATTCGTTGCAGAAATCTTTCACCTTCTCGTTTTCGAAGTTCGTCCCGTGGTCGGTAATGATACACCTCGGGATGCCGAACTGGAATATTAGGTTGTTCTGCAGAAACTTAATTGTTGTGGCAGTGTCCGGTTTTCTGATGGGGACGGCCTCTATCCACTTCGTGAAGCAATCCACCGCGATGAGAACATATTTGTGCCCGCCCGTGCCGGTAGGGAACTGGCCTATCATGTCCAATCCCCATTGGGCGAACGGCCACGGTGAGGTCAGCGCGGTTAGTTCGGTGGGTAGGAGGCGAGGTATGCTTCCGTGGAGTTGGCAGCTTTTGCATCTCCGGACGAGCCTCTGGGCGTCCTTGTGAATAGTTAGCCAGTGGTACCCCTGGAGCAACGCCTTCTGGATTAAAGTCCGGGCACCTTGGTGTGCGCCGCTGACCCCTTCATGGATTTCACGGAGGACGTAGTCAGCTTCGTAGGGGTCGACGCACCGGAGCAGGGGCTGAGTGAAGGATTTCTTGTAAAGGTTCCCATTGCTCCAGACGAAGTGACGGGCTTTGGCTTGGAGACGGCGGGCTGCTCCCCGATCTTCTGGAAGCGTACCGTCCCGTAGGAATTCCACATGGGGCTTACTCCAGTCTTGGTCGCCTTCCTGCGCTGCATATACATGAAGCATCATCGCCCCTTCTTCCACGCTGTGCCGTGACAAGGTCTCGAAGAGGATAGATCGCTTGTTGTTGGCCAAGTAGGATGAAGTCAACTTGCTCAGGGCGTCGGCTTGGGCGTTTAGCTGCCTGGGTATTTGCTCTACCTGGACCTCGTCGAAGTTCTTCCGAAGTTGTCTTACCTCGGCCAGGTACTTCACCATTAAAAGTTCCCAAGCCTCGAAGTGACCGGTCACTTGGCCAACAACTAGGGCTGGGTCGCTGCGGATTCGAATTGTTTTCAGCCCCAACCCGGAGGCCATGCGCAGTCCGGCCAGCAGGACCTCGTACTCCGTCGCATTGTTTGAGGCCTAGAATCCAAGCTTTAGGGAGTACTCCATTTCTGCCTCGTTCGAGCCCCGAATGATGAGGCCAGCGCCACAGCCTTCCTCGGTTGAGGACCCGCCGACGTAAATGACCCACTCTGGGACCGAGTCGGGTCTCCCCACGATTGGGTGCTGAGCCGCGAGGGCCGGCATGGACTCCGGCCCCTTGCTAGGGATGGTGCATTCGACGATAAAATCGACCAAGGCTTGTGCTTTGATGGCCTGCCTTGGGCGGTATTTTATGTCGAACTGGGACAGCTCCCACCTCCACTTCTCTAAGCAACCCGAGGGTTCGGGTGAGGCGAGGATAGCCCCCAGCGGGCGCTCGGTGAAAGCGAGGATAGTGTGCGCCTGGAAGTAGTGCCGCAGCTTCCTTGAGGCCGCAACGAGTACCAAGACAATCTTCTCTATAGCCGGGTATCTCGTTTCTGCGTGTTTGAAGACGTGGCTCACGTAGTATACCGGTTTTTGCGCTCCATCGACCTCTCGTACAAGCGCTGAGCCTGCTTCTTGGTCGGATACCGCCAGGTACAGAGATAGCTCATCTCCCTCAACTGGTCGGGTGAGCAGCGGTGGCGTCGCAAGATGCCTTTTTAACTGGTCGAAGGAGGTCTGGCATTCTTCTGACCATTCGAACCTCAGAATTTTCCTTAGATCTTTGAAGAATGGGAGGCATTTTTCCCCAGACCTTGACATGAAGCGGCTCAGAGCGTCTACCTGCCCTGTCAGTCGCATGATCTTTGACGTTTGTCTTGGGCGCGGTCATGTTGAGGATAGCGTCGATTTTTTCCGGGTTAGCCTTAATCCCACAGTGGGAGACCATGAAACCGAGGAACTTTCCCCCAGTAACCCCGAATGCGCACTTGGCTGGGTTTAGCTTCATCTTGAACTTGCGGAGTACTTCGAAGGCCTCACCCAGGTTCTTGGCGTAGTCGGTCGACAAGACTAACTTGACTAGCATATCGTCGACGTAAACCTCCATGTTCCTACCGATCTGTGGCTTGAACATGCGGTTGACCAGCCGTTGGTACGTAGCCCCGGTGTTTTTGAGTCCGAAGGGCATCACCTTGTAGCAGTATACCCCCCGGTCCGTTGTGAATGCGGTGAGATCTTTGTTTGCCGGATTCATGCGGATCTGATTGTAGCTGGAGAAGGCATCCATGAAGCTCAATAGCTCGTGGCCTGCCGTGCCGTCGACGAGTTGATCTATCCGAGGTAGGGGATAGTTGTCCTTAGGGCAGGCCTTGTTGAAGTCGGTGAAGTCAACGCACAAGCGCCACTTCCCGCTTGACTTCTTGACCAGGACGATGTTCGCTAGCCATTCTGAATAGGGCACATTCCGAATGAAGTCGGCGGCGAGGAGTCGATCTACCTCGTGCTTGATAGCCTTCTGTTTGATCGGGCCGAAGCTTCGCTTCTTCTGCCTGACGGGTCGGGCCGTAGGATCTACCCGAGCTTGTGGGATATAATTTTGGGGTCGATCCCCGGCATGTCAGCAGGCGCCCAGGCAAACACGTTGGAGTTGTTTCTGAGGAAACGAACCGGGTCGTCTCGCTGAGGACCTGTCAGAAGTGACCCGATCTGAACGAGCCTTTCGTCGTCTCCTTCTACAAGGGGGACCGCTGTCAGAGGCTCCACTGGGGTCCCTCGGATCTCTTTTTGCTCGTCGCGAGTATCCAGGGAACCCCTGATGTCTCCCCCGCTTTCGACATCGTCGGCCGGATCCTCCGATGAAGATGTTGCGGTGAAGCAAACCTTTGCAACTCGCTGGTCTCCATAGACCCAACCTATCCCGCCCTGATCGAGAGGGAACTTCATCGCCAGGTGGTAGGTCGATATCTGGGCCCTGAGGGAGTTAAGCATTGGGCGGCCAAGGAGGATGTTGTAGGCCGAGGGGATTCTTGCTACGATGAATTCCACCGGCACTGTCCGCGTACGGCCGGCCTCCCTGACGTTGAACTGTAGAGTGATTACTCCTTCCGCCGGGATGGAGTGGTTTGTGAATCCTGAAAGGATGTGGGAGGTCGGCCTTAGGTCTGCTGGGGTGAGCCCCATGCGCAGAAAGCATTCATGGAAGAGGATGTCTGCCGAGCTTCCCGAGTCGACCAGGAACCTGTGCACCTCGTATTGATGGACCCGAGTCGTGATCACCAGGGGGTCATTGTGGGGAAGGGATATGCCGTGAAAGTCTCCATCGTCAAAAGTGATCGGCTCGGTCTCCGTGGCCTTCTTCCTTGGCCGGCCTGTTCATCGCCGAAAACCGGGAAGACAAACGTCTTGCCTGAATTCGGGGGCATATGCTAATTGGTGCTATCCGTCCACCTCTCCGAAGATGCCAAGTTGATTTATGACACCACGTATCGAAGGTTTAGACGGATGCGGCCGATGTAGCAGACTTCGTCAGATTCCCCCTCATTTGAGGGGGTTTTGATTGTGGGGACGCTCTTCCCTGCAGGCGCAAGCCCCTGCAGTTAATTACGCTACCGCATTGCGGTAACAGCTTTCTCCTTCTCCAGATGGTCACTTCGTGTCGTGGGTGTTTGTTTTGTTTTTGGTTGCCCGTTGATTGTATATGGAGACTAATTTATGTTGTCGCCCGTAGGGCGTGGATTAGTCCAAATCCGTATTTTCTTAGATTTGGGTTTGGGGGTTGTGTTTAAAGATACGTTAGTCTCATTTGAGACTAAGATCAACTTAAACATTTGTTAAGGATACGTTAGTCTAATTTTTAGGCTAAGATCAACTTAACGGGATCATTTAGATCCGACAAGAGAGCATTCGGGCTCTGTTGTTTAGTTTAGGGACTTGCGGTCCATTGTTAGTTTAAGGACATTACAGTCCAATGTTAGTTTAAGGACATCTCGGTCCAAGGTTAAGGACATCATAGTCCGTGGGTTTAAAGGGACCCCACAGTCCGAGGTTAAGGACATCATAGTCCATGAGTTTAAGGATCCCACAGTCCAGTTTAAAGATGTCATATTCTATGAAATGTATGGTTGTCGGGACCCGTCACCTCTCTGAAGACGTTGAAGGATTACAACGACAAATATCAGAGGAGTTCAGAGATGTACCCTTGAACCGAAGTTGATTGGGAGATCTGTAGTCCAATTTGGAACTATGATCAATTAATTAGATTATAAGCACATTGGCTCAGTTAAATCTGAATTGAGGACTTATGGCCAATTTGGGCTAAGTCCAATTAAGTTTGAAATGTTGGCCCTTTATTGTCCTGTTGAATATTTGTCTGGGTTTAGCCCCTCATTATTTAGCAATGCTAAACAAGTGTTTGAGGGCTCTGATAACATTTTGTCTTTGGCTGAGCACTAAACATTATAGCTC
Organism: Agapanthus africanus; assembly: GCA_030015575.1. NCBI lineage: Eukaryota > Viridiplantae > Streptophyta > Magnoliopsida > Asparagales > Amaryllidaceae > Agapanthus > Agapanthus africanus. The sequence continues at coordinate 612,823,447 of JASDDO010000022.1, forward strand.
TGGATTTTAAGGCTCATTTGAAGGGGAGATTTTCCTCTGGAAAACTTAGCCAATTTGGGCTAAGCTGGTTTGAAAATAGTGTTAAACACTAGAGGACATCTGACGATCACGTGTCCTCACGTGATGTATTTAAAACAGTGTTAAACACTGGAGACAAAATGCTCAAAATAGTGTTAAACACTAGAAAGGAAGGGGTTAGGTGAGGCGCCTAAAGATGGGGCCAGACCTCCTTTATTTTATTATCAGAATATTCAAATAAGTGTTAAAACACTTTTAATCTTCCGGCCATCACGTGTGGGCACGTAACGGGTATCTATGTATTGATTATTAAAGTGTTTATTAGGGGTCACGTGGGGACACGTGAGGGTGCCCAAAAATGGTTCTACCTTTGGCTTTGTTCCCTTTATTTTGAGGGTCACGTGGGAGCACGTGAGGCATTGCCTCCAAGTTTTTCTTTCTCACTTTAAGGGATCTGTTTAAGGGGTCATGTGGGAGCACGTGACCTAGTTTTGTTCTCTCTTTTCTGTTCACTGAGAATGAGGGGGTCACGTGTTACCACGTGACCAAGTTCTTTACGTGCATGGAGAGTTTTAAGTTTCTTGTTTTAAGAATTAAATTCTCTGTAGGGTTAAACCCTAATTCTGTTTTAGAGGAATTAAATTCCTATGTATGTGGAAGAATTAAATTCTCATATAGGGTTAAACCCTAGTTCTGTTTTGGAGGAATTAAATTCCTATGAATTTGGGAGAATTAAATTCTCATATAGGGTTAAATCCTAGTTCTGTTTGGGAGGAATTAAATTCCTGTGAAGTTGGGAGAATTAAATTCTCATATAGGGTTAAACCCTAGTTCTGTTTGGGAGGAATTAAATTCCTGTGAATTTGGGAGAATTAAATTCTCATATAGGGTTAAACCTTAGTTTTATTTGGAGGAATTAAATTCTTATGAATTTGGGGGAATTAAATTCCTTAAACTTAGATTCTCCCTCTAGGTCTTGGATCTGCATGGCAGAATCTCCCCGATGAGAATTAAATTCTCAACTTATGGGGAGATCTGCTTCTGCAGATCTTCAACCAAAGGAAGAACTAAGTTCTTATTCAGAAGAGTTAAACTCTTAAATTTGAGAATTAAATTCTCTTTAATTTTTATGGAGCTTAGATCTCTTTCCCCTTTCTCACCTAGGGTTTCTTTTCTCTGAAAAGAACTTCTTTTCTCTCTTGAGAATTAAATTCTCCTCTCTTTTCTCTCTGTTATTGTTTTTTTTTCCAGAAAATCAAAATTCCTCAAGATCCCTTTTCTTCTGCTCTTGGCTCCTATTTATAGGAGAAAGAAAAGAATAAATTTGTTTAGTGAATCTTTCATTGAAAGATTTTGGTTGTTTTTGTAACTAACGTGATCTTTTAGATCACTCGGTGAATTTTATTCACCGTTGGATTTTTAATCCAAAAGATATTCTGTCTGTTATTCTTAGTGAATTTTAGGGAAATCTTTTCTTGTATAAAATATTTCCATAAATTGGTGATTTTTAATCACCATTGGATTTTTAATCCAACGGTGCTCCACTTTACAGAGCACCATCTTCTTGTTTGGAAAGATTTAGAGAGATCTTTTTCTAGTTAAGGTTCTGGATTCCCACTTAATTAGAAATTAATTCTATTAGTTCAGAAGGATTAAAAGCCCATCACGTGTTGGCATGTGATCCCAATGTTTGATCATTGAAATAGAATTTAATTCTATCGATTAAAGAGTTTAGGAACTTGTCACGTGTTGGCACGTAACCCTCTTGATTAAACATTTTATTCAGAATTTAATTCTGTCTTTTAACAGAGCTAAGGAATCATCACGTGTCAGCATGTGACCCTTGGTCACGTGTGAGCACGTGATGCTCCATTGAGGTTTTTCTTAGTGTCTTATTATATTTTTGTTTGACTAGAATTTAATTCTATAAAGCAGAGATCACAGGAACCTATCACGTGTCAACACGTGACCCTTGGTCACGTGTGAGCACGTGATACCCCATTAGGGTATTTCCTGACTGTTTTGTTATATTTTTGTTTGACTAGAATTTAATTCTATAAAGCAGAGATCACAGGAACTTATCACGTGTCAATACGTGACCCTTCGTCATGTGTGAGCACGTGATACCCCATTGGGGTATTTCCTGATATTTTATCAGGGAACAAATGCCCCCACTGCGTTGTTCTCACGTGTTTGCACGTGAGTGCAACGCTGTCACCTTTGTGACCGTTGGATCTGTTTAGGGAATATGGGAGATGAACCGTTCCCCATCATATCCTATAAATGCAAGAGTCCCTTCAGAAGCGCCTCCACTTTTTCCATCTTCTTCCTTACTTGTTTTTCCTCTGAGAATTTAATTCTCTTTCCCAGAGCTTAGTTCTCTGATTCAAAATATTTCCAGAGTTTAACTCTGTCAACAAAGATTTCATTTTTTTTAGGTGAGAATCTTGAACGGCTGAGGAACTCCTTATAGAAATTTGGATTTTAAATCCACACCAAGGGTTTTTTCCCTTTAACAAGAACCCATTTTTTAAAAAGAAAACCGCTAAATCTTTAAATAATAAACCTCTTAGGGCTTCTCTGATCTTCAGGAATCGATAGTGATGCTTGTCTTCTCTCTGGAATTTAATTCCATTCTAAAGAGCTTTGGCTCTGAAAAATATTTTCTGGGAATTTAATTCCTCTATTCAAAAGGAATTTAATTTCTCTAAAGAACTCAGTTCTTCCCAGAGAACTTCTTGGGGTTTTCTTGCCCTGAGTTGTTCTTTGCAAAAAAGAATTGCAGTAGAGTTTTCTGGGAATTTAATTCCCCTGTTCCGCTTGATTTTCGCAGAGTCCAAGATAGGTTTCTCTTTTGGGGGAATGTGTAGATTCATTTGAGTTCATTGAGAATCTTCCCTTTATTCTCATGATGATTGCTTGGCCTCATTATTAGTGAGCCGCCATCTTGATTTTATGGGACCCATATGTTTTGTAACCAATGGTCCCATAAAATAAGTCCTCTGTCGCTTTCTTCCACTGTCTTTTTATGTATATACATTTATAAACATATATATATATACACACACACACATACACACGTGTTAGCTTCGCTTAACAGTTTCCCCTTCTTTTATTTCAGGCACAATGACTTCTGTTCCATATTTCCCTTTCACCCGCTCGGAGGCTGCCTTTCCTCACCGTCTGACGAAGAGGTGATGGCGATGATCAGGGCTCATGACCCGAATTGCACCAATCTACTTTTATGGGGGACTTGGTACGGTCATATCATCCACGGTCGCCGCAGTTTCCTTTGCGAGATACCGACAGAGCCTACCTATCCATTCCTGCCGATGGATCATCCACGGACCGCCTTTACTGTGGAGATGCTGAATTGGACCCCTATGGGACGGCTTGAGCCATCAACAACTGGTATTCTGAACCATTCTGTGCCGGCTATAGACATTTTAGGGCGCCGCCTTTGCCAAGACGAAGCCCAGCCATGGGGACAGATTTACAAGATAGGGCTTACCCATCGACATCCTACGGGCTATCTTTTCTGGGCCTGTTATATCCTGTCCGCCCATCATGCGCGACTACAGAGGGTCGGACTCTATCAGGCGATATATGCGTCTCTTTTCCACTATCAGTCTCCCCATGTCTGGTGGGTTAAGGCCTTCTTAAACCAATGGAATCTTCCCACCAACACCTTCTTTCTAGGGGACCGCGAAGTTTCAATTTCTCTGGAAGAATTTTGAGAGATCTCAAGGTTGCCGGTCAGGGGGACACTTTATGAAGAATTACTGCCTCTCGATGAGTATGTCTTCGAAACCGAGCCTGCCATGCTTGACGGCCTGTCGACCGAGAATGTCGTCCTCCACAAGCGCTCAAGTTTGATCAAGACCCTGAGTATTTTTGAGAAGCTATTCACAGAGTCAGAGGAGCAAGGTGTCACTTTTAAAAGCTTTATCGTCTGCTTCCTTCGCGAAGATGTCCTATCAAAGACAGCTCCGAAGTTCGCGAATATCAACGACCCCTTTGGGTTCAGTTTAAATAAGCGGCCGACTAAAGAAGAGGACTTGCCGCAGTTCTATATTCCCATCATGCCAGCGGTATCTTTTGAGTCGATCGCAGCTCCTGGTATGGATGAGGAGACTTTCTTCGTGGGCTTCATCAGCGTCTGGCTCAGTTGGTTCGCCATTCCTATGCACCGTCGTTTCATAAGAGCCTCAGTTATTTACCCCGCTCATCGCATTGCCGAGGGGACGCGAGTAGCCGTAGGTATTGCGGGGCTGGCGCATCTGTATCACGGGCTAAGCGTTGCGGCTAATACCTCAACCCCAGGCGTAGATGTGGTAAACTTCTCTATTCATTACTTTACGTCCTGGATTGATATGCATGTGCTGGGGGCATTTGCTGGGCACCAAAGACCCAGCTTTTATGGCGCTTACACTTTTCCGCGACTCATGCTGCTGGTGGACGCTTCTGCCCCCGACCCGACTCAGTCTGGGGCTATTCGCGTGCTGGTTAATCCTTATGCCAATACAGGCGGGATGGTATTCAATGATCGAGTCCTCTCTGCTCCCTCAGGGCCGGTTTAACAGCTCTGCGACTCGTCGAAAGAGGGGGTACCTTCTCTGAAGCCCAAGAAGGCCATGCACTTATATTCGATCAGACCAGCCTATCTGGTATTTCGTCAGAACGGTGCGGCTCTTTTTATGCAGTACAACCCACACCGCTTTGCTCGACAACTTGGATATGACCAGGGCGTCCCTTTCGAGGCATTTATAGTGGAGCCTAGCCCGTCGTCAGAAGTTCTTCGTGACGCCGCTCATCACTTCATGCGGCTGAACACTGGTTCCCGCTTCGTGATTCCTGAAGCTGATCATATTCCTCGATGTGTGGGGTCATTCATAGGCTGGTACCTCCACCGAGTCAGTCCAATTATTGCCGAGGAGAGGAGGGTGCTCCTCGGATATAGGGCTCCCACTCCTATCCAAGCCACGGGAGTTCCGCCACAACCGCGTGCAGCGGGCCCTCCCTTGAGAGATACCAGCGTCATGCTTATTCCGGAGGCAGTGGAAGTGGATTTAACTCCCACAGCTGGTATGCCACTGCGTACTAGAGCTCAATCAAGGGACAATAGGGCGCCAGTAGCAGTGTCATCAGCTGCGGCGTCAGCAATGGCCGTGTCGTCATCGGTAGCACCGCCGAGCGAGGACATTGAAGGCGAAGTGGGTCAACGCTGTACCAAAGCACCAAGGGGAAGGAATCGATCGTCTTCGGCCGTTAGTTCTAAGCCCAAGAGGCGGAAGAAGACGGCCACCAATCTGCTCGACTCTTTAGTGGAATCCGAGCCTATTCTTCAAGATGAACCACTAGCCATACAAGAATCGGATGGTGGTCTACTTTTCCCGGGTTCATCTGCCGAGGAAGCCGCACAATTGGCTGAGGCTATAAGACGCTCACAAGATGAATCCGAGAACGTAAGGATCCCGAAGAGGTCTTATCCTGCTGTCATTTTTTACGAAGATCCTCCATCGATACGGCGGCTATTTATAGGCCCTTTGGAAGAGTGGGGTGAGAGGGCCCTTAAGCAGGATGTTTTAGCCGACGCCGAAGACGCACTTTCATTGTGGACCGGTGGCCACGAGTCTACTCTCGAACCTCGGCGAGCATACGTCCTCAAGAAGGAGCGTAGGCTTGAACAAGCCATACTAGAGGCTCCTTTGCGCATCGGTATGTTCATGTATCTCTTTGTAATATTTTGTATTGCTCATATACATACATACATACATACATACATACATACATACATATATATATATATATATATCCTTATCCTCATACAAACCTTGCAGGGACTTCGGCGATGGCGGAGGATCTGAGTTCGAGTCGCGCTTTGACTGTAGACTCCACCAATATTCCTAATGAAACACTAATCAGTGTGGAGGGGGTCGATGCAACCGTTGGTCCTGCGATGGAGCTTCTTTCGATGATTCCCGCTCCCCAAGTGCTTGCTCCCCTGGGAGAGGCATCTTTGTTGGTCATCGATTCAATGGATCTTTCTGGGGGCGGCCCGGAGATCAGGGGACAGATAGTCGAGGCTACCGTCCTTCCACTGGAGCCTGCAGTGGCGGCCACTGCTCCTCGCTCGGAAGTTGTTACACTGGCCCAGGTCCTCGATGATGTGCCTGGGGGCACGGAGGAGGCCGCCGAAGCTGCTATCCCTCCAGCCCAGAATAGGAGAAGCATCGAAGGTAGCCTTCTATATTTTAAATTAATAATCTCTCCATTATCTGAACCCTTCTATCTTTTCAGAATTGCGCGGATTGGCGGCGTCTATTGCCGATCTGTCTCCCAGGAGGTCTTTTTAGCGCCTGTTGGAGATGGCCGCTCCGCAGGCGATATCTCCTCAACGCATCGTTCTCTCTTCCGGGCAAGGTTAGTGTCGTTTGCCATCTCCTCACAGCATTATCATTATTTCATATAATGACATTGATGTCTTCTACAGTTCTGAAAGCCGATGACGAGGTTGAGATTCTTAACGGGCCTAGGAAGCCTTCAGATCCTTCTTGCATGACCGTGGGTAAGTAAAGTCTCAACGTTGTTCCATCTGCTCTTTGCTTACAAGTCTCGCTGACTGCTTATAAATCTTAACAGCTTTGCCAGTTCTTACCACGCTGGAATCTTGCATCGTCATGCCACCCGGTCCTTACGCTCTACGTGCCTCGGAACGGATGGCAAAGCTAAGCCTCCACTCCTTGTCAGCCCTAATTGAAGACCTTCGTGCTGGCAGTCTGATCACGGCCGAAGCATTTGCCGCTGAAGCCAACGGTTCTCTTCCCTTTCTTACCACCTACCATAGTGAAACATTGGTACAAGTCTGGGTTGAGTTTTGTCGGCAGATGGAGGCTTGCTTGCATATTCTTGAATGTACACGCCTTCCTTCAGAGGTTATGGCCGCAAAGGCGAGCTTACAGGGGCTGATTGAGCGGTGCGCTGCGAACATGATATCATGCGAGAAGAGGCTCAGCTGCAAGTTTTCGGAGAGGGAGCTGGCTTCCAAAGCGCCGAGGGAGCTTCAAGCCAATCTTACGGCCAAGACCACTAGGGCATATGAACTTTGGCGGGTGCTTCAAGAGGCTATCAAGGAGGTGGTAGCCATTGATAAGGCCGCCGTTTTTACTCATGAAATGGTCGAAGCCCATAAGGTTACTGAAAAAGAGCTTGAAGGCCGGCTTGCCTCATACCAGGCCCAACAAGCTCAAGCAGAGGCCCGTCTTTTGACGATAATAAATCATGAAGCCGAGGCCCAGCGGAAAAGGGGTGAACTGGCAAATCTACTGAATCGTCCACCGGCTTGAAGAATTGTATATATATATTTTTATTCTTCTTTTGTACATAATCCTGAATGAGAGTATATTTTCTTTTATTCTTTCATAAATTGTACTTTGTATTCATTTTGATTCATGAATAAAAGACATATTTTGCTTCATGATGATGTGTCCCTTTTAGTAAATGCATTTTGTGGATAATCTATTTTGATTTCTATATAGGACAGCGATGACTTGGGATTCAGGGTTAAGATCTGCCTCGTATGACTTTTCAACTTTATGAGCCGTGAGGGTCTCATAAAGAATTTTCTCCCTACAGGTCGAGAGGATCCCGTAGGTGTAATTTCTTCCTAGGAATCGTGAGGATTCCTAAGTGCGTTTTCTTCTGAGAGTCGTAAGGATCTCCCAAAAGAGTTTTCTCCCTTACAAGCCGTGAGGACCTGTAAGTGATGGACGAGGTTGACATTATCCGCATTTCACGGAGTCAGGGGTTGCTCTGGCCATTTCCCACGGGGTCAAGATTGACTTTAGCCGTGTTCTATGGGACCAGGATTTGCTCTGGATGCTTCCCACGGGGTCAGGATTGACATAGGTCGTGTTCTGCGAGGACCAGGCTCCGCTCTGGATGCTTCCCACGGGGTCAGGATTGACATAGCCGTGTTCTGCAAGGACCAGGATCCGCTCTGGACGTTTCCCACGGGGTCAGGATGACATAGGCCGCGTTCCACGTAACCAGGAATTTGCTCTGGATGCTTCCCACGGGGTCTTATTGACACAGCCGTGTCCTGCGAGGACCAGGCTCCACTCTGGACGTTTCCTATGGGGCCAGGATTGACATAGGCCGTGTTCCACGTGACCAGGAATTTGCTCTGGATGCTTCCCACGGGGTCTGATTGACATAGCCATGTTCTGCGAGGACCAGGATCCGCTCTAGACATTTCCCACGGGGTCAGGATTGACATAGGCCGCGCTCCACGTGACCAGGAATTTGCTCTGGATGCATCCCACGGGGTCTGATTAACATAGACGTGTTCTGCGAGGACCAGGCTCCGCTCTGGACGTTTCCCACGGGGTCAGGATTGACATAGGTCGTGTTCCACGTGACCAGGAATTTGCTCTGGATGCTTCCCACGGGATATGATTGACATAGCCATGTTCTACAAGGACCAGGCTCCGCTCTGGACGTTTCCCATGGGGTCAGGATTGACATAGGCCGTGTTCCACGTGACCAGGAATTTGCTCTGGATGCTTCCCACGGGGTCCGATTGACATAGCCGTGTTCTGCGAGGACCAGGCTCCGCTCTGGACGTTTCCTACAGGGTCAGGATTGACATAGGCCGCGTTCCACGTAACCAGGAATTTGCTCTGGATGCTTCCCATGGGGTCTGATTGACATAGCCGTGTTCTGCGAGGACCAGGCTCCGCTCTGGACGTTTCCCATGGGGTCAGGATTGACATAGGCCATGTTCCACGTGACCAGGAATTTGCTCTGGATGCTTCCCACGGGGTCTGATTGACATAGCCATGTTCTGCGAGGACCAGGCTCCGCTTTGGACGTTTTCCACGGGGTCAGGATTGACATAGGCCGCGTTCTACGTAACCAGGATTTTGCTCTGGATGCTTTCGACGGGGTCTGATTGACATAGCCGTGTTCTGCGAGGACCAGGCTCCGCTCTGGACGTTTCCCACGGGGTCAGGATTGACATAGGCCGTGTTCCACGTGACCAGGAATTTGCTCTGGGTGCTTCCCACGGGGTCGGATTGACATAGCTGTGTTCTGCGAGGACCAGGCTCTGCTCTGGACGTTTCCCACGGGGTCAGGATTGACATAGGCCGTGTTCCACGTGACCGGGATTTTGCGCTGGGTGCTTCCCACGGGGTCGGATTGACATAACCGTGTTCTGCAAGGACCAGGCTCTGCTCTGGACGTTTCCCACGGGGTCAGGATTGACATAGGCCGTGTTCCACATGTCCAGGATTTTGCTCTGGATGCTTTCCATGGGTTCTGATTGACATAGCTGTGTTCTGCGAGGACCAGGCTCCGCTCTGGACGTTTCCCACGGGGTCAGGATTGACATAGGCCGTGTTCCACGTGACCAGGAATTTGCTCTGGGTGCTTCCCACGGGGTCGGATTAATATAGCAGTGTTCTGCGAGGACCAGGCTCCGCTCTGGACGTTTCCCATAGGGTCAGGATTGACATAGGCCATGTTCCACGTGACCGGGAATTTGCTCTGGATGCTTCCCATGGGGTTGGTTTGACATAGCTGTGTTCTGCGAGGACCAAGATCCGCTCTGGACTTTTCCCACGGGCTCAGGATTGACATAGGCCGTGTTCCACGTGACCAGGAATTTGCTCTGGATGCTTCCCACGGGGTCGGTTTGACATAGCCGTGTTCTGCGAGGACCAGGATCCGCTCTGGACGTTTCCCACGGGGTCAGGATTGACATAGGCCGTGTTCCACGTGATCAAGAAATGTTGACTCTCAGTTGTTTGTGCATCGTCGAGTCATGGAACTGGGGATTTTGCGGCAGCTCCGATTTTTTGATGTCGTGTCTGTTGAAATGAGACGGATATTGAGATGATCTTCAGGCTGTCTGTGAACCATTGAGATTTGGCTTCTTCTTCTGATGGAGCCTGGGGAGGGAAGGTGTGATTCCTTCTTTATTTGCGCCCCTGGATTATATACAGGGATTGATGTGATATCACCAGTAGGGCATAAATTTCATTTTTTCAAAATTTTTTTATTTCTTTCCGCGATGCTCTTTCATTTCAGCTTTTATATCGCGAAGGTTGCGATTGCCCAATCATTTCGGTTATTTTTCGCGGTGCCCAATCATTTCGGCTATTTTTGTATGCATACATTTTTACTTGCTGATTTTGTTGCAAGTTGCCCCATCATTTCGGCTATTTCGTATGCACGTGTGGCTCGTTGGCTTTTTGCTGCAAGCTTGAAATTAGACACCGATTTCGGCATCAGCACCACTACAACTGGGATATTGCCCGGAGCGACTCATCATTTGCCTTCGTCGATGTCGAACAATGGTGGCTTAGTAGACAGGGTTAGGATCCTGTCGACTAAGGCTTTTGACTTCATGAGCCATAAGGGTCTCATAAAGGTATTTCTCCCCACGAGTCGTGAGGATCTCGTAGGTGCGTTTTCTCCTTAGGGATCGTGAGGATTCCTAAGTGCATGGTCTCTTATAAGTCGTAAGGATCTTACAAGAGTGCTTTCTCCTCATAAGTCGAGAGGGCTTACAAGGGGGGTTCACTGTGCAAACATATCCCTAGTCACGGATGGGACTTTGTTAGGGAAATGTTTATTCGCGCCCATGGATTGTATACAAGGGTTAGCATTGATCCGCTTGTAAGGCAGCATTGGAGGTTGTGGTGGCCGCTTAAGAACAGGTTCAGATCCCTGTAGTTTAAGACTTTTGAATCTTATGAGCTGTGAGGGTCTCATAAGAGGGTTCTCTTTACGAGTCGTGAGGATCTCGCAAGTGTAATTTCTCCTTAGGAATCGTAGGGATCCCTAAGTGTGTTGCTCCCTTGTGAGTCGTAAGGATCTCACGCAGGTGGTTTCTCCTCACAAGATCGAGAGGACCTTGCAAGTGTCTTTTAACGAGATCCTGCCCTTTCAGTTTTTCATAAAAACTCGCCGGCAGCACTCCTGTTACTCACGGAGCCCTTTCGGGTTTTCATCCGTGCCCATTTTGCTTATGGGCATACCGTTTTTTGTTTTTTTTTTATTATTTTTTTTGTGTCAGCCTTGGGATGCTGCAGTCCACAGTAGTTTATCGACATCTCGGTCAACAGCCAGTTTTAGGACATAGTGGTCCATTGTTAGTTTAAGGACGTTTCGGTCCGATAGACGGCTACTACTTATAGAGTTTGGGCTCAGGAAGATAGCGAGCGGACATAGTCGTCATCATCTATAGTTGACCTAAGCCGTGACTCGTCAAACGTAGTATTTCTTTAGGAAGCGACCGTTTATTGGCCTGAAAAGTCTTTCACCATGCATGTCCATGAGTAGGTAGGCTCCACCCTGGTAGACTTTGTCTATGATATACGTGCCTTCATAGTTTGGCTCGAATTTCCCCCGTTTGGCACGATTAGGGATCATAGGTCTTTTGACCACTAGCACGAGTTCGCCTTGGCGAAATGTTCTCGGCCTAGTCAATCTCTTATATGAGCGCGCCATCTTTGCTTTATAAGCCTCCAGATTTTGTTGCGCTATGAGCCGGGCTTCATCAAAGGCATCGAGCTCCTCAAGCCGAAGGTGAGCATTTTCTTCATCTGTTAGCTCGTAGTGAACCGCCACTCGTAAAGAGGGTAGCTCTATCTCGAGGGGGAGTACCGCTTCCGTACCGAATACCAATGCGTACGGCCTTATGTTCGTGGCCGTTTTGAACGTAGTTCGATATGCCCCGAGAGCTTCAAGCAGTCTCTCGTGCCAGTCCTTCTTATTTCGAGAGACCGTCTTTTCCACGATCTTCGTCAAGGTCTTGTTGAAAGACCCAGCTAGACCGTTAGCTCGAGGATTATAAACTGAAGAGTATCTCCAGTCTATGTTATGCTGTTGTGCGAAGCGGCTGATCTTATGGCTTCTGTAGGCCGGCCCGTTATCGGAGATGATCCGTCATGGAGTTCCAAACCGATAAATGACGTGCGTCATGAAGAAATGGAGGATATTCTCCATCTTCACTTCCCTCAGCGGTACTGCTTCTGCCCATTTGGAGAAGTAATCAGTTGTCGCCAAAATGAATCGATGTCCTCTGGACGATGCTGGTTCGATGGGACCGATTATGTCAGTTCCCCACATTTTGAACGGCCAGCTAGCCACTGTTGGATGTAGTGGATTTGGATGCTGATGGATAAAGTCCCCGTGAATCTGGCACGAGTGGCATTGCTTCGTGTATTCGAGGCAGTTCTGGATCATCGTGGGCCAATAGTAGCCCATCCTTTTGATTTTCAGCTTCATCTACGGGTCGGCTTGGTGAGAACCGCAGAGTCCATCGTGAGTTTCTTGGACGACTCTCTTTGCCTCTTCAGGTCTCAGACATCTTAGCCACAGAGAGTCAAACGATCTCTTATACAGAGTATCATTGACGAATGCAAAAGAAAGAGCTCGTTTCATGAGCTGATGTTTTGAGGACGCATCTTCAGGCTTTCGACGGGATTTGAAGTAGTCTATAAAGACTTCTCTCCAATCTTTAGCCTTTTCCTGGTCTTTTATTTGTAGGGTCGTTTGCTCGGACTCTCTTTTTTCTTCGGGTGATTCTGGTGATATTTTTACCGGTGCAAGAACCCGACGGCTCTGCACAATGATCCTCATGTCATCGAGGTTCTCGTCGGCTAATTCTTTAGCAAGCTTGGCTAACGCATCCGCCTTACTATTTTCCGCACGCGGTATACTTTTCAAGGTGTAGAAAGGAATTTGAGTCAGCAGTTGCCGTACTCTCTCGCCGTACTTCACTAACTCTGGCTTGCACGTTTGGTAGTTGCCGTTTACTTGACTAACGACCAGTTGGGAGTCTCCGTATATGAGGAGGTTTTCAATTCCCATGTCAATAGCGATCTCGAGACCTGCTATCAAGGCCTCATATTCGGCTTCATTGTTCGTTCTCGACTCTGTTACGGAGAAGGCAAAGCGCATCATCCCTCCATGTTGAGTCACAAAGATGAGGCCTACCCTTGATTTGATTATAGGGGTGCTTTGTTTGCGCTTCTTCATGGAAGATGCTCCGTCAAAATATAGTTCCCACCGGGTATCATTCTCTCTTCTCTCCCCATCGATCGTGTCAAATGCGTGTTCGTCTGGCAATTCGTAGTTCAAGGGAGAGTCGGCAGGTATCAGATGCTCAGCGAGGAAGTCGGCGATGGCCTGGCCTTTCACTGCCTTGAGAGGCCGATAAGTTATCTAGAACTCCATCAAGAGCAGGGCCCATTTAGCGAGACGCCCTATTAATATGGCCTTCGACATCAAATGCTTGAGAGGATCTACCTTTGATACGTGATGGACCTCATGTGCCAATGCATAGTGTTTGAGCTTCGTTATCGCGAAGATCAACGCCAGGCAGTGTTTTTCAATGGGAGAGTAATTGCTTTCTTCCCCCAGGAGAACTCGACTCAGATAATAAAGGGCTCTCTCTTTCCCTTGGTCGTTCTCTTGTGCCCACAACGCGCCTAAGGAACCTTCGAGGCGGTCGTATACAAGACGAGAGGTTTTCCTTTAACGGGAGCAGCCAATACAGGCGGATTTTGCAAATATTGCTTGATTTCGTCCAGTGCGCTTTGGCATTTGCGATCCCAGACGAATGGGGTTCCCTTCTTCATTAAGTGACTGTAGGGGCGGCACTTGCCGGAGAGATTGGCTATAAATCGCCGGATATACGCGAGCTTTCCTTGGAGAGACCGCAGCTGTTTGAGAGTTCTTGGCGGGGGCATTTCCATAATCGCCTTGATCTTCGACGGGTCTATCTCGATGCCTCGATGTCATACGATGAATCCTAGTAATTTGCTCGAGGAATACATTTGAGAGGGTTCATCTTCAAGTTGTATTGCCGAAGGCGTTGAAATACGATCTTCAGATTCTCTAGTTGTTCCTCGTATGATTTGCTTTTAACTACGAGGTCGTCGATATAACATTTGATGATTTCATGTATGAGGTCATCGAAGATCTTTGTCATGGCCCTCTGATAGGTGGCACCGGCGTTCTTTAGACCGAAGGGAATCACCTTGTAGCAGAATATGCCTAAAGAGGCCCGGAAAGCGGTATGCTTCTGTTCCTCGGGATGCATCTTTATCTGATTGTATCCTGATGAGCCGTCCATGAAGGAGAAGACTTCGTAAGTGGATGTATTATCTATCATCAGCTCGGTGACCGGTACTGGGAAGTCGTCCTTCGAGCAGGCTTTATTGAGATCCCGAAAGTCCACACATATGCGCACCGTCCCATTTTTCTTCATCACCGGGATGATGTTGGCGATCCAGTCAGGATATTGAACCTCTTGGATGAAGCCGGAGTCGATTAGCTTCTTGACCTCGGCGTTGATGCTCATTTCAAGCTCGAGCCGCATTCTCCTCGGTGCTTATTTGATTGGCTTGACGTCCTGGGATATTGCCAATTTGTGGGCAGCAATCTCTGGATCTAGTCCCGACATCTCGGAATAGTTCCATACGAAGCAATCTTTATGCTGCATGAGCACGTCCTTTAGCGTAGCCACCTTTTCTTCAGATAACAGCTCACTGACGAACATCAGCCGTGGGTCGTTTGTCGTTCCCAAGTCAATTTTTGTGAGGTTATCTGCCGTAGTATGTATCCCATCTTCCAGCTCTTTTGGCGCCGGTGGAAACTCTGAGATTACCTCGTTATCAACGTTTTCGAAGCACCAAGGGAGGTCCTTCGTATTCTCAGGCCCTTCTTCTGACAGAACTATCACGTGGCAGGTACGAGATCGTTTCCAAGATCGATGTTGATATGGTTCTACTCTCGTTATACGCGTCGCTTTCGGTTCATGCTTCTGTGGCAGGCTTACCCTCCAACTGCTGGATAAAATGAACCTGCCTTGTTGATATTGGTCTTCGACCCAGTTCTTAAAGGTGAAGCAGTGTTCGAGAGGATGTCCTATTGCTCGGTGATAGGAGCAATAGTCTGGGTGAGAGACTGAAAGGTTCCTAGGCACCCTATAGAGGTCTCACAAGGCATCAACCATGCCAATTTTAAAAAATATGGGTTCCGCGAAACCCTAACGCGGATCTTAGACTAGAATTCTAGGCGAAAAGATAAACTAGTTAACAAATTAACTAAAGGTTAGATACTACAACCTTTGTAGATCCGGTTATCCTCTTCCTTGGCTCCACGTAGGCATCCTCTCGCTCTCCATCTCGATTCCCAAACTCGAACGTCGGCTTCGTCGGAGAATTGGGCGGACTAGGTCGTCGGCTTCGTGCCGAAGATGATCTACGTCGAGGCATCACAAGTTCAAGCTCCGACTTCATCAAGTGGTGAAACTTGTGAAGAAAACACCCAAAACAACTTGGCAAGAGGTAGAGGGTGAAGAAATAGGAGGTGGGTTCACTTTAGAATTGGATTTATCTCACTTTAGCTCAAGTTGCCATTGATGGACCTTGAGCTTATCTTGAAGAAGAAGATGAAGATGAAGAAAGAATATAATAAGTGTTGTTAAAAAAGAATAATAAAATCCAACACTTATCATGTTCTAACCTAGGTTAAGTGTAGAGAATAAACCATGGTAAATGGGAATGGTTAGGGTTAAGGATGATGACAAAATAGTCACTTTAGTCAAAGCTTCATGAAGCTTCATCAAGCTTCATGAAAGAAACCATTTTGTTATCATATATATTTATTTATCAAAAAGAATAGATAAATAAATAAGTAAATAAATAAAAACCCTAACTATTATCATAACTATGGTTTAAGTCTTAACACAACACCATACAACATGTATCATCAAACATGACACAAAGTAGTGCACAAAAGTATATCATATATACTTCTTGCACATCGAGTGAGAAAATCCATATAAAGTGAACCAATACTAGCTAATGCAAAGTAATATATCAAATATATAATTATACATTAAATCATTAAATCAACATTTGATTCAATGATCCGGTCATGTCGCACATAACCGACTAGAATCCAATGTATCGATTTATCGAATCAATGATTCAATAACTAGGTCATATCGAATATAACCAATCGAAACATATATCGCAAGAATGAAATGCGGTATCACATACACGCATTATTCTCGGTCCTGCACATATCTCATATGCGCTCCTATTTCGTTTCGCTTGAGCCAGGAAACCTCTGTGTAGGACTCTAAAGACTCGTCAATACGCCGGTAGCAGATGATGATCATATCAAGCATCCACAAGCCGCAAGCGGTCTGCTAAACGTAACAGCCATCCGGGTATTGAGTGATCAGAAGATCGACGAGCTAGCCCGCTCACACTCCTGTGAATCCAACCAGTAACACTTACCGTACAGTCCGGTCTGTTCGTTTGATACGTCGCATATCAAGTCTAAGGGTGGTAAACGTCAGACCCCAATTACCGATAAGTCGTGCCGATGTGAGGCTCATAACGGGTCGAGAAACTACTGGTAACACTTACCAGCAAATCTCTGATCAGCCCTGGCCAGGGACTTCCCTGTTATGGCCAATCGAGCACAGCGCAACATCAACCCCCAATACCGGGAGAGACGAAACCCCTCCTATCGCTCATTGCCTCCATGTGACTCGGGACTGTACCTAAAGACCACCGTTTTGCACGCCCTCATGGACGTGGTAAGGTGGAGATTAAAGCACAGTGGGAATCACACAAGACTCTATGACGATCTCGGGTCTACAGACTAACCTGTACAAGTGTCACCTGAGAACTGCCATCTGACGTGAGGTATAATACCATCTGGGAGTTCTCGGCGAGTCCGTCCAGTGTACCCAGTCACCACTGAGCACCCGTACACCATCTCTGATGTCAAACACCAATGGATATGGGATCATCCATCGCCCATCTCACGGGTCGAGAAGCGTATACGCTAGTCTACTCTGGTATATCGATGCCCCGTCTCGATACACCCACGACTAGGGACCTTGAAGGATGTACTTATGGACTACCATGTCCCCACTAGTATGATCTGCATCATAGTCCAGGTAGTCAAGTACACATCCTAAGGGCTTTACCAACATGTAACCATAAGACAGTTTAAAGAGACTAGTGTACATGTTAAGATAAAGAGTAACCAGATAGCATACTATCATATCGAGCAAGAAAGTCATCTCTATATATGTCCAAGCATCCAATATAATATACATCATCTGTACAATACTGGCCTCTAGGGCATACATACAACTAACAATCTCCCACTTGCACTAGGGCCAGCTGCTGTAGTATCGCATACCGAGCATCCCGAAGAGTCTCTCAAACTGTGTCTGGGGAATGGCCTTCGTGAGTGGATCCGCCGTGTTGTTCTTCGTGTCAACCCTCCTGATCTCGATCTCCCGGCGATCAACTATCTCCCGGATCAGGTGATACCGCCTCAGAATATGCCTGGATCGCTGATGGGACCTGGGTTCCTTGGCCAAAGCCACCGCTCCATTGTTATCGCAATACAAAGGTATTGGACGCTCAATAGATGGAACCACTCCAAGTTCAATAATGAACTTCTTGATCCAGACAGCCTCTTTGGCAGCATCGTTGGCAGCGATGTATTCAGCCTCCATCGTCGAGTCTGCCACGGTTTCCTGCTTGGAACTCTTCCAGCTAACCGCCCCTCCGTAAAGGGTAAAGACAAAGCCCGACTGCGACTTAGAGTCGTCCTTATCACTCTGGAAGCTCGAATCGGTACAGGACTCCACTTGGAGTTCTCCGTTACCATACACCAAGAACATATCTCTAGTCCTTCGCAAGTACTTGAGAATGCTCTTCACAGCTGTCCAGTGACTCTCTCCAGGATCAGCTTGATACCTGCTCACTATACTTAGTGAGTATGCTACATCGGGTCTGGTACATAGCATCGCATACATGATGGAGCCTACTGCTGAAGCATAGGGTATCCCTTGCATGCGAGCTCTCTCCAAATCAGTCTTGGGAGACATCTCTTTGGAGAGAGTGACTCCAGAGATCGTGGGTAAGTTCCCACGCTTGGACTCTTCCATACTAAACCTCTTTAGTATGGTGTCAATGTACCTGGATTGGGACAATCCCAAAATCCGTTTGGATCTATCTCTATAGATCCTTATTCCCAATATGCAGGAGGCATCACCAAGATCTTTCATTGAGAATCTTTGTGATAAGAAGAGCTTGACCGATTGCAGCATAGGAATATCATTTCCTATCAAGAGTATGTCGTCCACGTACAATACGAGGAAGACAACCTTACTCTCTGCCACCTTCTTGTAGATACAAGGTTCATCTGGATTTTTGACGAAATCAAACTCTTTGATAACGACGTCAAAGCAGATGTTCCAACTCCGCGATGCTTGCTTTAATCCATAAATGGATTTAAGCAGCTTGCACACCTTCCCGCTGCTCCCACTGTCTACGAAGCCCTCTGGCTGAGTCATGTACACGCACTCTTCTAAATCACCGTTTAGAAAGGCGGTCTTAACATCCATTTGCCAGATTTCGTAATCATGATATGCAGCGATGGCAAGCATGATCCGGATGGATTTAAGCATAGCCACTGGAGAAAAGGTTTCGTCATAGTCCACACCTGGTCTTTGACGAAAACCCTTTGCTACAAGTCTAGCTTTGAAAGTCTCCACTTTCCCATCTACACCAAGTTTCTTCTTGAAGATCCACTTGCTCCCAATGGGTTTTACCCCTTCAGGAGCAACGTCCAAAGTCCATACTTTGTTGGTGTACATGGATTCCATCTCGGACCGCATAGCATCCAGCCATTTCACTGAGTCCCCACTCGTGATGGCCTGCACGAAGCTAGTTGGGTCATCATCCTCCATGATGCAATCCTCGCTCCCACCGTCCATGAGAAAACCGTAGTATCTCTCAGGTTGGCGAGGAACCTTACTAGATCGGCGGAGAGGCTGAGGTTCATCGGGAGCTACTGAATCCTCTGGTTCAACCAAATCTTCTGTTGTAGTCTGTATTGCTGGAACCTCTTCCAGTTCTACCTCCTTGCCACTAATCTCCTTTTCAAGAAATTCCTTTTCTAAAAAGGTGGCATGTCGAGAAACAAACACTTTTTGTTCCTCTGTGTGGTAGAAGATATACCCGCGCGAATGTTTGGGATATCCAATAAACTTACACAGAATAGACCTTGCCGCGAGTTTGTCCGGATTTTGCGTTTTTACATAGGCCGGACAACCCCATATCTTAACATAATTAAGACATGGTCTCTTTCCTTTCCATATCTCATATGGAGTGGTTGGCACGGTTTTGGTGGGAACCATATTCAATAGGTCTGCAGCTGTTTCCAGTGCATATCCCCAGAAGGAAATAGGTAACTCAGCTGTGCTCATCATAGAGCGCACCATATCTAATAGGGTGCGGTTCCTCCTATCTGATACACCGTTGTGCTGTGGTGTATATGGAGGAGTCAGCTGAGAGAGAATCCCATTCTCTTTTAGGAAGTCCAGGAATTCATTGCTCAAGTATTCACCTCCTCGATCAGATCGAAGGATTTTAATACTTTTTCCGGTTTGGTTCTCGACTTCTTGTTTATATTCTCTAAATTTCTCAAAAGCTTCTGATTTGTGTTTCATCAGGAACACATATCCGAATCTAGAGAGATCGTCAGTGAATGTAATGAAGTACGAAGAACCATCCCTGGCATGTGTAGACATGGGACCGCATACATCACTATGTATCAGTCCCAAGAGTTCGGTAACTCTTTCTCCGTGTCCCGTAAACGGAGTTTTGGTCATCTTGCCTTTGAGACATGACTGGCAAGTGTCATAAGATGAAAATTCAAACGGATTTAAATATCCATCTTTATGCAACTTAGCTAGTCGTGTCGCATTGATGTGACCCAGTCTACAATGCCACAAGAAGGATTCGTTGAGTTCAGAACTCTTCCTCTTGTGTGTGTTTGTTATGCTCAGAACTGTTGATTGATTTAGAACATAAATGCCATTGCATAACGTGCCTGATCCAACCAACTTTTGGTTACGGAAAATGTTCATAACATTGTCCTGTAATACAAAATTATATCCCTCTTTACTCAATAAAGAAACTGATATAATGTTGCATATCAGGTTCGGCATGTAATAGCATTCGTTCAGAACCAATGTATTACCAGTTGGTAATACAAGGTGATATTCCCCGACAGTCTTAGCTGCAACAATTGCGCCATTTCCAACTCTTATGTCTTTATCACCTTCTCCAAGTTCTCTACCTTTCCTAAGCCCATGTAACTGATTACATATATGGGATCCTGACCCGGTATCCAATACCCAGGACGTAGAGCAAATGGAGAAACAGTTCTCAGTAACGAACACACCCGAAGAAAATGCATCAACATGTACTTTCTTCATTCGGGTGGCATGAGAATCCTGGTATTCCCCTATATCCTGTTCATTCCTATAACTCTTATAAGAAAGAACGGAACCAACGTTCCCCAGCACAGAATAACATGCGGGTTCGGTCAATACATCCATATTATTATCTTCATTAGGGCATGAAATGGTCGCTACCTGGAGAGAGAGAGAAGAAAACACTTTAGCGTATGCTCGTGCAAGATCAGATTGGTTATTATCTTATCTAATCAGGATGGCTCCCACTGCTTTTTATCAAATCTTCCTTCAAACCCTAAAAGGAAAGACTAGCCGGGATTAATTACACACTACAAGTTCGCCAATCTTTCAGCCAGGCCAGTGTCGGTACTTTGAGGGAGGTCCCCCGTGCTTTCGCACGAATCTAATTAATGTAAACCTCATTTTTCCAGAGGAGTAACCTCGTTGACACCTTTCTAGACACCTACTTGATCAGCTAATTGCAATGTGTAAAACTCTCCCAGGAGTAACTCTTACTCGCAGTGGGTATCGGGATCCAACTATCTCATAGAAGGTATGCAATCTCATTGCAAATTTCAATACTTGAAATTCTCGATAATACTTTTGCCCCTAGCGTCCTATGACCTTGACGCAGGCCAACAAACCATAGTGCGCTAGTCAAGTTCAACCCGTCATTTCCTGATCGAATTAAACTCACCCGTACGACCCTTGACGCAGGCCAACAAAGTCGCACGACTACCCTAATCCAATCTGCATCATATGCATAAGCAGATAAATACTAGTTAGCTACCGCACACTACTCCTTGACGCAGGCCAACAAACGTAGCACGAATACTAACTACTACTCATATGAAATGACGGAGGGCTACGCCAGGTTTTTCTGAAAACCACGAGCGTAATGAACTTGATATCGTTGTAGAATCAAATGAAGTTTTGAAATGGAGTGATTTTGAGGCTTTTCTAGTTTTGCTAAAGGAGTCACACCCGGCGAAGGGATCTCGGTCCTTTCCTCGTCGAATGAGGTGCGGGATATATCATATATATCGCTGTGCAAAGCAAAAAACCCAAAAGCAGTCAAAAGCAAACCGAGTGTGTAGCATCTGCCAGTTATTGCTAAAGGAGTCACTCCCGGTGAAGGGATCTCGGTCCTTTCCTCATCGAATAAGGTGCAGGGTATATCATATATACCGCTGTGCAAAGCAAGAACTGTAGCTACCTGTTTTATTTTAAAATTCGATTCCACAACATCTTAGGTTTCTTATCTTTCATTAATCACATTAATGAAGTCCCATCATTTAAATACCTAAACATCACAGATAGATATGACGTACACTTATGCCATCCGCATTCGCCTCGATGTCCCCTCGTGCACCGTTAGGTTAGGTAACTAACGACAGAGCAGGGCAGGGCTAGCGCGGGTGTAAAACATAAGTAATGTCTATATAATATATCATATATACTATATACTATATCCATCACAGAAACACATCACAGATATCGCAGCAGAAGAAACATATGAAACATTGGATATACTAGGACGTTCGTGTTTTCAATACGAGCTAGTATAAAACACGGATTCCACGGTCGTGATGAATAGCCAATCCCACACCCCTAGACCCCTACGAGAGCGGCAAGCAACCCTGCCAATTCTAGGGTTAGGAGACTCGGACTCGACTCCTCGAGTTGGTCTCCCTCTGGACCCCAGAACCCGGTTACTTGTGCTCCCCTCCTTGGGTCTATCCTAATGCGGAAAAGTAAATAATATACAAAGGGTGACAACTTCCGCTACCTGGAAGTGCCCCAAATAAAAGAATATTACATACAAGTTTTTACATGAATGAAAATGAAAAACACCCATCTCACATAAAAAACCCCGGCTATTCGAACACGACGATCCAATATAACATATCCAGCAACACATAACATCACATGTCATCAACGTAAGTAAATATGCGCATCCCAATTGTCGTTGACATATAGTAACGAAACCGGCGATATCACATATTACACTTACGGTCACAGAAAAGAAAGTGTAAAACTACAACAATTGGAATCCGCAACTTCTTTAGACATCGCATGCCTAATCAAATGAAATACTTAGACATCACATGCCTAACAGATATAAATCCCGCATTTTAGTCTCATTATCGAAAACTCTTTTCAATATCATGTGGGACTAAACTGCTAGATTTATAACATTCATTCAGTTTTCTCATAACTGATTGTGAATTCCAATTATTGTATCATATTCCAGATAAACAGAAAATGTTAAACTTTCCGATCGAACAGTCGAATACCCAAGTTTTCCCGATACAGTCCAACACATGAAATAAGTCTAACAATATTCAGTTCGTGCCTCAGTACCAACGGTCCAGCCGTAGAAGGGTCAAGCCAACGCCTCACATGTGGCACGCCGTACTGCCCCAAACCTGAAGGTTCAAAGGGCAGTTCAAGACGGTCACATAATCGAGTTAAGGTTTGTTGTCTTCTAGAGGGTCCATCGCGTTACTTGCACTACTTAGAACATCGTTAAACTACGGAAAAATCCAACACTTGGAAATTTCCCGACAGGGGAAAAATTGGGTATTTATATTCGGTCGAACTTTTTAACATATTCTAAAAATTATCCGGAAAAACACAAAGACGAAATTTGATAATCCGATCGAAACACCAAATCCCCAAAACAACCCCAGAAAATTCAACTCTTGAAAAAATATTAAAAATTCCCAGGAAAATCACCACTGGAAACGAAGAGTTACTGTGAAAAAAAATTTGTTTAATGAGTCCGTACGACCGCGGAACCGCCGCACGAGCTATGGCTCATGCGGCGGATCCGCGGCGACTTGGTGGATTTGGACTGTCGAATTTCACTGTAACTCTTAGAATCACCTGCTGATATTTCTGCATATTTTTAATTTGGAAAAATCCCAGAATTTAGAAAATGTACAGAGAGCATTTTGTGAGTTAGGGTTTCGGTTCGTTCGGACTTCAAACGTCGTCTAGACTTCGCCTAAGGCTCTAGCTAGGCTTTGATACCAGTGAAAGGTTCCTAGGCACCCTATAGAGGTCTCACAAGGCATCAACCATGCCAATTTTCAAAAATATGGGTGCCGCGAAACCCTAACGCGGATCTTAGACTAGAATTCTAGGCGAAAAGATAAACTAGTTAACAAATTAACTAAAGGTTAGATACTACAACCTTTGTAGATCCGGTTATCCTCTTCCTTGGCTCCACGTAGGCATCCTCTCGCTGTCCATCTCGATTCCCAAACTCGAACGTCGACTTCGTCGGAGAATTGGGCGGACTAGGTCGTCGGCTTCGTGCCGAAGATGATCTACGTCGAGGCATCGCAAGTTCAAGCTCCGACTTCATCAAGTGGTGAAACTTGTGAAGAAAACACCCAAAACAACTTGGCAAGAGGTAGAGGGTGAAGAAATAGGAGGTGGGTTCACTTTAGAATTGGATTTATCTCACTTTAGCTCAAGTTGCCATTGATGGACCTTGAACTTATCTTGAAGAAGAAGATGAAGATGAAGAAAGAATATAATAAGTGTTGTTAAAAAAGAATAATAAAATCCAACACTTATCATGTTCTAACCTAGGTTAAGTGTAGAGAATAAACCATGGTAAATGGGAATGGTTAGGGTTAAGGATGATGGCAAAATAGTCACTTTAGTCAAGGCATCATAACCATTATCATAACCATGGTTTAAGTAAATAAAAACCCTAACTATTATCATAACCATGGTTTAAGTCTTAACACAACACCATACAACATGTATCATCAAACATGACACAAAGTAGTGCACAAAAGTATATCATATATACTTCTTGCACATCGAGTGAGAAAATCCATATAAAGTGAACCAATACTAGCTAATGCAAAGTAATATATCAAATATATAATTATACATTAAATCATTAAATCAACATTTGATTCAATGATCCGGTCATGTCGCACATAACCGACTAGAATCCAATGTATCGATTTATCGAATCAATGATTCGATAACTAGGTCATATCGAATATAACCAATCGAAACATATATCGCGAGAATGAAATGCGGTATCACATACACGCATTATTCTCGGTCCTGCACATATCTCATATGCGCTCCTATTTCGTTTCGCTTGAGCCAGGAAACCTCTGTGTAGGACTCTAAAGACTCGTCAATACGCCGGTAGCAGATGATGATCATATCAAGCATCCACAAGCCGCAAGCGGTCTGCTAAACGTAACGGCCATCCGGGTATTGAGCGATCAGAAGATCGACGAGCTAGCCCGCTCACTCCTGTGAATCCAACCAGTAACACTTACCGTACAGTCCGGTCTGTTCGTCTGATACGTCGCATATCAAGTCTAGGGGTGGTAAACGTCAGACCCCAATAACCGATAAGTCGTGCCGATGTGAGGCTCATAACGGGTCGAGAAACTACTGGTAACACTTACCAGCAAATCTCTGATCAGCCCTGGCCAGGGACTTCCCTGTTACGGCCAATCGAGCACAGCGCAACATCAACCCCCAATACCGGGAGAGACGAAACCCCTCCTATCGCTCATTGCCTCCATGTGACTCGGGACTGTACCCAAAGACCACCGTTTTGCATGCCCTCATGGACGTGGTAAGGTGGAGATCAAAGCACAGTGGGAATTACACAAGACTCTATGACGATCTCGGGTCTACAGACTAACCTGTACAAGTGTCACCTGAGAACTGCTATCTGACGTGAGGTATAATACCATCTGGGAGTTCTCGGCGAGTCCGTCCAGTGTACCCAGTCACCACTGAGCACCCGTACACCATCTCTGATGTCAAACACCAATTGATATGGGATCATCCATCGCCCATTTCATGGGTCGAGAAGCGTATACGCTAGTCTACTCTGGTATATCGATGCCCCGTATCGATACACCCACGGCTAAGGACCTTGAAGGATGTACTTATGGACTACCATGTCCCCACTAGTATGATCTGCATCATAGTCTAGGAAGTCAAGTACACATCCTAAGGGCTTTACCAACATGTAACCATAAGACAGTTTAAAGAGACTAGTGTACATGTTAAGATAAAGAGTAACCAGATAGCATACTATCATATCGAGCAAGAAAGTCATCTCTATATATGTCCAAGCATCCAATATAATATACATCATCTGTACAATACTGGCCTCTAGGGCATACATACAACTAACAGAGACCTCGTTCGCTTGCTCGAGGTGCTTAGACTCCGGGAGTGTCATCATCTGATACTTTACGACGAGATTGAATATCTTCTTTGTCTTATCTTGGGGAAAAGAATATTCCCGGCCCATCTTCTTTATAAGGGACGGATCCCGACTGCTCGACTCTTACTCGCGTGGTTTCTTAGACCCGCCGGGCTGCTGTTGAACGCCTTTACCGCTCTTTGATTTATTTTTGCCTCTGCGTCAGGCCTTTTGTATGATGGGTTGATAAGGAAGAGCATTGCCATTCTCCGCGGCCTGCTGAAGGAGGCGCTGCGTCCTGGCTTTCTCGTAAATGGCCATTTCACGGTTATGGTCATCCCGGACCTTTTCACTCGCTTCCCTTATTAGCATGTCCATCCGTTCTTCAAACGACGGACTCGGCATTTTGATGGCAGGATATCGTTTTGGTTCAGGGTCAGCGTCTTTTAACAGGGCGTCTCCTTCTTCATCGAAGTCATGTATGACGTAGCTACCATGGACTCGTTCCCGTTTCTTAGATTGGACATAGCCAAGCCCGACCGTTTCCATTTTCCCGTTGGGAAACTTTCGCTGAGTTCCGGGGACGTCCCAAATCCTGTTTTAGAACCGAGCTTGTCGAGCGGTCTGTTTGAAGGGTACACCTTGGTGCCTCAACAGCCTTCTCAAGCCTTCTGTGTAATATCTAGGCAGACAGATAGGCTGGAGCCTGTCAAGCGTAGAATCCACACTATGCCAAATTTCTTTCTCCACTTTGGTTTCCGTGGATTGATAAAAGAGGATCGCCTTTTCATCTTTTCACCTGGGAGAGACGTGGAATGTTTGCAGTTCCTGTACACTATAAGTTTCAAGTGTGTCGAGATCTTTGTAATGTTCCCGCAGAACCATAGCAACTTGCAAATTTTGATCTTCATCAGCGACGGCTTGTATCGATGGCCGAGCAGAGAATACGGCATTGACCTCACCTTCCGAGTCGCTGCCAAAGATCAACATAGGGATGGACGGTCTCGGCTTATTGCATTGGGGCGGCCCTGAATAAACTATCTCTTCTTCCTCCTCGGTATCACTCCCGAAGACCGGAATAGTAGTGATGGCTTTGTTCTTCGGTCTGTGACATCTTTCCGTGTCCTCAAAATCTGGTAAGAAGTATTTTGCATCTTCGTACTTTCGGACTTCGTTCACGGAGAATGGGTTCAACTCCCCTGTTACGGTATACTCGAGACCATCTTTGAAATACTTCATACACTGATGTTGTGTAGAAGGGATAATGTTGTACTCATGTAACCAAGGCCTGCCGAGCAAATCATTGTAGCATGTTTTGGCATCAATGACATGAAACTTAATGTCCGTAACAAGAAGCCCAAAGCGTAGTGTCAATATTACAGACCCAAGCGTCCGTGATGACTGGGAGTTAATGTTGGATATATGTATGCCCTAGAGGCCATTATATGATAGTGGATGTATTTATACATGTGTGTGTATATACATATATATTCAGTGTACATTCTTGTTCGTCATGATAGTATGCTATCTGATTCTTCTTTATCTGACATGTTGATTTGATCATGCTTTTATTCATTCACACATGTTGATAAAGCCCTGAGGATATTGGCTTGACTACAGTGATTATGATAGAGATCATACTAGTGGGACATCTGTAGTTTATAAGCATATCCTGGAATGTCCCTAGTCATGGGTGTATCAAGATGGGGCATCGATATACCAGAGTAGACTAGCGTATATGATACTAGACCCATATGATGGGCGATGGATGTTCCCACATTCATCGATGTTTGACATCGAGATTGTATACGGGTGCTCAGTGGTGACGGGTACATTGGACGGACTCACCGAGAACTCCTATATGGAATTATATCTATCGTCGGATAGCAGTTCTCAGGTGACACTGGTGCAGGTTAGTCTGTAAACCCGAGATCGTCATAGAGTCTTGTGTGTTCTCCCACTGTACTTTGATTACCACCCTATCACGGCTCTACTGAGTCATGCAAACAGGTGGCCGTTGGGTACAGTCCCGAGACACACGAAGGCGATGAGCGATAGGAGGGGTTTCGTCTCTCCCGGTATTGGGAGTTGATGTTGTGCTATGCTCGACTGGCTATATCAGTAAGTCCCTGGCCAGGGCTGTTGGGATTTGCTGATAAGTGTTATCAGTAGTTTATCGATCTGTTATAGACCATTCATCGGCATGACTTATTGAGTTATTGGGGTCGACGTTGCCATCCCTAGACTCGATATGTAGCATATCTGACGAAGAGACCGGACTGTACGGTAGTGTTGCCGGTTGGCTCGACGGGAGTTGTAGCAGGTTCGTTTGTTTTCTTCTGATCGCTCAATACCCGGGTGGCCGTTACGTTTTGCTGACCGCTTGCGGCTTGTAGGTATTTGATATGATCGTTACCTACTGCCGGCGTATTGACGAGTCTTAGAGTCTCACAATGAAGTTTCCTGGCTCAGGCGAAAAGATGTGGTGTGCATATGAGATATGCGCGGGGACCCGATTAAATACGGATATGTGATACCGTATATTAATCGGGCATTTTCTATTGGTCGGGTCGTATGTGATATGACCGGTTTGCAAAATCAAGTGTTGATTTAACAAATGACTTTTAGATTAATTCTTTAATCAAACTCTTTTTCTATTTTTGTATGCATGCATGTATGCACATGATGATGTGCATGGATACATACGTATATACATTGTATCACGGTTGTTGATACAAGTTTGGTGGCAATGCAAGACTTACATGATAGAATTATCTATTTATTTTTCATTTTGTAAAAAGGAAAGGATAATTCACAAGTGGTTAGAGTTTATCATCTTTGACCATGCTTCAACCACTTATTAACCTTGAGTTAATTATCCTTTTACCTTTTAACTCACTTTGGAAAAGATCTAGATAATTCTAACTATGGTTGAAGTGAGAAGGGATTAAGATATATTATTCTCTTCTCACTTCAATTATTATTCACTCTCTCATTTTCTTTTTCCTTGTGTAAGAAAAGGCTTAGCCACCATCTTCTTCTTCCTCTCTTGATAATTTCCTTTAAGTGAGGTTGATAAAAGAAAGAGTTTTGATTATAGAAAAACAACCACATCATCATACTACACACATCTAGCCGGTTTGTGTAGGGTGTTTGCTTTACTTCTTTCACACATCGAGTAAAGCAAGGAGCTTTGGGCAAAGGAGCTTCGGGTGGATCGTCGTGGACATTAGAAGACCTCAAGCGAACCTTTTTCCAACCCTCAAGTGGGCAAGGAGTCTAGCGTAGGGAGCTACAAAGGTTGTACTCTCAAAACCCTAGCCTTTGTTACTTGTGATGTTGTTCAAGTTATGAAACCCTAATTTTCTAGTGATGATTCTTTGTATGTTCACTTAGCACCTTAAAAATTTAATTTTGAGACATGTGATGCTTCCAAACCCTTCATTAGGTGCTAAGTAAACCTAACATTGGTATCAGAGCCGACCTAGAACTTTAGGCGACACTTTAGCGAAGTTAAAACTCCGATCGAACCAAAATACGGACTTCTTGAACGCTCTCTGGACATTTTTTTCAAACTGTGTCATTTTCAGAATTAAAAATATGTAAAAAATTCAGCAGGGAATTCTAAGAACCACTATAAAAAACGAAGCCCTAATCACTAAATCCCACCGCGGAACATCGGCCAAAGCTTGCTTGGGCCGCGGCTCCGCGGCCGTACAGATGCATTAAAGCCTCGTTTTTATACAATGATCTTCTAACCTGCTTATACATGTTTTTGGGTATTTTTAATCTGGTTTTAGTGATATATGTTCTGGAGATTGTTTTGGATTCGGTGATTCGATCGGAATTTTAATCTCGTGCCTTTTTCGGATAATTTAGAAAGTATTAAAAAGTTCCAACGGATATCATTAACCCACTTTTTCTCGGCACGAAAAATTTTCATGGGTTGAATCTTTTCTCGAGTTTAAATCTTTCGGAAATACGTGCAAGTTTTGTGATGGACCCTCTAGAAGACAACAAACCTTAACTCGATTATGTGACCTTCTTGAACTGCCTTTTGAACCTTAGGGTTTGGGGCAGTACGGCGTGCCACATGTGAGGCGTTGGCTTGACCCTTCTACGGCTGGACTGCTACTACTGTGACACATTCCGGATTTTTTGAACCCCGCTCAAGTGTTGAGCTTTAGGAAATTTTGGGTATTTGATTATTCGATCGAAATGTTAATACTGTCTATTTATCTGGAATGTGATACAATATGTGGAATTCATATAGTTAGGCATGAAATGCGAAGTATGTGATATTTCGAATTTACGATGTCTAAAGAGAATGTGGATTCCAAATATTGTAGTTTTACACTTTCTTTTATGTGGCCGTAAGTGTAGTATGTCGTTTATCGCCGTTTTCGTTGCTATACATCAACGACAATCGGGGTACGCATACTTACTTACGTTGATGATACATGATATTATGTGTTGCTGAGATATGATGTGCAGGATTGTCGCGATTGAATAGCCGGGGGGTTTTATGTGAGATGAGAGTTTTATTTTTCATCCATGTAAAATTCAAATGTAATGTAATATTCTTTTATTTGGGGCACTTCCGGGTTGAGGTTGATGCCACCAGTGTTGTATATTATTTACTTTTCCGCATTAGGATAGACCCAAGGAGGGGAGCACAAGTGACCGGGTTCTGGGGTTCAGTGGGAGGCCATCTCGAGGAGTCGAGACCGGGTCTCCTAAACTCCAGGATTGGTAGGGTCGCTTGCCGCTCTCGTAGGGGTCTAGGGGTGTGGGCTTGGCTATTCTTCGCGACTGTGGAATCCGTATTTTCTATTGTTGGCTAAATACTAAATACGGACGTCCTAGTATATCCTACATTATATCTATGTTTCTGTTGCCTGTGTTCTGTGATATCTAAGACGAATGATATATTATATATGAGATATATAGTAGACGTTGCTTATGTTTTACACCCGCGCTAGTCCCGTCCCGGTATGCCGTTAGTTAAGCAACCTAACGGTGCATAACGGAACATTGCGGCGAATGCGGATGGCATAAGCGTACGTTGTATTTTCGTTTCTTTTCTGAGATTGGCTTAAGGACTTAAATGATGGGACTACATTAATATGATTAATGTAAAGAAAATAAACCTAAAAAGATGTTGTAGAATCGGATTTGAAAACCACTCGGCTCTTTATGAAAAAGCTATATTTCAAAACTGCGGAGCTCAAGCCACTCCTTTTGAAAACCATTTGATTCTACAACGATATCAAGTTCAAAGCGTTAAAGATTTTCTTAAAATCATCCGCAACCCTCCGTCATTTTAGGAAGTAGAGTACTTAGTATTCGTGCTACGTTTGTTGACCTTAGCCAAGGCGTAGTGTACGGTAGCTAAGTGATGTCTTCCTACAATGCATATGATGCAGATTAATTAGGACGGGCATATGACTTTGTTGACCTTAGCCAAGGGTCATGTAAACGGGTCTGATTAATCAAGAAATGACGGGTTGAACTTGACTAGTGCTTGTGATTTGTTGACCATAGCCAAGGTCATGAGTGCTAGGGGTAAAAATTATATCGGGAATTTCAAGTGTTGAAATTTGCAATGAGATTGCATACCTTCCATATGATGGTTGGATCCCGATCCCACTGTGGGCAATAGTTGCTCCCAGGAGAGTTTTACAGTTTACAATTAGCTAACTCATTAGGTGTCTAGAAAGGTGTTAACGGGGTTACGCCTCTGGGAAAATGAGGTTTACTTTAATTAGGTCCGTGCGAAAGCACGGGGAACCTCCCTCAAGTACCGACACTGGCCTGGCTGAACGGTTAGCGAAGTTGTAGACTGTAATTAATCCTGGCTAGTTTTTTTTTAAGGTTTGAAAGAAAAACTTGATTAAAGCAGTGGGAGACATCGATTAGACAAGATAATAACCAATCTGATCTTTGCAAGAGCTTTCGCTGAGTGTATTCTTTTCTCTCTCTTAATGGCAGATACCAATGATTGGACTCAAGCTTCTACTAGATAAAAATAAACTGAATAGGACCAATTATAAAGACTGGCTGAGGAATCTGAAAATAGTCTTGACTTATGATAAAGTATCATATGTCCTCAGGGCTTCAGCCCCGCCTGTCCCAGGTCCAAAATCCTCAGTTGCGGACATTGAAGTCCGCAAGACATGGGACGCTGACTGTGTCACGGCCAAATGCCTCGCGCTTGCATCGATGGACAACACACATCAAAAGCAGCACGAGAATATGGACATTCAAACTATATTCCTCCATACAAAGGAGTTGTATGGAGAGCAATCCCGCATATTACGATACGAAGCATCAAAGAAATTGTTTCAGATGCGAATGGCCCCTGGCACACCAGTAGGAGACCATGTTCTGAAGATGATAGCTCTCATAGAAGAGCTTGAGGACCTTGGATGGACGATGGACAATGAACAATATACGAATATTATTCTGCAGTCCCTCCCCTCCACCTTTGCTCAATTCATAGTTAACTTCAACATGCACAACATGGAGAGGGAACTACCTGAACTCCTTAATATGTTAAGGAGTGCAGAGAGCACACTGAAATCAGTGAAAACTCCCATTATGACTGTTGGACAATCTTCCTCTTCTCGCCCAAAGGCTAAGGCCAAGGGAAAGAAAAAGAAGAAGCCCACCAATCCTAAGGGTGGAGTTAAAAAGGTTAAGGGGAAGGAAAAGTCCAAAGCTGGAGAATCGGGGAAAGGTGAATGTTTTCATTGCCACAAAACAGGACATTGGAAGCGCAACTGTACGGAGTACTTAAATCTCAAGAAGAAGCATGGGGATGCTTCCGCTTCATGTGTGTTTGTGACAGAAAACTGTTTTTCAATAAACTCTGCTTCCTGGGTATTAGATACCGGTTCAGGTTCTCACATTTGCAATTCTATGCAGGGGCTGAGAAATAGCAAGGTTTTGAAGACAGGTGACCATACTCTCCGCGTTGGAAATGGTTCCAATGTACATACAGTCGCAGTGGGAGAGTATTACTTGGGGTTGCTATCTGGGTGTATATTGGTTTTGAACCCACGTTATTTTGTACCAAGTATGCTTTGTAATATAATATCTGTTTCCTTGTTAGACAATGAAGGATATAACTTTATATTGCAGAACAATGTTATGAACATTCACCTGAATCAAATGTTGGTTGGGTATGATACACTTAATAACGGGATATACGTCCTAAATCAACACACAGTTTTCAGCGTACAACACACTAATAAAAGAAAACTTTCAGAAATAAATGAAGCTTTTCTTTGGCACTGTAGACTTGGTCATATTAACGAAACAAGACTAAACAAGTTACACAAAGATGGATATTTGAACTCTTTTGAATATAAATCTTATACGACTTTCCAGTCTTGTATCAAGGGTAAAATGACCAAAACTCCGTTTACCGGACACGGAGAAAGAGCTACCGAGCTCCTAGGACTTATACATAGTGATGTATGTGGGCCAATGTCTACACAGGATAGAGCCGGTTTTTCTTACTTCATTACTTTCACTGACGAT
This sequence comes from Agapanthus africanus, assembly GCA_030015575.1. Taxonomy (NCBI): domain Eukaryota; kingdom Viridiplantae; phylum Streptophyta; class Magnoliopsida; order Asparagales; family Amaryllidaceae; genus Agapanthus; species Agapanthus africanus. Next base: position 612,856,533 of record JASDDO010000022.1, read on the forward strand.
TTCTCAAGATTCGGCCATGTATTTTTATTAAAGCACAAATCCGAAGCTTTCGAGAAATTCACTGAATATAAACAAGAAGTAGAAAAACAAACCGGCTTGAGTATCAAGATGCTTCGATCAGATCGAGGTGGGGAGTACCTCAGTACAGAATTTGCCGACTTCCTAAAAGAGAATGGGATTCTCTCTCAGCTCACTCCTCCTTACACACCACAGCACAACGGTGTGTCTGAACGACGGAATATGACCCTATTAGATATGGTCCAATCCATGATGAGTGATGCTGAGTTACCTGTCTCATTTTAGGGGCATGCATTGGAGACTGTAGCGTTTCTGCTGAACAGGGTTCTAACCAAAACCGTGTCTACCACGCCATATGAGATATGGCATGGGAAGAGACCATCTCTTAAGAGAATTAAGATTTGGGGTTTCCCGGCCTATGTTAAAAAGCAGAATCCGGACAAACTCGAGACACGGTCGGTCATGTGTAACTTTGTGGGATATCCAAGGAACTCTTATGGATATCTATTCTACCACAAGGAGGAACAAAAGGTGTTTGTTTCTCAGCATGCCACATTCTTGGAAAAAGAGTTTTTCATAGATAAAGATGATGGCAATGTGGTGGATCTAGAAGAGGTTCTAGAGACACAAACTACAAATGACGACTTGGTCGAACCGGCTGTTGCAATAGAAACTGAGGAACCTCGGGCACTCCATAGGTCTGGTAGGACTTCTCGCCCACCGGAGAGGTACTACGGTTTCCTCATTGATGGTGACAGAGAAGACTGCATCATGGAGGATGATGATCCTACCAGTTTTCAGCAAGCTATCACGAGTGGAGACTTTGTGAAGTGGCTGGATGCCATGAGATCCGAAATGGAGTCTATGTACACCAACAAAGTATGGAATTTGGACGTTGTACCCCCTGGGGTAAAATCTGTGGGGTGCAAATGGATCTTTAAAAGAAAGATTGGTGTAGATGGGCAGATAGAGACCTATAAGGCAAGACTTGTAGCGAAGGGTTTTTGTCAAAGACCAGGTTTGGACTATGACGAGACTTTTTCGCCCGTAGCCATGCTTAAATCCATTCGAATCCTACTTGCTATGGCTGCTCACTACGACTATGAAATCTGGCAGATGAACGTTAAAACAGCATTTCTAAATGGAGATTTAGAAGAATGCGTTTATATGGATCAGCCGGAGGGCTTCATTGACAGTGGGAGCAGCGGAAAAGTATGTAGATTGCTTAAATCCATATATGGGTTAAAGCAGGCATCACGGAGTTGGAACATCTGTTTCGATGATGTTATCAAAGAGTTTGATTTTATCAAAAATCCAGATGAACCTTGTGTTTATAAGAAGGCTGTAGAGAGAGCTGTCACATTCCTCGTATTGTACGTGGATGACATTCTTCTGATAGGAAATGATATTCCTATGCTACAGTCGGTCAAATCTTTCTTATCACTAAGGTTCTCCATGAAGGACCTGGGTGATGCCACATACATTCTGGGCATAAGGATCTATAAGGATAGATCCAAGAGGTTGTTGGGATTGTCCCAAACCAGGTACATTAACACCATCCTAAAAAGGTTTAGTATGGAAGACTCCAAGCGGGGTGCCTTATCCGCTTGCCATAGGGTCACTCTCTCCAAGGATTCTTGCCCAAAGACCGATGAAGAGAGAGCTCGCATGAGCATTATACCCTATGCTTCGGCAGTAGGATCTATAATGTATGTGATGTTATGTACATGCCTAGATGTAGCTTATGCATTTAATATTGTAAGCAGGTATCAATCCAACCCAGGGGAGAATCACTGGATAGCTGTGAAGAACATTCTTAAGTACTTGCGAAGGACTAAAGAATTGTTCTTGGTGTATGGTAATGGAGATCTCCAAATGGAGGCCTTTACCGATTCGAGCTTCCAGAGCGATAAGGACGACAGCAAATCTATCTCAGGGTTTGTATTTACCCTCAATGGAGGGGCGGTAAGTTGGAAGAGTTCCAAACAGGATACCGTTGCAACTCTACGATGGAGGCTGAGTACATTGCTGCGAATGATGCCGCCAAGGAAGCCGTCTGGATGAGGAAGTTCGTCTCGGAGCTAGGAGTAGTTCCAACCATTATTGATCCAATACCACTGTATTGTGATAATAATGGGGCTATGGCGTTAGCCAAGGAGCCCAGGTCCCATCAGCGATCCAGACACATCCTGAGGCGCTTTCATTTGATCCGGAAGATTGTTGATCGCCGCGAGATCGAGATTAAGAGAGTAGACACAAAGAATAACGCTGTGGATCCACTCACCAAGGCCCTCCCTCAGTCGCAGCATGAGCGAATTTTTGAGATGTTGGGTATGAGATACGCCAATAACTGGCCTTAGTGCAAGTGGGAGATTGTTGGATATATGTATGCCCTAGAGGCCATTATATGATAGCGGATGTATTTATACATGTATATATATATATATTCAGTGTACATTCTTGCTCGTCATGATAGTATGCTATCTGGTTCTTCTTTATCTGACATGTTGATTTGATCATGCTTTTATTCATTCACACATGTTGATAAAGCCCTGAGGATATTGGCTTGACTACAGTGATTATGATAGAGATCATACTAGTGGGACATCTGTAGTTTATAAGCATATCCTGGAATGTCCCCAGTCGTGGGTGTATCGAGATGGGGCATCGATATACCAGAGTAGACTAGCGTATATGATACTAGACCCATATGATGGGCGATGGATGTTCCCACATTCATCGATGTTTGACATCGAGATCGTATACGGGTGCTCAGTGGTGACTGGGTACACTGGACGGACTCACCGAGTACTCCTATATGGAATTATATCTATGGTCGGATAGCAGTTCTCAGGTGACACTGGTGCAGGTTAGTCTGTAGACCGGAGATCGTCATAGAGTCTTGTGTGTTCTCCTACTGTACTTTGATTACCACCCTACCACGGCTCTACTGAGTCGTACAAACAGGTGGCCGTTGGGTACAGTCCCGAGACACACGATGGCGATGAGCGATAAGAGGGGTTTCGTCTCTCCCGGTATTGGGAGTTGATGCTGTGCTGTGCTCGACTGGCTATATCAGTAAGTCCCTGGCCAGGGCTGTTGGGATTTGCTGATAAGTGTTATCAGTAGTTTCTCGATCTGTTATAGACCATTCATCGGCACGACTTATTAAGTTATTGGGGTCGACGTTGCCATCCCTAGACTCGATATGCAGCATATCTGACGAAGAGACCAGACTGTACGGTAGTGTTGCCGGTTGGCTCGACGGGAGTTGTAGCAGGTTCGTTTGTTTTCTTCTGATCGCTCAATACCCGGGTGGCCGTTACGTTTAGCTGACCGCTTGCGGCTTGTAGGTATTTGATATGATCGTTACCTACTGCCGGCGTATTGACGAGTCTTAGAGTCCCACAATGAAGTTTCCTAGCTCAGGCGAAAAGATATGGTGTGCATATGAGATATGCGCGGGGACCCGATTAAATACCGATATGTGATACCGTATATTAATCGGGCATTTTCTATTGGTCGGGTCGTATGTGATATGACCGGTTTGCAAAATCAAGTGTTGATTTAACAAATGACTTTTAGATTAATTCTTTAATAAAACTCTTTTTCTACTTTTGTATGCATGCATGTATGCACATGATGATGTGCATGGATACATACATACATACATACATTGTATCATGGTTGTTGATACAAGTTTGGTGGCAATGCAAGACTTACATGATAGAGTTATCTATTTATTTTTCATTTTGTAAAAAGGAAAGGATAATTCACAAGAGGTTAGAATTTATCATCTTTGACCATGCTTCAACCACTTATTAACATTGAGTTAACTATCCTTTTAACTTTTAACTCACTTTGGAAAAGATCTAGATAATTCTAACTATGGTTGAAGTGAGAAGGGATTAAGATATATTATTCTCTTCTCACTTCAATTATTATTCACTCTCTCATTTTCTTTTTCCTTGTGTGAGAAAAGGCTTAGCCACCACCTTCTTCTTCCTCTCTTGATAATTTCCTTTAAGTGAGGTTGATAAAAGAAAGAGTTTTGATTATAGAAAAACAACCACATCATCATACTACACACATCTAGCCGGTTTGTGTAGGGTGTTTGCTTTACTTCTTTCACACATCGAGTAAAGCAAGGAGCTTTGGGCAAAGGAGCTTCGGGTGGATCGTTGTGGACATTAGAAGACCTCAAGCGAACCTTTTTCCAACCCTCAAGTGGGCAAGGAGTCTAGCGTAGGGAGCTACAAAGGTTGTACTCTCAAAACCCTAGCCTTTGTTACTTGTGATGTTGTTCAAGTTATGAAACCCTAATTTTCTAGTGATGATTCTTTGTATGTTCACTTAGCACCTTAAAAATTTAATTTTGAGACATGTGATGCTTCCAAACCCTTCATTAGGTGCTAGGTAAACCTAACAGTTAAACCCGGAGATGGTGATTTTATCGCGAGCGAGGTGCTGAACGCTCATGTAGATTTCCTTCAACACTCTCACATTGAGGAGATTGATGGAGGACCCATTGTCAACCAGTATTTTGCCTATTTTGATATCATGACAGTATCTGGAGACATAAAGGGGACGGTTGTGCTCGCATGTCCCGAAGAGGAGGTCTTCGTCGCCGAATGTGATATCGGCCGTATGTACTTCTTCCAGCTCGTCCTTCATCTTTTCTTCGGCATGGAAAGCTTGGAATTGCTCGGGCTCTTGCAGTGCCTCGATCAAAGAATCTCTTGCTTCTTTTGATAACAAGAGCGCATCGAGAATGCTGAGCTGCGAGGGTATCTTCCTCAGGTGTGCAAGAACATTGTAATCCACCTTACTTTTCTTTGGCGGGTCATTGGCTGTTAGCTCTTTAATGACTTGGTCATCTAGGGCGATATTCTCAGGGACTTTTTCTTTCCCCTTATCTTTCCTATTCGACCCACTGTTCGAGGGCCCAAGATTCTTTTCGGGCAGCGTACGGTTGCGCAGCTGAATATTTTCACAGGTCGTCGGTTCTTCCTCTTTTCCCGAGGTGATTTCTTTAAAAAGAGGGCCAAGAGTCATTTCTTCGTCAGAGTCGCTCCCGAAGGTGAGAACTTGTGATTCCCCAGCGTCGACCATGTGACAGTTGCCGGTAGTTCTTTTATTCTTCTCGGTCGTATTTCTTTGTTCCCAACGAATTTTGCGTTTCTTCCGCTTGAAATGTTGTCGGTGAGCAACATACCCCTGCCACCATCTTTTAAAAGCATTGCACGCTTCGGTGGGGTGCGCAATCTTTCGATGATATAAGCAGTAGCTAGGATGTGTTTCCACTTCACCAAGAGCGTTCCTTTCGGAGGGTGGCAGCTTCATTCCCATCGATATGGCTTTGGCGAACCTCTTCCTCGTCTTGAACCTGCTTTTATTTGCGATGGATGCACTTTGATTCGGCGGGAGTGTTTCAACCCTTTCGTCCAGTCGCCGGCGTTTGGCATTTTCAAATATGGCCATCTCACGCTCTCGAGCATCTTTGCTTTTAAGAAGAGCTTCGTCCAGGAATGCATCAATCATTTCGTCTGATGGCCCTAGAAATTCCGGCTCAGGACCTGCCCCCAGTTTCTCTGTGTAAGGAGCTTCTTCATTGTTTATCGACGAGTGAGAGATCATATGGCAACTTGCCACGTAATCTTCAGAATCATCCGACGAGTCTTCTCCATCATCTTCGTCCTCAAGGACGTGGCTGAGAAATTCTTGGAGTGTGACTGGAGTCCGCACCTTCTGGTTATACTCTTCCAGCGCGTCAATCTGCTTTTACAGGTCCGTGCGCCTGTCACCAGGCTTCACGGGCTTCTTGGATTTCTTCTCTTCTTCGAAGACTTTGACGGCTGGGTGTGAGCACTTTGACTATCACCACCAATTTTTGGAGTTGGGCGCGGTTTCAGCATTCCCTTGATAATCTCGGGTTCCAGCGGATTCTTCTACCTGATCGCCGGGCATGTTTGGAGATCCTTCAGCATTCTTTTAGTTTTGGCTGAAAGAGCGACCTCCCATGGAGATTCTTCTATGAAAGAGCATGATGCCCCCGGTGTGTCTGTCTTCTTGGGAGTGTGTGGCTGTGGTGGGTTCACCTTCCAATTTTGGGACAGTGCAAACTTGCCCTGTTGGTATTGGTCTTCGATCCAGCCTTTAAAGGCGAAGCAATCTTCAATTGGATGGCTTACCGTTTGATGGTAGGGGCAATAATTGGGACTATTAGCCTCACCAGGTTGCAATGGTCATTTTGGATTCGGCAAATTGATGAGTCTGTTGCGCACCGCCAGCTCAAACAATCTCCTCGTTTTATCCCGGGGGAATGAATAAGGGCGCTTCATCTTCTCATTATAGAATTGCCGCTTCTCGTCTAGACGATCAGTTAGTTTTGGGCCACTGGGCTGCTGTTGAGTATTCACGACGAAGGACGCTTTCCCTTTGCCCTTTTCGTTCCGTGGCCCCGGCTTTGAAGGAGACGGTCTATTACCCATCTGGTCCATTTGGGCCAGTTTGTCAATCAAGGCCTGGAACGTGGTTGGCTTGAAGAACATCATGAATTGGGAAATAGTTGCCTGAGGATCCAGAGTGCCCACGAACATGCCCACTGTCGGCGCTTCCTTGATGCGCTGCTCATATTTTGACCATAAATTTCGCCACCGTATTGCGTATTGTAGCCAAGTTTCGCCTGGCTTCACCCTGGCGTTAATTAATGCGATAATCAGGGTACGCTCACTAGCGCTCGTGAATCTCTGCATAAACAGCAGTTCCATCTCCGCAAATGTCTTGACATAGTCGTTTGGAAGTTCAGAATACCACTCGAATGCCGTCTCCGACAGGCTACCAACAAACTGGCGGAGCAGAAGTTTATCGTCACCCCCGGTGTTGCCGCACAAGGCTCTGAATTGAGCGACATGATGATGTGGATTCCCCGTCCCTTTATATACGTAGAATTTAGGGATCGTATATCTCGGCGGGTACCTTATTTGGTCATACCAGCTTGGATATGGTCTCCCAGTCTTAACGACCTGTCCAGCCGCTTCGTTTACCTGGTGAGCTCGTATTTGCTGAGCAATGTAATCATCTAAAGTAGCCTTGGAGATGGTCTCCTCTTTGGCTGCTGAAAGAGCCTGAGGAGGGTTCGATGTTTCCCCTCCGTCGTCTTCGATGATGATCTGGGGGTCTTCAGCTGGAGGTTCCGGCTGTAACATCATCCCAGCCATGTCTTGGAACAAAAGAGCCATTCGTTTTATATTGGCTGCCTGCTCCGCAGCCTCTTTTTCTTTCCTCTCGAGCATTCTTCGGAGGAACTCGGTATCAGTTTCTTGTTCCCGACGCTGCTCCGAGGTTTCTGGATTTTCTTTTAGCCCAGTGAGTGCGGCCATTGCAGTCAGCATCTCCTGAAGTTTCTGCTGCTCTTGTTCCTGAGCCTTCGTTATCGATCGAGTAAGCGGTCGATGACCCGTAGAAGCACGACTTTCTTCTTTTCTGGAAGCCATATGAACGGTATGTATTACCATGCCCCCAGACTTGGGGCGTTTAGATTCAGCGCTTTTGCGGTTCGCCGCGGTCACAGGGGCTTTCTTCGGCCTCCTTCTCTTTTGAGCAGTTGACGTTGAGAGAGCCGTTGCAGCGGGAACCCAGACGACTGTCGCCTTTGGTGGCTTGACAGGATGGTTTTCTCCTTGTCGAGTTTTAAGCTTCTTCGATCGGCGAGTGTAGTACTGGTCAATCACCGATTCCTGGACCTGTCTCCAGACTTTGTAAATTTTGGAGGACAGCCGCTGAGGGGGCTGCTCCAACTTCTTTTTTATAGTAATCTCCATAGGTGGAGGAGATCTCTTCAGCACGGCAGTCGGAGAGTTCTTGCGCACCCTCCTAAGCTGTTCAAAGACGTTCCCAGTTGGAACAACAGCATTGATTTCTACTATGGGGGCTAGCGGAGTTAGCCCAAAGGGGGAGTTATCCCCGGCCTTTCTCACTCGGCGCCAGTGGCGACGTCGAGCATGTCGTGCGGATGGGATTGTCTCAGCTGTAGAGGTGACTTCGTCATGCCCCCTGTGTTGGCGAAGGGCTGTCGTCGACGTCAGCCTCTTAAAGACCGATGTCCGTTGAGAAGCAATGTTCAACCTGTCAAAGACAGACCTTTGGGCAGGGGAAGCAACTTTGGGGACTTTGCCTGGAGAAGGAGCCGGGATGGCCAGCCTTGTGAAGACTGACTTCTTGGCAGAAGACGCCTCTCCGATAATTTCGTCCGCTTGAGCCGGGATGGCTGCTTCGGGTATCGCGGGCTTGTTGACGTTCTGTTTCAGTCTGCTGAAAACTGAGGCAGTGGAGTTAGATGACCCATTGAGAGGGGCCGCAGTAGTTGTAAGCCGATCAAAGACCGACTTCTTCTGAGCTTCTTGTGACGGTACATGAGCGCTGAAGCTCGTTGGCGGGAGCATGGTCCCGAAGAACAATCCGGTGGTGGCCTGAGTGACCTGTTCCACCGGCATAGCGAAGATGGAGGCCGCTTGGGGCCCGTAAGTCACTCCTCCGGATGGGACGGAGCGAGAGTTGTAGTTGCAGTAAGTGCAGGTTGAAGCCATAGATCTTCTGTTTTCTGCACAGAGCAAGACACCAAATCTTAGTACCTCGAACCCAAGGGCAACCATATCAAACCGCGATTCGTTCGCGAACACGATACACGAAGTGTGGAGTGGAAAGAGGAAAAGGTCCCACCGGGCGTGCCAGAATCTGTTCACCGCCGAAAACGGGGAAGACAAACGTCTTGCCTGAATTTGGGGGCAGATGCTAATTGGTGTTATCCGTCCACCTCTTTGAAGATGCCAAGTTAATTTATGACACCACGTATCGAAGGTTTAGACGGATGCGGCCGATGTAGCAGACTTCATCAGATTCCCTCTCATTTGAGGGGTTTTTTTTATTGTGGGGACGCTCTTCCCTGCAGGCGCAAGCCCCTGCAGTTAATTACGCTACCACATTGCAGTAACAACTTTCTTCTTCTCCAGATGGTCACTTCATGTCATGGGTGTTTGTTTTGTTTTTGGTTGACCGTGGATTGTATACGGAGACTAATTTATGTTGTCACCTGTAGGGCGTGGATTAGTCCAAATCCATATTTTCTTAGATTTGGGTTTGGGGGTTGGGTTTAAGGATACGTTAGTCTCATTTGAGACTAAGATCAACTTAAACGTTTGTTAAGGATACGTTAGTCTAATTTTTAGGCTAAGATCAACTTAACGGGATCATTTAGATCCGACAAGAGAGCATTCGGGCTCTATTGTTTAGTTTAGGGACTTTGCGGTCCCTTGTTAGTTTAAGGACATTACGGTCCAATGTTAGTTTAAGGACATCTCGGTCCAAGATTAAGGACATCATAGTCCATGGGTTTAAAGGGACCCCACAGTCCTAGGTTAAGGACATCATAGTCCATGAGTTTAAGGACCCTACAGTCCAGTTTATAGACGTCAAAGTCTATGAAATGTATGGTTGTCGGGACCCATCACCTCTCTGAAGACGTTGACGGATTACAACGACAAATGTCAGAGGAGTTCAGAGATGTGCCCTTTAACTAAAGTTGATTGGGAGATCTGCAGTCCAATTTGGAACTAAGATCAATTAATTAGATTATGAGCACATTGGCTCAGTTAAATCTGAATTGAGGACTTATGGCCAATTTGGGCTAAGTCCAATTAAGTTTGAAATGTTGGCCATTTGTTGGACTATTAAACACTTGTCTGGGTTCAGCCCATCATTATTTAGCAATGCTAAACAAGAGTTTGAGGGCTCTGATAACATTTTGTATTTGGCTGAGCACTAAACATTATAACACTGGATTTTAAGGCTCATTTGAAGGGGAGATTTTCCTCTGGAAAACTTAGCCAATTTGGGCTAAGCTGATTTGAAAATAGTGTTAAACTCTAGAGGACATCTGACGGTCACGTGTCCTCACGTGATGTATTTAAAACAGTGTTAAATACTGGAGACAAAATGCTCAAAATAGTGTAAAACACTAGAAAGGAAGGGGTCACGTGAGGCGTCTAAAGATAGGGCCAGACCTCCTTTATTTTATTATCAGAATATTCAAATAAGTGTTAAACACTTTTAATCTTCAGGCCATCACGTGTGGGCACGTGACGGGTATCTATGTATTGATTATTAAAGTGTTTATTAGGGGTCATATGGGGACACGTGAGGGCGCTCAAAAATGGTTCTGCCTTTGGCTTTGTTCCCTTTATTTTGAGGGTCACGTGGGAGCACGTGAGGCATTGCCTCCAAGTTTTTCTTTCTCACTTTAAGGGATCTGTTTAAGGGGTCACGTAGGAGCACGTGACCTAGTTTTGTTCTCTCTTTTCTGTTCACTGAGAATGGAGGGGTCACGTGTTACCACGTGACCAAGTTCTTTACGTGCATGGAGAGCTTTAAGTCTCTTGTTTTAAGAATTAAATTTTCTGTAGGGTTAAACCCTAATTCTGTTTTCGAGGAATTAAATTCCTATGTATGTGGAAGAATTAAATTCTCATATAGGGTTAAACCCTAGTTCTGTTTTGGAGGAATTAAATTCCTATGAATTTGGGAGAATTAAATTCTCATATAGGGTTAAACCTTAGTTCTGTTTGGGAGGAATTAAATTCCTGAGAATTTGGGAGAATTAAATTCTCATATAGGGTTAAACCCTAGTTCTGTTTGGGAGGAATTAAATTCCTGTGAATTTGGGAGAATTAAATTCACATATAGGGTTAAACCCTAGTTTTATTTGGAAGAATTAAATTCCTATGAATTTGGGGAAATTAAATTCCTTAAACTCAGATTCTCCCTCTAGGTCTTGGATCTGCATTTCAGAATCTCCCTGATGAGAATTAAATTCTCAACTTATGGGGAGATCTGCTTCTGCAGATCTTCAACCAAAGGAAGAACTAAGTTCTTATTCAGAAGAGTTAAACTCTTAAATTTGAGAATTAAATTCTCTTTAATTTTTATGGAGCTTAGATCTCTTTCTCCTTTCTCACCTAAGGTTTCATTTCTCTGAAAAGAACTTCTTTTCTCTCTTGAGAATTAAATTCTCCTCTCTTTTCTATCTGTTGTTTTTTCTCCTGAAAATCAAAATTCCCCAAGATCCCTTTTCTTCTGCTCTTGGCTCCTATTTATAGGAGAAAGAAAAGAATCAATTTGTTTAGTGAATCTTTCATTAAAAGATTTTGGTTGTTTTTGTAACTAACGTGATCTATTAGATCACTCAGTGAATTTTATTCACCGTTGGATTTTTAATCCAAAAGATATTCTGTCTATTATTCTTGGTGAATTTTAGGGAAATCTTTCCTTGTATAAAATCTTTCCATAAATTGGTGATTTTTAATCACTATTGGATTTTTAATCCAACTGTGCTCCACTTTACAGAGCACCATCTTCTTGTTTGGAAAGATTTAGAGAGATCTTTTTCCAGTTAAGGTTCTGGATTCCCACTTAATTAGAAATTAATTCTATTAGTTCAGAAGGATTCAAAGCCCATCACTTGTTGGCACGTGATCCCAATGTTTGATCATTGAAATAGAATTTAATTCTATCGATTAAAGAGTTTAGGAACTTGTCACGTGTTGGCATGTGACCCTCTTGATTAAACATTTTATTCAGAATTTAATTCTGCCTTTTAACAGAGCTAAGGAATCATCACGTGTCAGCACGTGACCCTTGGTCACGTGTGAGCACGTGATGCCCCATTGGGGTTTTTCCTTAGTGTCTTATTATATTTTTGTTTGACTAGAATTTAATTCTATAAAGCAAAGATCACAGGAACCTATCACGTGTCAATACGTTGGTCACGTGTGAGCACGTGATACCCCATTGGGGTATTTCATGGCTGTTTTGTTATATTTTTGTTTGACTAGAATTTAATTCTATAAAGCAGAGATCACATGAACCTATCACGTGTCAACACGGGACCCTTGGTCATGTATGAGCACGTGATACCCCATTGGAGTATTTCCTGATATTTTATCAGGGAACACGGCCGTCGGCCCCCGCGACTGGCGTGGGGTGCTGAGTCTCGTAAGCACTCGATGTACCCCTCGCCGTCATGACCATGATTTTGGACGAGCCTCGGCTCCTTTCGGTGGGGTCCCCTACGTTCCCTGGTGGGGATGTTTTTGACCTGCCGTGGGGAGTCTCACGTGCGCGACCTCGTCGAGGGAGGGGATGCCGGTCGTTCCTACGAACAGGCGAGCTGACCGCCACCGCCTCGGAAGGGACAAAGGTGCGACGAGACTCGTGGCGAAACTCTCTGGCGTAAGACCTCGGAGCCAAACTTAGTGGTGCCCACCGGGTTTTCGAGTACTTCGGCCCGAGGAAGCCGCGGTTGTCGGAAATGATGAGGTAGCGGTCGGCAGTGCCAACGCGGACGGAGTCTTCTCTTCCCCCGTAGGGGTCCTGGCCCCGAGGCGGGGGAGCGACAACTTGGTGATCTCGTCGCGCTGTTTGGACGCGGATCAACGCCTCCACAACAGACGTGAGTTGTTCTATCCGGCCGGCGAGGGCGTTGATAGCATTCGGAGGAGGAGGCTCATCTACGCCCCCATTGAGAGGGAAGCGGCGGTTGGTGCTTGGATCGTCATGATGATCGCTGGCCATTGGTTCGAGATCGGAAGGCGAACTTTTGTTTTTGTGGAATCAAGGCGTTCCCACAGACGGCGCTAGCTGATGGAGTGTGGAATCTCCTTCAGATGTTGCTTCCCGTTGATCTACTGATGGCTGCGATGAAGGACTAAGATTGGATCTGGAAGCTGTCGGTCCTGAGACGTGTGGATCTCAATGGGTTGAGGTTGTGGTTGCCGAGTTACCTGCAAGGAAGTCCCGGGGTGGTTTTTCCACCGAGGACCCTCCGACGATCAAGTTAGACTAGAGATCCGAGCAGAGTAACGGCTTAGTGGAGTCCAAAAATGGCTTCCCTCGACTGTCTGAAAGAGGGGTTTAAGTAGTGGTGGCAGCAGATGCAGCAGGCTCGAGAATCACGCCGGCCGTTACACTCCCGACGTCACGCCCGCCGTTACACTCCCGACGTCACGCCCGCGTAATGAGTGGGAATTTCCATTAATGGCGAGACAGGCTCGTTATTGGGGGATCGTGGTGGCGTGGAACGTGGGATGTGGCCGGCGGAGATCTCGCGCATGTCGAGATTCGCGGGATGGCGATTACGCCTGCAAGCGGTGCTGTCGATCGGTCGATGAGACCGAGGAAGATGACCTCGGCGAAAGAGCTCGCGAACGAGCGGAAGAGCCGAAGTATCTTGGTCCTGCTGGAGCTCGGAGACGAGCTGTGAGGCCGAGGAGGCCGGTTATGCAGGGGGGCTCGCCGGTGAGCCATCGTCTGCTCGGGAGGAAGAGCATAAGGGTGGTTTGATCGGCCGCTGTAGGCCCTTTCTTGCATGCTCCGGGACACGTCATCTGCCACATGTCATGATCTGGGAGATCACCGATATCGAGCATCATCAAGGCTCAGTAGATATATTAGTAATCGAACTAAAGATCATTGGTGTGCATTTGAAAGAATTTTTAAATATTTAAAAGGAACTTGGATTACAGTTTGTTTTTTACTGGTTTTCTTAATATAATCGAAGGATATATTGACGCCAACTGGATAACTGACTCACATGATGTGAGATCTCTAGTAGTTATATATTCTTATTTGGTGGTGTAGCCATCACTTGGGGATCAACCAAACAAACGGTAATTGCCAGAAATACACTAGATTCTGAAATGATTGCATTAGATACTGCATGTAAAGAAGCGGAATGGATTAAAAAATTATTCTCGTATTTTCCTTGTGTTCCTATGTCGATTACTGCCGTAAGTGTAAATTGTGATAATAGATCCTTATTGTTCTTATTAAATTAAGAAAATTCCAATAGAAAAATGAATAGATATATGCATATGAGATATGCAACTATAAAGGAACATAAGAATAATAATGTTGTATCATTATTATTTTACTCACAACAAAATTTGGCAGATAATTTGATCAAAGGTCTTAATAAGAACCAGGTCATTAATTCATCTAGAGGATGGGGCTTAAGCCTATATCTTTATCACCAAGGGTGGAAATCCAACTTGTTTGACTGGAGATCCCACGATAGAAGTTTCCAATAAGAAAAACAAAACTCTTGATATGATTCGAAGAGCGCATAAGTTTTGAAAGGAAAATTTTCCGACCTATCCCTATGATGAAATATGCTCTATTAGTGACGTAAGAATGAATATTTATTCTTAATGATGTCGAAGTCATAATTATGTTAAAGTATCTCTCGCACCATGGTACCTAGGATTGTTCACCTGGTTGGGTTAGACTCGTTACCCGTCCAAACTGGTCTGAAATTGATGGGTTCAAAACCCAAATCCGCCAGTATTTGAGTAGGGCGGGTTTTAATTTTTTTATAGCCCGTCCGGATCTGGACCCGCACCCGCCCACAACTTTTATCGGCCTGCAACCGACCCCAATCTGCTCGCTTCATTAACATTTAAGTCGTTGATAGGTTTATTTTTAGCTAAGATTATACCATAAACCTAAATAAGTTATTTAAACTCTATTCTCACATCTAAAATTTAATTAAGCCGCATCATTTTTTAATCTCCTCTCTGTTCTCTTCTCTTTCTATCTTCTTAAATTACCAAATCTTGTTAGTTCTCGGTCATAAGATTTAGTGGAGAAAGATACGATTCCAATTTATAAAATCAAAAGATTATAGAAAACTATGATTTCACAATTAAATGGTGAGAGAACATTAGGGTTTTATGGTTCATTGCTTTATTTCATATAAATTATACATTAAATTTAGTATGTTAAACCCATTATTATTCGAAACCGCGTTTAACCGTCCGAATTAATTAAAACCGAAGACGGGCCCGAACCCGTTGGGTTCGGATTCAGGTTTGTCTACCCATTGCAATGGGTGGGTTTAAAGTGGCTAGAACACCCCCCCGACATAGCGGGTTCGGATTCACTTATGGTCAAAAACCCGCCAAATCCGACCTATGCACACCCCTAATGGTACCTTTTAAGAGATCACCTAAGTGGAGCATCGTGAGGCCGCGGTTAGAAGATTTAGGCAAATCTCTAATTGCTCCATGAGAATACAGGTTCTGTGTTTGGCCATTAATAGCGTAGACCCGCAAAATGAAGATTTCGTTAGTCTCATATTGTGTGTGTGACATATAAATAACTAGTAAAAAGGAATAGTTTACAAAGTCTAACTAATGACTACTATCATCTTTCGGTCATGTGTAGTCAACACTAAAATACTTGTTCAAGTTTATGCACACCTGCATTTATGCATAATATGTTTAGTGTCCGTTTTATTTTATTTTGTTTTGTTTTATTGTTTTTTGTTTATTATTTATTTTATTTTAATGAAAATTTTGAAATAAACTTATATTATAATTTTGAACCTTTGTGGGGGAGGGGATGCTAGATTATTTTTATTTAATCTACAAATAATTTTGATTTATTTATTTTGGAATTTGATGATTAATTTATACATTAAATAAGAAAGGAAAATGATTCAAAATTATAGTTTGAATTATGTTGGTTCTAAGAAGATCAGACGATTGCGAACGAACGGTTGTGAGCGGTTGCAAATGAGCGGTTGCGAACCATTTGGGAGGCTATTTAAAGCCATCCCTGAAGGCAAATAAATAAACATAAAAAGATTAGGAGAACAATTTCCCTTTTCGGTTAAAAGTTTCCAAAGAAGTGTGATTACCATTTCACTTATATCTAACTTATTTCAACAACGATTTTGGTGATTCTTTTTGCAATGCTTTCGTTTTCACGGACTTTACAAGACTATGAGATCAAAATCAAAACATCCCTTATGATTCATGCTCAACGGCGAATTCGGACGAGCCGAGAATTGTTGTACCTTGGGAACTGTTCCCCGCCGAAAATCGGAGAGACGCGACCGTGTAGGTCCGTCTTGCTTGAATTTGGGGGCAGATGCTAATTGGTGCTATCCGTCCACCTCTCCAAAGATGCCAAGTTGATTTATGACACCATATATCGAAGGTTTAAACGGATGCGGCCGATGAAACAGACTTCGTCAGATTCCCCCTTGTTTGAGGGTTTTTTGATTGTGGGGACGCTCTTCCCTGCAGATGCCCCTGCAGTTAATTACGCTGCCGCATCGCGGTAACAACTTTCTCCTTCTCCAGATGGTCACTTCGTGTCGTGTGTGTTTGTTTTGTTTTTGGTTGCCCGTGGATTGTATACGGAGACTAATTTATATTGTCGCCCGTAGGGCGTGGATTAGTCCAAAACCGTATCTTCTTAGATTTGGGTTTGGGGTTGGGTTTAAGGATACGTTAGTCTCATTTGAGACTAAGATCAATTTAAACGTTTGTTAAGGATACGTTAGTCTAATTTTTAGACTAAGATCAACTTAACAGTTTGTTAAGGACACGTTAGTCTAATTTTAGACTAAGGTCAACTTAACCATTTGTTAAGGACACGTTAGTCTAATTTTAGACTAAGATCAACTTAACCATTTGTTAAGGACACGTTAGTCTAATTTTAGACTAAGATCAACTTAACCATTTGTTAAGAATACGTTAGTCTAATTTTAGACTAAAATCTACTTAACAGGATCATTTATATCCAACAAAAGAGCATTTGGGCTCTATTGTTTTAGTTTAGGGACTTTGCGGTCAATTACCAGTTTAAGGACATGGTGGTCCTAGGTTAAGGACATCATAGTCCATAGGTTTAAAGGACCCCACAGTCCGAGGTTAAGGACATCATAGTCCATAGGTTTAAAAGGACCCCACAGTCCGAGATTAAGGACATCATAGTCCGTGGGTTTAAAGGGACCCCACAGTCCGAGGTTAAGGACATCATAGTCCGTGGGTTTAAAGGACCCCACAGTCCATAGAATGATTGGTTATCGGGACCTGTCACCTTTCTGAAGGCGTTGAAGGATTACAATGACAAATATCAGAGGAGTGAAGAGATGTACCCTTGAACCAAATTTGATTGGGAAATCTGTAGTCCAATTTAGAACTAAGATTAATTAATTAGATTATGACCACATTGGCTCAGTTAAATTTGAATTGAGGACTTATGACCAATTTGGGCTAAGTCCAATTATGTTTGAAATGTTGGCCCTTTGTTGGACTATTGACCCCACAGTCCGAGGTTAAGGACATCATAGTCCATGGGTTTAAAAGGACCCCACAGTCCGAGATTAAGCACATCATAGTCCGTTGGTTTAAAGGGACCCCACAGTCCGAGATTAAGCACATCATAGTCCATGGGTTTAAAGGGACCCCACAGTCCGAGGTTAAGGACATCATAGTCCGTGGGTTTAAAGGACCCCACAGTCCATAGAATGATTGGTTATCGGGACCCGTCACCTTTCTGAAGACGTTGAAGGATTATAATGACAAATATCAGAGGAGTGAAGAGATGTACCCTTGAACCAAATTTGATTGGGAAATCTGTAGTCCAATTTAGAACTAAGATTAATTAATTAGATTATGACCACATTGGCTCAGTTAAATCTGAATTGAGGACTTATGGCCAATTTAGGCTAAGTCCAATTATGTTTGAAATGTTGGCCCTTTGTTGGACTATTGAACACTTGCCTGGGTTCAGCCCATCATTATTTAGCAATGTTAAACAAGAGTTTGAAGGCTCTGATAACATTTTGTCTTTGAGCATTAAACATTATAGCTCTAGATTTTAAGGCTCATTTGAAGGGGATATTTGCCTCTGGAAAACTTAGCCAATTTGGGCTAAGCTGGTTTTAGAATAGTCTTAAACACTAAAGGACATCTGGCGGCCACGTGTCCTCACGTGATGTATTTAAAACAGTGTTAAACACTGGAGACAAAATACTCAAAATAGTGTTAAACACTAGAAAGGAAGGGGTCACGTGAGGCGCCTGAGATGGGGCCAGACCTCCTTTATTTTATTCTTAAATCTGCAAATAAGTGTTAAACACTTCTGATATTTGGCCATCACGTGTTGGCACGTGATGGATATCCATGTATTTATTATTAAAGTGTTTATTAAGGGTCACGTGAGACACGTGAGAGCGCCCAAAATCAGTAATGCCTTTGCCTTTGTTCTCTTTGTTTTGAAGGTCACGTGGGAGCACGTGAGGCATTGCCTCTGGGCTAATTCCTTCTTATTTTGGGGAGTCTGTTTAAGGGTCATGTAGGAACACGTGACCTAGTCTTGTTTCTTCTTTTCTGATTATTGA
Organism: Agapanthus africanus; assembly: GCA_030015575.1. Lineage (NCBI taxonomy): Eukaryota > Viridiplantae > Streptophyta > Magnoliopsida > Asparagales > Amaryllidaceae > Agapanthus > Agapanthus africanus. The sequence goes on from JASDDO010000022.1 coordinate 612,874,798, forward strand.
GGATGAGGGTCACGTGTCACCATGTGACCTGGTTCTTTACGTGCATGGAGAGCTTTTAAGTCTCTTGTTTTAAGAATTAAATTCTCTGTAGAGTTAAACCCTAATTCTTTTTAAGAGGAATTAAATTCCTATGCATGTGGAAGAATTAAATTCTTATATAGGGTTAAACCCTAGTTCTGTTTTAGAGGAATTAAATTCCTATGAATTTGGGAGAATTAAATTCTCATATAGGGTTAAACCCCAGTTTTATTTGGAGGAATTAAATTCCTATGTAATTGAGAGAATTAAATTCTCATATAGGGTTAAACCCTAGTTTTATTTGGAGGAATTAAATTCCTATGTATTTGGGGGAATTAAATTCCTTAAACTCAATTCTCCCTCTAGGTCTTGGATCTGCATGGCAGAATCTCCCCGATGAGAATTAAATTCTCAACTTGTGGGGAGATCTGCTTCTGGAGATCTTCAACCAAAGGAAGAACTAAGTTCTTATTTAGAAGAGTTAAACTCTTAAATTGAGAATTAATTTTTTTTTTATGGAGCTTAGATCTCACACCTAAGATTTCTTTCTTTTCTCAAGAAACCTTCTTTTCTCTCTGGAGAATTAAATTCTCCTTTCTTTTTCTCTCTGTTGTTTTTTTTTCCTTCCCTCTTGGCTTTTATTTATAGGAGAAAGAAAAGAATCAGTTTGTTTAGTAAATATTTCATTGAAACATTTTAATTGATTTTGTAACCAACATGATCTTTTAGACCACTCAGTGAATTTTATTCACCATTGGATTTTTAATCAAAGAGATCTTTTATCTGTTATTCCTGGCAAATTTCAGGGAAATCTTTCCTTGGATAGAATCTTTCCATAAATTGGTGATTTTTAATCACCATTGGATTTTTAATCCAACGGTACTCCATTTTACAGAGCACCATCTTTTTTGTTTGGAAAGATTTAGAGAAATATTTTTCCAGTTAGGGTTTTTGATTCCCTCTTAATTAGAATTTAATTTTATTAATTCATAGATATTTAGGAACCCATCACGTGTTGCCACGTGACCCCCTGATTAAGCATTTGACCAGAATTTAATTCTGTTGTTTTAAAAAACTCAGGAATTATCACGTGTTAGCACGTGACCCTTGGTCACGTGTTGGCACGTGATGCCCCATCGGGATTTTTCCTTATTATTTTATTACACCTTTAATTCTTTTCAGTGGGTTTAAAGGCCCATCACGTGTTGTCACGTGACCCCACTGATTAATTATTTCCAATTATTTATTTTACTCAGTGCCTACAGGCTTTTCCTGTAAATGGTCATGTGTGGGCACGTGATGCCCGGTCACGTGTGGGCACGTGATGCCCGGTCACGTGTAGGCACGTGATGCCTCATAACTTTTGATCCCGGATGAATTATGAGGCCCATAATATATCAAATCGAAGGATTTTTCGAGACACTTTCGATACCATCAGAATTTAGATATTTCTCTTTCGGGAGTTTGTCAAAATGCAGCCCGGAAAATACCGGTTCTCATTTTCTTCCTTAGGTGACACGTGCATTGTATATTTGCACATAACTTTTGATCCCGGATGAATTATGAAGCCCATAATATATCAAATCAAAGGCTTTTTCGAGAAGCTTTCTATACCTTCAGAATTTAGCTGTTTCACATTCGCGAGTTTGTCAAAATATATCCCGGAAAATACTGGTTCACATTTTCTTAAACGTATTGTTGCCATTTGATACCTTGGGCTCTTATGCGCAGAATTTTTTGGCGGGAACAAATGCCCCCCACTACTTTGCCCACGTAAATGTATACGTGAGTGAAGTAGTGCAGAGTAATTTATAGCGTATGACCAGTTTCGGGTTGGTATATAATTTTCAGAATCTTGATCTAAGAAGATAACGAGCGGACACAAGCGTCGTCATTTATCATTGACTCAAATCTCGACTCTTAAGGGACATAGTTCTAAACCCTCAGCTCCATGAGCCGCACCCTTCTATTTCTTTATATTTTACTCTGACGTGAAGTAGTTTATATACTCATAAGTAAATTCTCCATTTCAGTGGCATGTAGCTTTGGCAAGTGTGGCTCATAGATGGTAGATAACAGTTCATATTGAACTCTTTATAAGGTAGCGATGGCTTAGAAAATAGGGTTAGGATCTGTTGCCTAAGACTTTCCAACTTTATGAGCCGTGAGGATCTCACAAAGGCTTTTCTCCCTACGAGTCGTAAGGATCTCGTAGGTGTTTTTTCTCCTTAGGAGTCGTGAGGACTCCTAAGTGCGTTTTCTCTTGAGAATTGTAAGGATCCCACAAGAGAATTTTCTTTATGTGTAGGGACACTAATTTCCCCGCAAGTTGAGACGAATCGAGAGATTCTCGCAAAGACACTGATTTCCTTGCGGGTCGAAACGAATCGAGAGGTTCTCACCAAGGACGCTGATTTCCCTGAATCGAGATAAGAAGCGATGGCTTAGGAAACAGGTTTAGATCTGCCGCCTAAGACTTTTTAACTTTATGAGCCGTGAGGGTCTCATAAAGATTTTTTCTCCCTACGAGTCTAGAGGATCTCATAGGTGTATTTTCTTCTTAGGAATCGTGAGGATTCCTAAGTGTGTTTTCTCTTGAGAGTCGTAAGGATCTCACAAGAGAATTTTCTTCCTTACAAGTCGAGAGGACTCGTAAGTGATTGATGAGTTGACCTATTCCTGAGTCAAAGCATTGCTTCAACAGGGAGGTCGAGGGTTGACTTTGCGTTGTCTGTGCACCGCCGAGTCATGGAACTGGGAACTTTGCCGCGGCTCCGCTTTGCTGACGTTGTATATTCCTGCAGAGACACTGATTTCTCTGCGGGTCGGAGCGAATCGAGATGTTCTCGTCAAGGACGCTGATTTCCCTGAATCGAGGTATTTGCCAAGGACACTGATTTTCTCGGAGTTGAGACGAATCGAGGTATTCCTGCAAAGACACTAATTTTCTTGCGGGTCGACGCGAATCGAGATGCTCTCGTCAAGGACGCTGATTTCCCTGCATCGAGGTGTTTGCCAAGGACATTGATTTCCTCGGAGTTGAAAAAAATCAAGGTATTCATGCAAAGACGCTGATTTCTCTACGGGTCGATGCGAATCGAGATGCTCTCGTCAAGGACGCTGATTTCCCTAAATCGAGGAGGTTGCCAAGGACACTGATTTCCTCGGAGTTGAAACGAATCGAGGTATTCCTGCAAAGATGCTGATTTCTCTGCGGGTCGACGCGAATCGAGATACTCTCGTCAAGGACGCTGATTTCCCTGAATCGAGGAGGTTGCCAAGGACACTGATTTCCCTGGGGTTGAGACGAATCGAGGTATTCCTGCAAAGACACTGATTTCTTTGCGCGTCGACGCGAATCGAGATGCTCTCGCCAATGATGCTGATTTCCCTGAATCGAGGAGGTTTCCAAGGACACTGATTTTCCTGAGGTTGAGATGAATCGAGATATTCCTGCAAAGACACTGATTTCTCAGCGGGTCGATGCGAATCGAGATGCTCTCGTCAAGGACGCTGATTTCCCTAAATCAAGGTTTTTGCCAAGGACACTGATTTCCTCGGAGTTGAGACGAATCGAGGTATTCCTGCAAAGACGATGATTTCTCTGCGGGTCGACGCGAATAGAGATGGTCTCGTCAAGGATACAGATTTTCCTGAATCGAGGTATTGCCAAGGACACTGATTTTCTCGGAGTTCGAAACGAATCGAGAGATTCCTGCAAATACACTGATTTCTTTATGGGTCGATGCGAATCGAGATGCTCTCGTCAAGGACGCTGATTTCCCTAAATCGAGGAGGTTGCCAAGGACCTTGATTTCCCTAGGGTTGATTGACTTGTTTCCGAGACGGAGCGTTGATCCGGCACGGAGGTCATTGGTTGACTCCAGGTTGTCTGTGAACCGTAGAGTCTTGGAACTGGGGACTTTGTCGTGGCTCCAATTGATGGTGTAGCATCTGTGTCCTGCTGGAATGAGGAGTCACACCGTTGTTGGTCTTCGGGCCGTAGATGTGGCCATTGAGATTTGGAACTAGGGACTTTTCCATGGCTCCGCTTTGTTGCGACTCTGAGATCGGTTGTTGACGTCACGTCTGCATCTGGTTGAAGTGAGGAGAAACGACGTTGGTGATCTCTAGGCTGTCTGTGAACCGTCGAGATTTGGAACTAGGGGACTTTGCTATGGTTCCATTGTTTTGACCCTGGGGTCATTTGTTGACGTCGCATCTGCATCCTGCTGGAGTAAGGAGAAACGCCGTTGGTGATCTCTAGGCTGTCTGTGAACCGTCGAGATTTGGAACTAGGGGACTTTGCCATGGTTCCGGGGTAGTCTCTAGGCTATCTGTGAACCGTCGAGATTTGGAACTAGGGGACTTTACCGTGGCTCCATTTTTTGGTGTGACATCTGCATCTGATTAGAGGGAGGAAGAATGCCGGTGTTGATCTCTAAGTTGTCGATGTTGACATCGAGACCCTGAAGCTAGGGATCTTCTTTCGCTCCGTTTGTTGACATTGTGTCTGCAATTTTGCGACGAATGTCGAGATTGTCTTCAGGTCGTCTATGAATCGTCGAGATTTGGCTTCACTTCGATGAAGCCTGGTGGGACGATATGGTTCCCTTCTTGTTTGCGCCCACGGATTGTATACAGGGGTCAATGTGACCTCCCCTGCAGGGCAAAAGTTTCATTTTATGTTATTTTTTTTGTTTTCTTTCCGCGATGCTCTATCATTCAGCTTTTATATCGCGAAATTCGCGATTGCCCAATCATTTCGGCTATTTTTCGCGGTGCCCAATCATTTCGGCTATTTGTTTTATTTACTCGCTGCTTTTTATTGCGAGTTGCCCAACCATTTCGGTTATTTTGTATGCATACATTTTTACTTGCTGATTTCGTTGCAATTTGCCCCATCATTTCGGCTATTTCATATGCATTTTTGGCTCGTCGACTTTTCTCCACGAGTATAGAACTTGGGATCTGGTGCCAATCTTAGCATCAGTATCGCTGCGACTGGAATATTGCCAGGAACGAATCATCATTTGCCATGAAAGGACTTGGAATTTGATACCGATTTAGGCATCAGCATCGCTACAACTGGGATATTGCCAGGAGTGAATCATCATTTGCCTCTGTCAATGTCGAACAAAGGTGGCTTAGCAAATAGGGTTAGGATCCCGTCGACTAAGGCTTTTGACTTCATGAGCCGTAAGGGTCTCATAAAGGTGTTTCTCCCTACGAGTCGTGAGGATCTCGTAGGTGTGTTTTCTCCTTAGGAATCGTGAGGATTCCTATGTGTGTGTTCTTTTATAAGTCGTAAGGATGTTACAAGAGTGTTTTCTCCTTATAAGTCGAGAGGACTTAAAAGGGTCGTTCACCGTGTGAGCATATCCCTAGTCGCTGGTGGGACTCTGTTAGGGAATTGTTTATTCATGCCTATGGATTGTATACAAGGGTCAACATTGAACCGCTTGTAGGGCAGCATTGGAGATTGTGATGGCTTAATAACAAGTTCAGATCCCTGTATCTTAAGGCTTTTAAATCCTATGAGCCATGAGGGTCTCAAAGGGGAATTCTCCTTACGAGTCGTGAGGATCTCGTAATTGTAATTTCTCCTTAGGCATCGTGGGGATCCCTAAGTGTGTTGCTCCCTTATGAGTCGTAAGGATCTCACGCAGGAATTTTCTCCTCACAAGGTCGAGAGGACCTTGCAAGTGTCTTTTAACGAGATTGCGCCCTTTCGGGTTTTCACAAAACTCGCCGGTAGCCCTGTTGTCTTTACTCACGTGGCCCTTTCGGGTTTTCACAAAACTCGCCGGTAGCCCTGTTGTCTTTACTCACGTGGCCCTTTCGGGTTTTCATCCGTGCCCATTTCGCTTGTGGACATACCGTTTTTTTAACACCACGTCAGCCTGGGGACGGCGCGGGTTGGTAGTAGTTTAACGACGTTTCGGTCATAGGTCCGAGATTTTTCGGGCAACGTACAATTACGCAGCTAGATTTTCTCCCAAATCTTCGCATCTTTTGTGTCGGAGGTGGATTCCTTGAAGAGAGGGCTGAGGGCGATTTCTTCGTCAGAGTCGCTTCCAAAGGTGATAACTTGCGATCCCTTGGTGTCGACTATGCGACAGTTGCCAGCGGCTCTTTTGCGCTCATCTGTCGTGCTTTTCTGTTCCCGACGAGCCTTGCGCTTCACTCGTTGAACGTGTTGTCGGTGGGCAACATATCCCTGCCACCAATTTTTAAAGGCTATGCACTCCTCGATGGGTGTGCAATCCTCCGATGGTTTAAGCAGAAGTTAGGATGTATGTTCGCTTTATCAAGATGTATACCGCCAGGAGAATTTCCTCTGAAAGAGGGCAACTTCATTCCTATTGACAGGGCCTTAGCGAATCGTTTCCTTACTCTAAGCTTGCTTTCGTTGGCGATAGGGATGCTTCGATCCGTTTGGGGTGCCTCGACCTTTTCATCCAGTCGTCGGCGTTTGGCTTTTTCGAATATAGACAGTTCGCGCTCTCGGCTGGCTTTGCTTTTCTGACGGGCTTCGTTCAGTAGCAAGTCGATCATCTCGTCAGACGGTTCCAAGGGTTTTGGCTTCGATCCTGCCCCCAGCTCTTTTATGCTGTCTTCTATCGCCGAGTGAGCTTCTTCGTTAGTTAACGCCGAATGAGAGATCATGTGGCAACTAGCCACATAGTCCTTAGATTCTTCTGACGAGTCATCCCCATCGTTATTGTCGTTATCTCCGCTCTCAAGGATATTGTTGAGAAATTCTTAGAGTGTGACCGGGGTCCGCGTCTTCTGGTTATATTCCTCCAGCGCATCAATATGTTTTTGCAGATCCGTGCGCTTGTCACCTGTTCATATCATAATATTGCATTATTATATTCCCCATTCTTATGCATTTTACAATAAAACAGGTACATTTGACCCATGTCTGCTACATAGTACAGGTTACAGGTTCTTGGAGAGAAAACAGTGAAAAAGACTAAAGACGATACAAAAGAGAGACTTTTGACCAACAAATAGAAGGATCTTAGTCAAACCTAGACGAAGAACAGTTCACAATGTACAAGGCAATGTAAGGTCCAAGATGTCAAAGCAAACGGTTAAAAGACCACTACAAGTATTCACTGAAAGATCTGGAGAAGACCCAGAATCCAAATGGAGAAAAGAACCAAAGAATCAGCAAGATTAAAAATCCCAGAAAAAGCCCACAAAAACTCAGCAAAGGATCTCTTTATTGGGCCGCGGAACCGCGGCTCAACCCCTACCCATGCCGCGGTTCCGTGACCGTCTTCTGCCCGTGTCGGTGGAATTTTTGTAGGCGGTGCGCGGATCGGTGAATAGGTCTTTTCTTAGGGGGAAATTTTGTAATAGCATATGTGCGAGTCATTTGTAACCCTAATTTTCCTGTCCTCTATAAATAGGAACTTTAAATATTGTATTAGGGTATGCCTCTTTTTCATAAATAAAATTCAGATTCGTTTGAAGTTGGGAGAGCATCATTCTGTAAGTTCATTTTTTAATTTCTGCCTTAGTTCTATAATTAAATTCTTGCCCTAGATAAATTATTCTTTTGCCTTAGTTTAATCTAGTGTAGAATTTCTTAAACTGCAGTAGGTAATTATCTATTAGATCTAAAAAAACAAAATAAAAATGATGTTTTTAATAGATCCCTTAATGAGCGAGTAATTTCCTCGCTTGTTAGGGTTAGGAATAGGGAAGAGTTTGAGAGATGAAGATCTCTCATCTCTTTCGGGCCCAATCATTTGCAATAATTAGAACTTCATGCATACATGCATGATCCGCTCCCTACGGCACCCTACCCACGAGGTAACGGTGAAACCGTAGTATAAAGGACCGGACATGCATGTCTTCCATGAAGGTTAGAGCAATTATTAGGAAAGGACGGACAAGGATCTAGAGGAAGAAACATCGTTTCTTCCCAATCATCCTAATCCCCTTTACTAATAATTGCTATAACTCCTAAAAAGATTTAATTTAGGGTATTGAAAGAGGTGTGAAATTTAATCTTACCAAACATTACCTAGACCTAATCCTAGCAAGTTTCTTAATTCTCGTACAACTTAGTTTTTAGATTTAATTAGAAGATCCAGCACCCATTGGAATTAGCTCGTAAGAACATTTAGGAAATTAACACCATCCCTGTGGATCGACCCGTACTCACCGGCTAGCTGCAAAGCGACGCCGTTCTTGATTGCGGTAAATTATTTTTGATCGTAAAAATCCCTCTAAATCATCACCAGGCTTCACGGGCTTTTTCTTCTTCTTTGAAGACTTTGACGGCTGGGCCTGAGCGTTTTGACCATCGCTACCAATTCTCGGCATTGGGCGCGGTTTTTGCATTCCCTCAATGATCTCATGCTCTAGCGGGATTTTCCACCTGATTGCCGGGCATGTGTGAAAATCCTTCAACATTCTTTTCATCTCGGCTGAAAGAGCGACCTCCCATGGAGCTTCTTCTATAAAAGAGCATGATGCCCCCGGTGTGTCCACCCTTTTAGGAGTATGCTGTTGTGGCGGATTCACCTTCCAGTTTTCGGATAACGCGAACTTGCCCTGTTGGTATTGGTCTTCAACCTAGTTTTTGAAGACGTAGCAGTCTTCGATCAGATGGCCCAATACTCGGTGGTAGGGGCAGTAATTAGGATCGTTGACGTCATTCGGTCGTGTTGGGTGTCTCGACTCCGGTAGAGTGATGAGCCCATTGCGCACTGCCAGTTCAAACAGTTTCCTTGTTTTATCCCGGGGAAATGAGTAAGGACGTCTCAACTTCTCATCGAGGGATTGCCGCTTGTTGCTTTGGCGAACAACCGGTATCAGGCCACTCGGTTGCTGTTGAGCGTTGGCGACGAAGGTTGCTTTCCCTTTGCCCTTTTCATTCCAAGGCTCCGTCTTTGAAGAGGAAGGCCTATGGCCCATCTGGTCCATTTGGGCCAGCTTGTCAATCAAGGCCTGGAAGGTGGTCGGCTTGAAGAACATCATGAATTGGGATATGGTCGCCTGAGGGTCGAGAGTACCCACGAACATGCCTACCGCAGGAGCCTCTTCGATGCGTTGTTCGCACTTCGACCATAGATTCCGCCACCGTATTGCGTACTGGACCCAAGTTTCTCCCAGCTTCACCCTGGCATTGATCAGTGCCGTGATTGGGGTACGTTCGCTAGCGCTCGCAAAACGTTGGGTGAATGGAAGCTCTATCTCTGCAAATGTCTTGATAGAGTTATTCGGGAGCTCGGAGTACCATTCAAATGCTGTCTCTGACAAGCTGCCAACGAATTAGCGAAGCAATAGTTTGTCATCCTCTCCCGTGTTGCCGCACAGAGCCCTTAATTGAGCGACGTGCTGATGCAGATTTCCCGTCCCTTTATATACGTAGAATTTGGGGATCGTGTATCCCGACGGGTACTTTATTTGGTCGTACCCACCCGGATAGGGTCGTCCAGTTTTAACAACTTTCCCAGCCGCTTCATTCGCCTGGTGAACTCGTATCTGCTGAGCGATGTAATCATCCAGGGCAGCTTTGGAGATCGTCTCCTCCTTGGCTGTTGACAGAGCCAGCAGATGATTTGATGTCTCTCCTCTATCATCTTCAATTATTATTGGAGGATCTTCAGCTGGAGGGTCCGACTGGATCATCATGCCCACCATATCTTGGAATAGAAGGGCCATTTGTTTTATATTGGCCGCTTGTTCCGCAGCTTCTTTGTCCTTCTTCTCGAGCATTCTTCAGAGGAATTCAGTATCAGTTTCTTGTTCCCGACGCTGCTCTGAGGTCTTCGGATTGTCTTTCGGCCCAGTGAGTGCGGCCATTGCAGTCAGCATCTCCTGAAGTTTCTGCTGCTGTTGTTCCTGAGCCTTCATTATCGACTGGGTAAGCGGTCGATGACCCGTGGAAGCACGGCTTTCCTATTTTCCGGAAGCCATATAAACGGTATGTGTTACCATGCCCCCAGACTTGGGGCGTTTAGATTCAGCGTCTTTGCGGTTCACCGCGGTCACAGGGGCTTTCTCCGGCCTTCTTCTCTTGTGAGCGGCTGACGTTGAGGGAGCCGTTGTAGTGGGCACCCAGACGGCTGTCACCTTTTGTGGCTTGACATGATGGTTTTCTCCTTGTCGATCTTTAAGCTTCTTTGATTGGTGAGAGTAGTCCTGGTCAATCACCGGTTCCTGGACCTGTCTCCAGACCCAGAAATCACTTAAAGCATTTGCATTGACCACTCTTAATTAAAAAATACTAGACTCGGCCCTAAGGACTTCGAGCTCAATAGGACAGATGACTAGTTATAGGCATCGACCGTTTATCCTAACCTGACTTTGCGGTGTCTAGGCAAGTGTGTCAAGGCAAGTGGTTACTTAATTAGGACCGCTACTTGTAGCGGGGAGCCTCCCACTTACCTGGCACTTACCTGGCCGCAATTGGCGGTGAAGAGACGGTTTGAGTTCCTATCTCTAGCCCTTTGGAACAGTTAGGAGCTGTCTAGCTGACCTAGGTGACCCTAGATCTAGGCCTGATTGTGCATTTTTGGCTGATCGAAAGTGTGTCTTAGCCCTTTATCAAAAAATTTTTTGCAAACAGTTCAAAATAAATAAAAAAGGGGGAAAATGGAAAAATCTTTTATAAAAACATACAACTTGTCGCGTAAAATCCTTGCACTCCACTTACACCACCTTTTCTCATTGACGTTTTCTTACCTCCACATTCTGTCTTTCATTTTTCTGACTACACTACCCCTTTAGTGTATGTCACTTTGGACTAGGGACACTAGCGCCCGATTAGTCCGTGTTTCGTTGGTACCGACCGACGAACCTTTCGACACCGAAGTCGAAATTCCGTCCACTTCCTTACCTCCACCTTCAAATTCTTCTTCCGAAGGTATGTCGGGATACAATCCTAACAACACCTTACCGACGGGACTGATTCCACCTCCGTTAGGTACAAATAACCCGAATCACCCGCCTGTTGAAGTGCCCACACGAGTCGCGCTCCAGGATCTCTTCTATCCTGTCCGCACCTCTTTACCTACCTGTCTTTCACCCCCACCGGCAAATGGGGACAATTTTGAAATAAAACCTCATTTCATCAATATGCTGCCAAAATTTCATGGATTGGAATCTGAAGATGCCTATATCTTTATCAATAAATTCCAAAACGTTTGCGCCATGATGAAAACTACCCAATTAAGTGATGACGCTATAAGGCTAAGGGTCATTCCTTTCACCTTATGTGACTTAGCCGAGAAGTGGCTATACAGCACAGCATCACATTCAATTAGAAATTGGGACGAGTTTATGAAAGCTTTTCTTAAAAAGTTCTATCCTCATCACAAAACTGCTAGAATCCGTAATGAGATTATACAATTTTTCCAGCTTCCTTCCGAACCATATTGGAAGTGTTTTGAAAGATTTAAAGACCTACTCGTCCAATGCCCTCATCATGGGATCGAAAGTTGGCAACTCTGCCAAACATTATACGAGGGATTGAACCCGGCAACGAAGCAGTTGCTAGAAACCATTTGTCAAGGTCACTTTCTAACCAAATCTAGTGAGGAAGCGTGGCAGTTTCTTAAGGACCTTAGTGAACAAATAATTCAGTGGGAGAGCACCAAGACCACATCATCATCTTCTTCTATTGGTTAATCTAGGGCAGGCATACATCAATTAGATATGTCGATTGCTATGAACGCCGAGATGGCCACTCTTACGAAAAAGCTAGAAGTGATTGAGACCAAAATCTCATCGTCTTCTCCTGCCCCTGTTGTGCCTCCACGAACTGTTTGTGCTTGTTGATCGGATCCATCACATCTTACCGAAGAGTGTCCTTACAATGCATCTACTCAAGGACATAATCAAGTCAATGCTGCCTTTCAGCAACGACAAAGAAACGATCCATACTCTTCGACATACAATCCGGGTTGGAGGAGTCACCCAAATTTCGCTTGGAACCAAATCAACAATTCCAAGGAAACAACAATTTTCAAAGGCCTCCTCCTCCACAACAACAAGCACCTCCACAAACTCAATTTCAGCAACCTTTCCTACAGCAACCTTACCCTAATCAAGTGAACAATTTTGTGCCTAACAATTTTGTGCCTAACAATTCTTACCCGCCAAACAATTTTGTTCAACCTAATAATGACAAGGTTACTTCGCTCGAAAGAAGTCTAGATGCGTTCCTAAAGCAATCTACACAATCTGCAGCAAGATTAGAGACTTCTATTCAATCTTTGGTGCAAAACAGTGCCTCACACGATCAAAACATCAAATCTATTGAGGCACAAATTGCACAACTCAATGCAGCATTGAGCGAGCGAGAAAAAGGAAAGCTTCCATCTCAACCACTGCCAAATCCCGGTCACGCACATGCTGCATATCAACAGCAAAATCATAACGTAAATGCTGTGACCACGTTGAGATCCGGAAAAGTGTTGCAAAACAATGTGGGTATTAACCATGACACCCCTGCTGGTGGTTCTTCTTCACCTTCTTCTTCTTCGTTAGAGCCTATTCTCCATCCTTCACAAGGCTCTTCTTCTTCTAGCTCGAACGGACCCACATCTCACAACACGAACACATCTACACGGGGATCCGTTCCAACTCAACAATCTGATCCGCAAAAATTGAACTCAACAACTTTTCAAAATGTACCTTTTCCAAACCGGTTGAGATCCAATAAACCAACTCCATAAATGGAGAAGATTGTCGAGTTGTTCAAACAGGTTAGCATAAATATCCCTCTTTTGGATGCAATCCAACAAGTTCCTTCATATGCAAAAATTTTAAAGGACTTATGCACCAAAAAGAGGAAGTCACAAGTACCAAAGAAAGTTTTCGTGGCTAGTGCTGTTAGCGATGCTCTTGTCCAATCTTTTCCCCAAAAGCATAAGGACCCCGGTTGTCCTACTATTTCGATCACAATTGGGGACAAGAACATCAATAGAGCACTATTACATCTTGGTGCTAGTGTCAATTTGCTGCCTTATTCTGTGTACGAGCAATTAGGCGTTGGAGAGCTTAAGCCCACTCATTGTACTCTCCAAATGGCCGACCGATCAATCACCCATCCTAAGGGAGAGTTGGAGGATGTGTTAATTAGAGTAGGGGATTTCATTTTCCCCGTTGACTTTATTGTTATGGATACACAACCTGTCGCTAACCCCCTGAGTCAATTCCGGTGATACTTGGTCGACCATTCCTTGCGACTTCTAACGCGGTGATCAATTGTCGTAACGGTTCAATGAATCTATCTTTTGGCAATATGACAGTTGAACTCAACATTTTTAAGTTGGGAAATCAGTCTGCCGAGCTTAATGCTAGCATACTTGATGTTTGCTCGATCAATGAGATCGCGGAGGAGGACTGTGAGTTCGAAAATTTTATGTTTGATCACAGCAGTGTTGACGCCACTAGTGCGTTCCTCCTAGAATCCGACATATCTTTCACGGCAGACAACGATTATGAGTGTTTCACCTTTGTAGACGATTTTGAAGACTCACCACCCGAGCTTGAGTCTTTTGCTTTTTCGGATGAGTTAGTTGAACCATCCGACTCGGTTGCGTACACTCGATTTGAACCTTTGATAGAATCCTTCGAGTTTGAAACAGTTACTCCATTGTTACCATCTATTGTTTCACCTCCTAAACTCGAACTAAAGGTTTTGCCGTCGCACCTAAAATATGCTTATCTAGGTGAGAATGAGACCCTACCCGTCATCATATCGTCCTCTCTAGCTCTCGACCAAGAGAAGACCCTTTTAATGGTCTTACAAAATAATCGGCAAGCTTTCGGCTGGTCTATGGCGGACATCAAGAGGATTAGTCCCATCATAGTTGAACATCATATACACTTGATGGATGATGCCAAGCCGACAAGGGATCCACAAAGACGCCTCAACCCCATTATGAAAGAGGCTGTCAAGAAGGATATTGTTAAATGTCTTGATAGTGGTATCATTTACCCTATCTCGGATAGCCAATGGGTTAACCCCATTCATGTTGTGCCAAAGAAATCGGGCATCACGGTCATTACCAATGAAGCAAATGAGTTAATTCCTACTCGCACCCAAACTGGGTGGCGAGTTTGCATCGACCATCGAAAACTCAATGTCGCGACAAGGAAAGACCACTTTCCTTTACCTTTCATTGACCAAATGCTAGAACGATTGGCTGGGCACGAGTTCTATTGCTTTTTGGATGGCTATTCCGGCTATAACCAAGTCCCCATAGCCAAAGAGGATCAAGACAAGACCACATTTACTTGTCCTTTTGGCACTTTTGCTTATCGTCGCATGCCCTTTGGGTTATGCAATGCACCCGCTACATTTCAGCGGTGTATGATGGAGATCTTTTCAGACATGGTTGAAAAGTTTTTGGAGATCTTTATGGATGATTTCTCCATTTTTGGTGACTCCTTCGACGAGTGTTTACTACATCTTGACGCAGTTCTTACCCGCTGTAGGGATAAGAACCTAACTTTAAATTGGAAGAAATTCCACTTTATGGTACGAGAAGGCATTGTCTTAGGACATGTCATCTCGCAAAATGGCATAGAGGTTGATAGAGCCAAAATTGAAGTCATTTCCAATCTTCCTCCTCCTAAATGCGTCAAAGATATCCGAGCTTTCCTTGGCCATGCCGGTTTTTATAGACGGTTCATCAAGGATTTTAGCAAGATTGCTAGACTCTTGACTCTCTTATTGGCCAAGGACACAACATTTGATTTTGACTCAACTTGCATGGAAGCGTTAGAGTCTTTGAAACACTCTCTCATTTCTGGGCCCATTCTTTCATCTCCAGACCGGACGCATCCTTTCGAAATTATGTGCGACGCATCAGATTTTGCCATTGGTGCTGTTCTTGGACAGCACATTAATAAGATGCCGCACGTGATTTATTATGCTAGCCGAACACTAAATGAGGCCCAACTAAACTACACAACAACGGAAAAAGAGTTTTTAGCAGTTGTGTTTGCACTTGAAAAATTCCGGCCTTATTTAATCGGTTCTCCAGTTATTGTATATACGGACCATTCAGCTCTTCGCCACCTTTTTGCGAAAAAGGATGCTAAATCAAGGTTGATACGTTGGATCCTCTTGCTACAAGTGTTTGACCTTGTCATAAGGGACAAAAGAGGATGCGAAAACGTAGTGGTCGATCACCTTTCACGACTTCCTTCTTCGCCTACACTTGAACTTCCAATCAAAGATGTTTTTCTCGATGAGCAACTCTTAACCGTTTCTTGCAAACCATGGTTCGCCGATATTGTAAACTACTTAGCCACCGGCTTGATCCCTAAAGATTGGTCGAAACAGGATAAACTTCGATTCTTGTCCCAAGCAAAGCATTTTTACTGGGATGAACCTTATCTTTTTAAATACTGTTTCGACCAAATCATTCGTCGGTGTGTACCGGAAAACGAGTTTAAGAGTGTGCTGTTTTTTTGCCACTATCAAGCATGTGGCGGGCACTTTGGCCCAAAGAAGACAGCTGAAAAAATATTGCAGTGTGGTTTCTATTGGCCACGACTCTTTAAGGATGCATATGAATACTGCAAGACTTGCTCCCGGTGCCAACACTTGGGCCGGATATCGCGGAGAAACGAAATGCCGCTCCAACCAATTTTGGTTGTGGATATTTTTTATGTTTGGGGAATAGACTTCATGGGACCATTTCCAAATTCTTTTGGGAATATTTATATTCTTTTGGCTGTTGACTACGTTTCAAAGTGGGTCGAGGTTGTGCCTAGCCGAACGAATGACAATAAGGTTGTCGTTCGATTTCTTAAAGAGCACATCTTTTCTCGATTTGGGCACCCTCGAGAGATTATAAGTGATAATGGTTCTCACTTTTGCAATAGGACTTTTGAGTCCTTAATGTGCAAATATTCTATCACCCACAATCTGTCAACGCCATACCATCCCCAAACATGTGGGCAAGCCGAGATTTCGAATCGACAAATTAAGCAAATCTTGGAGAAAACGGCTTCTAAAAACCGTAAAGATTGGTCACTCAAACTGATCGATGCACTATGGGCTTTCCGTACTGCATACAAGACCGATCTTGGTATGTCTCCATACCGGCTTGTTTACGGGAAGGCTTGCCACCTCCCAGTAGAGATTGAGCACAAGGCATTTTGGGCTATTAAAGAGCTGAATGTATCATTAGGAGATGCGGGCAGCAATCGAAAGCTGCAGTTAAATGAACTAGAAGAGCTGCGGGATGAGGCTTATGATAATGCCGTAATTGTTAAGAACCGAACTAAGGTGTTTCACGATAAACACCTTTTGCGAAAAACTTTTAAACCTGGTCAACATGTTTTACTCTATGATACTCGGTAACATTATCACCCCGGCAAGCTCCGTTCTAGGTGGAAAGGTCCATTTGTAGTTCGCACCATTTATCCGCACGGTGCAGTCGATCTTGAAAATTCAGAGGACGGTACTTTATTCAAAGTAAATGGACAGCGATTGAAACCGTTCCTCACAGCGGACCATTCGGAGGAGCTCCTGTTTTTGCAGGAGCCGATTTACACTGATTGATTTTCCTCCACTTTCACCCCCGAATTTCCAATCAATTTTCCCAAAACTTTATTTCAAATAAATTTGGGGGTGTGTATCATTTGTAAATCTGATAATAAGCAGGAAATTGCCGACACTATCGACCCACTTGGTGCAGCATGACAGTGAGGACACTGTCCAGTTTAAGTTTGGGGGTATGCTCGGTAAGTTTTCTTCTCTCGCATTTGCATATTCATTTGAAAACCCATCAAAATTGAAAAAATTCAAAAATTATAAAAGGTATTGTATTCAATTTTGGCTATATTTGACTTAAGTTTGACAAATAGGTTAACTGGCTACGAACAACTAGATCTTCGACTTAGTAAATTAAAAACCCTAAAAATAACCTTTCTTAAAGTTTAACGGTAGAAAGTATATGTCTTTGTAGTTTATTTAGAAATAGGCAAATTTTGGGTTCACTTCTTGGGCTAAGTCGAAATAAAGGAAAAGTATTCATTTTTATTAGAGTATATGTTTGAAAAATAATTCCTAGTTTAAGTATAGATTCTGAAAATGTATACCCTACAAATTGCACAATCACGCACCTTGAAACTTGGAATAGTAGAGGAGACCTTTAAAAGCTCTTGTCTAAAGTCCTTAATACGAAGAAAATAAAAGAAAAAAAAGTGAATAAAGAAAAAAAAATGAACACTGGTTTTTGTGATTGCTTAAGGCTGTAAAAAAAATAGAAAAATATTTAGCGAGGGTGCTTCATCACCTAGTGCCTTAGACCAACTAGTTTGGGAGTGACTGCTAAAAGCCTTGGGTGTTGCAAGACTAGGAATTACGCTTTAAAGTGCAAACATATCTTGTAATCGGTTGTTAGTACCTCAAGAAGTATTAACGGTCGCATGAAGGATGTGTAAGCAAAATTCAATTAAAAATTCACCAATTAATAAGTGCTTTGGACAACGGACAAGAGTATGATTGCTTGATTTGAATTTCCAAGTGTAGGGGTGATATATACACACACGTAGGGGTATGTGATTGGAGTTTAGATAAGAGAAAGGAATGAAGAATAAAACTTGTATCTTTAATAGAGTTGATAAAGATTCCTAAGTGGAGATGGAACCCTAGAAGGAAAACTTAGGAAATGCCGAAAGCTAAGTAAGTCTATAGAACATATATAATCTTAAGTTAAATGATGAGGAAGTGTGAAGAATATGGGTGGATACTTTACGAGTCGAAGATAATAGAATTCCTTGTTAGGAAACCTAATTGTAGAACAAAAGTTGAAAAGCCGAATTGATAGGATTTTGTGGGTAGTATCCGCTGAAAACCCTCAGGAGACAACACCCCTCCTACTAGGGACACCTAGAAGTTTAACGGCTTATTGCACGAGCTCAGTGCAATCGCGTTTCCCTGCGAAAGTGCAGTTAGAATTTTTGTCGAGAATAAAAAATAAGTTTGCTCGAGGACGAGCAAAAGGTAAGTTTGGGAGTATTTGTTCATATCATAACATTGCATTATTATATTCCCCATTCTTATGCATTTTACAATAAAACAGGTATTTTTGACCCATGTTTGCTACATAGTACAGGTTATAGGTTCTTGGAGCGAAAACAGTGAAAAAGACAAAAGACGATACAAAAGAGAGACTTTTGACCAACAAATAGAAGGATCTTAGTCAAGCCTAGACGAAGAACAGTTCACAATGTACAAGGCAATGTAAGGTCCAAGATGTCAAAGCAAACGGTTAAAAGACCACTACAAGTATTCACTGAAAGATCTGGAGAAGACCCAGAATCCAAATGGAGAAAAGAACCAAAGAATCAGCAAGATTAAAAAGCCAAGAAAAAGCCCACAAAAACTCAGCCAAGGATCTCTTTATTGGGCCGCGGAACCGCGGCCCAACCCCTACCCATGCCGCGGTTCCGCGACCGTCTTCTTCCCGTGTCGGTGGAATTTTTGTAGGCGGTGCGGGAATCAGTGAATAGGTCTTTTCTTAGGGGGAAATTTTGTAATAGCACATGTGCGAGTCATTTGTAACCCTAATTTTCCTATCCTCTATAAATAGGAACTTTAAATATTGTATTAGGGTATGCCTCTTTTTCATAAATAAAATTCAGATTCGTTTGAAGTTGGGAGAGCATCATTCTGTAAGTTCATTTTTTAATTTCTGTCTTAGTTCTATAATTAAATTCTTGCCCTAGATAAATTATTCTTTTGCCTTAGTTTAATCTAGTGTAGAATTTCTTAAACTGCAGTAGGTAATTAATCTATTAGATCTAAAAAAACAAAATAAAAATGATGTTCTTAATAGATCCCTTAATGAGCGAGTAATTTCCTCGCTTGTTAGGGTTAGGAATAGGGAAGAGTTTGAGAGATGAATATCTCTCATCTCTTTCGTGCCCAATCATTTGCAATAATTAGAACTTCATGCATGCATGCATGATCCGCTCCCTACGGCACCCTACCCACGAGGTAACGGTGAAACCGTAGTATAAAGGACCGGACATGCATGTCTTACATGAAGGTTAGAGCAATTATTAGGAAAGGACGGACAAGGATGTAGAGGAAGAAATATCGTTTCTTCCCAATCATCCTAATCCCCTTTACTAATAATTGCTATAACTCCTAAAAAGATTTAATTTAGGGCATTGAAAGAGGTGTGAAATTTAATCTTACCAAACATTACCTAGACCTAATCCTAGCAAGTTTCTTAATTCTCGTACAACTTAGTTTTTAGATTTAATTAGAAGATCCAACACCCATTGGAATTAGCTCGTAAGAACATTTAGGAAATTAACACCATCCCTGTAGATCGACCCGTACTCACCGGCTAGCTGCAAAGCGACGCCGTTCTTGATTGCGGTAAATTATTTTTGATCGTAAAAATCCCTCTAAATCATCACCAGGCTTCACGGGCTTTTTCTTCTTCTTTGAAGACTTTGACGGCTGGGCCTGAGCGTTTTGACCATCGCTACCAATTCTCGGCATCGGGCGCGATTTTAGCATTCCCTCAATGATCTCAGGCTCTAGCGGGCTTTTCCACCTGATTGCCGGGCATGTGTGAAAATCCTTCATCATTCTTTTCGTCTCGGCTGAAAGAGCGACCTCCCATGGAGCTTCTTCTATAAAAGAGCACGATGCCCCCGGTGTGTCCACCCTTTTAGGAGTGTGGGGACGCTCTTCCCTGCAGGCGCAAGCCCATGCAGTTAATTAGGCTATTGCATCAAGGTAACAACTTTCTCTTTCTCCAGATGGTCACTTCGTCTCATGTGTGTTTGTTTTGTTTTTGGTTGCCCGTGGATTGTATACGGAGACTAATTTATGTTGTCGCCCGTAGGGCGTGGATTAGTCCAAATCCGTATCTTCTTAGATTTGGGTTTGGGGTTGGGTTTAAGGATACGTTAGTCTCATTTTAGACTAAGATCAACTTAACAGTTTGTTAAGGACACGTTAGTCTAATTTTAGACTAAGGTCAACTTAACCATTTGTTAAGGACACGTTAGTCTAATTTTAGACTAAGATCAACTTAACCATTTGTTAAGGATACGTTAGTCTAATTTTTGACTAAGATCTACTTAACAGGATCATTTAGATCCAACAAAAGATCATTTGGGCTCTATTGTTTTAGTTTAGGGACTTTGCGGTCAATTGCCAGTTTAAGGACAAGGTGGTTCAAAGTTAAGGACATCATAGTCCATAGGTTTAAAGGACCCCACAGTCCGAGGTTAAGGACATCATAGTCCATGGGTTTAAAAGGACCCCACAGTCCGAGATTAAGGACATCGTAGTCCGTGGGTTTTAGGGACCCCACAGTCCGAGGTTAAGAACATCATAGTCCATGGGTTTAAAGGACCCCACAGTCCATGGAATGATTGGTTATCGAGACCCGTCACCTCTCTGAAGACGTTGAAGGATTACAACGACAAATATCAGAGGAGTGAAGAGATGCACCCTTGAACCAAAGTTGATTGGGAAATCTGTAGTCCAATTTGGAACTATGATCAATTAATTAGATTATGAGCACATTGGCTTAGTTAAATCTGAATTGAGGACTTATGGCCAATTTGGGCTAATTCCAATTAAGTTTGAAATGTTGGCCATTTGTTGGACTATTGAACACTTGCCTGGGTTCAGCCCATCATTATTTAGCAATGCTAAACAAGAGTTTGAAGGCTCTGATAACATTTTGTCTTTGAGCATTAAACATTATAGCTCTGGATTTTAAGGCTCATTTGAAGAGGATATTTGCCTCTAGAAAACATAGTCAATTTGGGCTAAACTGGTTTTAGAATAGTGTTAAACACTAAAGGACATCTGGTGGTCACGTGTCCTCACGTGATGTATTTAAAACGGTGTTAAACACTGGAGACAAAATGCTCAAAATAGTGTTAAACACTAGAAAGGAAGGGGTTACGTGGGGTCACGTGAGGCGCCTGAGATGGGGCCAGACCTCCTTTATTTTATTCTCAAATCTGCAAATAAGTGTTAAACACTTCTGATCTTCTGGCCATCACGTGTTGGCACGTGATGGATATCCATGTATTGATTATTAAAGTTTTTATTAAGGGTCACGTGAGGACACGTGAGAGCGCCCAAAATCAGTACTGCCTTTGCCTTTGCCTTTGTTCTCTTTGTTTTGAAGGTCACGTGGGAGCACGTGAGGCATTGCCTCTCGGCTAATTCCTTCTTATTTTGGGGAGTCTGTTTAAGGGTCACGTGACCTAGTCTTGTTCCTTCTTTTCTGATTATTGAGGATGGGGGTCACGTGTCACCACGTGACCCGGTTCTTTACGTGCATAGAGAGCTTTTAAGTCTCTTGTTTTAAGAATTAAATTCTCTGTAGGGTTAAACCCTAATTCTTTTTTAGAGGAATTAAATTCCTATGCATGTCGAAGAATTAAATTCTCATATAGGGTTAAACCCAAGTTCTGTTTTAGAGGAATTAAATTCCTATGAATTTGGGAGAATTAAATTCTCATATAGGGTTAAACCCTAATTCTGTTTTAGAGGAATTAAATTCCTATGAATTTGGGAGAATTAAATTCTCATATAGGGTTAAACCCTAGTTTTATTTGGAGGAATTAAATTCCTATGTAATTGAGAGAATTAAATTCTCATATAGGGTTAAACCCTAGTTTTATTTGGAGGAATTAAATTCCTATGTATTTGGGGGAATTAAATTCCTTAAACTCAATTCTCCCTCTAGGTCTTGGATCTGCATGGCAGAATCTCCCCGATGAGAATTAAATTCTCAACTTGTGAGGAGATCTGCTTCTGCAGATTTTCAACCAAAGGAAGAACTAAGTTCTTATTTAGAAGAGTTAAACTCTTAAATTGAGAATTATATTCTCTTTTTGTTTTATGGAGCTTAGATCTCTCACCTAGGATTTCTTTCTTTTCTCAAGAAACCTTCTTCTCTCTCTGGAGAATTAAATTCTCCTCTCTTTTTTCTCTCTGTTGTTTTCTTTCCTTCCCTCTTGGCTTTTATTTATAGGAGAAAGAAAAGAATCAGTTTGCTTAGTAAATCTTTTATTGAAAGATTTTAATTGATTTTGTAACCAACATGATCTTTTAGATCACTCAGTGAATTTTATTCACCATTGGATTTTTAATCCAAAAGATCTTTTATCTGTTATTCCTGGCAAATTTCAGGAAAATCTTTCCTTGTATAGAATCTTTCCATAAATTGGTGATTTTTAATCACCATTGGATTTTTAATCCAACGGTGCTCCATTTTACAGAGTATCATCTTTTTTGTTTCGATAGATTTAGAGAAATATTTTTTCAGTTATGATTTTTGATTCTCTCTTAATTAGAATTTAATTCTATTAATTCATAGATCTTTAGGAACCCATCACGTGTTGGTACGTGACCCCCTGATTAAGCATTTGACCAGAATTTAATTCTGTTGCTTTAAAAAACTCAGGAATTATCACGTGTCAGCACGTGACCCTTGGTCACGTGTTGGCACGTGATACCCCATTAGGATTTTTCCTTATTATTTTATTATACCTTTAATTATTTTTAGTGGGTTTAAAGGCCCATCACGTGTTGTCACGTGACCCCACTGATTACTTATTTCCAATTATTTATTTTACTCAGTGCCTACATGCTTTGCCTGTAAATGGTCACGTGTCTGCACGTGATGCCCGGTCACGTGTGGGCACGTGATGCCCGGTCACGTGTAGGCACGTGATGTCAGGTCACTATAGGCACGTGATGCCTCATAACTTTTGATCCCGGATGAATTATGAGGCCCATAATATATCAAATCTAAGGATTTTGCGAGACACTTTCGATATCATCAGAATTTAGCTGTTTCTCATTCGGCAGTTTGTCAAAATGCAGCCCGGAAAATACTGGTTCGCATTTTCTTCCTTAGATTACACGTGCATAGCATATTTGCTCATAACTTTTGATCCCGGATGAATTATGAAGCCCATAATGTATCAAATCGAAGGCTTTTTCGAGACGCTTTCGATACCATCAGAATTTAGCTGTTTCATATTAGGGAGTTTGTCAAAATACAGCCCGGAAAATACCGGTTCATATTTTCTTAAACGTATCGCTGCCATTTGATACCTTGGGCTCTTATGCGCAGAAATTTTTTAGCGGGAACAGGAACGTCTTTGTCGGTGCGCTCCGTACGAAGAGTGACAATACGTTCTTAAGGCAGCGCAACTATCTGCGTACCTCCATTAGTCAGGCTCAATTTTCTAACTTTTATTTTATTTCCGATATTGTTTATGTGATCATATTTTTCAAATAAATATTTTATAAAATCATATTCTTTTTTAAATTATTATTTGGCAATTAATATATTCCATGTATAACCATATCAACCATCTTCAAAAAAGTTATGAAAAGTTGATTTCTTTTTCTTTTTCTTTTTCTTTTCTGCCAAAGGTGAGGGCATAAAACCGAAATTTTATATATGACAAAAAAGTTACAAAATAAAAAATAAATGAACAAGATCAAGACTATCACAAAATAATAGTTCAAAATTGAACTTTTAAGAAATTAGGTAGTGCATTCCAATTGTGAGCAATTGATCCACCACCAAAATCTGTGACGTAAAAAAACTTAGCTATTCTTATGGAAGTATCTGAAATAATATCACAAAGAATAATCTCCTTAGTCTTACAATGGAACCTAAAAATTCGGTCATTTCGTTCTTTCCATACATTCCAAACAACATTCACAACCACCCTACGTAGAATCGCTCCAATCAGTGTTTTACTTAAGCTCTTACTTTGAATGATATCGATTAAGTCAAGAAGAGTAATGGGTGACGAGATAGTGACACACGAATCATCCAATTAGAGAATTGTAGCTCAAAAAATACATGATTGAGGTTTTAGGGATCAAGGTTGCAAAAAATGCATTGTCCGCCATCACGGATGTCTCTCGCTTGAAACAAATCGAGAGTTTTTAGTTTCCCAAAAGCGGCTTGCCATAGTCAAAAAGAGTTTTTTGGGGTATTTTTATGAAACCAAACAAATTTATTCTAAGGATAAATCAAAGAAAGTTGAGGTAATAATGATGCTTTCGCCGATTTTGTAGTAAAAATGCCCGAAGTAGAAGGTTTTCATGTTCGGTTACGGCAGCGCCCCGGCCATCAAACCGTGGCCAAACGCGGAACAAAAATTTATTGAACTGGCGCTACCATTACCCGATGCCCGGATTTACCTTAAACCCTATACTAGCAAAATATAAAAAGAAATTAGAATGGTTATACCGAGTTGATCCGTATCTTTCGGTCTTTAACTATCATCCCAAGCTCCTGGTTGCTCCTTAATCGAAATTTTGTTGCCGGTCTTCCTCCATCTACGATGATCCACCTTAGGGAAACGGCGCAAGCTTCAGCCTCGCGAAGCGAGGCAACCGACACTCCAAGGTTGCTAGAAATGGAGAGGAGGTTTAAGAATGCGTCACTATAATTTTCCTCTCATCACAATACTCAAGAGAGCAACTCAGGAAGATGAAAGAGGTGAGAAAACATGTGGCATGAACAACTCAAGAAATGGCTAAGTGTTTTCTCCAGATGAGTGAGAATGAGTGATGAAGTGAAGCAAGTGAAGAATCAAGTAAAGAATGATCAAGCTTCTCATGAAGTGGCCTCCTCCTCCCACTCACTCAATCATGCACAAAAAATATCTCTTCACCATTTTCCAATAAACAATTAAGACCCATGCCTCTCTACATTCCCCACCATGCTCATGCCAACTCACCTTCCACCTCATTTCCAAATTGATTTTCTAAAAAGAAAATCAATTAATGAGGTGGACATCTTCTAGAAACCATTCCGTATAAATACGGAATTCAATCCTGGTATACGTATTGAAATATATTTAAGCGTATTCGTACCAAATTGCGAATAGCCAAGAGAGAAAACGAATAGTGAACAATACTACTAGAATATATATATATAAATACATATATAAATTATTAAATCAAAACCTGATTAAATAATCCAGCTCAATCCTAAGCCGCTAGTATTATCAACCGTCCGATTAAAATCTGTGCAGCATGTGCACATATTTAATCGGGCACCTGTATGTACCAACATACGTCATCTACACCATATCGCCTGAACCGTGAAAACCCTCTGTGTGGGACTCTAAAGACTCGTCAATACGCTAGCAGTGGGTTTAACCACATGCACGTCAGCGACACTAGCTGTACGTAACGGCTACTCAGGTATTGAGCGAAAGGGAGGCCGACGAGCAAACTCATCCTGAACCCCTACTAAGCCTGACAGTGACAATATACATACAGTCCGGTCTGTCCGTCTAAGAGTATCGCATATCGAGTCTAGGGGGTGGATAAAGTCAGACCCCTAACAACGCGACATTTAGTGTCGGCATGAAACCCATCACCACCTGAGAAACTATCGATCCTGGATCGGTAATTCTCGTCCACCGTGGCCACGGATTTCTGGTGATGGCCACCCGTGCACAACGCGACATCAACCCCCAATACCGGGAGAGACGAATCCCTGACGATCCGATCACTGCCTCCATATGGCTCGGGACTGTACCCAACTAAAACCTGTTTGCACAACTCCTTTGATTCGTGGTAGGGTAGTAATCAAAGCACAGTGGAAACTCACACGAGACAAATGACGATCTCAGGTCGACAGACTAACCTGTACACAGTCACCTGGGAACTGCTATCTGACAATAGGTATAATACCAACTAGCAGGTTCCCGGTGTGTAACAACCCCAAATTTCCGATACAAATTTTTTTTCAAATTTTTTTTTTCAAAATCCATAAAGGGGTATTTATTACCTGAGCACAAGACTTAAGTAATTAAATAACTCCATTTTTAAAGTACAAAGAATTGATTTAAATTTAAAATATACTTGGGGTATTTAATGTTGCTGTTACCACTTTAAGTAGTTATTTTCCCACAATAATTACAAGAAGAAGCTTGTAGCTCATTGGTAACACCTTGCACTGCTGAACCAAGCCACCGGAGTTCAAATTCCCTGCCCCAGATTATTTTTTATATTATTTTGTTTTAAATCCTTTGGAAGCCCAACAGTCCACACACCATAACTCCCAAAACTTGAACTACACTTTAAAAACTAAAAATACCATAGCCTTTACCTGACGACCCCCCACCCCCCGGCACCCTGACTCGGCCGGCGGACCGGCCGACTCGGGCCGGCGCCGCCGGCCGGACTCGGCCGGATGGCTGAGTCGTCAACATGAAAAACCTGTCTTTTCATATTCCTAACCCCCCTGCACACTTTAAATTAATGGATCGATTCCAGAATACCCATTAACACCTAATTACTCAAATTTTAATGAATTTTCTATAATTTTTATATTTTTTTTATTAAAAACCCTTCACCTACCCTACCGCTAGCCTACCCTATAAATACACCCCCTACCCTCTACCCTCTCATCCCAAAATCCTGAGCCCACTCTCTCAAAATCTTCTCAAGAGTTGTGTACTTTGAAAACAAGTTCGCGGCGAAGCTCCGACGAAATTCCGGCGGAAATTCCGGCGACATTTTTAGGAACAACCGGCGACGAAGCAACGCCTCGGCAACCCCTTTAGTCCCCCCCCTCACTCCTTTACTTAATCGAAACCCGTAAGTCCCATTCTATCACTCTTTCTTATTCTCTAAAATACGAAATTACAAAACCCGACGGAATCGGAACAAATCCGATTTCCGATTCGGTTTTCTATAAAATTTCACTTCTCACCAATACATTCATTCTTAAAGATCTTTATGTTGACTATTAAACATTTAACAAATAATTTGAACAAGTTTCATCACATGAAATGATAGCGTTATCAAATTATCGTATTTTTCACTTAAATACCACAATGTTTCGATTTCACATTTAATCCCTTTAACTTTGCTATACATTTAAAGTAGAGCACGAGGTAATGACCTACCTCTCTACACATGCAAATACAACCCTAAACGATATCATCAAAAACTTAGAATACGATAAAACAATACTTTCATTTAAATACCATATTCTTAATAAAACCATTTCTAAAAGTTTTAGCTTTGATACACTTTTAAAACAAATACCTTTTACTAGGAATAATACAATAAGTTGTGGACATCGGTCGTTTATCTAAACCTGAATTTGTGGTGTCTAGGCTAAGCAAGTGAGAAATGTAACTTTAAAAGGCTCGTCTCACGGTGATTCGTGAGCGAATCCCTCATTTCCTCACTTGTACTTACCTGGCCACAATTGGCGGTGAAGAGACGATTTGAGGCATCTAACAACTTGTCGTTTAGACCACTTAGAAATAGCCTAGTCGACTTAGGAAACCCTAGAATCTAAAATACGGAAAATTTACATTTTACAAATAAATATCTTTTACTTTATAAAACCGTTTTCTAAAGGATTAGTATTTTACAATCTTTGCAAAGTACCGCTACAGCCCATTTTTGGGGAACCTGTTCGGGATGGTGCGGATTATCGCACATCCTCGGGCTTAGTGTGCGAGATTCAGACCTCCGCAAGGAGCATTCGGTCTCGAAGGTTTAAAATACGAAATCTTAAGAAAATGAGATTTTTGGAATATAAAATATTTATTAAAATTATTTTTGTATAAATATATGTATATTTATCATTTAAATATCTATTTTATTATAATATAAATATTCCACCTTTTTCTAAAAATCACAAGAACAAATTTTACACTAAAATACCATGAACTTCAAATAAATCAATATTACAGATAAATACCTTTATTTATAAAAACTAGGATATTTTCACTAGAAATGTCACAATATAAAATCCACCCTTATTACAACTCTAAAGACGAATAATAAATACTTGAGGTGTATTTTGAAAAGTATATAAAAGTGTTTTTACATAAAACCCCCTCAGGTTTTATAAATTACCCTAAGGACCCTAGCAATTATAGGACTTCGATTTACACTTCTAACTGTCTGACTCGGATTTGAGTCTGATCATTCTGACTTGAATATGATTCAAGTCAATCTACAATCTACAATATTCCAATTCAATATGAATACATGAATCCATGAATCCAGTTATCAATCTATACAACTTGACCGAACCGAACCATGGATATACATTCCATTTACATGGTTCTCCAGTTATTCCATTTACATGGTTTTCCAGTTATTCCATTTACATGACTTTACGGTTACAACCGTTTACTGATATCATGGTTTCGGTCAGTCAATCAATCAATTATACAATCAATACAATTTACAAGACAAACAATACAATCAAAACACTACGGGGTTTAAGGGGTAGACTGGTACGGAATATGTTAAAGGTGGCACGAGGTGGTCCCTTAAGACGTAATTACATCCATGTCGTTGTTCCGTGGTATTATCGACGGAGTCTTGTACTACAGGTTACCAAGGTCTCCGGTGTAAGTGGGACTTCCCTCGTATACACTGGCATCTTCTGTACCAGGCTATAAACAACAGCGTTAATATAACATTACAATATTATAAACAACATTAAAAGCTAGTCCCTCTCTCTCTCTTATACTCTCCGTCTATCTTTGGGACTTACCGAGCGACCTGTTCGCTGACGACATTCTATTCTTTCTTCTTTGAATGTCGTCAGGTGGTTTGGACCCGGCAGAGATCGAGCCATCTCAAGAAGACTTAGAGGAGTTTGCCGAAGACCCTGCACTTTAGTTTCATTGTACACATTTCCTTTCTGTACTTTTCATTTCCTGTTATGCCACTGTTTAGGCATCTTTTTATTTCAGTTGCATTTCCTTTTCATGCATTGTACAAAAGAATGTTAATAAATAATAGTTGCTGTTTTTACTACATCCTGTCTCTTGTGTATTTATTTTTTATATTGCTTAGATACGCTTAGCGTATATACTTCTGAGTATATACGTAGAGGACCAGTCGCATCCCCTTCGCTGTATACCGGGAAGCGGGGCGTGACACGGTGAGTCCGTCCAGTGTACTCATAACCCAATAAGCACATGTATACTATCTTAGGTGAACAAACTAACACCAATGGCTTGTGAGACCTGGCCACCACCCCTCGTCAGGGTCTCGATCAGTAAACACTAGTCTACACTGGAGTATCGATACCCAGTCTTGATACTCCCACGACTAGGGACATTTAAGGATGTGCTTATATACCCCCAGCTCACACATATATGATCGCCATTATAATGCTGGTAGTCAAGCAAGAATCCTATGGGCTTTATCAACATGTAATAGTGATGATAAAGACAAACCAGATAGCATACTATCATCTCGAGTAAGATTGTTCTACCGGTATAGGTCCTCCCTCAATCATCATAATCACCTGACTGCGACTACGATAATTGCCTTGAGGACACTATAGCCAACATTCCATACTATGGTATTTTCGACGATAGATCTATCAGTATTAACCGACCAAATCAAATACCATGCCTCAATTATATATGATGAAGTAAAATGAGGTAGCCACCACTCACCATGCCGAATAAAAACTGAAACCATGGCATTAAGCAGGATCCCAATATCATAAGCTAACCGCTCTCCAAAAACATCTAAAAGTGATTTTCCCTCGATCCAAGAGTCAAGAAAAAGATAAATTGAGGCATCTTTATGGATCCGATACTCGAATTTTTCTTTAAAAAAACTCTAATATGAAGAATACTTCTCATGATCGAAGAACTCTAAGATGATGAGGTTGTCCAAAAATTCCGAAATAAACTCCGTTTAGATGGTGCAATAAATACCGAATGAGTCCAAATAGCCCAAAGAACTTGTTTATGATAAAGTCTCCAACAAATCTTAAGTCAAGAGGCAATATTATAATCATGAGGACTAAAAATACCCAAACTATCTTTCTCTTTTGGCTTACAAATATCCCTCTACCTGATGGTAAAAAGTTTTGCACTGCCCCCAAAAAACCTATGACAAATAGCTTCAACTTTCTTATGGACTCTTTTTGGAAGATTGAAAGCTTGCGACTAATATTTTTGATTAGTAAGGAGAGCCGATCGAAGAAGCTTAAAACGGCCTGCAATATAAAGAAGCTTCAATTTCAATCCACTAAGTCAAGACATCAATTTATTAATTAAAGGTCGACACATTGTAGCATTAAGACTCTTGGAAGAGAACGGGAGACAAAGATAGTTAAAAAGTATTGGAGATAATCTTATGGTTAGAGATAATAATGGTTAGTTGTTGTGAATATTCTCTAGCTAGACTAAATCATAATTAGTTCTACTAATTAAACCACAAGAATTAAAACGAAAGGTAGTGTTATGATCTTTGCAAAATTGAGAAACGGATATTAAGTTTTTGGTTATGGACGGAACATGCAAAATGTTATGAAGTGTGACAGAATTAGAATTGGTATGCAAATAAGATGAGCCAATATGAGAGATACTTAAACATGTACCATTACCAACAACTTTGTCAGAACCATGATAATCAGAATGCAGCGAAAGATTGTTGATATCAGCTGAGATGATCTGTTGCACCAGAGTCTGGATACCAATTTGCATCAGATGGAGAAGGAGGAGACATCAAGTAGGACGATGGCTCAGATGAAACACCTCGAAAAGAGGTATCAAAGCGGCGGCAACAAGTGAGAACCGCATGACCAAAGTATCCACAAAGTTGACACTGTATTGATCTTGGATGATGCCGATATCCTGAGTTCTGATGGCGACCACGACCTTGACAACCACGCCCACCTGCACCCCCACGATTGCTCCATTGAAAGGGAGTGGAGGGTGTACAATCTTTCAAGGATGATGATTGCTTCGCAGTGACATTGGCGGCTGGGGTGACATCGTCAGTCGGTCGTTGATGACGTTCAAGGTGACGCTCATAGTTCAATAGTAAACTATGCACTTGATTTGGAGAGTGGTCATCCAGTTTTGTGAAAACGGATATCACAAAAGGATCGTACGAGGTGCCAAGACCATTTAGAGTATGGTCAATGAGATCTTGATCAGACAAAGAATGCCCAACAACAGCCAAAGAATCGACAAGCGTCTTAATTTTCTTGATGTAACCAGCCATCGTTAGTGACCCTTTCATGATGTTGGAGAGATCATGCTTCAGATCATGCACTCTAGTTCTCGAGGAAGAGGTGAATAAAATTTGTAGCGTTGATTGTGCAGATTGAGAAGAGGCACAGCCAACAACTTGTGCAAGAACACCTTCGGTGAGAGAAGCAAGTATCCACCCAAGCATGAGCTGATCTTGTTCTCGCCACGCTACATATTCCGGATTGATGGTAGTTTCAGCGTCATCAGATGAAGGTGCAATAGCCACAATGAACTCCGATGGGCACTCAAACATGCCATCCACATAACCAAGAAGACAGAGCCTCGAAGAGTTGGGTGAAATTGTGCATGCCAGAGAAGATAATTTGAGCTATCTTGTTTAACAGAGATCATGTTAAACACATTCTTGGACTGAAAAGTTGATGCAATATTTGAATTGGTGGGAATAATGGTGGCGGAGGTTGAAGAAGAAGACATTATTAAGTAGATGTTGAGTCAAAATGGCTCTTGATACCATATAATAAGAACAAATGATTTGGCGTATTAAATTGCACACTTTGCATTTCATTCTCACATCAATATATACAATTACAAATACATTGAATGCAGTCAACGTATATAGAGTATCTTATGATTTTGACTATATCAACAAACAACTAATAAGATATTTAGGAGAACTAATTATGATTTAGTCTAACTAGAGAATATTCACAACAACTAACTATGCTTATCTCTAAACATAAGATTATCTCCAATAAAGGAAGCCTCCCTTTCTTCCATACGAAGAGCATCGATGTTGGGTCGAAAATTACATCCCATTGACCAAAAGTTAAAAAGTCAAAATCAAAGTCGAACTGTAAACAAGTGGGTTCAAGCCCGAACTCAAGTTAAGTGGGCCCAAATCCGAACTCAAGTCAAGTGGGCCCAAGCCTGGACCAAACCGGTCTAAACTTAAGCATGAGTGTCGGTGTCACGCCCCGCTTCCTAAAATACGTAAACACGACACATGACAGAGCCAACCATACTACCTACGGCTAGGAATAATCCATCTATAGTCACATTACGGCTGTCAAGGTGATATTAAGAACATTAAAATAAAAATCTAGCTAACACATGTCCATCCGCTATAATAAATAAAATCAAGAAATGCATATAGCGGAAACGAAACAAGATCTAAATAAAACAATTTCTGAATCATGTCCCTTATGGGCTCACATCGATAAAAATAAAACTACGGAAAATAAAAGAAACTAAGCATCTCTAAACTAAATATCTACCTTCTCCTTGCTCGGCTTGCTTGCTAAAGTACCGCTGAATTTTCCTGCGATAATTTCAGAGGAACTGGGCCATGCAAAACCCAGACGTCAGTGCGTCATAATATCAAAATAATAGTAATAATCAGGATATGATGCTATGATTAAACACGAATATGGAAAAATAAACACAGGAGTAAAACAACAAGCTGTATGTATATGATGTGTATTCTAGAGTCTGTGCTTTTAGATTATCTATTCTACAAGTCTTTGAAATCAATTTAATAGAATCGTCGATATAAATTAATAGTATTCCGTTTGTGTCCGGGACCACGGTCAAGATTCTCGGGCTGAATCCAAGACGTGCCGCTAAACAGTAATCAGGTAACATGTACATATGAATGATGTCAGCAGCACCATTGCAGGGCCGGCTGGGTCCGTAAAGACTGATCAGTATCTGGAGTATCGAACTATTGAGTTACAAGTCAGTTTTCATTATCGATTTTCTCTTACCCCCAAGGTTTTGTGTTCAAATCAGATATTGATGATGTAAGTCTAATGCCAGCACAGGATCAAGCAGGTACAGGTCTTGTCTATGTAGACAATAAGTCACATCCGTCAGGACAATAAGTCAGGATTGTCGGCATTAGTGATAAGATCTAAGTAACAAGTCTGGTAGTGTGTCGTGAACATGTCATGCAATGTATATTAACCAGAATAAACACCAAATGTAAAACTATAACCAATATCGAAACACGGTAACCACAACTAATGCCAGAATATATATGTATCTATCTGTAATAACCGTTTCACGTCCATTACCATGTATATTGCAATCTAGATAACATACTGAACTTATATAGTAGTATGATAATATTACGATGATCCGGCATGTAACTAAATAAACCATTATCGATACGGATACAGACGGATACTATAAAACTTTACCTTGGTACTACTTGTTGAATATTAAAACGTATGTACTATAGTCAAGCATATAAATATCGATATAATCAAAATAGCATGTTGCAAGTTTAGAACTTGCCCAATCGAATCTTACGTCGAGATGCGGATGTTGCGTTCCGGAGTCGAAATAAAGTCACGACACAAAACTTACGCACGCAAGACTTGACCTGGCTGAGCAACTTCCTGACGTGGTGACTGGG
Source organism: Agapanthus africanus (assembly GCA_030015575.1). Taxonomy (NCBI): domain Eukaryota; kingdom Viridiplantae; phylum Streptophyta; class Magnoliopsida; order Asparagales; family Amaryllidaceae; genus Agapanthus; species Agapanthus africanus. The sequence goes on from JASDDO010000022.1 coordinate 612,908,255, forward strand.
TTAGACGACGACGGTGACTGGGTCGTCTGGATCGTCGGCGACATGCTCAACTCCAGAGAGACGATCTGAAGAAAAGAAAATAGATGAAGAAAGAAAGAAGAAAAGAAAGAGAAGAAGAAGTGGGTTGTTGGGGGTTGCTGGGGTTCTCAGGATATGGCGAGGGAAAAGATAGGGATGAGACGATCGGTGGCAAGGTGACGGCGAGGTGAGTGGCCGATGGGATTTTGAAAGTGAACGGGGATGAGCAAGGAGAAGAAGAAGGTGTATTGGAGGTCTGGGGTTGCTAGGGAGACGAGGAGGTGATGAAGGTAGCCAGGTGGCGGCGGGTTTTCGGCGACGAGGGGGTGACGGGTTCTTGGTGTCAGGGTCTGGGTTAGGAGTTTAGGGGTCATCAGGAAAGAGATGAGGAGGAGGTGTTGCCGGTGGTGTTGGTGAGGAGGAGACGAGAATAGGGAGAAGAAGGAAAATGAGGGAGGAAAGAGAGAGTTTTTTCGTTTATAATTATCATATCATATTATATTATATTATATTATATTATAGAGAGAGAAGGAGAGAGAGGGAGAGATGTAGGGACGGGGATAGGGAGAGAGAATTGGAGAGAGAGAGACAGAGAGATTCGAGAGAGAGAAAGTTTTATTTTTTTTTTAAATAATTAATATATTATATATATATATATATATAACAGTATATATATTAAATATATAATATATATGGTAAGATTTTGCAGATAATACCGGATCTCTCTAAATATTGCCCGTATCCCTCTAAAAATCTAGTTTTTAAATATGAAGAATATACGTAAGAATTTAAATCATGATGCAATATCCTATAATTAAGAACATATACCCCAAATAAAGATCTACGTAAATATACGTAGCGATCCAAATACTAGTCTGTCTAACCCTTAGGATACAGACACGATATATGTGCACAACCACCCGATATGGGGTACTATGACATGCAAGGCTAGATGGGAAAAATATTATTTGGTTTTATATTGTATTATAAAAGATATGTAGATTCTAAAATATATTATATATGTATATATATTCTAGATTTGCATGGATACACTGTTCTAGCAAATATTTGATATAATCTAGAACTATGTTGGATTTCAAACATGCGGGTCGGGTCGGATAATAACCACAGCTGCTAATTGCATCATCGCAACCCAAAAGCAACAATAGCAAAGAATTTTGCCGCAAGATTTGAAATACCCAAAATATATAGTATAAATTTGCTAGGGTGTTACAGCCGGCCCCATGCCAAGAAAAGGGAAATAAAATGCAATAAATTAGTTTGTATAAATAAGTAATGTAAGAAAAATAGGCAAAAGGTCAATTTTTGTAAAGCCAATGGCTAATGTGCAAAAATTATGTACATGGACAAAGAAAAGAGGCAAAAAACCAATTTGTAAAGCCCAAGGGCTCAAATAAAAAATGTAAGGGGTATTTAAACCCAAAAGAGTTTGAGCCTCCATTAAAGAAAGAGACAAGTCTTTTTTTCTTTATCTTTTTCCTCAAGAAAGGGGATCCCCAAAAGAAAAGGAAGTCCCTTTTGGGTCTCTCTCATCTTTTTCTTGTTCAATACAACTCATCAAAAGAGAACCCATCTCTTTTGGAAAACCCCATCTCAAGAAATCGAGATCCAAGACCAAAATCAAGCTAAGGGACAACCTTTCTCATCAAACTTGAAGATAGATTTCACCTCGAGCAAGCATATTTGAAACAATAAACTAATAAAATCGATAAAAGCCCTCGGCTTTCATCACCCGACGCTGGATCTCCCACGAGAATATGGGTCACAACCTATGTTCCTCACCGGAACCACGCTAAAAGGAGTTCCCTCTTTTGGAATCTCCCCCAAAGGGAGGTCCCAACTTTCGGAAATCTCCACGGGTCCTGCTTTCGGAACTCCACCTAAAGGGAGTTCCCGTTCTTGTTCTTGGAACCACCCCCAAAGGGAGGTTCCCACTCTCGGGACCTCCCTCAAAAGGGAGGTTCCCATTTTCGGGCCCCCAGGGATCCCGCTTTCAAAACTCCCTCTAAAGGGAGTTCTCGCTCTTGAAACCTCCCCCAAAGGAGGTTTCCGCTTTCAGGACTGTAATACCCAGTTCCTTGTACTCTTTTATCTGTATTTCTAATAATAATTTTGTAAGATATATATATGACTTAGAGGCCATTTCTTGTAATGGATACTATGGATATGTATATATGTACATGACAATTTTTTTCGAAATGATAGTATGCTATGTGATTTGCCTTTATCTTAACATGTGCGTATATTTTACTTATTATTATGTACTACTTATACATGTTGATAAAGCCCATATGATTACTGCTTGACTACCGGCGTTATGATAGCGGTCATACTTGTGAGGGCCGGGTAGTCTATAAGCATATCTTTAAACTGTCCCTAATCGTAGGAATATCGAGATAGGGCATCGATATTCCAGAATAGACTAGTGTATACGTTTCTAGACCACGACGAGGGGCGATGGTTAGTCTCACAGCCATTGGTGTGTTTCACCTAAAATTGTATACATGTGCTCACTGTGGGTGGGTATACTGGACGGACTCACCGAGAACCGTTGAATGGTATTATACCTAGCGTCAGATGGCAGTTCTCATGTGGCATGCGTACAGGTAGTCTGTATACCTAAGATCATCATTTGTCTCGTATGAGTTCCCACCATGTTTTGATTAATACTCTACCATAGCTCAAAGGAGTCGTGCAAACAGGTTTTAGTTGGGTATAGTCCCGAACCATATGGAAGCAGTGAGTGATTGTTGGGGATTCTTCTCTCCCGGTATAGCGAGCCAATATCGTACTGTGTTTGGTTGGTCAACACTATAAGTCCCTGGCCATGGCAATTGAAGATTACTGATAGTTAGATCAGTAGTTTCTCGGATGGTCTTGAGCCACACCAACAAGACTTATCGGGTTAGTAGGGGTCTGACATAAACCAACCCTAGACCCAGTATACGATATTCTCAGACGAACAGACTGAACTGTACGGATATTGTCACGGTTAGGCTCGGTAGGGGTTCAAATGAGTTTGCTCGTCTGTCTTCTTTTTGACAGGTACATGGGTAGCCGTTACGTACAGCTAGTACCGCTGACGTGCTTATGGTTAAACCCACTGCCAGCGTACTGTCGAGTCTTTAGAATCCCACACAGAGGGTTTCTCTGGTTCAGGCGAAACAATGTGGAGGCCGTATGTTTATACGTGCAGGGTTTCGATTGATTACGTGTTGTAACGACTCTGAAATCTTTGTACAGAATTATTTGTTTAAATGTATAAAAAAGGGTATTTTAACCTGTGTAAGAGTTATAAGTTATTTTTGTTGAATAAAAGTAAGAAACAACTTGTAGCTCACTGGTAAAGCCTTTACACTGCTGTGACGTAGCCTGTGTGTTCGAATCCCATTGGCCCCAAATTTTTTTAATATTTTTCTTTTTAATATTTCGAAAGCCCAAGAGTTGCACGTGCAATTCACGGAGAATCGAAAGGTTTCAGAAAAATCAAACAGGCACAAAGAGGAGTAAACACAAATCTAAACACGTGGCACGAATCTCAAGACAAACCCTCAAGATCCGACCGCCCGTTTCCTTCATTTCCCCGCCGCCGACGGTCTGGATTGCCCTGTTTGCCTCCATGCTTTGCACACTCGTCTCTTCAGCTCCTCTCTACTCCTCTGCACTGTTTGATTTCCCTGCAATTAAACAGAGACTATTCAATTCACCATTTAACACCCATTTTAATTCTTTTAATCCAATTTTTAATTCCTAAACCCTAAATTCTTCACTATAAATAGCACCTCATCCCCTAGCTCTCCCCCATTCTGAAATTTCTATCAAAAATTATCTCAAACTCTCTAAGCAACTAAGTGGAGTTGCAAACCAAGCTCGACAACCGAAGCCTTTCCGATGAAACCACGACCCCCGAAAGCTTCCCCTCTCTCTTGTTAACAAGCTAAACCCGTAAGTTTCCCTTCTCTCTCTATTTTTTTCATCTCAAATCGCCTTCTAAAAACACATTGACAAAATGGAGTTAACTCAGATATAATATTGTTTCTAACAATTGTACTCCACTTTATAAGCAAAATATGTCAAATTAATATCCTCACACTACTCTTAACCTTATTTATATCATTTAGCTTTTAGTTTAATAAAATTTTCCATGTGAAATAATCATAAAACAAAGTTTTCTTAAAAATACTATGAACTTTAATATAACCGTTGTTTCCCCTAATCAGAGAGCAAAGCTTTATTCAAAATTTGAAATTTGAAATGAGGCAGCGCTATGAGTCGAAGACTCTGAGGCAGCGCTCACGTGCAAAGTACGAGGGCGCTAGCGCCAAGAGCGCCAGAGTCAAAGACCCTGAGGCAGCGCCCACGTGCAAAGCACGAGAGCGCTTGTGCCAAGAGCGCCAGCGCTAAAGACTCTGAAGCAGCACTCACGTGCAAAGCACAAGAGCGCTAGCACCAAGAGCGCCAGCGCTAAAGACTCTGAGGCAGCGCCTCACGTGCAAAGCACGAGAGCGCCAGCGCTAAATACTCTGAGGCAGCGCTCACGTGCAAAGCACGAGAGCGCCAGTGCTAAGAGTCAAAAGACTCTGAGGCAGCGCTCACGTGCAAAGCACGAGAGCGCCAGCGCTAGAACTAAATGTTCTCCACCCTTGGATCAAAGATCCAATGAAGATGATAAATCATCAAGTTACCAAAATAAAATTCTTTTGAGGAAATACTCCTCAAAATCTTTCCAAACAGGAAAGATTGTGCTCTGTAAATCATAGGACCGTTGGATCAAAGATCCAATGGTGATTAAAAATTCACCCAAATACAGAATAAATTCTGTATGGGAAAATATTTTCCCAATCTTGTTAATAACAAGAAAACTATCTTCTGTAAAACAGAAGCCCTTGGATCAAAGATCCAACGGTGGGAAACATTTCCCAAATCAACAAGAAATCTCTCAACGTGAGATTTCCTTAACCGATTCAACAAATCAGCCTCCCCTATATAAAGGACCCAAGACTTCAAGTCTTAGGGACAGAAACCTCCCCATAAGTTCTCAAATCGAAAGAAGAAGAACGAAAGAACACCCCATAAACTTCAAGTTCTCAGAAAAGAAAAAGAGAAGAGCAAGCTCTAAGAAGAAGAAATTTTCTTCAAGATAAATAAAAAGAAGAGAGATCATAACATCCCCTCTTTATTTGAGAGTTTAGCTCTCACATCAGAAGAACTTAGTTCTTTTTCTAGATCACAGATCTATAAGAACAAGTCTTTCACAAAAAACAGAAGAGATCAAAGTATCTCCTCACAAAAAGAAGAACTCAGTTCTTAGATCCATGAGACAAAGTCTCTTATAAACCGAGAATTTAATTCTCAGAGCACAGAACTAATCAGAGCTGCCAAAGAAGCGCCTTAGCGCTCCAATTTAAAAGAAGCGCTTTAAGCGCTCCAAGTTTGGCACTCAGCGCCAAGCGCGTCACGTGCTCCTCACGTGGGCACTATTTTATAAGAAGCGCCTTAGCGCTCCAACTTAAAAGAAGTGCTTTAGCGCTCCAAGTCTGTCGCTCAATGTCAAGCGTGCCACATGCTCCTCACGTAGGCGCTATTTTATAAGAAACGCCTTAGCGCTTCAAGTCTGGCGCTCAGCGCCAAGAGCGCCACGTTCTCCTCACGTGGGCGCTATTCTAAAGGAAGCGCTTTAGCGCTCCAGCGCTCCAAATCTGGTGCTCAGTGCCAAGCGCTCCACGTGCTCCCCACGTGGGCGCTGTTTCAGAAGAAGCGTCTTAGCGCTCCAAGTCTGGCACTCAGCGCCAAGCGCTCTGTACATAAAGCGCTCTATGCCATAAAGAGTGTTCAACACTCAATAAAAAACAAAAAGAAAGTGGGTGTCAGTACCCCAATAAATGTTTAGCAGTATGTGCACAGAGAAAGGACTATGTCCTAACAAGTGTCTAACACTTTATAAAAAAAGAGAAATGATAGAGACTCAGTGGGCTCAGGCCAAGTTGGCCGAACTCATTATCAACTAAGCCCATGCGCTCTTTATTGGACTCAGTCCCAGACAAGATTATCAAATCTTTGATGAACATTCACTGGTTCAAGGGTATATCTCTCCACACCTCTGATACGTGTCGTTGTAATTCTTCAACGTCTTCAGAGAGGTGGAGGGTCCCAATAACCAATAACTTTTGGTGCATTCCCAAATTGGCTAAACCAGAACCCCACAGACTATGACGTCTTTAAACCCCACAAACTATGATTTCTTTAAACCCTACAGACCACGACATCTTTAAACATGGACTATGAAGTCCTTAAACTCCATGGACTATGATGTCCTTAAAACCAATGGACCGCAATGTCCTGAAACAAACTATGGACCGTAACGTCCTTAAACTAAAACGATAGGGCCCAAATGCTCTTTCATTAGATCTAAATGATCCCAAAATCCTGTTGAGTAGATCTTAGTCTAAAATTAGACTAACGTATCCTCAACAAGCATTTGAGTTGATCTTAATCTAAAACAAGACTAACGGTCCTTAAACCAATCCAAACCCAAATCTAAGAAAATACGGATTTGGACTAATCCATGCCCTACGGGAGACAACATAAATTAGTCTCCGTATACAATTCATGGACAACCAAAAATAAAACAAACACACATGACACGAAGTGACCAGCTGGAGAAGGAGAACGTGATTACTGCGATACGGTAGCGTAATTAACTGCAGGGGCTTACGCCTGTAGGGAAGAGCATCCCCACAATCAAAAACCCCTCGTAAATGAGGGGGGATCTGATGAAGTCTGCTACAACGGCCGCATTTGTCTAAACCTCCAATATACGGTGCCATAAATCAACTTGGCATCTTCGGAGAGGTGGATGGATAAAACAGCGAAGAGCGTCCCGTATATTGGAGGCCGGACGTCCCGACGTCTCGGTTGCGTCTTTCGGCGGAGAACAAGCGTATTTTCAATAACTAGAGTATATGCCTTTAGATCATTCACGGGGTAACAACCTACCCATGCACACTATAGTTTCATAGCACGAGATTCTAAATATATGGTTTATTCAAAGAATAAGCTTTTCATTAAAATACCACAGTTTTTACAAAAAAGGTTTTCTTTTTAATTGATATTCTTAAATTCTTGGCAATTGCGCCTCTACAACCCTCGTTAGGTGACCCGCTAATGGATGATGCGGATTATCACACATCCTTGGGATAGTAGAGTAAGATGCAGAACTTCTTACGGAGTATTCGGTCTCGAAAGGAAATAAAAATGCGGTTTTTAAGAAATACGACTTTTCTATACAAACTTTGAAAAATTTATATAAAAATAAAAATCCGTATTTTCAATGAAAACAACTTGTGAAAATATATATATTTTTTAAATGAAGATTAAAATTTTAATAAAATACCACTAAGTTTATAAAAAGAGATAGTTTTCATTAAAATACCATTAACTTTCAAAATCTAAGATTTATCGCTAAAATACCACAACAATTAAAATACATGTTCATAAAAACTCTAAATATTATAAATCACCCTCGAGGTTTATTTTTTAAACAAAATTAATATTTTTCATAAAACTTCTTCGAGAAATAAAAACAATGTAAACAAACAATATCAAATATTAAGGACTTTAGATTAATATAGGCTCAAGCGGTATCATTTCTCTTGAGTCCCAGGTAGCCGGAGAAAGTGAGTGTTTGCCTATTCAGGTTAGACAACTTAACGGAGTTATCAAGTGACAATTGTCTTGGATAAAGACACAAATCCTGCCGTCCATGTGCAGCAGTTGTCCGATTTTCTCCTGAATATAAGATCTTTAACAGTTAAATCAATTAATATCAAAAAGACCTGAACTCGAATCCAAACCCGAATCTAAACTTGAACTTCAACTCGAATCTAAACTTGAACATGAACTCGAACCCAATCTACTCGAACTAACTTGACTCGAACCAAAATTGCAATTGACATGACTCGCATTTTACTCGACTCACTCGACTTCATTCTACATCTTTTGCAATTTATGGTTTCGATCAAGACATGTTATAATCAATCAATCAAATTAATTAAGTATATTATACAGTTATAGACTATTTAAACTCATAGTGCTTGGGATAGTTTCTTGTATGAATCCAACGGAGTTTCAGGAGTTCCGTATTAACCTTTTTTTTTATTTTACTCGAATATCAGTCAGGTTGACTCATCCACAGCCTAGAGCCCCGATACTAATACAGGAAATGGGCCCGTATTTTCTTGCTCCTGGTGCCCCACTCATGGGCTCGTGAATACTTCTACGGCTGTGTTGACATCCACACTTGAAACTTAACGTTAACATAGTGACCATATACAGACCTATAGTACATATTTACCCATGAACATATACTTTTACTCGTCATATATGTATTTTATACTTACATTTTACTCTCACATTATCCTTGGGACTTACCGAGCTCTAGTTCGCTCACGGGTATTCCACCCACCCTTGTTTTCTTAAAATGTTCGTCAGATACGGTCGAGAAGAAGGAAGTGGAGGCCACAAAGGAAGAATGCAACCGGATTGCTACTCAGGATTAGCTTAGATTCACTTTTATTCAGCTTATGTATGCCACATGTTTAGGCATTTTCCTTTATTATATTTACTTTCCAGTTGAAACTTATGTACTTGTAAATATTTAAAGTTGAATGTAAATAAAGATGTTTGTTGAAAATTTTACAGTCTCTATTTATTCTTACATTGTGTATTATTGTTTCAATACTCTTAGTATATTTATTTGGGAATGACCTTCTTTGAATAAATATGCCGCGGGCTTCCCACGTCATCTTTTCCGTCTACTGGGAAGCGGGACGTGACAGGTTTTATTAGTGGCCCATGCAGGTCAGTTCTGCATGAAGTCGTAAACAATATACCATAAGAATTAATGAATTCAACAAATATTAACATTTCTTGCATTTCAAATTCCTTGAATCTATCCTAACCTATCTTTTATATTAAGGTGATGGACTCTCCGAACAATATCAGCACAAACGTCAACGGAAATACTCCACCGCCTGCACTACTACCATCATTTACCGTTGCAGCTCCTATCAATGAGCAAACGGTAATTCTTGAAGCTATTAAGAGCCTATTAGAGGGTCAGCAGCAGTAGACTGCTATCCTTATGAATCGCCCCGAAGCCGAAGCACCCGGAGTTAAGAAGTTTTGGGCACTGCACCCAAAGAACTTCTCAGGAAAAGAAAGTCCGCTTGAAGCTGAAGAATGGGCTCAAGCGATTGAGGATGACTTGGCAGCAGCCCAAGTGCCAGATATAGCCTTGGTGAGAGTTGCTAAATTGCAACTGACCGATAACCAGGGTATGGTGGAAGGCTGAGGAGAGTTGTCTCGCGCAACCGATAGAATGGAGAACATTCCGAGATCTCTTCGATTCCAAGTACTTCCCAGAGACTTCCTACATTGACATGGAGCAGCAATTCATGCACTTATAGCAAGGCTCGATGTGGGTCAAGTCGGTGGATGAATATGATGCCGAGTTTACCATGTTCGACAGGTAAGACATAGTTTCAAATTCAATTTTCTTATCTCACTTACAACACTGCTAACATAAGATTGTAATAGGTCCGCTGCACACCTTATTCCCACTGTTGAGATCCGGGCACGACGATTTCAGCAAAGGTTGGACCCTGAAATCCAAGCTGTGCTTGCTAGAGGGGATTTCTCAACCCATGAGCTTGCTTTCAAGGTTGCCCGATGCTATAAGGCGGTTGTCAAGAAGAAGGGAAGGCCGCAGATTGCCAGTGTGAAACGTCATGTGTACCAGATCACGGGAGGAGCCTCTTCCAGGCAAGGTTTAAATGGACCATCTCGAAGGCTAGTAGGTTCGTTCTCCAACAACAGGCTAGACTTTTGCATCTGCTGCAAAAGAACAGGGTATCTTGTGAAGTACTGTCGTAGGGCGAACAACTTGTGCCTGATCTTTGGGTTTTCTACTCACGCCATCAGAGTATGCCCCCATAACCGAGGACCTAACAACCCTTCAGCTAGACCAGCGATTCAAGCTCCTCCTACCCGGTTAGCTCTACCAACTCCAGCTTCCCGCACCCAGACCGCTCAACCCCAACGTCGAGTGTTTAACCAGGCACAGAGAAAAGTGCTGCGATGCCAAGCATTCACTATGTTGGTCGAAGATGCCGAAGCTACGGGTCAGGTTATCACTGGTAAATCTCTTTCCTATTCTCTTTCAAGTCTTTTCAATTCATAGCCATCTTAAATTTGTTATACTTAAACATATCCTACACGACTTAGGTACAATCTTAGTAGCCATCCTACCTGCACTCACGCTCTTCGACATTAGGGCATCGCATTGCTTCATGTCGCAACGCTTCATAAGAACTCATGCGATCCCAGTTAAGCCGCTCGTATCCAGCTGGAATATCAGTTCAGGAAACAACGTTCTAAAAGCAACCTTTGGATACGATTTGTGTCCAGTGGTCATCTGCAGTCGAGAATTCTATACGGACTTCAAGATACTGGACATACCGAATTTCAATGTAGTCTTGGGAATGGACTGGCTGCGAACGTTTTTTGCTACCATCGACTGTCGCCAAAGGAGAGTAGTGTTTGAAATACTAGATCACCCAGTGTTCTACTTCAAAAGTGGAGATCCGACCTTGTAGCCTATCATCTACAGAGCAAAACCAAAGAAGGCAGAGATTGCAGCATTACAAGCGGAAGGATCGAACCCTGTTCCCGCCAAAAATTTCTGTGCAAAAGAGTCCAAGGTATCAAATGGCAGCGATACGCTTAAGAAAATGCGAACCAGTATCTTCCGGCCTGTATTTTGATAAACTCCCCAATGAGGAACTATTAAATTATGATGGTATTGAAAGAATCTCGAAAAAACCTTCGATTTGATATATTATGGGCCTCATAATTCATCCGGGATCAAAAGTTATGAGCAAATGTGTTATGCACATGTGATCTAAGAAAGAAAATGCGAACCAGTATTTTCCGAGCTGTATTTTGAAAAACTCCGGAATGAGAAACAGCTAAATTCTGATGGTATTGAAAGAATCATGAAAAGACCTTCGATTTGATATATCATGGGCCTCATAATTCATCCGGGATCAAAAGTTATGAGCAAATGTCTATGCACATGTGATCTAAGGAAGAAGATGCGAACCAGTATTTTCCGAACTGTATTTTGACAAACTCCGGAACGAGAAATGGCTAAATTCTGGTGATATTGAAAGCATCTCGAAAAGACCTTTGATTTGATATATTATGGGCCTCATAATTCATCCGAGATCAAAAGTTATGAGCAAATGTGTTATGCACATGTAATCTAAAGTAATGCTCTACTACATGGGGAATGCATTTTTTAGTCCCACATCGGGAAAAGGAGAGATAGCTTCTCTACCACTCCCATATAAATAAGAGGGGATACCTCTTAGAAAGGGTAGAGTTAAATCCTTAAAGGATTCAATACTCAAAGGAGCTTAGTTCTCCAAGATAGGAGCATGCTCCTCCATAATGCGCATATGCGCAAGCGCCATGTGTGCTACGTGCAACGCACGTGTGCCCGCCATGCGGCACCACATGCAACGCACGTGTGCACCACATGCAACGCACGTGTGCACCACATAAGAACATTTAATAATATTAAAAGGAGCCTGTTCTCCATATATAGAAGCCCTGCTTCTCCTCATAATGCGCATGTGCGCTACGTGCAACGCACGTGTGCTCGCCACGCACGCACCACGTGCAACGCACGTGCACACCACATGAGAACATTTAATATAATTAAAAGAAGCTTGTTCTCCATATATAGAAGCCCTGCTTCTCCTCATAATGTGCATGTGCGCCACGTGCAACGCACGTGTGCCCGCCACACGCGCACCACGTGCAACGCACGTGCGCACCATATGAGAATATTCAATTAAAAGGAGACTCGTTCTCCATAGGAGCTTGCTCCCCCCCATAATGCGCATATGCGCAAGATCCATGTGCGCTACGTGCAAATATGAGCGCCCAACACGTGCGACGCACGTGCGCCCAACACGTGCGATGCACGTACGCGAACGCAAAGAAGCCTTTTTCAGCAGCGAGAAGCTTAAGCTCCAGCATGTTCTTCCCCCCTAATGAGTGAGACATGGTTCAAAGGGTACATCCCTCCACACCTTCGATATATGGCACTGTAATCTCTCAGTGTCGTCGGAGAGGTGGTGGGTCCCAACGACCAATGATCCTTCTTTCTAAAATAAAAAAAAAAAGAGAAGAAGAGAGAACATTGACAGAGAAACAGAGAAAGAATTCAGAGAACTCCTAAAAAGAAAGTTTGAGAAGAAATCAGAAAGAAAAGAAGGTAAACCTTTGAAAAGAAGAATTTCTTCTGAAAATATCAATGATCTAAGAACAAGATCAAGATCTTAAAATAAAAAGAAAAGATCAAATAATAAGAATAAAATAAGAAGTAATATACTTCTTTATTAGATCATTTGATCTACACAAAGGCATTGCCTTTTGATGAACCACTGGTTCTGGAATCTTAAAAAGATTCTTTTCTTGAATCCAAAATTGGATCAAGATATTAAAACAGTGCCTTGCACTTGTAAATCTGTACTGTTGCGCTCTTGGGTTGGCGCAAGCCACCAGAGAGCGCCACGTGTCAGCTCCAGAACAACTTGCGCTATGCGCTTTTAAAATAGAGCATTGCTCTCTGAAATTGGTGCAACTCACCAGAGCGCGCCACGTGTCAGTATCGCACTGCGCTAACTGCGCTTGTGCTCACCAGAGCGTGACACGTGTCACCTCCACATTGCGCTTGCGCTCATTAATTAGCGCAAAGCGCCAGACAAATGCACTGCATTGTTTACTGAAGGGGCCAGGCCCAAGTCAAAAAGGCCTAGTAGGCCAAAATAAATTGCACTGCAATAAAAGGGGCAGAGCCCAAATAAAATTGATGCTCTGCATCATTTATAAAAGGGCAGAGCCCAAACAAAATAAAATGCAATAAAATGGCAGAGCCCAAACAAAATTGATGCTCTACATCATTTATAAAAGGGCAGAGCCCAAACAAAATAAGAAATGCAGTGCATTATTAAACAGGGGCAAAGCCCTAGCACAGGCCTAATAGGCCAAAGACAAATAAGATGTTAAACATTTCTAAACTGGACTTAGCCCAATCATGGCCGTAAGTCCTCAAATTAAATTGACTGAGCACAGCTGCTCTCTTAAATCAATTTACATCCGGTTCGAGGGTACATCTCCGAACTTCTCTGAATCCTATCGTTGTAATCCTTCAACGACGTCAGAGAGGTGACGGGTCCCGACAACCACACATCAACACAGACTGTGGGGTCCTTAGACTCATGGACTTATGCGTCCTTAAACCAAGACACGGACTGTGGGGTCCTTAAACCCGCGGACTTATGCGTCTTTAAACTAACGGACTAATGCGTCCTTAAACACACCCATATGGACTGTGGGGTCCTTAAACCCATGGACTTATGCTTCCTTAAACTACCAATCGACCGCAATGTCCTTAAACTACAATGGACCGCAATGTCCCTAAACTACCTATGGACCACTACGTCCCTAAACTGGAACAATAGAGCCCCCAAATGCTCTTTTGTTGGATCTAAACGATCCCGTTTAAGTTGATCTTAGCCTCAAATATGGCTAATGTATCCTTAAACATTCAAACAGACTTTAGTCCCAAATTGGACTATAAGACCCCCAATCAACTTTGGTTCAAGGGTACATCTCCGAACTCCTCTGACACATGTCGTTGTAATCCTTCAACGTCGTCAGAGAGGTGACAGGTCCCGACGGCCATATATTAAATGGACCACCATGTCCCTAAACTGGAAATGGATCTAGACAATCCCGTTAAGTAGATCTTAGTCTGGAAATTAGACTAACGTATCCTTAACAAACGTTTAAGTTGATCTTAGCCTCAAATATTGCTAACGTATCCTTAAACCAAAACCCAAAACCCAAATCTAAGAAAGTACGGATTTGGACTAATCCACGTCCTACGGGCGACAAAATAAATAGTCTCCGTATACAATCCACGGGCAACCACAAACAAAACAAACACCCACGACACGAAGTGAAATTCTGGAGAAGGAGAAAGTTGTTACCGCGATGCGGTAGCGTAATTAACTGCAGTGGCTTGCGCCTGCAGGGAAGAGCGTCCCGACAATCAAAAACCCCTCAAGCGAGGGGGAATTTGACGAAGTCTGCTACATCGGCCGCATCCGTCTAAACCTCCGATACACGGTGCCATAAATCAACTTGGCATCTTCGGAGAGATGGACGGATAAAACCAAATAGCATCTGCCCCGAATCTCAGGCAAGACGTCTCCTAACGTCGTCTCCGCCGCGTCATTGAGGGGAACAAACCCAAAGGTAGTTCGAGAGTTCAAGGGTGTATTCCTTGAAGATATATCAAGTTTGCCTCCCGATCGAGCTCTTGAATTCAGCATTGATTTGCAATCCAGCGCACAACCAGTAATAAAAACTCCATACCGATTAAGTCCGGAGGGATTGAAGGAGATCCGCATTCAGTTGGACGAACTCCTGAAGAAAGGTTGGATCCGTCCTACTATTTCAAGTTGGGGATCTCCGGTGCTGCTGGTAATGAAGAAGGAAGGTACTTAAAGGATGTGCGCGGATTATCGAGTTCTGAACGAGATGACAATTCGTAACAAGTATCAGCTACTTTGCATCGATAACCTTTTCGATCAGTTAAGTGGATCTTATGTCTTTTCAAAGTTAGATCTTCGTTCAGGATTGTTCCCCCAATATTTAACCTAATAAAAGAGCAAAGCTTTATTGGAATGAGGCAGCACCTCACGTGCTCTCCATGAGGGCGCTAGCGCAAGAGCTAATGTTATAGGATTAAATCCTATGGTGGCGCCTCATGTGCTCCTCATGTGGGCGACAATGTGCAAAGCACAGGAGTGCTTCCTGAATAAAAGTTAAATTCTTATATGACACCGCATGTGCTCCTCACGCGAGCGCTAATGTGCAAAGCACATAAATACCTATCATAAGAATTAAATTCTTATGTGGCGCCCATGTGCATAACACCTGAGCGCTAGCGCCCAAGTTCATATTAGTAGAATTAAATTCTACATTTCCCTAACAAAAGTTGGGATATTCTCTGTTAAACAGAATCATTGGATCAAAGATCCAATGGAGTCGTTAAATCATCAAAATATAGAATTAAATTCTATTAGGAGAAAATATCTCCCAAATCTTTCTAAATAAGAAAGATACTCTCGGTTGGATAAAAAATCCAATTATAGAATAAAATTATATTTTGGAATATATTCCCTCAATCTTTTGAAACAAAAAAATTTGCTCTCTCTAAAACAGAGAACATTTGGATTAAAAAAATCCAATGGTGATTAAAAATCACCATTTTACAGAATAAATTCTGTATAGGGGAAAATATTTCCCCAATCTCGTTAAAAACAAAAAAAATCATATTCTGTAAAACAGAAATCCTTGGATAAAAAATCCAACGATGGGTAAAATTCCCCAAACCAATTAAATCAATTGGAATCTCTCAAAGAGAGATTTTCTCAAAACCAATTAACAATTTGCCTCCTATATAAAGGACCCGAGACTTCAAGTCTCACACACACACACAGAGACTCACACAGAGGAGAACGAAGAGAGAAAGAGACAACATACACATAGTCAGATAGAAAAAAATTCCCTACAAGCTTTTGCAAAAAAAAAATAGAGAGCTCTAAAACAACAGAGAATTCAATTCTCAAAGAAGAAGACTGTCCTCCTCAAAACCCAAAGTAAAGAAAACCACAAAGACCAAAATATCCATTTTACCTATTTTAAGGGTTTAACCCTTCTCAAAGAACCTAGTTCTTTTTCTGGATCATTGATCCACAAGACAAACCTCTCACGAGTTGAGAATTTAATTCTCATCGGGGAGATCTTGTTCTTGAGAATCAAACATTCAGAAAAGAACTAGGAAAAAGAACTTATCTTATGGGGATTTAATTCCTCGAAAACTAAGGTTTAACCCTAAAAAAAACTTAAAAGAACTTGGTTCTTAAAAGAAAACTTGATCCCAGATCTTCAAAACAAAGATCTTGGTGATCATTAATGGGAAAAATGCCATTAGCAGAGAATCGATCTCTGAAAGAGAAAAGAAATTAACGCCCCATGTGAGCGCCCCCAAAATCGCTCAACGCCTCACGTGAAAGACATGTGGGCGCCCAAAGCAGAAGCCCAACGCCTCACGTGCTCCTCATGTGGGCGCAACATAATAGCCAAAACGGCTGAGTGCTTAGCACTGATTGGGCAGTGCCCAGCACCTACGTGCTCCTCATGTGGGCACCACAAAAATAATAAGAGTGTATAGCACTCTATAAATAGCCAAAACGGCTGAGTGCTTAGCACTGATTGGGCAGCGCCCAGTGCCTCACGTGTTCTTCACGTGAGCGCCACCAAAAAAAGGAGAGAGCAAAGTTCTTAACACTCTATAAACAACCAAAATGGGTGAGTGCTTAGCGCTCATTGGACGGCGCCCATAATTAAATGCTTCATATGACACCATATGAGTGTCAGAGCGTCAAACAAGTGCTTAGAACTTTTTCATAAAAAAGGGGACTGAACCAACAAAGTCTAAATAAGTGATTAGCACTTTTGAACAAAAAAAACTGAGCAGACTAAGCCCAAATTGGCTAAGTCTATAAAACTTTCTTATATCTGAGCCCAAAATGCTCTGTTGTTTGGATCTTAAATAAAAATGATCCTTAAAATATTGCTAAGTTGATTTTAGTCTCAAATTAGATTAACGTATCCTTAGTTAAAAATAAATTGAGCCCAAACGCTCACACATTTAAGTTGATCTTAATCTCAAATTAGATTAACGATCCTTAAATAAAACCAAATCTTTTTGAACTAAAGGAACATACAACCTAAGTTCAAAAACCCGTCAAGTAAATCCTTAACCCAAACCCAAATAAAAAATATACGGATTTGGACTAATCCGCGCCCTACGGACGACGACACAAACTAGTCTCCATATACAATCCATGGGCAACCAAAACAAACAAAAATACACACGGCATGAAGTGAACTGCCGGAGCAGGAGAAAGTAGTTATCGTAACGCGATAACGTAATTAACTGTAGGTGCTTGTGCCTGCAGAGAAGAGCGTCCCCACAATCAAAAAACCCTTCATAAAATGAGGGGGAATCTGAAGAAGTCTGCTACAACGGCCGCATCCGTCCAAAAGTCCGATATACGGTGTCATAAATTAACTTGGTATCTTCGGAGAGGTGGACAGATAAATCCAAATAGCTTCTTCCCCTAAATTAAGGCAAGACGGTCCATCCCAGTTCGTCTCTATTTTTCGGCGGTAAATAGATTCTGGCACGCCCAGTGGGACCTTTTCCTCTTTCCACTCCACACTTCGTGTATCGTGTTTCGCGAACAAAATCATGGTTCGTTGTTATTGCCTTTGGATTCTAGGTACTAAAACTTGGTGTCTTGCTCCTGTGCTAGAATCAGAAAATCAATGGCTCTCAACTGCACTTCCTGCAACAACAACTCTCGCTCTACCCTAACTGGAGGAGTGACATACGGGCCCAACGCGGCCTCTATCTTTTCAATGCTGGTGGGGCAAGTAACGCAAGCCACTACTGAATTATTCTTCGGGACCATGTTCCGACTAGTGGGTGTCGGTACCTCAGCGCCGCAGGAAGAAGCTCCGAAGAGGTCGGTCTTCGATCGACTTGCGACCACAACGGCCCTTCTCAATGGGTCGTCTAAATCTGGTGTCTCATTCTTCAACAGGCTGAGCCAAAGAACAAACGGGCCCGCAAAGAAGCCCGTGATACCTGAAGGGGTACCCTAAAACGGATAGCCCTCCTAACTCCTGCAGGTGAAGCCGTCAAAAGCGCTTCTCCAATCAGAAGGACGGTCTTCGAAAGATTAGCCAGCCCTCCCCAAACTCCAATCAGGACGTCAGTCTTCAACAGGCTGACACCAACAGTATCCCCTTACCAAAACCGGGGGCACGATGAAGCCGCTTCCAAAAATGAGACGGTCCCTTTTGGAAGACATGCTTGACGTCGTCACTGGCGCCGAGTGAGGAAAGCTGGGGGAAACTCCCCCTCTAGACTTACCCCACCAGCTCCAATGATGGAAATTGACGCTGATGTTCTAACCGGGAACAGCTTTGATCTGCTCAGGAAGATACGCAAGAACTCTTCAACGGCGGTGCAAAAAAATCGCCCCCACCTGCAGATGCCACGGTGCAGGCAAAGAAGGAGCGCCCCCATCAATGGCTCTCCTCCCAAATTCACAGGGTCTGGTGGAAAGTCTAAGACTCTGTGATCGACAAAGACTACTTTCATCGACCGAAGAGATCGAAGGATCGGTAAGAGAAAAACCATCCCTCCGTCATACAGCGAGGGATTTCTTTTACACAGGTGACTATCATAATGGCTCCTTCAACTTTGACCTCCCACAAAAGGATGAGACCGGAGAAATTCCCACCGCCTGTGGCAAATTCCAAAGGTGATGGACCCAAACGCCCTGAGTCCGGAGGCATGATCGTGCATACAGTCTACATGGCTTCCGGGAAAGAAGAAAGCCTTGCTTCTATAGGACATCGACCGCAAACTCGGTCGCTGACAAAAGCTCAAGAGCAACAACAAAAGCTCCAGGAGATGCTGAGCAAAATGGCAGCACTTACCGTGCAGAATGAAAGTTTGGACACAATAGCCGAACAGCGCCAGGAGCAGGAGACCGATTCAGAGTTCCTGTGAAGGGTGCTTGAAAGAAAGGACAAGGAAGCTGCTGAGCAGGCTACTAACATAAAGAAGATGGCTCTCTTGTTCCAGGATATGGTTGGAATGATGATCCAGCCAAAACCCCTAGCCGAGGATCCACCGAAAATTATCAAGGATGACAGAGGGGAAACATCAAACTCCCTTCCGGCATTATCGGCAGCCAAAGAGGAAACAATCTCCAAGACTGCTCTTGATGATTATATCGCTCAACAAATACGAGCTCATCAAGCTAATGAAACCGTAGGCTAAATCGTCAGAAATGGGCGACCGTATCCAGGCTGGTATGACCAAATTAAATACCTGCCGGGATGTACAAGGGGACAGGCAACCCACACCAGCATGTCGCGCAGTTCAGAGCTTTATGCGGTAACACTGGAGGCGACGACAAACTGTTGCTTTGCCAGTTCGTTGGCAGCCTGTTAGAAACGGCCTTTGAATGGTACTTGAAGCTCCCAAATAACTCCGTAAGAACATTCACAGAGATGGAACTGCTGTTCACACAGCGGTTCGCCAGCGCAAGCGAGCGCACTCCGATCATGACATTAATCAATGTCACGGTAAAGCCAGGAGAAACCTGGGTTTAATATGCGATCCGGTGGCGGAACCTCTGGTCAAAGTGTGAACAGCGCATTGAAGAATCTCCCGCTGTGGGCATGTTCATCGAGACTCTTCAAGACAACCATTTTCCAGGTTTTGATCGATAAACTGGCCCAAATGGACCAGATGGGCCACGGGCCTTCCTCCTCAAATAAGGACCCTCGAAATAATAAGGGAAAAGGGAAAGCAGCTTTCGTTGCCAACACACAACAATAACCGATCGACCCAAAACCGGATGCTCGTCAAAACAATGCGCGTCCGCGCCTATCCTTGGAGGAAAGACTAGGACGCGCTTACTCGTTTCCCCGCGACAAGGCGAGGAGACTGTTTGAATTGGCAGTGCGTAACAAACTTATCACATTGCCAGACCCACGGCGTCCATCGCAACCCGGTGACGTCAACAACCCTAACTACTGCTCCTATCACAGAATGGTGAGCCACCCAATTGAAGATTGCAATGTCTTCAAGAATTGGGTCGAAAACCAGTATCAACAGGGGACGTTCGCGCTGTCTGATAACTGGAGGCTAAATCCACCGCAGAAGCACACTCCCAAAAAAGTGGATGTGCATGAGGCATCATGCTCACTCGTGGAAGAAACTCCATGGGAAGTCGTTCTTTCAGTAAAACCAAAAGAATGCTGAAGGATCTATAGGTATGTCCAGCAGTCAGGTGGAAAAGCCCACTTGAACCTAAAATCATCAAAGGGATGCTGAAACCACGTCCCGTACTGAAAGTTGTTGACGAAGGGAAAACCCCACAAGTCAAGCCTTCGAAATCTTCGAAAAAAAGAAGAAGACCAAGAAACCTGTGCAGCCTTTCGAGTATGATGACAGGCACACAGACATAAAAAAGTACATTGACGCGCTGGAGGAGTACAAGCAGAAGGCGCGAACACCGATCACGCTCGAAGAGTTCCTCAAGCATATTCTTGAGAACGAAGATAAAGAAAATGATGAGGAAAATGACTCATTGGAGGACACCGAAGTCTGTGTAGCAAGTTGCCACATGATCTCTCATTCGTCGTTATATGACGAAGAAACTTTCTTAGCGCCAGAAAACAACGCAGAGGAACTGGGGGCAGTATCGACGCTAAAATCCCCGGAACTACCAGAAAATCCGATCGATAGGCTGTTAAACGAAACCTTTCAAAAAAGCAAAGTTGACCGAGAACGCGAGACAACCATATATGAAAAAGCTAAGCGTCAGCGTCAGGATAAAGAAGCTGCGGAGAGGACGAGTCGTAAAGTACCCCAACCAAACCAAAGCATACATGCAGCAAATAAGAAAAGGATTAAGGCAGAGAAGCGGTTCGCCAAAGCTCTGTTAATGGGGATGAACCTTCCACCCCTCGAAGGAAATACTCATGGGGTCATATGCCTCAAAGGAGAGGATTCACATCCAAACTATTGCCTATATCATTGGAAGCTCATCGACGGCAAAGAGGATGAAGCGTGAAGCTCGTCGACGGTAAAGAGGTGCGACAGATGCGCGTGGAAAAACATCCGGCAGCTGTCATATGGCCGATACCAGTCCGGAAGGGGAAAAACCCTAAGTTCTTACTTTCGGGAGCGATTTTGAGGACGAAATATCCCTCGGCCCTCTCTTCAAAGACCCCACCTCTGAAAAAGAAAAGAAGGAGAAGAACTGTGAGAATATTCAGCTGCATAACCGCACGCTGCCTGAAAAGAATCTCGAATCCACAAACAAATGTTCGAGCAGAAAAGACAAAGGGAAAGAGAAAATCTTTGAGGGAATCGCCCTCGACAATGGAGCAGTCAATGAACTCGCAGTAAGGGACCCGCCTAGGAAAAACAAGGTGGATTACAATGTCCTTGCACATCTGAGGAAAATATCGTCGCAACTGAGCATATTGTATGCTCTCCTCCTGTCCGAGGAAGCACGAGAGTCTCTGATCAAGGCGTTATAAGAGCCCGATCAGTTCCAAGCTTTTCTCGCGGAAGAGAAGATGAAGAATGAGCTGGCAGAGGTTCACACAGCTAACATTTCATTCAGCGATGAAGATCTCCTCCTTAGTACGTGCGAACATAATCGCCCGTTATACGTCACCGGGTACTGCCATGATATCAAGATAGGAAAAATCCTTATCGACAACGGATTCTCCGTCAACTTTCTCAATGTGAAGGTACTGAAGGAAATTTGCATGGACGTTCAACATCTTGCCCGAGACAAAATTACCATTTTCGGGTTTGACTCACAGTCGTCGCGAACACTTGGGTCCATAATACTGACGCTATGCTTCGGGCTGCTTGTCACTGACATCAAATTTCATGTCATTGACGCTAAGACTTGCTATAACGCTTTGCTCGGCAGGCCTTAGTAACATGAGTACAACGTCATCCCTTCTACACAACATCAGCGCATGAAATATTTCAAAGATGGCTCAGAGTACACCGTCACGGGAGAGATAAATCCGTTCTTCGTAAACGAAGTCCGGAAATACGAAGACGCAAAGTACTTCCTATCAGACTTTGAAGATGCAGAAAGGTGTCATAAACCAGAGGATAAACAGAAGTCCGTCGCCACTATCCCGATCTTTGGGAGAGATACCGAGGTAGATGAAAAAATAGTCTACTCGGGGCAGCCCCAGAAAGTGAAAAATAAGCCCGGACCTTCTACCCGTATTTTGGTCTTTGGCATTGACTCAGAGGACGAGACCAACGCAGTATTCTCCATCCGCTCATCAGTGCAAACCCTCGCCGAAGCAGATCAAAGTCTGCAAATCACAATGGCTCCGCCACGACATTACAATGAGTTTGATGCACTCGATACATACAGCGTATAAGAACTATAGACTTTCTACGTCCCTCCCAGGTGAAGAGGTGAAAAGGCAATCCTCTTTTACTAATCTACGAGGACCAAAGTAGAAAAAGAAGTCTGGCATAGTGCCGATTTTGAACTTGACAGGATTCAATCAATCCGTCTGCCAAGATACTATACGAAAGGATTGAAAAGGCTGTTAATATGCCAAGGTGTACCCCTCGAACAAACTGTTAGGCAAGCCCAATTCTACACAAAGATTTGGGATATTCTCGGGACTCAGCGAAAGATGCCTAATGGGAAGATGGAGACAACCAGACTAGGATATGTTCGGTCCAGGAAACGAGAGCAGTACCACAGTTGCTGCATCATAAACAGCTCAAGTGAAGCAGAAGACGGTTCTCCAAATGGCCATGACGTTGAAACAGAGCGAAATCCCGCTCAAAGAATGTTGAGTCCGTCGCTCGATGAGCAAATAGACAAGCTAATAAAAAAGACTTGTCAAAAGAGTCGAGACAACCACAGCCGCGAAATGACTATCTATAAAAAAGCCAGGACGCAACACCTCAATCAGCAATCTGCGGAAAAGGAAGACGATAATGCTCTTCATACTCGGCCCGCTGTATGTTCTCGCGAAATTGGAAAATCCCGAAATAGAGACAAAAATAAGGCAAGAACGCAAAAAACGTTCGAAAACAACAAAGCGGGTCCAATAAGCCGTGCAATCGAGAAAAAGTCGATTGGAACCCGTCCTTTATAAGAAAGATGAGTCGAGAATACTCATTTCCCCAAGACAAAACGAGGAAAATATTCAACCCTGTCATGATGTATCAAATGATGACACTTCCGGAGTCTCGACACCCTGAACAAATGAATGAGGTCCATCATCCGGATTATTTCTCCTATCACCAAGTAATAGGTCACCCCCTTGAAAATTGCTTCACCTTCAAAGACTGGGTAGAAAACCATTATCAACAAGGCAGGTTCGCTTTATCCGACAACTGGAAGGTAACCCTGCCGCAAAAGCATGAGCCAAAGAGAACCTATACCGTGAAGATAGGACAAGCTCAACATAAAAATGGAAGTGAACTTATACCTGCCATATGATAACACTCTCAAAAGAGGGAGGGCACGAGACTATGGATGACGTCCATATGTGCTTCGCAATTGAAGACGAGGAAGAGGTGATCTTAGAGTTCCCACCAGCACCAAAATAGCTGTAATATGGGATACACACCACGGCGGACAAGCTAAGAAAAATTGACTTAGGAACGGAAAATGATCCGAGACCAATGTTCGTCAGTGAACTGCTATCTAAAAAACAGGTAGCTATGTTAAAAGACGTGCTCATGTAATATAAAGACTGCTTCACATGGAACTATTCCGAGATGCCAGGTCTGGATCCAAAAGTGGCGGTACATAAACTGGCTATATCACCAAACATAAAGCCAGTCAAACAGGCGCCGAGAAGGATGCGGCTCGATCTCAAGATGAGTATCAACGCTGAAGTCAAGAAACTAATTGACTTCAGATTCATCCAAGAAGTCTAGTATCCTGAATGGATCGCCAATATCGTTCTAGTGATGAAGAAAAATGGGACGGTGCGCATCTGCGTGGACTTCCAGGACCTCAACAAAGCTTGTCCGAAGGATGACTTCCCAGTCCATGTTACCGAGCTGATGATCGATAATACATCTACCCATGAGGTTTTCTCCTTCATGAATGGATCTTCGCGATACAACCAAATTAAAATGCATCCAGAAGACCAAAAGCATACCGCATTCCAGACCTCACTGCGCATATTCTGTTATAAGGTGATGCCCTTCAGCTTAAAGAACGCTGGCGCTACGTACCAGAGGGCTATGACAAAGATCTTCGACGACCTCATCCATAAGATTGTCGAATGCTACATCAACGACCTTGTGGTTAAAAGATCTCACGAGGAACATTGGGAACACCTAAAAATAGTTTTCCGGCGTCTTCAGAAGTATAATTTGAAGATGAATCCTCTAAAATGCGCGTTTGGAGTCTCCTCAGGCAAATTCTTAGGATTCATCATATGGCACCGGGGTATCGAAATCGGCCCTTCAAAGATCAAGGCGATTATGGAAATGCCCACGCCGAGAACCCTCAAAAAACTGCGATCTCTTCATGGAAAGCCCTCTTATAACCGGCGGTTCATAGCCAACCTCTCCAGAAAATGTCGTCCCTACAGTCATTTGATGAAGAAGGGGACCCCGTTCGTCTGGGATTAAAAGTGCCAAAATACACAAGACGAAATAAAGCAATACCTGCAAAATCTGCCAGTATTGACTATTCCGGTTAAGGGAAAACCCATTATCCTATATACAACAGCCCTTGAGGGTTCTTTAGGCACACTATGGGAACAAGAGAACGATTAGGGAAAGGAGATAACTCTATACTATTTGAGTCGAGTTCTCCTGGGGACAGAAAACAACTACTCTCCCATCTAAAAGCACTGCATGGCACTGATCTTCGCAATAACGAAGCTCAGACATTACGCCTTGGCACATGAGGTCCATTTCATATCAAAGGTGGATCCTCTCAAATATCTAATGTCAAGGGCCATACTAACAGGAAGGCTTGCCAAATGAGCCCTCCTTCTGATGGAGTTCTCGATAACGTATCGTCCCCTCAAAGCAGTGAAAGGGCAGGACATTGCCGACTTTCTCGTGGAGCATTCGATACCGGCAAACTCCCCCTTAAATTGCGAGTTGCCAAACGAACATGCATTCGATACAACCGAAGAAGATAATGATTCCCAATAGGAACTTTACTTCAATGGAGCATCTTCCATGAAGTGGAGAAAGCAAAACACCCCCATAATCAAGGTCGGGATAGGCATTATCTTTGTGACTCCGTAAGGAGGGATATTGCGTTACGCCCTTTCCTTATTGGAGCCGAGGACTAACAACAAAACTAAATATGAAGCTTTGATAGCAGGTCTCGAGATCGCTATCGACATGGGAATCAAATACCTCCTCATATATGGAGACTCCCAGTTGATCGTTAGCTAAGTAAACGGCGACTATTAGACATGCAAGTCAAAGCTAATAAAGTATGGCGAAAGAGTGCAGCAACTGCTGACACAAATCCCCTCTTACATCCTAAAGAGTATACCGCGTACAGAAAATAGCAAAGCGTACGCATTGGCCAAATTGGCTAAGGAACTAGCCGATGAAGACCTCGATGATGTAAGGATCATTGTGTAAAGCCGCAAGGTTCTCGCGCCAACAGATATATCTTCGGAAGACCTAATAGAGCCATCCGAAGGAAAAGAAGCGACCGAACAAGTATCCCTTCAAATAGGGGACGAAGAAAAAGTCAAGGATTGGAGGAAAGTCTTCATAGACTACTTCAAATCCCGAAAAACGCCCGAAAATGCGTCATCCAGACATCAGCTCATGAAACGAGCTCTGTCTTTCGACTTCATCAATGATACTCTATATAAGAGATCGTTCGACTGTCTGTGGCTAAGATGCCTGGGACCAAAGCAAAGAAATTCATTCAAGACACGACGGACTCTGCGGTTCTCATCAAGCTGGGCCAAAGATGAAGCTGAAGATAAAAAGAATGAGTTATTACTGGCCCACAATGATTCGGGACTGCCTCGAATATCCGAAGCAGTGTCACTCGTGCCAAATTCACGGAGACTTCATCCACCAGCATCTAAATCTGCTACACCCAACAATGACTAGCTGGCCATTCGAAATGTGGGGAATCGATATAATTGGCCCCATTGAACCGGTATCGACTAGAGGACATCGGTTCATACTGATAACGACCTACTACTTCTCTAAATGGGCAGAAGCAGTACCACTAAGGGAGGTGAAGACGGAGAATATCCTCCATTTCTTCAGAACATATGTTATCTATCGGTTCGGCACTTTGCGATGAATCATCTCGGATAATGGGCTAGCTTATAGGAGTCATAAAATCAGCCGCTTCGCACATCAACATAAAATAGATTTAAGATACTCTTCAGTCTATAATTCTCGGGCCAACGGTCTAGCTGAAACTTTCAACAAAACCTTGACAACGATTATAAAGAAAACAGTGTCTAGAAACAAAATAGACTGGCACAAAAGGTTGCATGAAGTTCTCTGGGCATACCAAACAACGTTCAAAATAGCTACGAATACAACACCATATGTGTTGGTATTCGGCACGGAAGCAGTGCTCCCACTGGAAATAGAGCTCCCCTCTCTACTAGTAGCAGTTAAATACGAGATGACAAATGAACAAAATGCTCATCTTAGGCTTGAGGAGTTCAACGCTCTAGACGAAACTCGCCTTATAGCATAGCAAAATCTAGATGCTTATAAGGCAAGGATGACACGGTCATACGAAAAACTGACCAGGTCGAGAACATTCCGCCAAGACGAACTCGTGCTGGTCGTCAAAAGACCAATGATCCCCAATCGTGCAAAACATGGGAAATTCGAGCCGAACTATGAAGGCTCGTATATCATAGACAAAGTCTATTAAGGTGGAGCCTACCTGCTCATGGATATGCATGGCAAAAGACCCTTCCGGCCAATAAACGGCCGATTCCTCAAAAAACACTACGCCTAACGAGTCATGACCTAGGTCAATGATAGATGACGACGTTTGTTTCCGCTCGCTATCTTTTTGAGTCAGAACCCTAAAAGTAGTATCCAAAAGCTCTGTCGCCTCAAAAATGGTGATGACGGACCTAGAAGTCCTTAAACTAACAATCCGCCTTAAACATGGCAACAACGGACCGAGATGTCCCTAAACTAACATTCTCCCCAAATACGGCGATATCTCCCTTGAGATCTATATTGCAATCGAAGTTTCAACGGCAAGGGTTGCAACTCAAGTCCTACCGGTTACATAGCTACTCCAGCAATGAAACCAATCCTAAATCCCACCAGCAAACAGATGGGTCAGCTACGACGAAGCCACTTTTGAGAGTTTCATTAAAAAAACAAAAAAAGGTACGCCCACAAGCGAAATGGGCACGGATGAAAACCCGAAAGGGCGCCGTGAATAAAAGCAGCAGGGTTACCGGCGAGTTTGTGAAAACCCGGAAGAACACAAACTCGTTAAAAAAATGGTATGTCCACGAGAGAAATAGGCACAGATGAAAACCCGAAAGGGCACCGTGAGTAAAAATAGCAGGACTACTGGCGAGCTTATGAAAATCCGGAAGGACGCGATCTCGTAAAAAAATACACTTGCAGGGTCTTTTCGATCTTGTGAGGAGAAAATATCTGCGTGAGATCTTTACGACTCACAAAAGAGCAACACACTTAGAAATCTACACGATTTCTACGGAGAAAATACACTTACGAGATCCTCACAACTTGTAAAGAGAATTACCCCTATAAGACCCTCACGGCTCATAGAATTCAAAAGTCTTGGGTTACAGGGATCTAAACCTGTTCTTAAGCCGTCATATCCCCCAAGTTTCCCTACAAGTAGTCCAATATCGACTCTTGTATACAATCCACGGGCATAAATAAACAATTCCCCACCAAGTTCCACCAATGGTGAGAAATGTCCCCATATGGTGAGCGACACTTGTAAGTCCTCTCGACTTACAAGGAGAAAACACACTTATAAGATCCTTACGACTTACAAGAGAAAACGCACTTAGGAATTCTCATAACTCCTAAGGAGAAAATACACCTACGAGATCCTCTCGACTCGTAGGGAGAACTTTATGAGACCCTTACGGCTCATAAAGTCAAAAAGCCTTAGTCGATAGGATCATAACCCCGTTTGCTAAGCCATATTTGTTCAAATTGACAAAGGCAAATGATGATTCGCTCCTGGAAATATCACAGTTGTAGTGATGCCGATACCTAAATAGGTATCAAATTTCAAGTTTTCTCATGGCAAATGATGATTCGCTTCTGGCAATATCCCAGTAGTAGCGATGTTGATGCCAAGATTGGTATCAGATTTCAAATCAGTAACTCAAAAAGAAAAAGAAAAAAAAAGAGCCGAAATGGTAGGACAACTCGCAATAAAAAAGCAGTGAGTAAAATATATTAAAAAAATAGCCGAAATGATTGGGCACCGCGGATAAAAAACCGAAATGATTGGGCAATCGCGACTTTCGCCATATAAAAAGCTTAAAAGATAGAGTATCGCGGAAATAAAAAATAAAATAAAATAAAATTTTCTCTGCCCTGCAGGTAAGTCCACACTGACCCATGTATACAATCCATAGGCACAAATGAAAAGGGAACCATATTTTCCCACCACACTCCATCAATGGGAGAGCCAGATCTTGACCGCAACATCTACAGCCCAGAGATTAGCTTGACGTGCTTCTCATGCCAGCAGGATGTAGATGCAACGTCATCAAAGACTCAAGGGCCAAACAAAAAAGGAGCAATGGCAAAATCCCAGCTCCAGCTCGACGCTCCTTCTCGGTGCAGATGCGACGTCAACAAAGGCTCCAAGTAGCCAAATCAAAAAGGAGTGACGGCAAAATCCTAGCTCCTAGAGACTATCCCTGTGTCCTCTCCCTCCTCATTCCAGCAGGGGCAGACACGGCAATTAAATAAAAATGGAGCGACGACAAAATCCTAGCTTCAGGTCTTAATGGCAACATCTACAGCCTAAAGGTCATTCCGACGTTCTTCTCATTCTGACAGGATGCAGATGCGACGTCAACAAAGGCTTCAAGAAGCCAAATCAAAAAGTGGAGTGATGGCAAAATCAACTCCATCCCGACGTTCTTTTCATGTCAGCAGGATACAGACGTGACGTCAACAAGGACCCAAGGGTGTCACGACCCGAAATGGCACGTGACTGGTACTTGAATCATGTGAAGTCTATAGGACCCCACCTAATTCAAGTAAGCCAAAAGCCTAGAAATCTAAACCATTTAAAAAGACAGTGAAGGAAAATTCATTTAAAAGTTAACATATAAAATCACTTTTGAAAGTCATAGTAGGCATTTTTAAAATATCAAGTCTTTTCCAAAAATTTCGGCAGAGTTTCCTCTGTAAATACTGGCCCCAAACGGGTACAAACATGCATAATATATAAGTAATGAATAAAGCATCCCCAAGCGGGAGCTAGCTCTTAGCCAATTGGCGGAAACAACCATGCAAGCAATATAATATACAACGACGAAGGGCGAGGATCAAAACTCAGAAAGAAATACCAACATCCTCAATAAAACCATAGAAGAACCATAATACTACAAGTGCGCGACTCTAAGGTCGAAAGAATATACAACTGGTCTTCTAAGTCTATCAATAGTGCAAGTCTAGTTGATGGAGTTTACTAGATACAACTGAATATAAATAAAAGTGCAATGGTGGTCACGATGCAAGTGAACCCACCTACCAAAGCAATCACCCGGAAGGAAGCAGTGTGCCGACAAGCCGCAACGAAACCTGTACGGCAAAACCTGCAAGAAACTGTGGCACAACAGGGGTGATTTGCCAACTCGTGAGTAGAAAACATCACCGAGCAGAAATCACATGTATGACTCTCTCTTAGGTCATACAATAATATCCTCATAATATATAACCTTAAGCATCTAATAATGGCAAGGGTAAACATCTAAACATAAGTATAATACTAGTGCTCGTGTCAGTGTCTCAGGTAGCAACATATCACATATATGATGTACGAATGCATTAAGAATAAAAACAGAATACATCTTGAATGAGAAAAACTGTTTTCTTATCTCAGTGAGATTTCTGCATAAAAACTGAAGTATCATCAATGAAATCAACAGGGAATCCGTGTCAAACATCGAGACAAAACATATATCTCAATATCTCAATGTCTCAATATCTCGAGCTCCGGCAATCCGGACTGGCCCATATCATCAAATCTCAATATCTCGGGCTCCGGCAATCCAGACTGGCCCCGGGCTCCGGCAATCCGGACTGGCCCATATCATCAAATCTCACGACTACGTTGGTACCGCACCGGGTCCACCATGCACCCACAGACGGTTCATCCTCCTCCTCGAATCGGGTGTATGATACCGCTCAAGAGCCAAGAAAACTCATGGTGGACACTGTTTTCCCCGATCAGAGCAAAGCTCTGTTCAAAATTTGAAATTTAAACTGAGGCAGTGCCTCACGTGCAAAGCACGAGAGCGCTGGCGCCGAGAGCGCCAGCGCTAAGAGTCAAAGACTCTGAGGAAGCGCCTCACGTGAAAAGCACGAGAGCGCCAGTGCTAAGAGTCAAAGACTCTGAGACAGCGCCTCACGTGCAAAGCACGAGAGCGCTGGCGCCACGAGCGCCAGCGCTAAGAGTCAAAGATAACACCTCACGTGCAAAGCATGAGAGCGCTAGCTCCAGGAGCGGCAGTGCTAAGAGTCAAAGACTCTGAGGCAGCGCCCCATGTGCAAAGCGCGAGAGCGCCAAGCGCTAGAAATAAATGTTCTCCACCATTGGATCAAAAATTCAACTAAGATGAATAAATCATCAAATTACAGAGTAAAACTCTGTTGAGGAAATACTCCTTAAATCTTTCCAAATAGGAAAGATTGTGCTCTGTAAATCAGAGCATCCTTGGATCAAAGATC
Organism: Agapanthus africanus; assembly: GCA_030015575.1. Classification (NCBI taxonomy): domain Eukaryota; kingdom Viridiplantae; phylum Streptophyta; class Magnoliopsida; order Asparagales; family Amaryllidaceae; genus Agapanthus; species Agapanthus africanus. The sequence goes on from JASDDO010000022.1 coordinate 612,939,036, forward strand.
CAATGGTGATTAAAAATCACCAAGATACAGAATAAGTTATGTATGGGAAAATATTTTCCCAATCTTGTTAAAAACAAGAAGATCGTCTTCTGTAAAACAAAAGCTCTTGGATCAAAGATCTAACGGTGGGAAACATTCCCCAAATCAATCAAAAATCTCTCAATGAGAGATTTCCCTAACCGATTCAACAAATCAGCCTCCCCTATATAAAGGACCCAAGACTTCAAGTCTTAAACAGAGAGACCTCCCCATAAGTTCTCAAATCGAAAGAAGAAGAATACAGAGTAACGCCCCCCATAAACTTCAAGTTCTCAAAAAAGAAAAAGAGAAGAGCAAGTTCTAAGAAGAAGAACCTTCTTCAAGGTAAATAAAAAGAAGAGAGATCATAACATCTCTTGATAAAAAATAAGAACTTAGTTCTTTTTCTAGATCACAGATCTGTAAGACAAAGTGTTTCACAAAAACAGAAGAGATCATAGCATCTCTTCATAAAAAGAAGAACTTAGTTCTTAGATCCATGAGACAAAGTCTCTTACAAACGAGAATTTAATTCTCAGAGCACAGAACTGCCAAAGAAGCACTTCAGCGCTCCAAGTCTGGCGCTCAGCGCTAAGCGCACCACGTGCTCTTCACGTGTGCGCTATTTCATAAGAAGCACTTCAGCGCTCCAAGTTTGACGCTCAGCGCCAAGCGCACCACGTGCTCCTCACGTGTGCGCTATTTCATAAGAAGCGCTTCAGCGCTCAGCGCACCACGTGCTCCCCACGTGTGTACTATTTCATAAGAAGCGCCTTAGCGCTCCAAGTCTGGCGCTCAACACACCACGTGCTCCTCACGTGTACGCTATTTCACAAGAAGCGCCTTAGCGCTCCAGGTCTGGCGCTCAGCGCCAAGCGCACCACGTGCTCCTCACGTGTGTGCTGAGGGAATACAAAGTGTTCTTTAAATAAAGCCCAGCGCCATAAAAAGTGTTCAACACTCAGTAAAAAACAAAAGAAAGAGGGGTGTCAGAACCCAAATTAATGCTCAACATTATTGAACCAAAAGGGACTGGGTCCAAACAAATGTTCAACATTTTATTCAAATCTGAGTGGACTGAGCCCAAGTTGGCCATAAGTCCTCAATTCAGATTAACTGAGCCCATGTGCTCACAATCTTATTAATTGGTCTTAGTCCCAAACCTTGACTACAGATCTATCAACTAACATCGGTTCAAGGGTATATCTTTTCACACCTTTGATATGTGTCATTGTAATTCTTCAACGTCTTCAGAGAGGTGGCGAGTCCCGATAACCAGAAACTTTACAGACTATGATGTCTTTAAACTCCACAGACTATGATGTCTTTAAACTAGACTATGATGTCTTTAAACACAGACTATGATGTCTTTAAACTCCATGGATTACGATGTCCTTAAACCCAATGGACCGCAATGTCCCTAAACTAAAATGATAGAGTCCAAATACTCTTTCGTTGGATCTAAAAGATCCAAAACCCCGTTGAGTAGCTCTTGGTCTAAAATTAGACTAACGTATTCTCAACAAACGTTTACGTTGATCTTAATCTAAAACAAGATTAACGATCCTTAAACCAACCCAAACCCAATTCTAAGAAAATACGGATTTGGACTAATCCACGCCCTACGGGCGACAATATAAATTAGTCTCCGTATACAATCCGCGGGCAACCAAAACCAAAACAAACACATACAACACGAAGTGACCATCTAGAGAAGGAGAAAGTGGTTACCGCGATGCGGTAGCGTAATTAACTGCAGAGGCTTGCGCCTGCAGGGAAGAGCATCCCCATAATCAAAAACCCCTCGTACACGAGGGGGAATCTGACGAAGTCTGCTACAACGGCCGCATCTGTCCAAACCTCCAATACATGGTGCCATAAATCAACTCGGCATCTTCGGAGAGGTGGACGGATAAAACCAAATAAAATCTGCCCATCAAATTCAGGCCAGACGTCCCAACGTCCCGGTCGCGTCTTTCAGTAGCGAACAGATTCGTGGACACATCTCACATCATATCACGAGAAAACCGTAAATTTTTATCTTTAAAATTGATAATGAGTTTATAAAATCTTTGTGATTTCTCCAAATCCAGAAATCTCATGGAAATCCGAAATCCCGATCTCAAAAGTAAATAAACCGCGAATTACCGGCATAAAGCCCCATAATATTGCATGACAAATGAATATATGAATGCACCGGGTATCAAGCAAGGAATGCAATAACTAAACTAGCATATGAAAGCAATCGTACTAGTACTATGTTGCAACTACTAGCTAGTAATTTATACCCATGAAGTAATATTTTCTAATGTGTACGTGACATGCAAATTACCGATGATGATGTGTGTGAGCCGGCAGCACGTGTATGTGGAGCATACGCATCATCGGTAATGGTGCTGGTGTCCTGACCACATGGGTTCATAATAACAAAGAAAACACATTATAAGCATGCAATACGATGCGAACAACATGAACATACGGAAAATGAATAGTAAACGCAATACTGAAGAATATGCATTTCTATACACGAGTCATACAGTTTTGGCATTTGAAATAGCACGAATCATGGTTTTTAGAAAATAGGGGCTACGGTGCTTTTAAGAAAAGGTACGTCCTTTGAAAATCCGTAATATCCCCCGGGTTGTCTTTTGAAAATACTAACGATTCGTTAGTTTCTGAAATTAAGTATGACTCGAGCCCAGTCTAACATCTACCACATAAACTACAGGACTAAACTAAGAAACTAGTCGAAAAGGTAAGGAAATCCACCTAAAGTCCGAGTCGATATATCTAGTAGTCGGCGATCCCGCCTCAATAGCGTTACGTACAGTAAAATATATAATACAACATCCTCGAGTCAAGAGTGCGGATCAATCATCATATCTATACTTTGTACGGTAAAATCTATCGTACGACATCCTAAATTGGGGTACGGGTCAAATATCACATATATCTCATTATTCATATGGTATTGTTATCATAACATCATGAACTAGGGGTACTGATATGAGGTCTAGTACATTCCAATACCATCAATATATATCCGCGTGTGTATGAAAACACATCGCCCATCGATCCGCTATAATATCATGTCGTATCTCATAACACGACCCAAATCACATAACCGATCTCACGGTATCATACCCGATCATATCGACTCATCTCCAAGTATCATATACTATTCTCATCACCCGTGTATACGTATATGTATGTATGTGTGTGTGTGTGTGTGTGTATATAAATATATATCAACACATCCACACACAATATATATATTCATATAACCATATACACCAAGAACATATCACGTGTGTACATGTGTGTGTGTATATAACCTATACTCCAGGGTTTCGCGACTAAGAAACTAAACTAAAAACGTATTCTTCCAACTACACTAAATCCAACCCAAAGTCACCTAAAACCTCTCTTGCTAATTATCCACGTATCCCATTACACATAATTAAATATATATAACATATTCAAATACTACACTACGAAACTGTAGGGGTGCTATACGCCATCCACCCGACTCCCCCCGTAGATATACATCTACTCACCAAGATCCTTGCTTGCCGAAGTCGATGTCGCCATGCTACTCCTTGTTATCCGAAGTCCACGTGAGGGTGCCTATATATATAAACACATAACATCGTAAACAGAAATCGCGCACGAAAACCAAACGGCACACGAATCACACATAGGTTAGAACCTATGGTCTACGCATGCAAGAATAACCAAACAACTCCTGATATCGACGTACAAACGTCAAGTGACCGATACTAAACAAAAAATCAAAACTTTAAGTCATGGAAAGTTACAAAACAATACAACAACTCAAGAAAACTTGCTCTAGATTTTTGTTCAGGTAAAATGGGGATAAACAAGCAGTACAAAGGGGTCGTATATGGGGTATGTGAGCTATAGAACCAACCTAGACACCAATGCCCACAATTTGGTCGGCCACACTACCCTGAAAACCGGCCTGCTCGGCCATCAGAGGGAGTTAGGGTCTTGTCTTCCCAGGGTGGTCTCCTAGTGGTCCATCTAGGTCTCTGGGGTTGCTAGTTTTTCTAGTAAAGGTTCTAGGTCGCTCCAGATTCCCTGTAGGCACAATTTAACACAAAAACCGACATTGAAACATTTAAATCCAATTGCATGGTCTAGGCTCTGTTTGATCTGGTTTTTAACACTAAGGGGGGTTTAAGGTCACTACTAAATCTCAATTGCACCACCACAACTCAAGAATCCCTTAACTTCATCTAGAAATTTTCAAACCTCACTAAACCTCACTTAATCACTTCTAAACTAATATAGATACTAAAGGAAATGAATTACTACTCTAATGGTGAAGGAAATACCTCATTTGGCAACTCAAGAAAATTCTTGAGTTGCCCAAGTGCTCAAAATCCCAACTTTCTTGATATACCATGCTTGTAGTGAGCTAGTGCATGATTTTTGTGAAGGGGATGCAAGGTTTTGATGTGGTTTTGGTGGTGTTGTGAAGAGCTAGAGGTGGTGGTGGGAAGAGGGCAGCCATAGTGTGAGAGAGGAGAGGAAAATGATGAGGATGATGAAGTGAATAACTAAATGAGCCAAGGTCAATTGACCCCTCACCCTCTCTCTCTCTTGCCCATACCTCATGCCATGCTACATATAAAATATCTCTCATTTTAAATCCTTTTTCTTTTCCCTTTTCTTTTCTTTTCTAAAAACCAAAACCTTAAACCATTTTGAAACCCAACATTTATAAAACAAAGACATGGTTCATGATAAAGTAATGCAACCAGTGTAGGTAACATGCTATGGTGCATGACACAAGCATAAACATGATTGAGGTTAATGCATGATTAGTGAATATTAATCAAGTTTAGAAATAAACTTGTATATAATTAATTTTATAAAATTTATAAAATGTCTAAATCATATAACATTTTTTCAAAATCAACATTCAAATGAAATTTTCCAATATTTTCCCAATTTATCGGTATATAATTATACCATATCATTAAAACCAATCCTAGCACTTAATAATATTCCTGAAATTTATTATTTAATTATTTAAATTCCCAAAAATAATATTTTATTTTTCTGAAATGTTACAAAGGGTCAATTAAAATGGGGTGATGGCAAAATCCTAGCTCCAGATCTTTATGGCATCATCTACAGCCTAAAGATCACTTCGACATTTTTCTCATTCCAGCAGGATGCAGACGCAATGTCATCATAAGAAAAAACGGGGCCCAAGGGTCAAAGCAACGTGGAGTAATGGCAAAATCCTAACTCCGGCTCGACGTTTTTTCTCATGCCAGCAGGATGCAGACGCAACGTCAACAAAAGACCTAAGGGTCAAAGCAAAAATAGAGCCATGGCAAAATCCTAGCTCAAGGTCTTGACGGTACATATACAACTTAGAGACTATCCCTGTGTCCCCTCCCTTCTCATTCCAGCAGGGGCAGACATGGCAATCAAATAAAAGTGAAGTGACGACAAAATCCTAACTTCAGGTCATAATGGCAATATCTAAAGCCTACAGATCACCCCCGACGTTCTTCTCATCCCAGCAGGATGCATATGCAACGTCAACAAAAGATCCAAGGGTCAAAGCTAAAATAGAGCCATGGCAAAATCCTAGCTTCAAGTCTTGACGGTACATATACAACCTAGAGACTATCCCGGTGTTCCCCCTCATTTCAGCAGGATGCGAACGCAACTATCAAATGAAATTGGAGCAATGGCATATTCCTAGCTCCGGACTTCGACTGCAATACACGCAGCATAGAGGTCCTACAGATGTCTACCCTACTTTAGCAAAGAATCTGCACGATATCATCAAAGCAAAAAATGAAGTGATAGCATATTCCCATCTTCGGGTCTTGACGACAACTCTTATAAAGCCTAAAAGACTATCGGAGATCATCCCACACCATAGCGGAGTGGTTATGACTCATCGGGGTTCCAAATTGAGCATAACCTCAAGTAAGAAACGTCATGGAAAATTCCTGACGCTTGCCCTTCTGACGGTAATATGACCTAAGAAGATTACTTGAAGACGTCTTGTCCAGCCCTCGAAGGGATCAGAGACATGACAGTCGCGGGGCGACTCGAACAGCGGCTTAAAGACTACATATCGAGGGATACATCAGCCAACGCAACGATTCCATGGATTAAAACCCTAGTACTACAAACCTAACGGACCCCTGTCATAAAGAATGGGGGTTATCTGCATATAACGTTAAGACAAGTTTGCATGTAAACCCAAAGGAGGTAAACTAAAGATACTCCGAAACGAGTAAATAAACTCCGAACTCCGAAACGAGTACATAAACTAGAAACTCCGAAACGAGTGAATAAACTACAAACTCCAAAATGGGTGCATAAACTAGAGACTCCGAAATGAGTAAATAAACTACAAACTCCAAAATAAGTACATAAAATATTTCACGCCAGATCAAGAATCAAAAAAGCGCAACTCATAGGCCTCGGGGTTTAGAACTACATTTCTTGAGGATCGAGATCTGAGTTAACGATAGATGATGACGCTTGTGATCAAAATTATAATAAAAATTGTATATGCCAACTCAAAACCGGCCATATGCTATGCATTACTTCACTCACGACCGTGAGCAACGTGGTAGGGGGAAGCATTTATTCACATCAGTCCAGTATTCACCTGTAGCTAGATGCATGCATCAGAAACTTCTAAGATTAAAATGCAAAGTATATGTGCAAAGGCAAGATGCCCACATGGATATGTACTGGAGAAAAAACATTTAACAGTCAACAATAAAGAAGCACATTTAAATAAGTACTTTATTCTGTAAGAAATAGATCACCGAACACGGGATCAAAAGTACAAGGGTTTACAAAACTAACAATAAAATTTTCTAAAGCCCTCTCTGCCTTCTCCACCATATCGAAGTGACGATCTTCACAAGGAGTGGCTCTTCATCAGTCAGCACCGTGCCCATCAGCGAAGGCAGACATGATGGCCAGCTGAGCCCATATCTGGCTTAGCAACTGAACAAAATGATCCTTCAGAGGCTGGGTAATCAAATGTGCCTCATGAAAGCACTCGATCTTGTCCTCCGCCGTGTCGAGCATCGCCGGAGTCATCTCCGCTGGATGAGGAGGGATGTCAGCAAGTACAAACGAGAAGATCATCCGAAGCCAAACGGAGCTGATAGGAAGAGGAGAGCCCCTACGAGCCAGGAGCTCAAACATCACCGTGTCACATTGGTCATCTGTGAGAACGGAATCCACTAATCGCGCAGCAAAACAAGGAACAATTCCCTTGATAGGTACTTCCCATGGTTGCTGACGAGCATGAGGACTATTGTAAGCCATGACTCTTGGTCTGTTAAAAATGGTTCTCTCCTTGTGAAGAAAAAGAAGATTATTGCTTCAGAATATAAAGAGAAGCAGTTAAATTTAGGCACAGAAAATGTTGTGCATGGTGGAACTATTTCCAAGGCCTGACAAAAAGGGCAAGGGAAAAGAAAGAGTTGACTCATGAAAATCAGAGCCAGAAGGTGAAGTAAATCAATCAGCAGCGCCCTACGTGCATGACACATGAGCGCCGACGCTGATTCTTTTTAGGATTAAATCTATCGGCAGCGCCCCACATGCATGACACGTGAAGCGCCGGTGCTGATTCTTTTCAGGATTCGAACCAGCGCCTCACGTGCATGACACATGAACACCGACGCTAGTTAATATATATATATATATAACAACACCTCACAGAGGCACATATGAATATTGGCGTAAAGAAAGGGGGGAGCTATGTCATTCATACTTCGAAGAAATTTATACATTGGTGGAAAAAAAAGAAAAAAAGGGTTTTACAACGGCAAGATGCTGAATTCTGGACACGGATTCATGAACTTAGAGGCAAGTTTGAGTAAAGTGCTTCTAGCTTCGTTGAACATCTTCTTTTGAATTTTCTCACGAATGCAAACGTCGGGATCCCCGCTGATGTCATCCATCCTCTGGTACGTAGATATTGTCGCCTTCTGTTGGAAGACGCGATGCAAAACAGCGAAAAGATCATCTTTCCACTTCTTTGAGATTAGGCCCATCAGATATACTGAATGCATCTTGTTTTCAACATCATCAAGTGCCTCGAGCGGTATGGCCTCATCAAGCTCAGGAAGTGCTTCCCAAATCAACCCAACGACAATCTTCAAAAGAGCAGAACGGAGGGGGAGCAATCGACTATTGTAATCGTCGAAGCGATGCATCGCCTCAGCGCGTTGGGCGTCAGTAAACTCCTGGCCATGACAGCGGCCTTGGATGCGAAAGTCCTCATAAAAGATAATCTCTTCAAGATCATACAGATGAGAAGCCATAGTACCTATAAAAAATAGAGGTTAATTATTGACACAATGTTCAAGGCCTTAGCAATCAAAATACCAAAATCATCATGATCTAAAAAAAACAATGGCCCCCATAAAATCAAAGGTAATGCCCCATCAATGATGAGGCATGCATTCATTGTAGGAATCCAAAAGGATTCTCATAAAATTTCATTGAACAGTGGAGTTCAAGACTCCCAATATTCTCGAAAAACGAGTTCTACAACAGATTCAAATCTGCAAGAAAAACCCTAAAAAGAAAATAAGAAAAGGGAATAAAATTCCCAAAAAAAATTCAAAAGAAATTTTCGTAGAAATCCCTACAGGAAATGGAATTAAATTCCAAACAACCCTCAAAGATCAAAGTCACTAACAAGGTAAAACCCTAAGATCTCGAAGACCCATGGTCTACCCAAATAAAAGTTTTTTTAAGATGTCTAAGTGATCGTTCCAAGAGAAGAGCAAAGCTCTGTTAATGGGTTAAAAACCTAAAACGAGAAGAGATTCTTTTAAGAGTTAAATCGTGGTCATTATTCTTACCAATTTTGACAGAGTTTAACTCTGAGAAAGTTCTAGGAATCGAGATCTAAGCACTGAAGAGAGAATTAAATTCTGAAAGAAGAAGAAGACTCAAGAAGATGATGGAACGGAAGTCATCTCAAGGGCCAAAGGCCCTATTTAAAAGATATGAAGGGACGGTTCAACTCCCCAGAAGATCGAACGGTAGAAAAGGTGACACCGTTGCACTCACGTGTGAGCCATATGAGCACAACGGTGGGGGCATTTGTTCCCCCAATATTTAATCTAATAAAAGAGCAAAACCCTGTTAGAATGAGGCAGCGCCTCACGTTCTCTCCACGAGAGCGCCAGCGCCAGAGCCAATCATATAAGATTAAATCCTATGGAGGCGCCTCACGTGCACCTCACGTGGGTGACAATGTGCAAAGCACAGGAGTGCTTCCTGAATAAAAGTTAAATTCTTATATAGCGCCGCACATGCTCCTCATGCGTTCGCCAATGTGCAAAGCACATAAATACCTATCATAAGAATTAAATTCTTAAGTGGCATCCACGTGCATAACATGTGAGCGCCAGCGCCCAAGTTCATATCAGTAGAATTAAATTCTATTTTTCCCTAACAAAAGTTGGGATATTCTCTGTTAAATAGAGCCGTTGGATAAAGATCCAATGGAGACGATAAATCATCAGAATATAGAATTAAATTCTATTAGGAGAAAATATCTCCCAATCTTTCTAAATAAGAAAGATACTCTCGGTTGGATCAAAAATCCAATTATAGAATAAAATTCTATTTTGGCATATATTCTCTCAATATTTCTAAACAAAAAAGACTGCTCTCTGTAAAACAGAGAATCTTTGGATTAAAAAAAATCCAATGGCGATTAAAAATCACCATTTTACAGAATAAATTCTGTATAGCGGAAAATATTTCTCCAGTCTCGTTAAAAACAAAAAAAATCATATTCTGTAAAATAGAAATCCTTGGGTCAAAGATCCAACGGTGGGTAAATTCCCCAAACCAATTAAATCAATTGGAATCTCTCAATGAGAGATTTTCTCAAAACCAATTAATAATTTGCCTCCTATATAAAGGACCCGAGACTTCAAGTCTCACACACATAGAGAGAGACTCACACAGAGGAGAACGAAGAAAGAAAGAGGCAACACACACACAGTCAAATAGAAAAAAAAATCCTCTACAAGTTTCTGCAAAAAAAAATAGAGAGCTCTAAAACAACAGAGAATTCAATTCTCAAAGAAGAAAACTGTCTTCCTCAAAACCCTAGGTAAAGAAAACCACAGAGACCAAAATATCTTCTTTACCTATTTTAAGGGTTTAACCCTTATCAAAGAACCTAGTTCTTTTTCTGGATCAGAGATTCACAAGACAAGCCTCCCACAAGTTGAGAATTTAATTCTCATCGGGGATATCTTGTTCTTGAGAATAAAAAATTCAGAAAAAAACTAGGAAAAAGAACCTATCCTATGGAGATTTAATTTCTCGGAAAATAGGGTTTAACCCTAAAAAAAACTTAAAAGAACTTGGTTCTTAAAAGAAAACTTGATCCCAGATCTTCAAAACAAAGATCTTGGTAATCATTAATGGGCAAAATGCTATTAGCAGAGAATCAATCTCTGAAAGAGAAAAGAAATTAGCGCCCCACATGAGCGCCCCCAAAAGCGCCCAGCACCTCACGTGAAAAATACGTGGGAGCTCAAAGCAGAAGCCCAGCACCTCACGTGCTTCTCACGTGGGCGCCAAAAAAATAATAAGAGTGCTTAGCACTTCATAAATATCCAAAACGGATGAGTCCTTAGCATTGATTGGTCAACGTCCAGCACCTCGCGTGAGCGCTACAAAAATAATAAGAGTGCTTAGCACTCCATAAATAGCCAAAACGGCTGAGTGCTTAGAACTGATTGGGCAGCGCCCATCGCCTTACGTGTTCCTCATATGGGCGCCACCAAAACAAAAGAAGAGAGAAAAGTTCTTAACACTCCATAAACAGCCAAAATGGCTGAGTGCTCAGCGCTCATTGGGCGACGTCCATAATTAAACGCTTCATATGACATCCATGTGAGTGTCAGAGCGTCAAACAAGTGTTTAGCACTTTTGCATAAAAAAAAGGGGACTGAACCAACAGAGCCCAAATAAGTGCTTAGCACTTCTGAACAAAAAAAAACTGAGCAGACTAAGCCCAAATTGGTTAAGTCTATAAAATTTTCTTATAGCTGAGCCCAAAATGCTCTGTTGTTCAGATCTTAAATAAAAATGATGCTTAAAATATTGCTAAGTTGATCTTAGTCTCAAATTAGACTAACATATCCTTAGTTAAAAATAAATTGAGCCCAAACGCTCACACATTTAAGTTGATCTTAATATCAAACTAGATTAATGATCTTTAAATAAAACCAAATCTTTTTGAACCAAAGGAACATACAACCTAAATTCAAAAACCCGTCAAGTAAATCCTTGACCCAAACAAAAATCTAAAATATACGGATTTGGACTAATTCACGCCCTACGGGCGACGACGCAAACTCGTCTACGTATACAATCCAAGGGAAAACAAAACAAACAAAAATACACGCGACACAAAGTGAACTGCCGGAGCAGGAGAAAGTGGTTATTTTAACGCGATAACGTAATTAACTGCAGGGGCTTGCGCCTGTAGGGAAGAGCGTCCCCACAATAAAAAAAACCCTCATAAAATGAGGGGGAATCTGAAGAAGTCTACTACAACAGTCGCATCTGTCCAAACCTCTGATATACGGTGCCATAAATCAACTTGGCATCTTCGGAGAGGTGGACGGATAAATCCAAATAGCATCTGGCCACAAATTCAGGCAAGACGATCCATCTCGGTTCGTCTCTGTTTTTCGGCGGTATACAGATTCTTAGCACTCCATAAATAACCAAAACGGCTGAGTGCTTAGCACTGATTGGGCAGCGCCCAGCGCCTCGTGTGCTCCTCACGTGCGCGCCACAAAAATATTAAGAGTGCTTAGCACTCCATAAATAGACAAAACGACTGTGAATTGGGCAGCGCCTAGCGCCTCACGCGTTCATCACGTGAGCGCCACTAAAAAAAATAAGAGAGAAAAGTGCTTAACACTCCATAAACAGCCAAAATGGCTGAGTGCTCAGTGCTCATTGGGCGACACCCATAATTAAATGTTTCATATGACACCCATGTGAGTGTCAGAGCGTCAAACAAGTGCTTAGAATTTTTGCATTAAAAAAGGGGGACTGAACCAACAGAGTCCAAATAAGTGCTTAGCAGTTCTGAACAAAAAAAACTGAGCAGACTAAGCCCAAATTGGCTAAGTCTATAAAACTTTCTTATAGCTGAGCCCAAAATGCTCTGTTGTTTGGATCTTAAATAAAAATGATCCTTAAAATATTTCTAAGTTGATCTCAGTCTCAAATTAGACTAACGTATTCTTAGTTAAAAATAAATTGAGCCTAAATGCTCGTACATTTAAGTTGATCTTAATCTCAAACTAGATTAACGATCCTTAAATAGAACCAAATCTTTTTGAACCAAAGGAACATACAACCTAAGTTCAAAAACCCGTCAAGCAAATCCTTGACCCAAACCCAAACTTAAAATATACGGATTTGGACTAACTCGCGCCCTATGGGCAACGACACAAACTAGTCTCCATATACAATCCACGGGCAACCAAAACAAACAAAAATACACATGACACGAAGTGAACTGCCGGAGCAGGAGAAAGTGGTTATTGTAATGTGATAGTGTAATTAACTGCAGGGGCTTGCGCTTGCAGGGAAGAGCGTCCCTATAATCAAAAAACCCTTCATAAAATGAGGGGGAATCTGAAGAAGTCTGCTACAACGGTCGCATCCGTCCAAACCTCCGATATACGATGCCATAAATCAACTTAGCATCTTCGAAGAGGTGGACGGATAAAACTAAATAGCATCTGCCCCCAAATTCAGGCAAGACGATCCATCCTGGTTCATCTCTGTTTTTCGGCGGTAAACAAGGATATCATCAGGTGAAGGTCAAGGAGTCCGACATCCTAAAGACGACATTTAGGACTCGTTATGGTTATTATGAATCTCTCGTAATGCCATTTGGAGTGACCATGCACCTGTTGTTTGGGTCAAAATTATACACCGGTTGACCAGGTCAAAGTCAAAGTCAACCCCAAGCCAAATGGGCCCAAGCCTGAACCCAAGTCCAAGCAAGTGGACCCATGCCCAGGTCGAGCCCAAGCATGAAAAGGCTGGCTCCCCCTTGCTAAAGGAATAATTGTTAAAACATAAATAGGCTTAATGTAATTTTTTTGAATAAATGTAGTAAAATAGGCAAAAAACCCAAATTATGTAAAAGCCCATGGTTTATGTGCAAAAGAAAAAATCACATGGCATGGGAAAGGCACATGTGCCATTTTGAAAGCCTAAAGAGCCATATGTAAAATGCAAAGCCTATATAAGGAATCATAATGAATGATAACAAACGGGATTCTTCCCATATTTTTCTAGGGTTCTGCGCCTCCTTCTCCTTCCTTAAGGTTTTAAACCTTCTTCTCTTTCTTGAATTAAATAAGAGTTTAACTCTTTTTTCCCAAAAAGAAACAGTTTTTCACCATAAAACCCTTGAAGAGGAGTTCAAATCTCCCAGCAAATGTCTAAAAGAGGTGATTTTTAAATCTCACCACCCTCTTTTTCCAAGATCCAACTAATAGAGAGGATCCATGACTCAAAGGAGAAGAAAGGGGTCTCCTTTCATTATCTCTGAAAATCTTTGGGAGTTTAACTCCAGACTAAGAATCTCTTCTTTAGGAGTATAACTCCAACCCAATCTTTGAGAAGTTTGACTCCAACATCCAAATTCTCAAAGGAATTTAACCTCAAAATCCAGACCTTTTAGGAATTTACCTCCACAAAAAGATTCTTTTTTTAGGAGTTTAACTCTAAAATTCACTCGGGAGTTGAACTTCCAATTCAGGGGCAAAGCCCCCTTTTTCTGTGAGCGCCCAGCGCCCAAATGCAGGGCGCGTGATCCGCGGCCGCCCAGCGCCCGCATGCCACGCATGTGAGTCACTGGTACCTGCGTGCCATGCACGTGACCTGATGGCGCCTAGCGCCCGTGTGCAAGGCGTGTGACTCGCTGGCGCCCACGTGCCAAGTACGTGAACCGCTGGCGCCCAGCGCCCTCGTGTAGGGAGCGTAACCCGCTGGCGCCCAGCTCCCACACGCCATGCATGTGACCCACGGATGCCCAGCGTCCACGCGCCACTCACATGTCCTTAAGACGCTCCTCACCCTTATTCTTCCCTCATGCTCCGCACTAAAAATACATCCCCCGTTAGAAAAATCTGGAGCTGTATCGAGCCCAAATATCACGAGCCTATGACAAGATGACCCATCTCTGTGCTTTCAAGAAAGGCGAATTAGTGTTGTTCCTCAAAAAACTGATCATCCCTAATCGACATGCCAAGAGAAAATTCGAGCCAAATTGGGAAGGGCCATACGTCATCGAGAAAATGTTCGACGGAGGATCCTACCAACTAATAAGTGCCGAAGGAGAAATGCCCATGCCACCCATCAATGGCCGATATCTCAAGAAATACTACGTGGAAATGCTTCAAGTCGCAGACAAATTGAGTACACCGGCCCTACGGTCTGGATCATACATCCTTTAAAACCGTATACAATCCACGGGTGAAAATGACCCCTATCTCTCCCAAGTCCTACTGGCGAGACTATATTTGAATTCCTACCAGCGATGAAACTAAAAAAAATGGTATGTCCACAAGCAAAATGGGCATGGATGAAAACTCGAAAGGGCTCCATGAGTAAAAATTGCAGGACTGCCGGCGATTTTGTGAAAACCCGAAAATGCACAAACTCGTAAAAAGAGATGAAATACACTCGCAAAGCTCTCTCGACCTTGTGAGGAGAAAATCCCCGCGTGAGATCCTTACGACTCACAAAGGAGCAACACACTTAGGAATTCTCACGATTCCTAAGAAGAACATACACATGCGAGATCCTCTCGACTCATAGGGAGAAAATGTTTTTATGAGACCCTTACGGTTCATAAAATCGAAAAGACTTAGGTGATAGAGATCTAAACCTGTCTCCTAAGCCATCGCTCCCCAACGGGCAACGGAAAATGATGAGTCGCTACTGGCACTACGCTTCAGTGTTAGCGGTGCCGATGCCGACCCAAAACTCAAACCCTAAGTTTTCCAAAAGGCAAATGATGAGTCGCTTCTAAAACTACGCTTCAGTGTTAGCGGTGCTGATGCCGACCCTAAAACCAAATCCCAAGTCCTCCCGGGGAAAATGATGAGTTGCTCCTGGTATTATTCCAGCGCGGCAATGCTGATGCTAAACAAAATCCAAATTCTAAGTTCCTCTCAGATTCAAAAGTCCCGCCAAATAAGGTAGAAATCAAATAGATCAAATAAATGTCCCACCCAGTAGCACTTCCAAGCTCAAATGTCCCACTGGACGGGTAGAGAACTCCCAAAACAAATCAAATCACCAGTCAACCAATGACCTCCCTGGTGGAATCAAGCTCCACCTCGGAAACAAATCAAACCCTAACACAGCAGAAAGCGGAGCAAGTCAAATCAAATCCCGATACCATAGAAAGTGGAGCAAGTTAAATCAAATCCCGACACCGCATGAAGCGGGGCAAGTCAAATCAAGCAACGACCGTTCACGTCGCAAAAATGGTCGCAATGACCTTCCACGTCGCAAAAATGGGAGCACCGATCGTCCACGTCGCAAAAAAATGGCAGCACTGACCGTCCACGTCGCAAAAATGGTAGCACCGACCGTCCAATTCGCAGAAAGGGCAGTACCGACCGTCTAAGTCACTATAATGGCAGCACCGACCGTCTACGTCGCTAAAAAGGCAGCACAGACCGTCCACATTGCTAAAATGGCAGCACTGACTGTCCTTATCGCAAAATTGGCAGCGCCGACCTTCCGCAGGGAACCAAACCGAATCAATCCCATATAGAACAAGGTCCATCAATTTCATGCACATAACCCATACATGCAGTGTGCATTTATTGATGGGGGCACTTTTTTGGGGTCAAAATTACACACCGGTTGACCAGGTCAAAGTCAAAGTCAGCCCCAAGCCAAGTGGGCCCAAGTCTGAACCCAAGTCCAAGTAAGTGGAGCTATGCCCAGATCGAGCCCAAGCATGAAGAGGCCGGCTCCCCTATGCCAAAGGAATAATTGTTAAAGTATAAATAGGCTTAATGTAATTTTTATGAATAAACGTAGTAAAATGGGCAACAAACCCAAATTATGTAAAAACCCATAGTTTATGTGCAAAAGAAAAAAGCACATGGCATGGGTAAGGCACATGTGCCATTTTGAAAAGCCTAAGGGGCCATATGTAAAATACAAAGCCTATATAAGGTATCATGATGAATGGTAACAAACAAGATTCTTTCAATATTTTGCTAGGGTTCTGTGCGTCCTTCTCCTTCCTCAAGGTTTTAAACCTTCTTCTCTTTTTTGAATTAAATCAAGAGTTTAACTCTTCTTTTCCCAAAAGAAACAATTTTCACCATAAAACCCTTGAAGAGAAGTTCAAATCTCCCAGCAAATATCTAAAAGAGGAGATTTTTAAATCTCACCACCCTCTTTTACCAAGATCCAACCAATAGAGAGGAAAAAGAAGACGATCCATCTCTAAAAATCCCACTTTGGGAAGATTCGAGACTTAAGAGGGGATCCAAGGTTCAAAGGAGAAGAAAGAGCCCCCCTTTCATTATCTCTGAAAATCTTTGAGAGTTTAACTCCAGAACAAAAATCTCTTATTTAGGTGTTTAACTCCAAACCATTCTTTGAGGAGTTCGACTCCAAGATCCAAATTCTCAAAGGAGTTTAACCTAAAAATCCAGACCTTTTAGGAATCTAACTCCACAAAAGATCTTTTTTTAAGAGTTTAACTCCAAAAGTCATTCGGGAGTTCAACTTCTAGTCCAGGGGCTAAGCCCCCTTTGTTTTACGGGAGCCCAGTACCTACGTGTAGGACGCGTGATCTGCTGGCGCCCAGCACCCACGTGCCACGCACGTGAGCCGCTGGTGTCCAGCGCTCGCATGCCACGCATGTGGCCCGCTGGCGCCCAGCGCCCGCGCGCCACGCACCTGACCCGCCAGCGTCCAGCACCCACGAGCCACCTACGCGTCCTTAGGACACCCCTCACCCCTCTTTTTCTCTCGCGTTCTACACTAAAAATACATCCACCGTTAGAAAAAAATTCTAATGGGGCGCTGCCCCGCACCCCTCAAGAGGGCTGCTAGCCTCTTGACCCCCAGCCCGTAATCCGGGTAGCGGGACCCCTGTAAACTCTGCGAGGCCCCCGATACATCCAAGTCCCTTTTAAAACACAACACACACACTGCACATTGAGTTCGCATGACCAGTTTGACCCGTCGATCGGAGGTTCCTTCGCTCCAAAGGCGAAGGGTAATTAACGACAACTTAGTCCGTGGCTGCCGGAGATTCGAATCCCCGCAATTAATAAACCGCAGCCTACCCTAGGCAGGAAGAATTTGTATACGCCTGACAAGCGACGCGTATTTTTCATCTCAATGGAGTGACGAAAAACACCCTACACCTGCCATCTCTATGAGCCTGATGAACCAAGTTTTCCGAGAGTACTTAGACATGTTTGTTGTTATCTTCATCGACGACATCCTAGTGTATTCAAAGAATCAGAAAGAGCACACCGAGCACTTATGGATTGTTCCGGAGACATTACAACAACACCAGCTCTACGCCAAGTACATCAAGTGTGAATTTTGGCTAGATCAAGTTGGATTTCTCGGACATATTGTTTTAAGTAAAGGAATCTCTATGGACCCAGCTAAGGTGTCAGGTGTCAGCTGTCAGCGAGTGGCCGACACCAAAGACGGTGAAAGATATAAGCGGTTTCTTAGGCTTAGCAGGATAGTACCAACGATTCATTGAAGGATTCTCAAAGATCGCAGCACCCCTGACCAAGCTCACATGTAAAGACGAAGCATTCATATGTTTAGAAGCATGTAAGAAGGCTTTTGTAGAACTCAAGTCGAGGTTAACCTCTGCACCTATTCTTGTAATACCATATCAATCTGGCGGATTCGATGTGCATTGTGATGCATTCGGTAAAGAATTAGGATGCGTTCTACACGAGCATGGAAAATTTGTGGCTTTTGCATCAAACCAATTAAAAGTTCATGAGCGCAACTATCCAACACATGATCTAGAATTGGCAGCCGTCATTTTCGCACTCAAGATTTGGTGTCACTATCTTTTGGGAGAACGAGTGGATATATACACCGACCACAAGAGTTTGAAGTATGTATTTACTCATAAGGAACTCAACATGTGGAAGAGAAGATGGCTAGAACTCATGGTGGACTTCGACATCAACCAACAATATCATCCTGGGAAGATGAACGTAGTTCCTGATGCACTTAGTCGCTAGCCATTAGCAATGAACCTCACCGTTCAGTGGAAACTACAGCAAGAATTGCACGGATTAGAGATCGAAGTATGCCAGGTAATGCTTTATATTTGATGAACTTACACGTTCAGTCCACTCTTGTAAATCAGATCAAGGCATCTCAAGCCAATGATGTCGAGTTACAAAAGATCCGAGAACAAGTAGAAAGTGGACTTTGAACTGACTTCATCATCCACGAAGATGGATCCTTGTGATATGGAAGTCGTTTATACGTGCCAGTCGGCCCTATTCGATAAGAGTTGATAAAAGAAGCTCACAACTCTCTGTATTCGGTACACCCCGGCGGTACGAAGATATACAAGGATCTACGACAATACTACTGGTGGTATGGAATGAAGCACAAAATAGCAAGGAGTGTAGCAAAGTGTTTGGTGTGTCAGCAAGTGAAGGTTGAACATCACAGAACTACTGGTCTACTTTAGCCATTACTAATCCCAGAATGGAAATGACAGTATATTACCATGGACTTCGTGATTGCTCTTCCTCGCAGCACGAAGAGTAACGATGCAATTGGGGTTATTGTGGATCGAATCACCAAGTCGGTTCACTTTATTCCGTTCCGAGTTGGCCAGTCAACCGAGACGTTGGAAAGAAAGTATATTGATGTGAGTAAAAATCTAAAGTAAGATTTATCCTTCAAGGTGTACAATACTTGTCTTGATACATATAATCTCATGCAGGAGATCGTGAGATTACATGGTGTACTTGTCTGCATCATCTCCGATCATGATACAAGATTCCAATCATAGTTTTGGCAGAGTCTGCAAGCCATCCTGGAGAAGAGTCTGAATTTCAGCACGGCGTATCATCCACAAACGGACGGACAATTTCGAGCGGAGATTAGAAGATTGGCTGAGAGCCTGTATGTTAGATTTCGGAGGTTCGTGGAAAGATCATCTACACCTTATAGAGTTTTTATACAACATCAGCTATCAGGCCAGTATTGAGATGACAACTTTCGCAGCACTTTACGGACGGAAGTGTCGTTCCCCGCTGAGTTGGAACGATGTTGGAGATCGTGAACTTCTTGGACTAGAGATGATCGTAGCAACGGTGAATGTAGTTCGCACGATCAGGAAAAGTGTAATGATTCCGAAATCACTGTATAGAAATTTTCTTGTTATTGTACAGAAAAGAGTATTACAGCCTCGGTAAGAGTTAAAATTTATTTTTGTTAAATAAAAGCAAGAAACAACTTGTAGCTCACTGGCAAAGCCTCTACAATGCTGTAATATGGCATGTGCATTCGATTCCCATCAGACCCAATTATATTTTAGATTTTTCTTTTTAAATTTTTGGAAGCCCAAGAGTTGCACGTGCAATACACGGGGAAATGAAAAGTTTTAGAAAAATCAAACAGGCGCAATGAGGCGTACACTGTCTCCCCAATAAAAGAGGAAAGCTCTGTTCAAAATTAATGAGGCAACGCGTCACGTGCCTTCCACAAGGGCGCCAGCGCCGATAGGATCAAATCCTATGGTGGCGCCTCACGTGCTCATCGCGTGGACGCCGGTGTGCAAAGTATAAAAGAATCTATTAGATTAAATAAGAGTTAAAACTCTCATATAGTGCCGCACATGCTCTTCACACGGGCGCTAGTTTGCAAAGCACAGAATGCCCACCCTAAGGACCAAATTCTTAAGTGGCGCCCACGTGAGGAACACGTGAGTGCCGGCGTCTAGGTAGAATTAAATTCTACTCTTTGTTAAACAGAGCCGTTGGATCAAAGATCCAACGAAGATGATAAATCATCAAGATACATAATTAAATTCTGTTGGGGAGAAAACATTCCCCAAATCTTTCTAAAATAAGAAAGATACCTTCGGTTGGATCATAGAATAAAATTCTATGCCCTCTGTAAAACAGAGAACCCTTGGATTGAAAATCCAATGGTGATTAAAAATCATCATTTCACAAAGTAAAACTCCGCATATGAAAAATATTTCTCCAATCTTGTTAAAAACAAGAAAATATGTTCTGTAAAAACAGAAACCCTTGGATCAAAGATCCAATGGTGGGTAAAATTCCCCAAATCAATTGGGATCTCTTAATGAGAGATTTCTTCAGAACTAATTAACAAACTTGCCTCTACTATATAAAGGACCGAAGACTTCAAGTCTGATAGACCCATAAGCTTCCAAAAACAAAAACATAAAGCTTCAAAAAGGAACAGAGAATTAAATTCTCAAGGAAAAAGATCTCCCTCCTTAAAAACTCTAGGTAAACAAAAAAAATATAGAGATAAAAACATCTCATTTACATATCTAAAGAGTTTAACCATTCTCAAAGAACTTAGTTTTTTCTCTGAATCTGTGATTTAAAAGACCAGTCTCCCACAAGTTGACAATTTAATTCTCATCGGTAGGAACTTGTTCTTGAGAATCAATGATTCAAAAAAGAACTAGGAATCGAATTCCTCAAAACAAAGTATATAAGAGAAACCTAGTTCTCGTAAAAGAACATGGTTCTTAAAAATGAAGCTTGACCCTAAATTTCAAAACAAAGATCCTATTGATCATTAAAGGGCAAAAATGCTATCAGCAGAGGAGAAAAGCGCCCAGTGCCGCACGTGGGCGCCACAGAAAAGAAGAGTGCTTAGCACTCACCGGGCAGCGCCCAGCACCACACGTGTTCCTCATGTGGACGCCACAGAAGAGAAAAGTGCTTAGCACTCACTCGGCAGCGCCCAGCGCTGCACGTGTTACTTACGTGGGCGCCACAGAAGGGAAGAGTACTTAGCACTCACTGGTAGCGCCCAGCGCCTCACGTACTCCCCACGTGTACGCCGTAAAAGAAAAAAAAGAGTGTTTAGCACTCCACAAGCAGCCCAAAACGGCTGAGTGTTCAACACTCATTGGGCAGCGCCCAGCGCCTCACGCGCTCCCTATGTGGACGCCATAAAGAGTGCTTAGCACTCCATATAAAGACAAAAGGAGTAAAGTGTTCAACACTTAATAGGCAATCCCTATGACTGAAATTTCCACAGGATCATATGTGGGTATCAGAACTCATATAAGTGCTTAGCACTTTTTGCATAAAAAGGGGGACTGATTAAATAGAGCCCAAACAAGTGCGTAGCACTTTTCAGAAAAGAGGGGAGACTAAGCAGACTAAAACCCAAATTGGCTAAGTTGCTAAAGTCTTGCAAATGAGTCCAGTTGCTTTGTTGCTGGGTATTAAATAAAGAAGATCCTAAAATGTTGTTAAGTGGATCTTAGTCTCAAATTGGACTAACGTATCCTTACCAAAAATTCTTAAGTCCACAATAACTCCCTTTTCCCTCAAACACGGGATTTGGTTTAAGGGCACATCTCTCCACACCTCTGATATATGTCGTTGTAATTCTTCAACGTTTTCGGAGAGGTGGCGGGTCCCGACAACCAATAAATCCTTTCTTGTCCCAACTTGATATAAAACTTCATCAAGACTGGGAATGATACATCCCACGTTGATGCACTTCCAAATTGACGTGCACACCTCAAATTGGATCGTACCCCAAATTGGGTGCATTCCATATCACTATTATTCGCTTCGTCACGTAACAAATATACGTCCCTAAACTAATATTCACCTCCAAAATGGCGATAATGGACCGAGATGTCCCTAAACTAACAACGGACCGAAATGTCCCTAAACTAATATTCGCCTCCAAAATGGCGATAACGGACCGAAATGTCCTTAAACTAATATCCGCCTCCAAAATAGCGATAATGGACCGAAACGTCCTTAAACTAAAATAATAGAGCCTAAACACTCTTTTGTTGGATCCTAAATAAAAATGATTCTGAAACCCCGTTAAGTGGATCTTAGTCTCAGATTGGACTAATGTATCCTTAACAAAAACAAATCGAGCCCCAAATGCTCTTATACATTTAAGTCGATCTTAATCTCAAAATAGATTAACGTTCCTTAAATAAAAACTCCAAATCTAAAATATACAGATTTGGACTAATCCACGCCCTACGGGCGACAACATAAATTAGTCTCCGTATGCAATCCACGGGCAACCTAAACAAAAACACACACGAAACGAAGTGAACTTCCGAAGCAGGAGAAAGTGATTATCGCGATGCGGTAACGTAATTAACTGTAGGGGCTTGCGCCTGCAGGGAAGAGCATCCCCATAATCAAAAACCCTCGCAACGAGGGGGAATCTGATGAAGTCTGCTACAATGGTCGCGTCTGTCCAAATCTCCGATGTACGGTGCCATAAATCAACTTGGAATCTTCGGAGAGGTGGATGGATAAATCCAAGTAGCATCTGTCCCCAAATTCAGGCAAGGAGATCTATCCCAGTTCATCTCTGTTTTCGGCGGTGAAAAGATTCTGGCACGCTTGGTGGGACCTTTTTCTCTTTCCACTCCACACTTTGTATGTCGTGTTCGCGAACAAAATCACGGTTTGCTGTGGTTGCCTTTGGATTCGAGGTACTAAGATTTGGTGTCTTATTTCTGTGCAGAAGAAGAGAACATCAATGGCTTCCAGCTACACAACTTGTAACAGCAATTCTCGCTCCACCCCAACTAGAGGAGTGACTTATGAGCCCAATATGGATTCCATCTTTTCAATGTCGGTGGGGCAGGTAACAGAAGCCATTACTGGATTGTTCTTTGGGACCATGCCCCCACGAATGAGCGTCGGTGCCTCAACGTTGCAACCCGAAGCTCCCAAGAAGTCGGTCTTCGATTGACTTGTAACCACAACGTCCCCTCTCAACAGGACGTCCAAATCCGATGCCTCAGTCATCAAAAGGCTGAGCCGAAGCTCAGGCGTCTTAGTCTTCAACAGGCTAAGCCAGAACCAAAACAGGCTCGCAAGGAGGCTCGTCGTACCTGAATGGGTTGCCCTAAAAAGGATAGCCCTCCCAACTCGTACTGCAAATGAAGTCGTTAAAAGTGCTTCACCAGTCAGGCGATCAGTCTTCGAGAGGCTGACCGTCTCCAATCAAATCTTGCCAAGGACGTCGGCCTTTAATAGGTTGGCAACTACTGGAGCTCCTCAACAAAACCAGGGGCAAGCTGCAGCCGCTTTCGAAACCGAGGCGGTCCCGTCCGCAAGATACGTTCGACGTCTCCACTGGTGCCGAGTGAGAGAAGCTGGGGGCAACTCCCCCTCTGGACTTACCCCACCAGCTCCAATGGTGGAAGTCGATGATGCCGTTCCAACCGAGAACATCTTTGAACCACTGAAGAGGATGTGCAAAAACTCCTCTACAACGGTACTGAAGAAATCGCCTCCTCTTGTTGAGGTCCCTTTGCAGGAAAAGCAGGAGTGGCCCCATCAGCGGCTCTCTTCCCAAATTCACAGAGTCTGGCAAAAAGTCCAAGACTCTGTGACCGATGAAAACTACTCTCGCCGACTGAAGAAAATGAAGGTTCGGCAGGAGAAAGGCTACCCCTCCGTCATACAGCAAGGGACACCTTCTACACAGGTGCCTGTTATAACGGCTCCTTCAACTTCGACCTCCCATAAAAGGACGAGGCCGGAGAAAATTCCACCGCCGGCGGCAAATTCCAAATGCGACAGACCCAAACGCCCAAAGTCTGGGGGCATGATCGTGCATATGGTTTACATGGCTTCCGGAAAAGAAGAAAGTCGTGCTTCCGTAGGTCACCGGCCTCAAATTCGGTCGCTGACAAAAGCTCAGGAGCAATAACAAAAGCTCTAGGAGATGCTGATGAAAATGGCAGCATTCACTGGATAGAAAGAAAGTCCGGAATCAGCGAGCGAACAGTGCCAAGAGCAGGAGACCGATACAGAGTTCCTACAAAGGGTGCTTGAAAGGAAGGATAAGGAGGCCGCGGAACAAGCTGCTAACATAAAACAGATGGCGCTTGATTGATGATGAAAAGTGTGTAGTAGTTAACCGCAATCAATAACGATGTCGCGTGTAGCTAAACCGAGATGAGTACGGGTCGTTCTCAGGAAAACGTTGAATCTTTTAATCTTACTTTAGGCGTGTTGAGAAAGAAAGGAGGAAAAATAAAGAATGGTTGTAGGTTCTAGATCTACATCAAACACGGATGCAGGATATAGATCTAGATTAACTACGGATATAAGTTTTATAGTAGAAGGGGGTTTGTAGGGTTCATTAGGATTTAGTAGTCATGGATGATTAATTAAAGATTGCTCCGTTTATCCTTTAGTAGATTTAAAATTAGATCGATAGTGATGCATGTAGATTAGGGTTTCTGGAGGGAAAAGGGTTCCCACTCTTAACCCCTATCTTGACATGGATCTCCGTTCATGTCTTGCTTTACCAAAGCAATTGTTAATCTAATCTCTAATCGTGGTCGTGAATATCAATGAATTGATAGCAAGCCCAATTAGGATGTTAACTATTCTTTTGGTAAAGTTTATAAACTTTATAGGATGTAAAAAGAGTTTAAGGATCTTCATCATCCATTAATCTACCCTAATCCTATGAACCCTAACAAGTAAAGAATTACTCGCGCATGTTGGGAAAAGAAAAGATAGAGAGGGAAATCATAAAAAAACTACAAAGAAATAAAATAAGAAAACAACTACTTTTATTAATCAACAAGATCAATTACACTTTGTTCCCTTAGGAAATGATTACAAAATACTAGTTTGCTTCTCGATCTCTTCTAAGGAAGTAGATGAATTGTTGATGATCAACCAGGATTCTTGAGCTGTCGTGGACTTCATGATCGCGTCGGTTTGATGATTTTTCCAAGAGGCTCTCGGTCCTTATTTATAGTCACAAAGCCAGAACCCTAGTTTCCTAATATGGAAACCAGTTGTTAGGATCCCAACCATCAAAATCCCGAGCCCTAAATCCTTAAAAGTGTGGCGGAACTGCGGCCATTGGATAGGTTTAACCTCTAATTTTTGTAGTTTCATATCTGTAACACTTAGTGATCTTTTGAATATCTAGACTTTGAAAATCTTCTCTACGTTTCTGCTAGAATTAGTTACTTCAATTTACTTGAATATCTTCGGCAGATTTGATCTTGCCAACTCGAATTTCCTTGATTTCAGTCATGATATAACTCCTGCACAATTATCTCAATAAATGATATTAGTAGAATTTATTTTTATTGAGATATTATCTTTAACCATTTGTCATGATATTTTAGTTTTAAGAGAATTGGTTAAAGGTATTTAATAAGGTAAGCATATTAAATGGGCCAAATGTTACATGGATATTATATGCTTACTTTTTCCTCCATAATGTTAATTATAATATATAAACACATGAAAATAGTATTTTTACAGATAAACCCTCATATGTGTCATATATTATAATAAACACCTTTTTATATAGAAATAGTAGGAAAAATGTCATATGAAAAGTGCAGTTTTATCAACTGAACAAATACCCCTAAACTTAACTTTGATCGCCCCGAGCAAACTAGTTATTCAAGAGAAGGAGAAAAAGAAGAAGAACTAGGTAGCACACTTTCGTAGGCAACACGATTGCACTGAGCACATGCAACAAGCCGTTAAACCTCTAGGTGTCCCTAGTAGGAGGAGTGTTGTCTCCTGAGGGTTTTCAGCGGATTACACCTACAAAATTCTATAATAAAAGAAGGATAGTGAAAGTTACATATAAAGATAAGAATTATGAAAGAAAGAACTTGAAAATAAGAGTTTTCAACTACACCAGTTTTTCAGTTGCTATGAGCCCTATCTTAATGGTCGTGAAAAGATATTAGAAATCATATCATCCCTTAATAAAATATAGCCTTTAATTTTCCTCCCTATCTTTCATCCAAACATTGATCATATACCCCTACGTGTGTGTAAAAGACATCTCTACACTTAGAGAATTCAATTCAAGCTATCATACTCTTTTCCATCTTCCAAAGTACTTTTTAGTTGGTGAATTTTTAATGAATTTGCTCATACATCCTTCATGCGACCGTTAATACTTCTCGAGATACTAACCGACCGATTACAAAATGTGCTTGCGTATTAAAGTGTAATTTCTCATCTTGCAACACCTAAAGCTTAGCAGTGGCTCCCAAACCAGTTGGTCTAAGGCACTAGGTGATAAAGCACCCTCGCTATATTTTTTTATGCTTCCTTGGTAATTACAAAACCAATGTTCATTTTTTTCTTTACCACTTATACTTTTTATTTTTATATTTTATTTTATTTATTTTCCTTCATACTAAGGTTTTTAGACAAGAGCATTTCAAGGTATCCTCTACTATCCCAAGTTTCAAGATGTGTATAAGTGCATATAGTAGGGTATCAACGTTCAAATGTTTGGCTTCTAGAATAGAGACTATTTTTCAGACTTATTTTTATCCTCATATTAGCAATTTCCTTCATCTTATTAACCCTTTGGACAACAGCTCATAACTACTTATTACTAGTTTCGATTAAGAAAACTTCTAACTTTCTTGTTTTTCTCAAACTATTCCTATCTTTCATATGTAAATTTTCACTTTCAAACTTTTATTATAAAAATATTTTTTTTAAATGCCCAGTGCCAAAGATAATTCAGTGAATACAAACCTCCCCCAAACCTGTTTTCAACAGTGTCCTCACTGATGCTGTCCTTTGATAGCATAGACCTGCAGACTTGGGGAGAGACAATAATAGAGGTGAAATAATAGTTAAATGAAGACTACCCCCAAACTTGTTCTTTGGCACGCACAGATATTCAGTTAAGTCCTTTTGTCACTCACCTCCATTCTTAAGATGATACAATGTTACCGAAACATGGAGGTGAGGCGGAGGGAATTCAGTTATGATAAATCGGCTCCTGTAAAAACAGGAGCTCCTCCGTAGGGTCAGCAGAGAAATATGGTTTTAATCTATGCCCATTTACTTTAAAAATTGAACCGTTTTTCATATTCTCAACTCCTACTGGCCCGTGCGGGTGTACATACTGCACCACAAAAGGTCCTTTCCAACGAGATTTAAGCTTACCTGGATGAAGATGGAGAATCGTAAAGAAGGACTTATTGTCCCGGTGTGAAAGTTTTTCTAAAAAGGTTTTTGTCATGGAAAACTTTAGTCCGGTTTTTTACTATCACCGTATTATCGTAAGCTTCATCGCGGAGTTCGCTTAGCTCATTCAATTGCAGCTTCCGATAACTGCTAGCTTGATCAAAATCGAAATTTAGCTCTTTAATAGCCCACATTGCTTTATGTTCGATCTCGACAGGAAGGTGGCATGCCTTTCCAAACACAAGACGGTATGGAGACATACCAAGATCGGTCTTATAAGCGGTGCGAAATGCCTAAAGAGCATCTGTCAATTTGGTTGACCAATCTTTACGGTCTTTAGAAACCGTCTTCTCCAAAATTTGTTTGATTTGCCTATTTGAGATCTCAGCTTTCCCGCATGTTTGGGGATGATAGGGCGTAGAAAGTTTGTGGGTGATTGAATATTTCCGCATCAAAGGCTCGAAAGACCGATTACAGAAATGTGTCCCGTTGTCGCTAATTATAGCGCGAGAGTGTCCGAATCGCGAAAAGATATTTTCTTTAAGGAACTTAATGACAACTTTGTTGTCATTAGTGCGACACGGTATTGCTTCCACCCATTTCAAGACGTAATTGTAGGGTGTTTTTCGTCACCCCATTGAGATGGGAATACGCGCGCGCTTGTTAGGCGTACTACAGATTCCCCCTGCTTAGGGTAGGTCAGGGTTTATTGATTGTGGGGATCCGAATCTCCGGCAGCCGCGGACTAAGCTGCCGTTAATTACCCCTCGCCTTTGGAGCGAGGGAACCTCCGATTAACGGGTTAAACTGGTCATACGAACTCAATGTGCAGCGTGCGTGTGTTGTGTTTTGAAAGGGGGTTTTGGATACATCGGGAGCCACGCAGGGTTTTTACGGGGGTCCCGCTACCCGGATAGCGGGCTGGGGGTCAATGGGGCTAGCAGCCCCCTTGCGAGGTGCGGGGCAGCGCCCCGGCCTAAAATTTTTGTTTGGGAGGGACAGTGTTGTAGAGTATGTGTATATCTATATATATATATATGTATACATATAAAAAAAAAGGAAGAAAAAGCGCCCAAAGGACGCGTGGGGCCAGCGTCTTGAGCGCTGTGCGCTTAGGTGCTGTGCGCTTAGACGCTAGCGCGCCACGTGGGCGCTGGGCGCTCGAGCGCTGGGCACTCCACGTGTCGACACGTGGGCGCTTGAGCGCTGGGCACCACGTGTCGACACGTTGGCGCTTGGCGCTTGAGCGCTAGCGCGCCACGTGTCGGCACGTGGGCGCCAGGCGCTCGAGCACTAGCACGCCACGTGTCGGCACGTGGGCGCTGGGCACTCGAGCGCGAGCGTGCCACGTGTCGGCACATGGGCGCTGGGTGCTCGAGCTCAAGGCGCTCGGGAGCCGGTGAGAAAAAGGGGCTTTTAGCACCAGAAACTCCCGAAAGGGAAATTAGAGTGGAGTTAAACTCCTAAGCTGTTTTGAAGCTGATGAAGGGCTTCTCCCCTTGAGCCCTAGTTCTTCCCCAAAGTGGGGTTTCTGAAGATGGGTCTCCTTCTTCTTTCTTTGTTGGCCGGATCTTGAAAATCAAGAAGTATGAGATTTTAAAAATCTCTCCTTTATGAGATCTGATGGCAGATCTGAGTTCCCCTTTGTGGGTTTTGTGGTGAAAAACTATTTTGTTTTATAAAAGGAAGAGTAAAACTCTTTATTTAATTCAAAAGAAAAAAAGAAGGTTTTAGAACCTTGGGGAAGAAGAAGATCACAGATCTAAATTTTTTTTGGAGAGAGAAAAGGTTATTGGGATATTTTCATTATCCTTGCCTTTATAGGCTATACACTTTACACATAGCCCCTTTGGCTTCACAAAATGGCATTTTGCCTATCCCATGGCTCATGTGCCATTTCTTTTTGCACATAAGCCATAGGCTTTACAAAAATTTGGCTTTATGCCCATTTTTCTTACATTCATTCGTAAAATAAAATAAAAGAAATCCAATAAAATTATTTATTACAAAATGTTTATCTTGGCATGGGGGGAGGCCGGCCGCTTCTTGTTCGGACTCGACCCGGGCATGGGCCTACTTGGCTTGGGTTGACTTTAATTTTGACTTGGTTAACCGAGGTGTAAATTTTTACCCCAAAAAATTGCCCCCCGTCAATAAATGCACACCACACATGTGGGTCGTGTGCATAAAATTGATGGATCTTCTTTCACGTGGAGGCTACTTGATTTGGTTCCCTCTTTTGGGAAACTGGCACTGCCCTTTTTACGACATAGACGGTCGATTCTGCCCTTTTTGCGACTTGGACGGTCGATGATGCCCTTTTAGCCACTTGGACGGTCGATGCTGCCCTTTTTGCGACGTGGACGGTCAGTGCTGCCCTTTTAGCTGCGTGGACGGTCGGTTCTGCCCTTTTTGCGACTTGGACGGTCGGTGTTGCCCTTTGAGCGACGTGGACGGTCGGTGCTGCCCTTTCAACGACGTGGACGGTCGGTGCTGCCCTTTCAGCGACGTGGACGGTCGGTGCTGCCCTTTCAGCGACGTGGACGGTCGGTGCTGCCCTTTCAGCGACTTGGACGGTCGGTGCTGCCCTTTTAGCGCTGTGGACGGTCGGTTCTGCCCTTTTTGCTACTTGGACGGTCGGTGTTGCCCTTTAGCGACGTTGACGGTCGGTGCTGCCCTTTTAGCGACGTGGATGGTCGGTGCTTCCCTTTTAGCGACGTGGACGGTCGGTTCTGCCCTTTTTGTGACTTGGACAGTCGGTGCTGGATTTGACTTGCTCTGCTTCTTACGGTGTCAGGGATGAAGTTGACTTGTTTCCGAGGTGGAATTTGATTCTGCCAGGAAGGTCATTGGTTGTTTTGCTGATTTGATGTGATTTGGGTTGACATCAGCACTGCTACACTGGAATATGGTACTGTTGGAGATAGTGCCCTCAGAGTCAATTATTGGATCACATGCACGTGATTGCAATGATTGAGGGAGGACCTATCCCGGTAGGACAGTCTTACTCAAGATGATAGTATGCTATCTGGTTTATCTTTATCATCGTATACTGCTTTAGGTGACCTTACGAGTCGCTATTGCACGTTGATAGAGCCCCTAGGATTCTTGATTGACTGCCAGCAGTATGAGGGCGATCATATACGTGGGAGCTGGGGTCTATAAGCACATCCTTAAAAGGTCCCTAGTCGTGGGAGTTTCGAGACTGGGCATCGATACTCTATTAGTAGACTAGTGTATACAGTCGAGACCCCGACGAGGGGCGGTGGCCGGTCTCACAAGCCACTGGTGTCAGTTGGTTCACCTAAGATGTATACAGGTGCTCATTGGGTTATGAGTACACCGGACAGGACTCGCCGGGAACCTGCTAGCTGGGATTATACCAGACGTCAGATAGCAGTTCCCTGGTGACATGTGTACAGGTTAGTTCATCGACCTGAGATCGTCATTTGTCTCGTGTGAGTTCCCACTGTGCTTTGATTACTACCCTACCACGGCTCAAAGGAGTCGTGCAAACAAGTTTTAGTTGGGTACAGTCCCGAGCCACATGGAGGCTGTGAGCGGATCTGCAGGGGTTCGTCTCTCCCGGTATTGGGGGTGAGGTCGCGCTGTGTCTAGGAGAGCCATTACACAAAGCCGTCGGCCGAGGTAGGAGATTTACTGGTAGGTATTCCAGTAGTATCTCAGGGTGTTCTGGGCTACACTCCGACACGACTTGTACCGCTTTTGGGGGGTCTGACTTTTACCAACCCCCTAGGCCCGCCATGCGATGCTCATAGACGAACGGACCGGACTGTACGGATATTGTCACTGACAGGCTCAGTAGGGTGTCAGGATGAGTTCGCTCATCGACGTCCCTTTTGGTCAATAGCTGGTAGCCCGTCACGTATGGCTAATACCTCTGACGTGCTAGTGGTTAAATCCACAACCATAGTATTGACGAGTCTTTAGAGTCCACCACACACAGTTACTCAAGTTTTGGGCGAAACGCTGTAGAGGCCGTATGGAGATATGGCAGGGTTCGATCAGATACGTGCGGTATTGCACGGATCGTGATCGGACGGTTTTTACTAGCCGGCTTTGGCTTAAGCCGGATCCTAGTATTAGACTGTGTAGATTTTGTCTTTTTGCATTTGTATTCAGTGGCAATACAAATGCGGGCATGTATATGCAGTAGCAGGGTTTTCCTATAATTTATTACGGGATCAGTTTTCTGAAGTTGCCAGTTTGCATTCTGTTCCGGCCGGTTTTCCTTTGTTCTTTCGCGGCCGGACTTTCCGATGGAAGGGGTTATTTGCAGTTTGCAAATAACTTATTTGTGGAGGGGTTTCTTGCATTTGTGCCTTCATAATCATGAGATTCTTTTCTAGTCATTCCGTTGCATTTATGGTGATGGTTTGTGAGTGGAATTGGATTAGAAATGTGGTGACCTTTTTTCTTTTCATTAATCCTTTTTTCTTCTCTTGATTAAGATTCTTTTTTACCTTCCACTATTTTACTAGTGAGGCCGGCCACTTGAGGGGTGAGGAGGAAAAGAGAGAGAGCTCATTTTGTGAGTGAATTCATTCATCTCATTTCATTCTATGTTTTCCACAAAATCCCTCACCTCTCAAAAGTTCTTTCTTCACCTCCATCCTTCCATGGCAACTTTTATAACCTCAAGAGACAAAGTGTTCCACACTACATCTACAGCAAATCTTGGACGCGTCGGCTAGCCAACTTCGCGCCCGAGTTGCCTCGGTCAAGAGGTGGCAGCCCGTAAAAGAAATCGGCTATGTGGTGCCCTTTCCGACGAGGACGTGACGGACGGAGATTCCGCGGGAGATCGGAGTGGAGACGAAGACCGAAGGACACGGATCGCTTGGTATAACTCTCTACCCATTCTCTTGATAGCTAGGATTAGGTTAATGGTTACGATCCGGGTTTTATTGTCCGCGGTAGCGCCGGTTTAAAAGTTAAGAAAAATTTTGATTCCGCATTTTGGCCTCGAGTAAACGGCTGGGGCGCTGCCGTGGCGCAACCTGGTATCAGAGCCACGCCATTAACGAGTCTAGCTTGCTCTAGTATGTTTAAAGACTCGATCGAACAAAAATCCCAAAAACCGTATTTCGTGTGCATCATGTTTCTGTCGAAATTTTTTGGGCTTTAAAAATTTTTCAGGTTGTTTCAGAAACATGTGCACAGAATTCTAAGAATACTGTAAAAATTTGGTGACCTAATCCCTCAACAGTGCCGCGGAACCGCAGCCATAACCCCACTTTGGCCGCGGTTCCACCGCAGGAATATGGCATCATGGCACCAAATTTTTCCAGAGGCTCTTGGACATGAAAATAGGGGTTTTGGGATATTCTTTTTGGGCCCATATTTTCTGTGAGTGCTACAGTAGTGCTTGGGGCCCACTTCGGTAAATTTGATCGATCGAATATTTTAAACATGTTAGTTCACAATATTTACATTATATCTGCGACCGTGAATGTCATTTGATCGGTAAATCCTGTCTAACTGCTATAGCCCGGTTAGACGGATTTGCGAACGTGACATTCACGTTGATGTTCTGTGTTTGTGCTGTGATATTGCGGATCGGTCGTGGGGGATAGCCTGGATGCAATGTTAGTACAGTTTTGTTTTATATGTACATTTGATATTGCGGGGCGAGCGTCCGACATGTGGACTGCCGTCACTGCCTATTTGTATTATTCTTTTGGGGCACGACCGGGTCGAGGTCGATGTACCCGTTGTATGTATATTTTACTTTCTGTACTAGGATTACCCCGCGGAGGGGTGCACGGATAGCCGGATTCTAGAGGGCAACGGGCCCGCATCTCATGGCATTGAGACGGAGGGGGCTTCACTCTAGAATTGGCGGGTTATTCGCCGCACTCGTAGGGGGTATAGGTTGACCCAGGAGTGGTGCCCAAGTTACCGGATTCCGTGAAGTGCTGGGTGGTCCATTCACGTTGCTGAAGGGGGCTGCCTCGCTTCAGGTTTTGGCGGGTAACTTGCCGCGCCCGTAGGGGTCTAGGATTTCATTGCACAGGCTATCCACACGACCAGGGGAACGTCGGGTTTCAGTAGCGGCTCTGTGAAACCCGGGGATCCCAGATATCTGTATTGTTCTGTGATGCTGTTCATTTCTGTGATGTTGCTTTTTAATCACGCCTTGAGTGAAAATTATATATTATATATATACTAGTAGATGTTGTATATGTTTTGCATCCGCGCTAGTCCAGTCCCCGCTCTGTCGTTAGTTAAGTAACCTAACGGGTGATGACGGGACCCAGTGGCGAATGCGGATGGCATATACGTACATCATTATTTTCGTTCTTTATTGGTGTGATCCATTGATGGGACTGCGTTGATTCGGATCAATGCAAGCTAAACAAACCTATTCTGATGTTGTTGGAACACTTTTTTTCAAAAAGCTGTTATTGCAAGGACGTTCTCTTTTGTTTTGCACAGTGGTATTCGGTTATGAATATCCAGCACCTCAGTCGACGAGGTAAGGGCCGAGATCCTTTCACCGGGAGTGACCCCTTGGACAGAAGTTTACGTCAGGGTAATAACTTCACTATAGCCGATTACCTTTTGCTTTGCATCGTGGTATTCAGTTGGAATATCCTGCACTTCATTCTACGGGGAAAGAGCCGAGATCCCTTCACCGGGAGTGACCTCTTTAGCAAAGGTTTTCGTCACTATTTTTTTATAAATGGTTATCCGGTTCCTTCAACGATATCAAGTTCATTACGTTAAAGGTTTTTCGCCAAAAACCAGCCGTAGCCCTCCGTCATTTCAGATTAGTATTGCTTAGTATTCGTGCTACATATGTCGTGCTCAGCCGAGGCGTAGTGTGCGGTAGCTCTATAATGCTTTTCTGTCTTATGGATATGTGATTGGTTAGGACAGTCGTACGGTCATTTTGGCTCAGTCAAGGACTCGTGCGGGTGGGTCTAATGCAATCAAGATAATGACGGGTTGAACTTGACTAGGATCCTTTGATATGTTGGCTCAGTCAAGGTCACTTGGGTCCTAGGGGTAAAAATTCACATCGGGAGTTTCTAAAGAAACTGAAACTTTCCAGGCATGCGCATACCTTCTGGAGTGTGGTAACTTGAGTGGATTCCGTCAAGTTATCATACGATGATAGTTGGATCCCGATTCCCACTGATGAGTTGGTTTACTCCTCGGGTGATCCCGACTAATTCTTCTTTCGGGTTTGGAGAAGAATTTGAAGTTACAGTAGGAGGTTTCCTGATTAGATAAAGTGATAACCATTCTGATCTAGGCTAGAGTGCACGCTGAGTGTTTCTTTTCTCTCTCTCTTTGGAAGCGACCAATGACCCGACCCTAGACTATGACTCAATGACCAAGTTAACCGAACCTTCTTAAACACTGGCTTTTGGATTGTCAGAGTTGCAGACCTCATTGCCACTCCTACTTTTACCCTTTTCTCCAGGACACTCCGTATTACTACGAACGTCCACTTCCATTGGACAAAACCATCGTATGGTTATATACAAACTCGAAGGAATTCGAGGATGGTTTCCGGTTCTGGAGAAAACGAATAGAACTATTCAGTTGTCTTTTCCTTTTACCTTCTCTCAGGTAGCGAGTACTCCTTGGTTTAGGAGATAGTACACCTATTATGCAAATTGGATAGTCTTCTTCCAAACCTTAGGCCGGTGCCGAACGGTGGGGAATGAAGAAAACCAATTAGCATAACGATGGTGTGCAGAAGGTATTAAGTCAAGACAAAGCAAGGGATTTGTAAGAGGGCAAAGTAAACTGCGACTGATATTCACGACCAAACCAAGTATTTCGTTACCACTCCCACTTCACCTTTGTATTTCTCCAGGACACTCCGTATCACTACAAAGATCCACAGTTTATTTGGATACTCCATCGTATGGTTATATACGAACTCGAAAGGAACTTGTTCCAGTTCGGGGATGGATTCTGGTTCAGGAGAAATAGGAATAACGTTTATTCGGTTGTCTTTTATCATCACCTTCTCTCGCATTGCGAGTGCTCCTAGGATTAGGAAAGTACACCCATTATGCTTATTGGATAGTCTTCTTCCAAACCATAGGCTGGTGCCGAACGGTAGGGAAGGAAGAAAACCATTTGGCCTAAAGGGGTGTGCAGAAGGTAATGACTAAAGACATATAAAGGGATTTGGAGAGGTGGAAAAGAAATATACGGTTACAGTTGTGAATCTGTATGATGGAAGAGGCATTACTAAGAATACCAGGATACCCCATCGAAACATTTCAATGTTTCAGTTTTACTGTGTACTGTTAATAGAAAACTGATTTCCCAATTGGACACTTGCTCCAGGGTATGTATTTACCAGGTATAATTCTCACATCTGTATGGTTTTACAGATGATGAGTGGGAGTAAGTTATTGGGAATTAGGTGATCGTCCTCATTATATCGGAATTCGTTGTAATTGGCGATATTTGAGGAAGTCACCTGGGTTGTTTGCCGGACGGCAAATATTTGGTTTTGAATATCCGTTGTTATGCACCAATTTCAAATTGATATATCTGTACGTCTATTTTTATAGAGTGAGATGTACCTTTTTGAAATTATGTCTTTGACATTTACCTGTATCAGTGGATGGTTAGGTAAGGAGCATTGAACATCGGTGTAATTCTTCTTAACCATAAGTACAGTTTTCAACCTACGACACACAGTGAATGAGTCACTAGACTCAGAGGACTTATACAGAGTATTGTATATTGTCCAGTGTCCATTAGGACAGAGGGGTTGGTCCTCGTACTATATTCTGTTTACTTATGACTTCTCTGGTTCTTAGACAAGTGTTTCGTAGAAACACAGGGTCTAAGTTTTGAGAAGTTATAGGTATAAGAGTAGAGTAGAGAACCAGGTGTTGCAAGTATCGAGATTCTTCAAGATGATCGAAGATGTAGATACTTGTGTATGGTATTCAGTTGATAGTAATGATTAAGAGAACTTGCTTCTCTTTCAGGTTACTCATAATTGGAAGCACTCCTAAGTTGAGTAACGCTGATCGGCCTCTCTCCATTTACTTGACATGCACTGGAGACAGCTGCATGATTTGAATCTGGTTCAATTAAATCAGTGCCTCTGTTTCTATATTGGATATAGAACAGTTCATATCTTGACATTGTTAAGGTACGGGGAGTTGTCCGGCTTATGCTTAAAACCAGACTCTGGATAACTCAAGGCACGTTTCTGTAATGGCTGTTTGTGGGTTGACCCATGATATGACGAGGGTTGATTTTCTACCATCTGGAAGATCAATAGTGATATTGTTCTAGACTCGCCACAGTTTTATCAAAAATGGATTTTTTTCAGAAAACAGTAGTGGGGGTATGGTAGAACTGGAAGTGATTCCAGAACCGCAAACGATTACTAAAGATTTGATAAGAACCTAAAGATTCAATCTGGTTTGACATTCCATTGGCAACTCCGCAGATATGGTGGGTAACCTCAGGCGCTCGAGAGGTACTTCGGTATGCTCAAGGACGGTGGCAGGGAGATTCTTGTTTACCCAGACTTACCATTGCTGTTGTTCCAGACTGTGAGACCCGGCAGGAGGATGAGTATAGCGTCGTTCTAAACTGGCTTTAGAAGCTTACGTATATATGACTCTGCCAGAGGGTTTTCGTAGTCAGTGGGAGCAGCGGAAGCATTGGTGGACAGTTGGCTTATGTCTATTTATAGACTAAAGCAAATATAGCGGAGATAGATCATCTATTTCTGATGTGACAGTCATAGGTTTGACTTCATCAGAATAGAGGATGGATCTGTTAAGAAGGTAGTACGGTGTGATGTCCTGGTATTTGATGACATACACAGAGTAGGAAGTGATATTCCTTTACTACGATCGGTTATACTTTGGTCGTCACACAGTAGTTTCTCCATATAGGAATTGGATCTTATATCGTACATTCTGGTTACTAGATCTATGGTTTTAGATCTAGATTTGGGTGGTTTCCCAATCAGGGTACTTAGACAGCATTCTAAGAGTATTTAGAATGGACGACTCCTGGCATGGTGGTGTACCTGCAGGTGATGGAGTCACCTTCTCTAAAGGTGTCTTACAGACTAAAGGGGAGAGGGATACGCATGATTGGCAGATCACTTGCTTAGGCAATTGAGTCAATCATGAGATGTCAAGTACCACACCAGATGTTGTTCTTGCAGTAGGTGCAATAAGTTGATATTGATCCAATCCTAGAGAAACGATCGGAAGCAGTTTTAGAACATAAGTTGATGTTCTAGGGATTTGATAACGGCAGCCTCTTTTAGGAGACGGTTACCATTCCAGGATTCCAAGGTGACATGGATGACAGAGTGTCTGTCAGAGTTATAGTTTTCCCTCTGACGAGGGGCAGTATTTTGGACAGGTGGTCCAGGTGGATACTGAGGGAAGGATGGCGCAGGATACTGATTAAGTTCAGTTGACGATACAGTCTAAGAAGTTTGGATTTGGAGTTCATTTATGAACTAGGTCCCATCAGATATCCAGACATACTCTAAGACAGGTATTGCTCATTTCGGGAGATAACTTTCTCCGCGAACTTGAGATATAGAGAAACATAGAAAGAAACATCACAGCGGATCCACTCACTGAGGCTATTCCTCGAACGCAATAGTTTCGCAAACGAGCTTTGTGAGACTGACTAGTAGAGGAGTTGGGTGTTCGGTATCACACGGGCTGTGAGTATGCGACATCGCAATAATTAGCCTTGAGTGTAAGTGGGAGATTGTTGGAGATAGTGCCCTCAGAGTCAATTATTGGATCACAGGCACGTGATTGCAATGATTGAGGGAGGACCTATCCCGGTAGGACAGTCTTACTCAAGATGATAGTATGCCATCTGGTTTATCTTTATCATCGTGTACTGCTTTAGGTGACCTTACGAGTCGCTATTGCACGTTGATAGAGCCCCTAGGATTCTTGCTTGACTGCCAGCAGTATGAGGGCAATCATATACGTGGGAGCTAGGGTCTATAAGCACATCCTTAAAAGGTCCCTAGTCGTGGGAGTTTCGAGACTGGGCATCGATACTCCATTAGTAGACTAGTGTATACAGTCGAGACCCCGACGAAGGGAGGTGGCCTGTCTCACAAGCCACTGGTGTCAGTTGGTTCACCTAAGATGTATACAGGTGCTCATTGGATTATGAGTACACCGGACAGGACTCGCCGGGAACCTGCTAGTTGGGATTATACCAGACGTCAGATAGCAGTTCCCTGGTGACATGTGTACAGGTTAGTTCATCGACCTGAGATCGTCATTTGTCTCGTGTGAGTTCCCACTGTGCTTTGATTACTACCCTACCACGGCTCAAAGGAGTCATGCAAACAGGTTTTGGTTGGGTACAGTCCCGAGCCACATGGAGGCTGTGAGCGAATCTGCAGGGGTTCGTCTCTCCCGGTATTGGGGGTGAGGTCGCGCTGTGTCTAGGAGAGCCATTACACAAAGCCCTCGGCCGAGGCAGGAGATTTACTGGTAGGTATTCCAGTAGTATCTCAGGGTGTTCTGGGCTACACTCCGACATGACTTGTACCGCTTTTGGGGGTCTGACTTTTACCAACCCCCTAGGCCTGCCATGCGATGCTCATAGAAGAACGGACCGGACTGTACGGATATTGTCACTGACAGGCTCAGGATGAGTTCGCTCATCGACGTCCCTTTTGGTCAATAGCTGGTAGCCCGTCACGTATGGCTAATACCTCTGACGTGCTAGTGGTTAAATCCACAGCCATAGTATTGACGAGTCTTTAGAGTCCACCACACACAGTTACTCAAGTTTCGGGCGAAACGCTGTAGAGGCCATATGGAGATATGGCAGGGTTTGATCAGATACGTGCGGTATTGCACGGATCGTGATCGGACGGTTTTTACTAGCCGGCTTTGGCTTAAGCCGGATCCTAGTATTAGACTGTGTAGATTTTGTCTCTTTGCATTTGTATTCAGTGGGAATACAAATGCGGGCATGTATATACAGTAGCGGGGTTTTCCTGTAATTTATTACGGGATCAGTTTTCTGAAGTTGCCAGTTTGCATTCTGTTCCGGCCGGTTTTCCTTTGTTCTTTCGCGGCCGGACTTTCCGATGGAGGGGTTATTTGCAGTTTGCAAATAGCTTATTTGTGGAGGGGTTTCTTGCATTTGTGCCTTCATAATCATGAGATTCTTTTCTAGTCATTCCATTGCATTTATGGTGATGGTTTGTGAGTGGAATTGGATTAGAAATGTGGTGACCTTTTTTCTTTTCATTAATCCTTTTTTCTTCTCTTGATTAAGATTCTTTTTTACCCTCCACTATTTTACTAGTGAGGCCGACCACTTTAGGGGTGAGGAGGAAGAGAGAGAGAGCTCATTTTGTGAGTGAATTCATTCATCTCATTTCATTCTATGTTTTCCACAAAATCCCTCACCTCTCAAAAGTTCTTTCTTCACCTCCATCCTTCCATGGCAACTTCTATAACCTCAAGAGACAAAGTGTTCCACACTACATCTACAGCAAATCTTGGACGCGTCGGCTAGCCAACTTCGCGTCTGAGTTGCCTCGGTCAAGAGGTGGGAGCCCGTAAAAGAAATCGGCTACGTGGTGCCCTTTCCGACGAGGACGCGACGGACGGAGATTCCGCGGGAGATCGGAGTGGAGACGAAGACCGAAGGACACGGATCGCTTGGTATAACTCTCTACCCATTCTCTTGATAGCTAGGATTAGGTTAATGGTTACGATCCGGGTTTTATTGTCCGCGGTAGCGCCGGTTTAAAAGTTAAGAAAAATTTTGATTCCGCATTTTGACCTCGAGTAAACGGCCGGGGCGCTGCCGTGGCGCAACAGGTACCAGGAGCGAATCATCATTTGCCATGAGGAAATTTCCCTCGTTCCCAGTTTAACGACTTAGGGGTCATTTGGACTGGAGTTTGGAATTTTGGGATTAGGGTAGGCATCAGCGTTGCTAACACTGAAGCACATGTGCCAGGAGCAATTCATCATTTGCCTTTTCCTGTTAGGAAGCGGTGGCTTAGAAGACAGGTTTAGGTCCCTATCACCTAAGGCTTTTCAATTTTATGAGCCGTAAGGGTCTCATAAAAGCATTTTCTCCCTACGAGTCGAAAGGATCTCGTAGGTGCACTTTCTCCTTAAGAGTCGTGGGGACTCCCAAGTGTGTTCTTCCTTTGTGAGTCGTAAGGATCCCACGAAGGTGTTTTCTTACGAGTCGTGAGGATCCCGTAAGTTGGTTCTCCTCATGTATCATGAGGACACATGAGTGGGTCTTCCAAAATGGAGCATAAGTCCAAGGGCGAAGATCGGCCGCTGGACTGGTGATTGCGGGGGGGGTATGGGTATGATGAGAATTATTTAAGCCCGTGGATTGAATATGGTAGTCAATTTGGGGACTAACCGTAGGGCCGGGAGAATTTTGAGAAATTGGATTTTGGTTGGTGTCTGCATCGCTGCACTGGAACATGATATCAAGAGCGACTCATCATTCGCCGTTTGGGGACTTGGAATTTGGATCTTGTTTGGCATCAGCATTGCTGCACTGGAATAATGCCAGGAGAAACTCATCATTTGCCCCGGGAGGACTTGGGATTTGGTTTTTGGGTCGGCATCAGCACCGCTAACACTGAAGCGTAATGCCAGGGGCGACTCATCATTTGCCGTTGCCCGTTGGAGAACGATGGCTTAGGAGACAGGTTTAGGTCCCTATCACCTAAGGCTTTTCAATTTTATGAGCCGTAAGGGTCCCATAAAAGCATTTTCTCCCTACGAGTCGAGAGGATCTCGCAGGTGTATATTCTCCTTAGGAATCATGAGGATTCCTAAGTGTGTTGCTCCTTTATGAGTCGTAAGGATCTCACATAGGGATTTTCTCCTCACAAGGTCGAGAGGACTTTGCAAGTGTATTTCATCTCTTTTCACGAGTTTCCGCCCTTTCGGGTTTTCACAGACTCGCCGGTAGTCCTGCTGTTTTTACTCACGGAGCCCTTTCGGGTTTTCATCCGTGCCCGTTTTGCTTGTGGACATACCATTTTTTTTTGCCGCTGGTGGGACTTTAAAAATAGTCTCACCAGCAGGATTTGGGAGAGATAGGGGTCGTTTATGCCCGTGGATTGTATACGGTTTTGTAGGATGTATGATCCAGACCGTAGGGCTGGTGTGCACA
Organism: Agapanthus africanus; assembly: GCA_030015575.1. NCBI lineage: Eukaryota > Viridiplantae > Streptophyta > Magnoliopsida > Asparagales > Amaryllidaceae > Agapanthus > Agapanthus africanus. The sequence goes on from JASDDO010000022.1 coordinate 612,980,552, forward strand.
ATTCGCCTGCGACTTGGAGCATTCATGCATAGTATTTCTTGAGATATTGGCCATTGATGGGTGGCATGGGCCTTTCTCCCTCAGCACTTATTAGTTGGTAGGATCCTCCGTCGAACACTTTCTCGATAACGTATGGTCCTTCCCAATTTGGCTCGAATTTTCCCTTGGCATGTCGATTGGGGATGATCGGTCTTTTGAGGACCAACACCAATTCACCTTTCTAGAAAGCGCGGAGACGGGTTATCTTGTCATAGGCCCGTGACATTTAGGATCGGTATAGCTCCAGATTTTGCTGCACCGCGAGCCTCTTTTCTTCGAGGGGATCGAGCTCTTCAAAACGAAGGAGCACGTTTTCCTCCTCCGTCAACTCGTGCTGAACGGCCATTCTTAAGCTTGGAACTTCGACTTCGAGGGGGAGGACCGCCTCCACTCCGATGAGCAATGAGTAGGGAGTGGACTTAGTTGGAGTACGGTGCGTGGTACGATATGCCCATAATGCCTCATGAAGTTTGAGATTCCAGTCTCTCTTGTTGGCTGAAGCATTTTTCCTCAGGAGCTTGCACAGAGTTTTATTGAAGGCTTCGGCCAGCCCATTGGCCCTTGGATTATAGATGGAGGAATATCTCCAGTCTATCTTGTGTTGAGTAGCGAACCTTGCGACTTTGAAGCTCTTGAAAGAAAGCCCATTGTCAGATATGATTCTTCTTGGTGTACCGAAAAGGTATAGAATATTATGCTGGAAGAATGTCAGAATATCTCCTGTCTTGACTTCTTTTAGCGGGACAACTTCAGCCCATCTGGAGAAGTAGTTTGTTGCGGCCAGTATGAACCGGTGGCCTCTAGATGACGGAGGATCAATTGGGCCAACTATGTCGGTGCCCCAAATTTCGAAGGGCCACGACGCCACCGTAGGATGCAATGGATTGGGGTGCTTGTGAATGAAATCACCGTGAATTTGGCAGATGTAACATTTCTTTGCTTGCTCTCCGCAATCCCGTATCATGGTGGGCCAGTAATACCCAAGCCGTTTAATTTGAAGTCACATCTTGGGACCAGATTGGTGAGCACCGCAAATGCCTGAGTGAACTTCTTTCATGACTTTTTGGGCTTCGGCCGATGACAGGCACCTGAGCCAGAGTTGGTCATATGACCTGCGGTATAGCGTGTCATTTACAAACACGTATCGGAGAGCTTTCTTCTTCAGCTGAACCCTCGCAAACCTTCCTTCGGGCAGCTTGTCGTATCGGAAGTACTCTATGAAGGGTTCTCTCCAATCGGGCTCGTCTTTGATGATCGAAGCTTCTTCGGCGGGACTGCTCTTCTGTTCCGCGCTTTCCTCTTCTCGTAGAGAGACTGGGGGTAGAATTTGCCGGCTCCTGACTATGATCAGAATTTCATCCATGTCAGGATTAGCCAGCTCCTTGGCTAAGCAAGCGAGTACGTCAGCCTTTCCATTCAATGCTCTGGGGACTCTCATTAGTTCAATATGAGTGAACCGTTTCATGAGTTCCACCACCCGGCTTCGGTACCGAGCTAACTCGGGTTTGTATATCTTATAGTTGCCGCTTACTTGGTTGACGACAAGCTGGGAGTCACCGTAGACCCGTAGCCGAAGGATTTCCATTTCTATGGCGAGCTCCAGACCAGCTATCAGAGCTTCATACTCGGCCTCATTGTTTGTGCGAGGCTCGGTGAGAGCAAAAGAACGCCGTAGGGTTCCTATTGATGGCGTGATGAACACCAATCCTATCCCTGCTTTTATCTCCGGGACGCTTGATTTACTGGAGGTCCTTATCGATGAGGCCCCATCGAAGTAGAGCTCCCAACATGGATCGCCATTCTCGAGGTGCAGCACTTGTTCGTCGGGTAACTCGCAATTGAGTAGTGACCCTTCTGGTATGGGATAAGCCGTGAGAAAGTCTGCAAGAGCTTGCCCTTTTAATGCTTTCTGAGGAGTATAAACTATGTCAAACTCAAGTAGCATGACAGCCCATCTTGCCATTCTGCCAGCTAGGCTTGCTTTCGTCATCAAGTGTTTGAGCGGGTCGACCTTGGAGATCAGCATAACCCGATGAGCGAGCAGATAGTGCCTCAGCTTCTTCACAGCAAATATCAGAGCCAGGCATTGCTTTTCGATTGGGGAATAGTTGTGTTTCGCCCCGACTAGAGTTCGACTGAGGTAGTAGAGGGCATTTTCTTTTCCCTCATCTTTATTCTGGGCAAGGAGCGCACTGAGTGACTCATCTAGCGCGGCAGTGTAGAGAATTAGCGGTTTATTTGGAATGGGAGCGGCTAGCACTGGAGGGTGCAACAAGTACTGTTTGATGCTTTCGAACGCTGCTTGACATTCGGCATCCCAGATAAAAGGAGCTCCTTTCTTCTTGAGCTTTGAGAAGGGCCTACATCTCCCCGATAAATTTGAGATAAACCTTCGCATATAAGCAAGCTTGCCTTGAAAAGATCTTAGCTGTGTCAGGCTCTTTGGAGGGGGCATCTCCATGATGGCCTTTATCTTTGATGGGTCAACTTCGATCCTTCGATGTCGGACTATGAAGCCTAGGAATTTTCCCGATGACACGCCAAAAGCGCACTTTAAAGGATTCATCTTTAGATCGTATTCCCTCAGTCTGGTGAGAACGGTCCTAAGTTCTTGGATGTGGTCGGCCTTGGCTTTAGTTTTGATGACCAGATCATCAACATAGCATTCGACGACTTTATGGATTAGGTCATCAAAGATATTAGTCATTGCCCTTTGATATGTAGCACCTGCGTTCTTCAGTTCGAACGACATCACCTTGTAGCAATATATTCCGATTGGGGTTCGAAATGCTGTGTGCTTCTCATCCTCAGGCGACATCTTGATCTGATTATACCCAGACGAGCCATCCATAAAGGTGAACAGCTCGTAATTTGAGGTGTCATCGACCATCATTTCCATGACCGGTAGCGGGAAGTCGTCTTTAGGACATGCCTTGTTGAGGTCCCTGAAATCGACATAAACTCGGATCTGCCCATTTTTCTTCTTCACTGGGACTATGCATGCGATCCAGTCCGCATATTTCTCTTCCCTGATGAAGCCGGCATCGATGAGCTTCTTGGTTTCCTCGATGACCTTTTCTTCTAGTTCCCTTCTCATTCTTCGAGGAGCTTGTTTGACTGGCTTAGCATCAGGAGATATAGCCAGCTTATGCACGGCCACTTCAGGGTAAAAGCCTGGCATTTCTTTGTATGTCCACATGAAGCAGTCGACGAACTCATGCAGCAGGTCAATTATCTGCTCTTTTATTTCCTCCGACAAGAGTGAGCTGATGTAGGTCGGCCTTAGATTATCGGGCGTTCCTAAGTCAATCTCGGTTAGCTCATCAAAGGTTGCTTGTCCGCCATCTTCAAGATCATGAGGAGCTTCTTCTGGCTCGGCTATTTCGTCATCATCATTTGATCTTTCGCTGGCCTCACCAACATGGATCATGTAGCACGCTTTGGAATCAGGTTGAACGTAGCCTATGCCCCGTCTATCTGGAATTCGTCCATCGATGAGTGCTCGGACCTGGGGCGGATGCCATAGTCTTTCATAAAACTTTGCTTCGGACTCCGTTTGATATAACCGGCATCCGCACTTTTTTAAATATTCCCGCATCTCGGGCGCATAGTATCTGGGATTGAGAACGGCTCTTATGCCTCTCTCATATGGAAGGCACGCGACAGACAAATCGTCCGGGTGCACAACGGGGTTTGACCCATAAAACAGGATGCCTTTCTATCCACTTTTCCTTCCATGGACGTAGAAAGTTTTCAGCTGGTCCATGGTGGAGACTGACAACGCATCGAGCTCTTTGCACATCTGCTCCGGTACCCTTGTGACGACTAGGGACCCTTCCGCAATTTCGAAGGTCTCTCGTAGTTTCGCTTGTTGCATGTGGGTCCAATCTACACCGTTGTTGCACAGCAGGTCCTCTTCCTCCGACTCTTCAGTGTCGCTGCCAAGATGAGGGCGGACTTTGCTGCTAGATGGGTCTTCAGTATCGGATTCGTCCGTATCGCTACCAAAACGAGGGAGAGTTTTACGGAAGGACGGACTTCCACCATCGGACTCATCAGTGTCGCTACCGAAACGCGGGCGCACTTGGGCATTATTGCTTTTGAAAGTGACAGCTGGCTCAGATTTTCTTTTGAGTCTTGGGGCCGCTCTATCCTCGGTCAGTTGTGGCTTAGCATTTTGGTGGTTCATAAAGTACCAAGAATCTTCATATCGGACTTCATGCACACCAAACGGCTGGATGTCTCCGTCAATGCGTCTTTCTTCGCCATTTTTAGTATACTTCATGCATTGATGGAGAGTTGACGGAATGATGCCGTAATCGTGGAGCCACGACAGTCCCAATAGAATCTTATAAGACATGTCCGCATCGATCACGTATATCTTAGCTTCGGTCTGCAGATCCCTGAATTTGATTGGCAAAGCTATAGACCCCAGAACTTACTGGAAGTTTTGATTGAAGCCTTGATTGAAGCCTTGAATGACAATCCTTTCCCTTGACAGGTGTCAGACGTCCATTGACAAACTCTTCAGTGTCTGCAAGTTCATGATGTTCACTGAGGACCCCGGATCAATCAATATGCGATTAATCTGATTTCTGTCGCTGTACTCGGTCACGTAAAGCGGCCGATTATGCTCAGCCGTTCCCAGTAGCAGGTCTTCATCCTTAAACGTGACTGCGGCGGCTTGCAAAGTGTACTGAGCTTCTTTCATATTAATTTCCGCAAAGCAATCCTGATACCGCTCGGGGTTTTGTAGAGCGTGAATGAGAACATCTCTAAGCTCCTTAGATAGGACTAAGGCATCGTAGATGCTAAGGAGAGACGGAAGCTTTCGGAGGTGAGCCAAGACATTGTAGTCCACTGAGGAAGGACTTGAGTTCTCATTAGCCGGCTCTCTATCGTCTTCATCATTAGCCACCTGTTTTTCCTTTCCTTTTGAGGCATTTCCCTGATTTGGCGGTAGAGCCCTGCCGCTTCTGAGCTGGACTTGGTTGGCCTTTATGGTGAGCTCCTCGTCCTCTTCGGGAAAACAGAGATCCTCCTCCGAGTCGCTGCCTAGATGGATGGCGTAGCAGGTCACTATAGGGATCTTTTCATTGGAGCCTTCTTCCAACTCCTCCAAAATCTCCGCTGCTTCTACGGGGAAGAACTCTTTCAAGTGAATTAGAGTTCTTTCCTTCTGTTCATAGTCTTCGAGGGAATCGATATATTTTTGAATGGCCGATCTCTCTGCAGACTCTTTTTCGCGCCGAGCTGCACTTTTCTTCTTCTTGAGCTTCTTGGATTTTGAGCCTGATGGAGTCGCATTGGCAGCTGGGCTGGTAGTCTTCTTCTGTCCTTCCCATTCCGTCCTGGGCTCTTTCCGAAGTAGCTTTATCATCTTCTTCGACTTATTAGATATGTGCGTACTCCACGGAGGCCGCAGTGAGTCCATTTCATTTCTCAGGGTAGCGGGTTCGGCTGTCTGCTCCCAAAAAGCTTCAGCTTCTGTCTGTATAAAGTTGGTGGTTGCAACTTGATTGTTCACCAACACGCTTTTGGACAACTCAATCTCTCCAGCCTTGTATTGCTTCTCAACCCAGTTTTTGAAGATATAGCAATCCTCGATCGCATGGCTTACTCCTCGGTGGTACGGGCAATACAGGGGATTGTCGGTCAGTTTTGCTTCTTGAGGTATTTTCGACTCTGGCAATTGTAGACCGTTGTTCAAGGCATCTTTAAATATCTTTCGGACCTTGTCCCTCCTGAAAGAGTAAACCTTGTTCTTTTTCTCCTCTAGGGAAGGCCTTTCTCCTCCTAGCACTGGCTTTCGAGACCGGTTGGTTTTAGATTCGCTCGCCCTTCGCTTTTCTTCGTTGTCGGACGCATTGAAGACATTGGTACTGCTGGAACTCCCGCTTCTACGGTTGTCATCCCGCTTGCTTTTCCAAGTCTTGACTCTCTGAGAGTCCGGCGGGGACTCTTGCTTCGAGCGTTCCAGCATTTGGACTTTCTTGGTTAGCTCCTGAAATGTCTTGAGACATGTTGTACACAAGAATGGGACCATCCAATTGCTGAGGTTCCTAATGAGAAGGCTGACGGACTGGTCCTACTCCAGCTGCGGTTCGCACTTGACCGTGAGATTACGCCATCGGGCGATAAAGTCGATGTTGCTTTCATTCTTCCCCGGCTTGGTCCTCACAAGGTCGGGGATGGAGATTTTATCACTGACACTCATGAACCTTTGCCGAAACAGAGACTCCATTTAGGCAAAGGTAATGATGGACCCGTCTGGTATACTCGCGTACCAGTCGAAGGCGACACTGGTCAGGCTGTTGACAAACTGACGAAGAAGGAGCGCGTCATTGCCCCATGTATTTCCGCACGAGGTTTTAAAGTGGGCGACGTGCTAATTTGCATTTCCCGTCCCGTCGAACCTTCCGAACTTAGGAATGACGTAGCCGCTCGGGAACTCGATCAGATCGTACTGTGCAGGATATGACCATCCACTACTGCCAATTTCTTTCTGAGCTTCAGCTTCGGCCACCAATGTTTTAACCTTGCTGGTGACCAAATCCATTATCCGATCTTGTGTTAGCAGGATAGTGCTATCTGGGGCCAAGGCATCCCCAGAAGCGGAATGTGGCCGGCTTTCGTGCGGCTCGACCAGTCTTGGACCCGAAGGAACAGGCATTGGCTGCTTCGGATTGTCATCACCCGGCTAATGAGTAGCGATTTGTGCTTGATTGGGAGGCGCTCAAGCAATTTGAGCCGTAAGCTACATCACAACGTTCGTTAGGTCGTCGATCTTCGAATAGAGCTTGGCCATCTCTTTATCTTTGCTCTTGAGCTGTTTTCGAAGTTCTTGAAGCAGCTCTTGCTCCGCGATCCTGGGGCGGAAAGTCGGCTCTTCCTTACTGTCTGAGCTTGACTCTGCATGGATCGAGGGGTCTTTCTACCTATCATCCTCATCGAGAGGGTTTTCTTCATCCAGCGGAGGCGGCTGTTCTTGGGCAGCGGCAACCACATTCAATCTAGATTGGGCTTGGGATGTGGTGGCCCCATCCTTGCCTTTGCTGCGAAGGTTGTCGCTGGGGCGCCCGCCCGCCATATAGACCGTATGGATAATATATCCAGCCATCTTTTTATTATCGGCGGCTGGCCTGACCAGGTTCTTGAATGGTGCTGGCGCTTCTTTTCTGGGTTTGCCCCGCGGCTTTCGTGCGGCACAGAGCGCCTGATAGACTCTTGAAGAGACAGTGTCGTACTTTTTCTGTTGGGGCCGGGGCACATCTCTTTGTAGCGACGTTCGGACCGTTGTCTTCTTGATACTGGCGGTCATGGCATTTTTTTGAACCCACCTCAGAGGTTCGAAGGAATTGCTGATTTTTATGGCCGATTCAGCCGTCGTCGCAGGATGACCCTGCTCTTGGAATCTCACAAGATTCCATCTGGCCGGAGTCCTGGCCCTCTTGTTGGCTCGATACCTGAGCCGCTTATGTCTCAGCTTTTCTGTTTTGAGCACTTGGCCGGTCACGGCTCCTCGGGAAGCCGCCGTAGAGCGGGAGATGGAGGGCTTTGGGGATACGCCTGATTGTGCATTTGCTGGAGTCATTGCATGAGCTTGTCCGCAACATTTGATGTTGCCCTTTGTACTGGAAGTCTTTCCCCCAGCTGGAGCACCAGAGAGTCGTTGAGACACCATCTTAAGTTTCGGTTGTGGTGTCTTAGCGATCACAACGTTCGGCTTCTTACCCCTTGAGACCGGCCTGGCCACCTGTTTTGCCGGGATTTCTACCAGATGAGCGCTTCCGGCAGGGTAGATGATGACGGAGCCAAACTGGCGGGGCAGTTCCTCCCACTGTTGACTGAGGCTTGCGGGGAGAACCACACGAGCATTGACCTTGACCATGTACGGGATCGGAGTCGCGTTGGAAGCTGAATTCGTCTTGGGAGACATTGTAGTCGAAAGTTGATTGCTGCACGGGAAAAAAAACATCATTTCAGTATAGGCAATCGATATGTATATTGATTAAGTTCGCATGAACGTTTAACCCGAAATATGGGAGGAGAGAAAGGTCCCACCGGGCGTGCCAGAATCTGTAGGGTGTTTTTCGTCACCCCATTGAGATGGGAATACGCACACGCTTGTCAGGCGTACTATAGATTCCCCCTGCCTAGGGTAGGCCGGGGCTTATTGATTGTGGGGATCCGAATCTCCGGCAGCCGCAGACTAAGCTGTCGTTAATTACCTATCGCCTTTGGAGCGAGGGAACCTCCGATTAACGGGTTAAATTGGTCATGCGAACTCAATGTGCAGCGTGCGTGTGTTGTGTTTTGAAAGGGGGTTTTGGATACATCGGGAGCCACGCAGAGTTTTTTTTTTTGGAGGGACAGTGTTGTAGAGTATGTGTGTATCTATATATATACATGTATACATATAAAAAAAAGGAAGAAAAAGGGCCCAAAGGACGCGTGGGGCCAGCGCCTTAAGCGCTGTGCGCTTAGGTGCTATGCGCTTAGGCGCTAGCGCGCCACGTGTTCGGCATGTGGGCGCTGGGTGCTTAAGCGCTAGCGCACCACGTGTCGACACGTGGGTGCTTGGCGCTTGAGCGCTGGGCGCTAGCGCACCACGTGTCGACACGTGGGTGCTTGGCGCTTGAGCGCTAGGCGCACGAGCGATAACGCGCCACGTGTCGGCACGTGGGCGCTTGGCACTGGAGCGCCTGGCGTTCGAGTGCTAGCGCGCTACGTGTCAGCACATGGGCACTGGGCACTTGAGCGCTCGAGCGCTAGCATGCCACGTGTCGGCACGTGGGCTCTGGGCGCTCGAGCGCAAGGCGCTCGGGCACTTGGGCGTCGGCAAGAAAAAGGGGCTTTTATCCCCAGAAACTCCCGAAAGGGAAATTAGAGTGGAGTTAAACTCCTAAGCTGTTTTGAAGCTGATGAAGGGCTTCTCCCCTTGAGCCCTAGTTCTTCCCCAAAGTGGGGTTTCTGAATATGGGTCTCCTTCTTCTTTCTTTGTTGGCCGGATCTTGAAGATCAAGAAGTATGAGATTTTAAAAATCTCTCCTTTATGAGATCTGATGGCAGATCTGAGTTCCCCTTTGTGGGTTTTGTGGTGAAAAACTATTTTGTTTTATAAAAGAAAGAGTAAAACTCTTTATTTAATTCAAAAGAAAAAAAGAAGGTTTTAGAACCTTAGGGAAGAAGAAGATCACAGATCTGGATTTTTTTTTAGAGAGAAAAAGTTGTTGGGATATTTTCATTATCCTTGCATTTATAGGCTATACACTTTACACATAGCCCCTTGGGCTTCACAAAATAGCATTTTGCCTATCCCATGGCTCATGTGCCATTTCTTTTTGCACATAAGCCATGGGCTTTACAAAAATTTGGCTTTATGCCCATTTTTCTTACATTCATTCGTAAAATAAAATAAAAGAAATACAATAAAATTATTTATTACAAAATTTTTATCTTGGCATGGGGGGAGGCCGGCCGCTTCTTGTTCGGACTCGACCCGGACTTGGGCCCACTTGGTTTGGGGTTGACTTTGATTTTGACTTGGTCAACCGGGGTGTAAATTTTTACCCCAACAAATTGCCCCCCATTAATAAATGCACACCACACATGTGGGTCGTGTGCATAAAATCGATGGATCTTCTTTCACGTGGAGGCGACTTGATTTGGTTCCCTCTTTTGGGAAACTGGCACTGCCCTTTTTACGACATGGACGGTCGATTCTGCCCTTTTTGCGACTTGGACGGTCGATACTGCCCTTTTAGCGACTTGGACGGTCGATGCTTCCCTTTTTGCGACATGGACGGTCGGTGCTGCCCTTTTAGCGACGTGGACAGTCGGTTCTGCCCTTTTCACGACTTGGACGGTCGGTGCTGCCCTTTTAGTGACGTGGACGGTCGGTTCTGCCTTTTTTGCGACTTGGACGGTCGGTGCAGCCCTTTTAGCGACGTGGACGGTCGGTGCTGCCCTTTTAGCGACGTGGATGGTCGGTTCCGCCCTTTTTGCGACTTGGACGGTCGGTGCTGCCCTTTTAGCGACGTGGACGGTCGGTGCTTCCCTTTTAGCGACGTGAACGGTCGGTTCTGCCCTTTTTGCGACTTGGACGGTCGGTACTGCCCTTTTAGCGACGTGGACGGTCGGTTCTGCCCTTTTTGCGACTTGGACGGTCGGTGCTGCCCTTTTAGCAACGTAGACGGTCGGTTCTTCCCTTTTTGCGACTTAGACGGTCGGTGCTGGATTTGACTTGCTCTGCTTCTTGCGGTGTCAAGGATGAAGTTGACTTGTTTCCGAGGTGGAATTTGATTCTGCCAGGGAGGTCATTGGTTGTTTTGCTGATTTGATGTGATTTAGGTTGACATCAGCACCGCTACACTGAAATATGGTACCAGGAGCGAGTCATCATTTGCCATGAGGAAATTTCCCTCGTTCCCAGTTTAACGACTTAGGGGTCATTTGGACTAGAGTTTGGAATTTTGGGATTAGGGTAGGCATCAGCGTTGCTAACACTGAAGCACATGTGCCAGGAGCAATTCATCATTTGCCTTTTCCTGTTAGGAAGCGGTGGCTTAGGAGACAGGTTTAGGTCCCTATCACCTAAGGCTTTTCAATTTTATGAGCCGTAAGGGTCTCATAAAAGCATTTTCTCCCTACGTGTCGAAAGGATCTCGTAGGTGCACTTTCTCCTTAGGAGTCGTGGGGACTCCCAAGTGTGTTTTTCCTTTGTGAGTCGTAAAGATCCCACGATGGTGTTTTCTTACGAGTCGTGAGGATCCTGTAAGTTGGTTCTCCTCATGTATCGTGAGGACACATGAGTAGGTCTTCCAAAATGGAGCATAAGTCCAAGGGCGAAGACCGGCCGCTGGACTGGTGATTGCGGTGGGGTATGGGTATGATGAGAATTATTTGAGCCCGTGGATTGTATACGGTAGTCAATTTGGGGACTAACCGTAGGGCCGGGAGAATTGTGTATTCAAAACAATAAAGTCCACAGGGAATATGAATTCCCCGATTTTAATTAACATATTCTCTAGTTCACCCCTAGGTTTGGTGATTGATCGGTGTGCCATCTGGAGAGTACAATGGGCGGGTTTCAACTTTCCAATCCCTAACTGCTCATATACGGAATATGGAAGCAAGTTAACGGTAGCGCCAAGGTCGAGTAAAGAACGATTAATATTTTTACCCGCAATAGAAATAGAGATGGTAGGACAGCCAGGGTCCTTACGTTTTTTTGGTATTTGCTGGGTAAAAGCTGTGCTAACATTACTCGTCATGAAAACTTTTTTCGGCACTTGAGTTTTTCTCTTCCTAGTGCACAAGTCTTTAAGGATTCTTGCATAAGATGGGACTTGTTGAATAGCATCTAGAAGAGGAATATTTACGTTAACTTACTTAAACATTTCCACAATCTTCTCCATTTATGGGTTAGGTCTGTTGGCCTTTAATCTGTTTGAAAACGGAGCTTTATCAATGAGTTTTGGGTCCAACATTTGTGGAGAAGATTGTGGGGAAAGATTCGATTCCAGAATTGGAGTGGGAATCGTCTTAGATAGATTGGGCGAAGTGGGATGAGGGTTCGAGCCTTGTGGGAAGCGTAGAATGTAAGTGCACGGCGGCGCCCCGGCCGTCGATCCGACGCCGGAAATGAAAAACTTTGCAAACTAGCAAACCGGCACCACCGCGCACTTTTTAACCCGGATCGGGCCATTAACCTAACTACTAGCAAACTAAAAGACGGGTAGAGAGTTATACCAAACGATCCGTGTCCTTCAGTCTTCGTCTCCACTCCGATCTCCCGCGGAATCTCCGTCTGTCACCTCCTCGTCGGAAAGGGCACCACGTAGCCGGATTCTTTAACGGGCTCCCACCTCTGGACCGAGGCAACTCGGGCGCGAAGTTGGCTAGCCGACGCGTCCAAGATTTGCTGTAGATGTAGTGTAGAATACTATGTCTCTTTTGGGGTTTATGTTGCCATGGATGTGGAGGAAAGAAGATAAGGAAAAATGGTGCTTTCATTTTTCCTAGCATGAAATGAGATGAAGAAAAATGCCACCACTCAAAAATGAATCTCTCTCATTCTCTCATTCTCTCTCCCAAGAATGGCCGGCCTCCCATAATGAGAATGGTGGAAAAAAGAGAAACCATGGAATAATATCATACAAGAGAAGAAAAGGTATCATAATCAAAATGAAAATGGTCACACATTTCTAATCCAAATCAATTCCTCATCTTTTCCATTTCTAATCTCATAAATGCTAGGATTGACTCAAAAGAAATCTCATGATGATGAAGCCACATAATGCAATAAAACCCCTCCACAAAAAGTAACTTGCACAATTGCAAATTACCCCTTCCATCGAAAAGTCCGGCCGTGAAGGAACAAAGGAAAACCGGCTGGAACAGAATGCAAACTGGCAACTTCAGAAAACTGATCCCGTAATAAATTACAGGAAAACCCCGCGACTGCATATACATGTCCGCATTTGTATTCCCACTGAATACAAATGCAAAGAGACAAAATCTACACTATTAAATACTAGGATCCGGCTTAAGCCAAAGCCGGCTAGTAAAAACCGTCCGATCATGATCCGTGCAATACCGCAAGTATCTGATCAAACCCTGCCATATCTCCATACGGCCTCTACAGCGTTTTGCTCGAAACGTGAGTAACTGTGTGTGTGGTGGACTCTAAAGACTCGTCAATACTATGGCTGTGGATTTAACCACTAGCACGTCAGAGGTATTAGCCATACGTGACGGGCTACCAGCTATTGACCAAAAGGGACGTCGATGAGCGAACTCATCCTGACACCCTACTGAGCCTGTCAGTGACAATGTCCGTACAGTCCGGTCTGTTCGTCTATGAGCATCGCATGGTGGGCCTAGGGGGTTGGTGAAAGTCAGACCCCCAATAGCGGTACAAGTCGTGTCGGAGTGTAGCCCAGAACACTCTGAGATACTACTGGAATACCTACCAGTAAATCTCCTGCCTTGGCCAAGAACTTTTTATGTACTGGCTCTCCTAGACACAGCGCGACCTCACCCCCAATACCGGGAGAGACGAATCCCTGCAGATCCGCTCACTGCCTCCATGTGGCTCGGGACTGTACCCAACTAAAACCTGTTTGCACGTCTCCTTTGAGCGTGGTAGGGTAGTAATCAAAGCACAGTGGGAACTCACACGAGACAAATGAAGATCTCAGGTCGATGAACTAACCTGTACACATGTCACCAGGGAACCGCTATCTGACTTCAGGTATAATACCAACTAGCAGGTTCCCGGCGAGTCATGTCCGGTGTACTCATAACCCAATGAGCACCTGTATACATCTTAGGTGAACCAACTGACACCAGTGGTTTGTGAGACCGGCCACCGCCCCTCGTCGGGGTCTCGACTGTATACACTAGTCTACTCTGGAGTATCGATGCCCTGTCTCGAAACTCCTACGACTAGGGACCTTTTAAGGATTTGCTTATAGACCCCAGCTCCCACGTATATGATCGCCCTCATACTGCTGGTAGTCAAGCAAGAATCCTAAGGGCTCTATCAACGTGTAATAGCGACTCGTAAGGTCACCTAAAGCAGTACACGATGATAAAGATAAACCAGATAGCATACTATCATCTCGAGTAAGACTGTCCTACTGGCATAGGTCCTCCCTCAATCATTGCAATCACGTGCCGGTGATCCAATAATTGACTCTGAGGGCACTATATCCAACATAGAATAGGGTCGGAAGTAGGTGGGAGACTAAACGAATTAGGGGAAGAAGTAGAAGCCGGGGTATCATTGGTATCACTAACATCATCAACTTGTTCACATACTCGGTTATCCAGCACTCTTCCCGATCTTAATGTAGTAACGGCACTCACATTATGATTTTGTGAGTGGCCAGGATTCGGTAGGGGTTGAGATAGGAGTTTTCCTTTTTCTACCGCACTCATCGCGGCATTCAACTGTGCAATTTGGGTTTCTATTGATTTAATACTCTCACCGTGGGAGGCGGAGTCTTTCTTTATGGAATCAATAGAAGGCCTCATATCAGCCGACATTTGGATGGAATGTTTCGTAAACAAATCCAAAGTTTGTGCGAGTGAACAAGAGTTATCGGTACCGGTTGTTTAGAAAGAATTATTGGCCGGGTTTTGAACAGGTTGCGATTGAAAGGGGTGCTGACTCTGTGGTGGTGGTTGCTATTGCTGTGGAGGAGGTCTTTGGTAATTACTTTGGAACTGGTTTTGATTTTGGGGTTGGTTTTGGTTCCAAGCAAAATTAGGATGATTCATCCATCCCTGATTGTATATGGAAGAATAAGGATCGTTTCTAGGTCGCTGCTGAAAAGTAGCATTAATTTTCTCGTGACCTTGAAACGGTGCATTCATAGGACATTCTTCCGTCAAGTGTGATGAACCGGAACAGCAACCATACACGGTTTTGGGTAGCGTTACCTGATTTAGGGAGACTGATGATAATTTTTTTTCAACAGCGTCGAGTTTCTTTTATATCGCTGCCATTTCGTATTTTACTGCGATGGAAATATCGAGCTGATGAATAGCTCCCCTAGATGAAGGTGGTCTAACGCTTTCCCACTGCAAAGTGTTTTCAGCGAGGTCTTCCAGATATTTCCAGGCTTCACCATCGTCTTTGGACATGAAGTTATATTGACACATTGTTTCAAGCATCTGCTTTATCGCTGGATTAATGCCCTCATATATAATTCGGCACAAATCCCATCTGTGTATTCCATGATGAGGACATTGGACAAGCAGATCCTTAAAACGTTCAAAGCACTTCCAAAATGGTTCATTGGGAAGCCGGGTGAACTGGTTGATTTCGCTCCTAACACGGTCGGTCTTATGATTTGGGTAAAATTTCTTAAGGAATGCTATCACGAATTCATCCCAATTGGTAATAGAGTGTGCGACAGTATTATAAAGCCATTTTTCTGCTAAGTCGCACAAAGTGAATGGGATAAGACGCAAGCGCATAGCATCCACGGACAATTGTGAAGTACCCATCATTGCGCATACGTTTTCGAATTTAGTGATGAAAACATATGCGTCTTCAGACTCCAGCCGATGAAATTTGGGCAACAGATTGATGTAGTGGGGTTTAATTTCAAAATTATCCCCGTTGGCTGGTGGAATAGATAAACAAGTAGGAAGGGGACCACGGATAGGATAGCATCTTTCTTGGAGAGAGATGCGTGGTGGATTCTGCTCACTTACGGGTAGTGGCAGCGTGGTGTTATAATTTGATGGAGTACTATCCATCTCGGTCGATGTGGTGGGTGGTGGGGGAAAAAAAGATGAAGAAGCACCGACTTCGGAGTCGATAGCAGGAACGCGGACAAGACGGGCACTAGAATCCCGTGTCCAGCCAAGCATGCACTAAGCGGGTTTAGCGCAAGTGGCAGCGTGTCTATGATTTAAAATTGGTTTGTTTTGAAAAAGTGGGACTTAAGACAAATCACACAAAAATGCACAAACAACCCTAGAACTATGGTTACCTAGGTCAAGTCTGTAGACCGCTCCTAGACTTCCAAAGGACAAGCCGCAGGATCAATCCTCTACCACTTCTTTACTACTCTTGTGGCCAGGTAAGTGCCAGGTAAGTGGGAGGTATCCGCTATACGAATCACCGAAAATAGCGGGCCTAATTAAGTAATCACTTGCCTTAGACACACTTGCCTAGGCACCATAAAAGTAATGCGGATAAGCGATAAATTACCCGCAACCTTCCTCTGTTCTTATTGAGCGCGACAGTCCTTAGAGTCTTGTCTACATATTTTTTAAATTAATGTAAGGTTAATGCGGATGCTCGTTTTGTAATTTGTTGGGCTTAGGAAGGGTGATAAAATCCCCACCTAATCTGAATTTCGGTCTTGCCCCTTAAAGTCCGTATTAAAATATGAATAAACAAACCAAGTACAAAATTTTGCAAAAAGATTTTTTGAGCGGCGATATTTTGCAAAGAATCCTGCAGAAAAGATATTTTATTGGATTTTAGAGGAGAGAGAAAGAGTTGAGAAATTTATCAGAAAAGTTTGGAACCCTAGATCTCCAATTCCGCCGCGCTTCCGTCGCTATTTGTCCTTATTGCTGCAGATCCGCCGCGAGAAGGAGGTATCTCATGATGAGTTTTGCTACATGGCCTCTTGTGCTCCTTTGGATCTTGATGAATGTCTCGGGCTCTCTATTTCCTCAAGTCTGAGACTCCAGATCGCTTGCAAAAATTCACACAATAATCGTTAAATATACAATTTGCAGTTTTGTTTAATTTTATGATATAGATCGAATAAGAATTCAACATGAATAGTAAGAAAAAAAATTACGCACGCATCCCCGGCAACGGCGCCATTTGATTGGTTGATTTTTTAGTGTTTGTAGTTAACCGCAATCAATAACGGTGTCGCGTGTAGCTAGACCGAGATGAGTACGGGTCATCTTCAGGGAAACGTTGAATCTTTTAATCTTACTTTAGGCGTGTTGAGAAAGAAAGGAGGAAGAATAAATAATGGTTGTAAGTTTTAGATCTACGTCAAACACGGATGCAGGATATAGATCTAGATTAACTACGGATGTAAGTTTTATAGTAGAAGGGGGCTTGTAGGGTTCATTAAGATTTAGTAGTCATGGATGATTAATTAAAGATTACTCCTTTTATCCTTTAATAGATTTAAAACTAGATCGACAGTGATGCAAGTAGATTAGGGTTTCTGGAGGGAAAAGGGTTCCCACTCTTAACCCCTATCTTGACATGGATCTCCATTCATGTCTAGCCTTTACCAAAGCAATTGTTAATCTAATATCTAATCATGGTCGTGACTGTCAATGAATTGATAGCGTGCCCAATTAGGATGTTAACTATTCTTTTGGTAAAGTTTATAAACTTTATAGGATGTAAAAAGAGTTTAAGGATTTTCATCATCCATTAATCTACCCTAATCCTATGAACCTTAATAAGCAAAGAATTACTCGTGCATGTTGAGAAAAGAAAAGATAGAGAGGGAAATCATAAAAAAAACTACAAAGAAATAAAATAAGAAAACAACTACCATTATTAATCAACAAGATCAATTACACTTTGTTCCTTTAGGAAATGATTACAAAATGCTAGTTTGCTTCTCAATCTCTTCTAAGGAGGTAGATGAACTGTTGATGATCAACCAGGATTCTCGAGCCGTCGTGGACTTCGTGATCGCGTCGGTTTGATGATTTTTCCAAGAGGCTCTCGGTCCTTATTTATAGTCACAAAGCCATAACCCTAGTTTCCTAATATGGAAACTAGTTGTTAGGATCCCAACCACCAAAATCCCGAGCCCTAAATCCTTAGAAGTGCGGCGTAACCGCGGCCATTGGATAGGTTTGGCCTCTAATTTTTGTATCTTCATATCTGTAACACTTGGTGATCTTTTGAGTATCTAGACTTTGAAAATCTTCTCTACGTTTCTGCCAGAATTAGTTTCTTCAATTTACTTGAATATCTTCGGCAGATTTGATCTTGCCAACTCGGATTTCCTTGATTTCAGTAATGACATAATTCCTGCACAATTATCTCAATAAATGATATTAGTAGAATTTGTTTTTATTGAGATATTATCTTTAACCATTTGTCATGATATTTTAATTTTAAGAGAATTGGTCAAAGGTATTTAATAAGGTAAGCATACTAAATGGGCCAAATGTTACATGGATATTATATGCTTACTTTTTCCTTCATAATATTAATTATAATATATAAACACATGAAAATAGTATTTTTACAGATAACCCCTCATATGTGTCATATATTATAATAAACACCTTTTTATATAGAAATAGTAGGAAAAATGTCATATGAAAAGTGCAGTTTTATCAACTGAACAGCGCTTCTGTTCCACGACATGGTTGGAATGATGATTCAGCCCGAGCCTCCAGCCGAAGATTCACCGATAATCGTTGAGGAAGACAAATGGGAAACATCAAACCCCCTTCCGGCGCTATCAGTGGCCAATGAGGAAACAAAATCCAAGGCTGCTCTTGATGATTATATAGCTCAACAAATACGAGCTCAAGCGAATAAAGCGGCTGGCCAAATCGTCAAAACTGGGCGACCGTATCCAGCTGGTATGATCAAATCGAGTACCCATTGGGATATACAATCCCTAAATTGCATGTCTACAAGGGGAAAGGCAATCTACACCAGCACATCACTCAGTTCAGAGCTCTGTGCGGCAATACTGGAAGCGACGACAAACTGCTATTTCGCCAGTTCATTGGTAGGCTGTCGGAGACATCCTTTGAATGGTACTCGGAGCTCCCAAATGACTCCGTAATGAAATTCACAGAAATGGAGCTGCTGTTCACACAGCGGTTCGCCAGCGCAAGCGAGCGCACCTCGATCACGACATTAATCAATACCATGGTGGAGTCAGGAGAAACCTGGGTCCAATACGCGATCCAGTGGCGGAACCTATGGTCAAAATGCGAACAGCGCATCGAAGAATCCCCCGCCGTAGGCATGTTCATCAGGACCCTAGATCCGCAAAGACTGTTTCATAGTTCATGACGTTCTTCAAGCCAACCACATTCCAGGTTTTGATCAATAAACTGGCCCAAATGGACCAGATGGGCCACGGGCCTTCCTCCTCAAAAATGGACCCTCAAAATGCTAAGGGTAAAGGGAAAGCGGCTTTCGTTGCCAACACTCAACAGCAACCGAGTGACCCGAAACCGGTTGCTCGCCAAAACAACATGTGTCCGCGTCTATCCCTGGAACAAAGGCTAGGACGCGCTTACTCGTTTCCCAGTGAAAAGATGAGGAGACTGTTCGAGCTGGCAGTGTGCAGCAAACTCATCACATTGCCAGACCCACAGCGTCCAGCGCAACCCGGCGACATCAACAACCCTAACTACTGCTCCTATCACAGAATGGTGAGCTACCCAATTGAGGATTGATACGTCTTTAAGAACTGGGTCGAGGACCAGTATCAACAGGGGAAATTCGCATTGTCTGAGAACTGGAGGGTGAACCCGCCCCAGAAGCACACTCCCAAAAAGGTGGATGCACCGGAGGCATCATGCTCGCTTATGGAAGAAGCTCCATAGGAAGTCATTCTCTCAGCTAAAACCAAAAGAATGCTGAAAGATCTCCAGGCATGTCCGGCAGTCAGGTGGAGAAGCTCACTTGAACCGGAAATCATTGAAAGGATGCTGAAACCGCGTCCCGTACCGAAAATTGTGGATAAAGGGCAAAACCCCTAAGTCGAGCCTTCAACGTCTTCAAAAAAAAGAAGAAGACCAAGAAGCCTGTGCAGCCTGCCGAGTATGATGACAAGAGCACAAACATAAAAAAGTACATTAATGCGCTGAAGGAGTACAACCAGAAGGCGTGGACATCAGTCACCCTCGAAGAGTTCCTCAAGCATATTCTTGAGAACGAAGAAAGTGACAACGATGAGGAAAATGACCCATCAGAAGAAACCGAAGACTATGTAGCAAGTTGCCATATGGTCTCCCATTCATCGTTAAATGGCGAAGAAGCTCCTTCGGCGTCAGAAAACAACGCAGAGGAATTGTCACGCCCCGCTTCCCAGAGTGCGCTAAGATAGGCACGTGACAGAGCCAACCATGCTACCTGTGGATAGGAAACATCCCTCCACAGTCACATTACGGCTGTCTAGATATATCAAGAACAGTAGAAATAAAATAAACTATCTAGTACATGTCCATGAGCCAGAATAACCGAGTCAAAAAATAATATGCGGAAGCAATAGATCCAAGTAACAATAAAAATCTGGAAAGTACGACCCAAATACGGGATCACAACAGGAAATAAAAGTGCTGAAAGAAAGCTAAACTAAAATACTAACAGGTCCTCACTGCTCGGCCTGCTGACTGAAATACTCCTGAACAGCCTGTGACAGGGAGAGAGGATCTGGGCCATGCAAAACCCAGACGTCAGTGCGTCATTATATCAACAATAATACAATCAGGAGATAACAAGACATGCAGGCATGAGTATGAACAGTAATAAGAGTATAACAGTATCACGAATAAGGAATAGTGAAGGGTATAAGCACATGTGATGTGCAGTGAGTAATCTAAACTGTGCTACTGGGTTATCTATTCTAAAGTCTTCGAAATCAATTAATGTAATCCTAATCGTAACCTATCGGTGATTATTCCGTAACGCCCGGAAAAACGGCAAACAATATGTATTCCGTAACGCCCGGAAAAACGACAAACAATATGTATTCCGTAACGCCTGGAAAAACGGCAAACAATATGATAGCCCTTTGAGTTATGTTCGGTTACATTCTTGATTTCCCCATACCCCCAAGTTATGTGTTCAAGTCAGGTATTGCCAATTGATATCTAATGCCAACACAGGATCAAGCCGGTACATGTTTTGTCTATGTAGACAACAATAACGTCTATCAGGACAACATGTCAGGATTGTCGGCATTAGAAACAGGATCAGGTAACATGTCAAGTAGTGATATATCAGGTCATGTCAGGTAATGTACATGTATCAAGTCATGTCAAGTAGTGGTGTATCAGGTCATATCAAGTAGTGCACAGGTATCAAGCGGGTGCTCATAATCAAACTGTAGCAAGTATTGAATCAGGGTGAAAGTACGGATGTACAATAAAAGCATGGATGCACAAATATCGATCAGGAGTTACATCATGACTAAGTAGGATGCACAATATCAAGCATGGGGTACTAATGTATTAATAATATGAGTTGATGTAATATGGGGTGCAACTAGTTATGCAGAATTAATGGTATGGATACACAAATAAACATGGATGCATAAATAACTATCAGAGGTTACAACTATAGCTTCATGACTATGTAGGATGCACATTATTAAACATGGGATGTTAATATGACAATAATATGTAATAATGTGATCTGTAGATGCAGCTACATGTATATTAAATGATATGTATGCATACAGGTATCCGAAAACGGTAAAACATTAATATGGACGATAAACGGGTAACATTTTACTCATATGGATGCATAATAATATACCTAGCATGTAGCAAGACGAATTAGCATGGGACTAGATATGTAAATAGTGATGTAGATGCATACGGATGTCCGAAGATAGTAAAATAGTAAAATGGTAATGTGGGATGCATAATTAAACAATAAGTAATGTTATTATTCACATGTGTGCAATATATTGTAGTATAGTATATAGCAAGATTAACTTGCCTCGATGGATCACAATACGAATACGTACGACACGTCCGACGTCAGTAAATCGTCGCAACACACACACGGCACGCGGGACGGGTCCAGGCAAGGCAAGAGGGTGATCACGCGAGCAAGGGACGTTCACTGGATCGTCTGGATCGGCAGCGGCGACACGACTCCGGCGATCGGTGGAAAAACAAGATTTCAAGAAAAAGAGAAAGACAAAGAAAAAGAAGAAGAGGAAGAAGAAGAAAGAGAAGAGGGGTTGGCTCACTGGGGTTTCTGTGCAGGGAACAGAAGAGAGGTGAGGGCGACGATGGGATCGAAGGAGCTCCGGCGAGGGTGCAGGGTGTTCGGGTGATGGTGCAGGCTAGGGTTCTGTTGGTGTAGGGTTCAAGAAAGAAGGAGAAAAGGAAAGAAGGAGGAGAAGAGGATGAAGAGGAGGAGGAGAGGAGAATGGGGTGGTGACGGTGAGGTGGAGGAGATGAGGATGGGGGCTCGGGTTGAGGTCGAGGGCGGAGGAGTAGGGTTAGGGTTTCCTTTGCAGTGGGTTCTCGTGGCGAGCTCGGGCTTTAAATAGAAGAGGAAGAGAATATAAGAGAAGGGAGGTGAGTGTAAGAGGAGGGAGGTGACGCGACTCGAGAAACAAACAGTAACCGCGAGATGAGTGAGAGAGGGATCGAGAGGAGAGAGAGAAAGAAGAGAGAGAGTGTGTGTGTGTTCTGTGTGAGAGAGAGATAGAGAGAGAGAGAGAGAGAAAGAAGAGAGAGAGAGAGTGGGGACATGGGGATAGAGAGAGAGAGAGTCAGCGAGAGGAGGAAAGAGAAAAGAGAGAGAAAGAAAGAGAAAGAGGAGAGAGGAGAGTAATGTCAGTGAGTGAGAGAGAGAGAGGTAGTTAGTTAGCTGTAAAATTGTTAGGATTAAAAATTGAAAAAGATATATTTAGTTAATTAAATTTAAACTGTGATAATTTTTAATAAAAATATTATATTAATA
Source organism: Agapanthus africanus (assembly GCA_030015575.1). Taxonomy (NCBI): domain Eukaryota; kingdom Viridiplantae; phylum Streptophyta; class Magnoliopsida; order Asparagales; family Amaryllidaceae; genus Agapanthus; species Agapanthus africanus. The sequence continues at coordinate 613,002,783 of JASDDO010000022.1, forward strand.
AAATTTGATTTTCTGGTAAATACAAACTTAGTTCAAAACACGCCCGGGTCGGGTCTAAAAATTCAGTTTCAAAATATAAAAAATATACACGTCGACCAAAATTAAAATTGGTTATCCGGGTAACGAAAATGCATACCCCCAAGAACGGATGCACATACGTGCGCGTAGCCATCCAAACAAGTCTATTTCATTGAACGGGACGAGAACAAGATGCGCGGATGCTACCACAAGGTCAGGGGTATCATGCAGGCTATGCAATATATTTTTAAAGTATTTTATGTGACTTTAAATGTTATGTTAAAGAAATGCCGATGCCAGATATAATTCCAGTATGCGGTATGTATAATATGAAAGTGCACGGATCCATGTAACAAGCCAGGATAAACCAACAGGAATCAAGACGGTTTTAAGAAAGCGGGTCAGGTCGGATGCAAATACAGATATCAAATACACTATTCGCACCCAAAACACAATAAATCAGGAAAATACCATAAATAAAGAAATACTTGAACTAGAATTGGTATAAATGAACTAGGGTGTTACATTATACCCAACTACAAAAAGAATTTCGTCCTCGAAATTCCAAAGACAAGAAAAGATAAACAAACAAGAATCTACAAGAATAGGTGTGGAAACTTCTGTCTAATCTCGTCTTCACGTTCCCAAGTCGATTCTCCATGCGAGCGATTTCCCTAAGAAACAAGTACGAGAGGGATAACCTTGTTCTTAAGGACATTTTCTCTTCGATCAACAATCGACATCGGTCGTTTCTCAAAGGTCAAATCCTCTCTTACAGTCAGCTCCGAATGATCTAGTACGTGTGTTTCATCTCGAACATACTTACAGAGTTGAGATACATGAAACACGTCATGAACATTTGCCAAAGATGGTGGTAAAGCCAATCGATAAGCCACTTCTCCAACACGCTCCATAATCTCGAAAGGCCCCACGAATCGAGGACTAAATTTGCCTCGACTCCCAAAACGAATCACTCCTCTAGTCGGTGATATCTTCAAAAATACCAGATCACCAACCGCGAACCCTAGAGGTCTTCTCGCTATGTCGGCACAACTCTTCTGTCGATCTTGTGCTGCCTTCATATGATTCCGGATAGTATTAACTTTCTCTACTGTTTGCACGATCAAATCCGGTCCCAACAATCTTTGTTCTCCAACAGCATCCCAACAAACGGGTGAGCGACACTTGTGACCATATAATGCTTCGAATGGAGCCATCTGAATAGTCTCCTGAAAGATGTTATTGTACGAGAACTCTACCAAGTGTATACGATCCTCCCACGTGCCCTTGAAGTCTAACATACAAGCTCTCAATATGTCTTCAAGAGTTTGGATTGTTCTCTCCAATTGTCCATCTGTCTAAGGAAGATAAGTGGTGCTAAACTTCAATCGCGTCCCCAAACTTTCCTGTAAGCTCCTCCAGAAGTGCGATAAGAATCGGGTGTCACGATCGAAAATGATGCTCACAGGTACTCCATACAATCTCACAATCTCCTGCATGTACCGTTCTGCTAATGCTCCCGTTGACTGACCAACTCGAAACGGAATGAAATGGGCTGCCTTGGTCAATCGATCAACAATCACCCAAACTGCATTATTTCCCCTTGGACTCCGCGGTAAAGCTGTCACGAAATCCATGGTTATATGTTTCCACTTCCATTGAGGAATCGGAAGTGGTTGAAATAAACCAGCTATCCTTTGATGTTCAGCCTTGACTTGTTGACAAACCAAGCATTTCGCTACAAAGCGGGCGATCTCCCTTTTCATACCTTCCCACCAGAAATGCTGTCGTAGATCACGGCACATCTTCGTGCCTCCTGGATGTACGGAATATGCGGAAACTGTGCGCCTCCTTCATAACTTCTTCACGAATGTCTCCTTTCGGCACACACAAACGGCTACCATATCGCAACGAACCATCTTCATGAATCAACAAGTCCGTTCGAAGTCCTGCTTCAACCTGTTCTCGAAACTTCTGCAATCTTAGGCCGTGCGACTGCGCTGCTTTAATATTATCGATCAATGAAGACTGTACCGGCAGCTGCATCAACTGTCCCGAAGAGTGCGGTAGCACGATCTCCAGCTTGAATCTCCGAAAGTCTTCGATAAGCTCTTTCTGTGCAGTCAACATCCGAATTGCTGGCAATCGACTAAGCGCATCCGGCACTACATTAACTTTCCCCGGATAGTACTTAAGATCAAGATCGTAGTCAGCCATCAGCTCTAACCATCTATGTTGCATCATGTTTAGCTCTTTCTGCGTGAACACGTACTTCAGGCTTTTGTGATCGGTGAATACTTCGATCTTTTCGCCCAATAAGTAGTGTCTCCAAATCTTCAAAGCAAAAATCACTGCTGTTTACCCCCGGAAACCGGGAAAGACGGAATGTCTTGCCTGAATCTAGGGACAGATGCTAATTGGTGCTATCCGTCCACCTCTCTGAAGATGCCAAATTGATTTATGACACCATGTATCGAAGGTTTAAATGGATGCAGCCGTTGTAGCAAATTTCGTCAGATTCCCCGTCGTCGAGGGGTTTTTGATTGTGGGGACGCTCTTCCCTGCAGGCGCAAGCTCCTGTAGTTAATTACGCTACCGCATCGCGGTAAAAACTTTTTCCTTCTCCAGATGGTCACTTCATGTCGTGGGTGTTTGTTTTGTGTTTGGTTTCCCGTGGATTGTATACGGAGACTAATTTGTGTTGTCGTCCGTAGGACGTGGATTAGTCCAAATCCGTATTTTCTTAGATTTGGGTTTTGGGGTTTGGGTTTAAGGATACGTTAGTCTCATTTGAGACTAAGATCAACTTAAACGTTCGTTAAGGATACGTTAGTCTAATTTTAGACTAAGATCAACTCAACGTTTTTTAAGGACACGTTAGTCTAATTGTAGACTAAGTTCAACTTAACAGGATCATTTAGATCCAACAAAAGAGCATTTGAACTCTATTGTTTAGTTTAGGGACATTGTGGTCCAATACGAGTTTAAGGACGTAGTGGTCCAATACTAGTTTAAGGACGTAGTGGTCCAATACCAGTTTAAGAACATAATGATCCAATACCAGTATAAGGACATAGTGATCCAGGTTAAGGACATCATAGTCCGTGAGTTTAAAGACCTCACAGTCAAGGTTAAGGACATCATAGTCCTTGAGTTTAAAGACCTCACAGTCAAGGTTAAGGACATCATAGTCCGTGAGTTTAAAGACCTCACGGTCAAGGTTAAGGACATCATAGTCCGTGAGTTTAAAGACCTCACGGTCAGGGTTAAGGACATCATAGTCCATGAGTTTAAAGACCTCACAGTCAGGGTTAAGGACATCATAGTCCGTGAGTTTAGAGACCTCACAGTCACGGTTAAGGACATCATAGTCCGTGAGTTTAAAGACCCCACAGTCCAGTTTAGAGACGTCATAGTCTGTGAAGTGTGTGGTTATCGGGACCCGTCACCTCTCTGAAGACGTTGAAGGATTAAAACGACAAATATCAGAGGAGTGAAGAGATGTACCCTCGAACCAAAGTGGATTAAGTGATCTGTAGTCCAATTTGGAACTAAGATCAATTAATTATATTATGAGCACATTAGCTTAGTTAAGTCTGAATTGAGGACTTATGGCCAATTTGGGCTAAGTCCAATTAAGTTTGAAATGTTGGCCCTTTGTTGGACCATTAGACATTTGTCTGGGTTCAACCTTTCATCACTTAGCAATGCTAAACAAGAGTTTGAGGGCTCTGATATCATTTTTGTCTTTGACTGAGTATTAAACATTATAGCTCTGAGTTTTACTCAATTTTGAGATTCAGTTGAAGGGGGGGCTTTTGCCTCTGGAAAATTAGCCAATTTGGCTAAAAATAGTGTTAAACACTAGAGAACAACAGTGTTAAACACTGGAAATAAAGCTCTCGAATTAGTGTTAAACACTAAAGTAAAAGGGGTCACGTGAGGACACGTGAGGGCGCCCAAAGGTGGGGCCAGATCCCTTTTCTTCGTTCTGCAATTAAGTGTTAAACACTTTTATATTTTTATTTTGAGCATCACGTGTTGACACGTGATGGGGATTTATGCGCTGACTGTTAAAGCGTTTGCCAAGGGGTCACGTGGTAACACGTGAGAGCGCCCAAAGCCTTCATTTCCTTTGCTTTTTCTTTCTGCGTTTTGGGGGTCACGTGGGAGCACGTGAGACATTGCCTCAAAGCTTCTTGCTTCTCATTTCTGGGGATCTCTTCAGGGGTCACGTGAGGACACGTGACCTTAGTTCTTTTCATGCACAGAGATCTTTTAAGTTTCCCTATTTTATTTTGAGAATTAAATTCTCTGTAGGGTTAAACCCTAATTCTGTTTTAGAGGAATTAAATTCCTGTGTATATGGAAGAATTAAATTCTTGTGTAGGGTGAAACCCTAATTTCATTTTAAGAGGAATTAAATTCCAATGAATTTGAGAGAATTAAATTCTCAATTAGGGTTAAACCCTAGTTCTGTCCATCTTGAAGGAATTAAATTCCTGTAATTTTAGGAGAATTGAATTCTCATATAGGGTTAAACCCTAGTTTTGTTTTGAGAGAATTAAATTCTCTAAACTCAATTCCCCCTCTAAGTTTTGGATCTGCATGGCAGGATCTCAACCCGATGAGAATTAAATTCTCAACTTATGGGGAGATGTGCTCTTTGCAGATCTTCAACCAGAGGAAGAACTAAGTTCTTTTTCAGAAGAGTTAAACTCTTAAATTGAGAATTAAATTCTCTGTTTGAAGTTTTGATTCCCTTTCTTTTCTCACATAGGGTTTTATTTGTTGAGAATTAAATTCTCCTCTCTTTTGTCTCTCTGTTGTTGTTATCTCCCAAAAAAGTAGTTCCCTTCTCTTCTCTTCTCTTCTTGGCTCCTATTTATAGGAGAAAGAAAAGAATCAATTTGTTTAGTCAATCTTTCATTGAAAGATTTTAATTGATTTTGTAACCAATATGATGTTTTAGATCACTCAGTGAATTTTATTCACCACTGGATTTTTAATCCAAAAGATCTTTTATCTGTTATTCAAATTTTAGGGAAATCTTTCCTTATATAAAATCTTTCCATAAATTGGTGATTTTTAATCACCATTGGATTTTTAATCCAACGGTGCTCCATTTTACAGAACACCATCCTTTTTGTTTGGAAAGATTAGAGAAATATTTTTCCAGTTAGGGTTTTTGATTCCCTCTTAATTAGAATTTAATTCTATTAATTCATAGATTTTTAGGAACCCATCACGTGTTGGCACGTGACCCCCTCGATTAAGCATTTAATTCTGTTGTTTTAAAGAACTCAGGAATTATCACGTGTCAGCACGTGACTCTTGGTCATGTGTGAGCACGTGATGCCCCATTGGGATTTTTCCTTGTTATTTTATTATACTTTTAATTCTTTTCAGTGAGTTTAAAGGCCTATCACGTGTTGACACGTGACCCCATTGTTGGAATTTAATTATTATTATTTAATAGGGTCTAAGAGCCCATCACGTGTTAGAACGTGACCCTACTGATTAATTATTTAATTAGAATTTAATTCTATTAATTCAGAGAGCTTAGGAACCCATCACGTGTCTGCACGTGACCTTTGGTCACGTGTGGGCACGTGATGCCTCATTGGGGTATTCCTTGATGTTTTATAATATTTTTTAATTCCTCTCAGTGGGTTTAAAGGCCCATCACATGATGGCACATGACCCCATTTAATTATTTATTTTATTCAGTGCCTACAGGCTTTGCCTGTAAATGGTCACGTATGGGCACGTGATGCCCAGTCACATGTGGGCACGTGATGCCTCATAACTTTTGATCCCGGATGAATTATGAGGCCCATAATATATCAAATCGAAGAATTTTTCGAGACGCTTTTGATACCATCAGAATTTAGCTGTTTCTCATTCGGGAGTTTGTCAAAATACAGCCCGGAAAATACTGGTTCGCATTTTCTTAAGCGTACCGCTGCCATTTGATACCTTAGGCTCTTTGCGCAGAAATTTTTGGCGGGAACAAATGCCCCCCACTACTTTGCCTACGTAAGTATGTATGTGGGTGAAGTAGTGCAGAGTTATGCATGGCCATAGAATTGAGGGCTTAGGAGACAAGTTTTAGGGTCTTTGTAGCCTATGACTTTTTCATCTTCATGAGCCGTAAGGGTCTCAAGAAGGTTTTTTCTCCCTACAGGTCGAGATGATCCCGCAGGTGTATTTTCTCCTTAGGGTTCGTGAGGACTCCTAAGTGCGTTTTCTCTTGAGAGTCGTAAGGATCTCACAAGAGAATTTTCTCCTTTACAAGTCGAGAGGACTCATAAGTGATTGCTTCCCTTCTTGTCGATATTTGACTTCGTGGAATGTGGCCTATAGATAGTCCATCTTGACCTCTCTGTAGGGCAGTGATGGCTTAGGAGACAGGATTATGATCTGCCACCTAAGACTTTTCAACTTTATGAGCCGTGAGGGTCTCATAAAGACTTTTCTCCCTACGAGTCGAGAGGATCCCGTAGGTGTATTTTCTCCCTAGGAGTCGTGAGGACTCCTAAGTGCGTATTTTCTCTTGAGAGTCGTAAGGATCTCACAAGAGAATTTTTCCCACTTACAAGTCGAGAGGACTTGTAAGTGGTTGTTTCCCTCTTTGTCGATATTCGACTTCGGAGAGTGTGACCCGTGAATAATATGCAATAGTCCATCTTGGACTGACTTGTAGGGTCCCAGTGCTTAGGAAACAGGTTTTTTAATCCCCATTGCCTAAGGCTTTGCCTTACGAGTCGAGACGAATCGAGAAGTTCTTGCAAGGATGTCCTAACGTCACAGTTAACCTCTGTTCTTTACGACAAAGGTCTGTTAGGGTCTGTGGTACTAGGATTTTGTCCGTCGTACTGTCGCGTTGGCTGATGTATTCCTCGATAGGCAATCTTGCTGTTCGAGCAGCTTTGCGACTGTCGTGTCTCTGATCCCTTCGGGGGCTGGACAAGACGTCTTCAAGCAATCTTCCTAGACAGTTTGACCGTCAGAAGAGCAAGCGTTAGGAATTTTGCCATGCCGCTTTTTACTTGAGGTTAGGCTCATTTTGGAGAGCCCCGATGAGTCATAACCACTCCGCGCTGGTGTGGGATGATCTCCGATAGTCTTTCAGGTTTTATATGAGTTGCCGTCAAGACCCTGAAGCTAGGAATTTAGCCTTTGCTTCGTTTTCTGGCACTGCGTCTGCTGTATCGAGACGAATGTCGCGGTTGTCTCTAGGTTGTTGGTGAACCGTCGAGGCTTGGAACTGGGAATTTTGACGTGGCTCCGTTGTTTGATTGTCGCGTCTGAACCCTGCTGGAGGAAGAACGCCGGGATGACATCTCGTCTGCTGTATCGAGACGAACGTCGAGGTGGTGACCACTCCGCGCTGGTGTGGGATGATCTCCGATAGTCTTTCAGGTTTCATATGAGTTACCGTCAAGACCCTGAAGCTAGGAATTTGGCCTTTGCTTCGTTTGCTTTGGCGCGTCCGAATCCTGTTGGAGGAAGGGCGCTGTAGTGACATCTCGTCTGCTATATCGAGACGAACTTCGAGGTGGTGACCACTCCGCGCTGATGTGGGATGATCTTCGATAGTCTTTCAGGTTTTATATGAGTTACCGTCAAGACCCTGAAGCTAGGAATTTGGCATTCGCTTCATTTGCTTTGGCGTGTCCGAATTCTGTTGGAGGAAGGACGCCGTAGTGACATCTCGTCTGCTGTATCGAGACAAACGTCGAGGTGGTGACCACTCCAGTGGGATGATCTCCGATAGTCTTTCAGGTTTTATATGAGTTGCCGTCAAGACCCTGAAGCTAGGAATTTGTCCTTCGCTTCATTTGCTTTGGCGTGTCCGAATCCTGTTGGAGGAAGGACGCCGTAGTGACATCTCGTCTGTTGTATCGAGAAGAACGTCGAGGTGGTGACCACTCCGCGCTGATGTAGGATGATCTCCGATAGTCTTTCAGGTTTTATATGAGTTACCGTCAAGACCCTGAAGCTAGGAATTTGGCATTTGCTTTATTTGCTCGCACTGCGTCTGCTGTATCGAGACGAATGTCGTGGTTGTCTCTAGGTGAACCGTCGATACTTGGAACTAGGGATTTTTCCATGGCTCCGTTGTTTGATTGTCGCGTCTGAACCCTGCTGGAGGAAGAACGCTGGGGTGACATCTCGTCTGCTGTATCGAGACGAACGTCGAGATGGTGACCACTCCGTGCTGGTGTGGGATAATCTCCGGTAGTCTTTCGGGTTTTATATGAGTTGCCGTCAAGACCCTGAAGCTAGGAATTTGGCCTTCGCTTCGTTTGCTGGCACTGCGTCTGCTGTATCGAGATGAATGCTGAGGTGGAGCTGGGATTTGGCCGTCACTCCGCTTTGTTTCGACCATGAGGTCTTTTGTTGACGTTGCGTATGCATCCTGCTGAGGGGAAAAAACGTTGGGGCGACATCACGTCTGTTGTATCGAGACGAATGCTGAAGTGGAGCTGGGATTTTGCCGTTGCTCCGCTTTGTTTCGACCGTGAGGTCTTTTGTTAACGTTGCATCTGCATCCTGCTGGACTACGAAGGAACGCCGTCGTTGACATTGCGTCTGGTGTAACGAGACGAATGCTGAGATGGTCTCTAGGTTGTCTGTGAACCGTCGAGATTTGGAACTAAGGACTATGCCGTGGCTCCGTTTGATGGTGTAACATCTGTGTCCTGCTGGAATGAGGAAGCCCGCCGTTGTTGGTCTCCAGGCTGTAGATGTGGCCATTGAGATTTGGAACTAGGGACTTTGCCATGGTTCCATTTCGTTGCGACTCTGAGGTCGGTTGTTGACGTCACGTCTGCATCTGGTTGGAGTGAAGAGAAACGCCGTTGGTGATCTCTAAGTTGTCGATGTTGACGTCGAGACCCTGAAGCTAGGGATCTTCCTTTGCTTCATTTGTTGACATTGTGTCTGCAATATTGCGACAAATGTCGAGATTGTCTCTAGGTTGTCTATGAACCGTCGAGATTTGGCTTCACTTTCTGATGGAGCCTGTCGGGAAGGTATGGTTCCCACTTTGTTTGTGCCCCTGGATTGTATACAGGGATCGATGTGATCTCACCTGTAGGGCAAAAAGTTTCATTCTTTCATCATTTTTTTTATTCTTTCCGCGATGCTCTATCATTTCAGCTTTTTATATCACGAAAATCGCGATTGCCCAATCATTTCGGCTATTTTTCGCGGTGCCCAATCATTTCGGCTATTTTTCTTTTTACTCGCTGCTTTTTATTGCGAGTTGCCCAATCATTTCGGCTGTTTTGTATGCATACATTTTTACTTGCTGATTTTGTTGCAAGTTGCCCCATCATTTAGGCTATTTCATATGCATTTTTGGCTCGCTGATTTTTTATCGCGAGTGTGGAACTTGGAATCTGGTGCCAATCTCAGCATCAGCATCGCTACAACTGGAATATTGCCAGGAGCGAATCATCATTTGCCATGAAACGACTTGGAATTTGATACCGATTTAGGCATCAGCATCGCTACAACTGGGATATTGCCAGGAGCGAATCATCATTTGCCTCTGTCGATGTCAAACAAAGGTGGCTTAGTAAACAGGGTTAGGATCCCGTCGACTAAGGCTTTTGACTTCATGAGCCGTAAGGGTCTCATAAAGGTGTTTCTCCCTACGAGTCGTGAGGATCTTGTAGGTGCGTTTTCTCCTTAGGAATCGTGAGGATTCCTAAGTGTGTGTTCTATTATAAGTCATAAGGATCTTACAAGAGTGTTTTCTCCTTGCAAGTCGAGAGGACCTACAAGTGTTTGTTCACCGTGTGAGCATATCCCTAGTCGCTGGTGTGACTCTGTTAGGGAAATGTTCATTCATGCCCATGGATTGTATATAAGGGTCAATATTAAATCGCTTGTAGGGCAGTATTGGAGGTTGGGGGCGCGCTTAAGAACAGGTTCAGGTCCCTGTAACTTAAGACTTTTGAATCTTATAAGCCGTGAGGGCCTCATAAGAGGGTTCTCCTTACGAGTCGTGAGGATCTCGCAAGTGTAATTTCTCCTTAGGAGTCATGGGGATTCTTAAGTGTGTTGCTTCCTTTGTGAGTCGTAAGGATTTCACGCGGGTGGTTTCTCCTCACAAGGTCGAGAGGACCTTGCAAGTGTCCTTTAACGAAGTTGCGCCCTTTCGGGTTTTCACAAACACTCGTTGGTAGCCCTGCTGTTTTTACTCACGGAGCCCTCTCGGGTTTTCATCCGTGCCCATTTTGCTTATGGACATACCATTTTTTTTAACGAGTCTGCGCTCTTTCGGGTTTTCACAAACATCGTCGGTAGTCCTGCTGTTTTTACTCACGGAGCCCTTTCGGGTTTTCATCCGTACCCATCTCGCTTGTGGACGTACCCTTTTTTTACGAGTCTGCGCCTTTTCGGGTTTTCACAAACATCGACGGTAGTCCTGCTGTTTTTACTCACGGAGCCCTTTCGGGTTTTCATCTGTGCCCCTCCTGCTTGTGGACGTACCCTTTTTTTGCTTCTTTTTTTTTTATCACGTCAGCCTGGGGATGCCGCGGTTGGTAGTAGTTTAACGACGTTTCGGTCATAGGTCAATGTACGATTACGCAGCTAGATTTTGCCGCAAATCTTCGCATGTTTTGTGCCGGAGGTGGATTCCTTGAAGAGAGGGCTGAGGACGATTTCTTCGTCAGAGTCGCTTCCAAAGGTGATAACTTGCGATCCCTTGGTGTCGGCTATGTGACAGTTGCCAGCAGCTCTTTCACACTCATCTGTCGTGCTTTTCTGTTCCCGACGAGCCTTGCGCTTCACTCGTTGAACGTGTCGTCGATGGGCAACATATCCCTGCCACCAGTTTTTAAAGGCTATGCACTCCTCGGTGGGGTGTGCAATCCTCTAATGGTATAGGCAGAAGTTAGGATGTATGTCCGCTTTATCAAGACGTATATTGACAGGGGAATTTCCTTTGAGAGAGGGCAACTTCATTCCTATTGCCAGGGCCCTAGCGAATTGATTCCTTATTTTAAGCTTGCTTTTGTTGGCGATAGGGATGCTTTGCTCCAGTCGGGGTGTCTCGACCTTTTCCTCCAGTCGTCGGCGTTTGGCACTTTGAAATATAGCCAGTTCACGCTCACGATTGGCTTTGCTTTTCTGACGGGCTTCGTTTAAGAATGCATCAATCATTTTGTCTGATGGTCCTAGAAGTTCAGGCTCAGGATTTGCCCCTGGTTTTTCTGCATCCAAAGCTTTTTCACCGTTTATTAACGAGTGAGAGATCACATGACAGCTTGCCACATAATCCTCAGACTCATCCGACGAGTCTTCTCCATTGTCATCATCTTTGTCCACAAGGACGTGGGTGAGAAATTTTTGGAGTGTGACTGGGGTCCGCGCCTTTTGATTATATTCTTCCAACGCGTCAATCTGTTTTTGCAGGTCCGTGCACTTGTCACCAGGCTTCACGGGCTTTTTGGTCTTCTTCTTCTTCTTCGAAGATTTTGACGGCTGGGTGTGAGCGCTCTGACCATCACCACTAGTTTTTGGAGTTGGGCGCGGTTTCAGCATTCCCTCGCTGATCTCGGGTTCCAGTGGATTTTTCCACCTGATCACCGGGCATGTTTGGAGATCCTTCAGCATTCTTTTCGTCTTGGCTGAAAGAACGTCCTCCTATGGGGCTTCCCTTATGAATGAGCATGATGCCTCCGGCACGTCCACTTTTTTAGGGGCGTGAAGTTGTGGCGGGCTCACCTTCCAGTTTTCGGATAATGCGAACTTGCCTTGCTGGTATTGGTCTTCAATCCAGTCTTTGAAGACGAAGCAATTTTCGATTGGATGGCTTACTGCTTGGTGGTAAGGTAGTAATTAGGATTGTTGACATCGCCTGGCTGTAATGGATGTTTTGGATCCGGCAGATTAATGAGTCTGTTGCGCACTGCCAGCTCGAACAGTCTCCTCGTTTTATCTTGGGGAAACGAGTAGGGACGTCCCAGTCTCTCCTCGAGGGATGGGCGTGGACGCACGTTGTTTTGGCGAACAACCGGCTTTAAGTTGCTCGGACGTTGTTGAGTATTGGCAACGAAGGTTGCTTTTCCTTTGCCCTTTTCATTCTAAGGCTCTGTCTTTGAAGAGGAAGGCCTATGGCCCATCTGGTCCAGTTGGGCCAGCTTGTCAATCAAGGCCTGGAAGATGGTCGGCTTGAAGAACATCATGAATTGGGAGATGGTCGCTTGAGGGTCGAGAGTACCCACGAACATGCCCACGGCAGGAGCTTCTTCTATGCGTTGTTCGCATCTTGACCATAGGTTCCGCCACCGGATTGCATAATGCACCCACGTCTCTCCCGACTTCACTTTGGCGTTGATCAATGCCATGATCGGGGTGCGTTCACTAGCAGTTGCGAAACGTTGAGTGAATAGCAACTCCATCTCTGCGAAAGTCTTGACGGAGTCGTTTGGAAGTTCGGAGTACCACTCAAATGCCGTCTCCGACAAGCTGCCGAAGAATTGGCGGAGTAGAAGTTTATCATCACCCCCAGTATTACCACATAGAGCCCTGAACTGGGCGACATGCTGGTGGGGATTGCCCGTCCCTTTGTACACATGGAATTTAGGGATCGTATATCCTGGCGGGTAACTTATTTGGTCATACCAGCCCGGATAAGGTCGTCCAGTTTTAACGACTTGGTCGGCCGCTTCATTCGTCTGATGAGCTCGTATTTGCTGAGCAATATAGTCATCCAGAGCGGCCTTGGAAATGGTTTCCTCTTTGGCTGCTGAAAGAGCCGGAAGAGGGTTCGATGTCTCCCCTATGTCGTCTTCAATGATGATCAGAGGGTCTTCAGCTGGATGATCCGGCTGTAACATCATGCCCACCATATCTTGGAATAGAAGGGCCATTTTCTTTATATTGGCCGCTTGTTCTGCGGCTTCTCTGTCCTTCTTTTCAAGGACTCTGCGAAGGAAGTCAGCATCGGTTTCTTGTTCATGACGCTGCTCCGATGACACCTCCGGGTTTTCTTTTGGTCCGGTGAGCGCAGCCATTGCAGTCAGCATCTCATGAAGCTTCTGTTGTTGTTGTTCTTGAGCCCTTGTTATTGATCAGGTGAGCGGTCGGTGGCCCGTCGAAGTGCGGCTTTCTTCTTTTCCGGAAGCATGTAGACAGTATGTACCATCATGCCCCCAGACATGGGGCGTTTGGGCTCAATGCCTTTGCGGTCTGCCGCAGCCATAGGGGCTTTCTCCAGCCTCCTTTTCTTTTGAGCAGTTGAAGTTGAGGAGGGCGTCGCAGCGGGCACCCAGACAGCTTTTTGTGATTTGGCAGAATGGTTCTCTTCTTGTTGAACCTTCGCCTTTTTCTGTCGGCGAGGGTAACCTTGATCAATTACTGAGTCCCGAACCTGCCGCCAGACTTTGTAAATTTTGGAGGACAGCCGCTGAGGGGACTATTCTGGCTTTGCTTCCGCGACATTTTCCACTGATGGAGGAGATCTTTTCAGTACGGCGGTAGGAGAATTCCTGTGCACCTTGTTCAGCAATTCAAAGATGTTCCCGGTTGGAACAGCAGCATTGACTTCCACCGTTGGGGCTGGTGGAGTTAGCCCGGGGGGAAAGTTGCCCCCAGACTTCCTTACTCGGCGCCAGTGACGACGTCGAGCATGTCGAGCTGATGGTGTTGGTTCAGTGATGGGGATGGCTTCATTATGCCCCCTATTCTGGTGAAGGGCTGTTGCTGGCGTCAGCCTCTTGAAGACTGATGTCCGTTGAGTAGCGTCCAGTCTGTCAAAGACATACCTTTGAGTAGGAACGGGAGCCGGGGTGGCCAACCTCGTAAAGACTGATCCCTTGATGGGAAAAGCTTCTTTAGTGACCTCGAGAGCAGGAATGGCTACCTGCTTTGGGATGGCCGCTTCAGTTATCGTGGGCTTCTTGGCGGGCCCATTTAAGTTCAGGCTCAGCCTTCGAAGACTGATGCTGTTGGCTTGACATCGGCCGAACCGTTGAGAGGGGCCGCAATAGTTGCAAGCCGATCAAAGACCGACTTTTGGGGAGCTTCCTGTGATGGCGTCGGGGCATTGAAGCTCATAGGCGGGAGCATGGTCCCGAAGAACAATCCAGTGGTGGCCTGAGTGACCTGTTCCACCGGCATAGCGAAGATGGAGGCCGCTAGGGGCCCGTAAGTCACTCCTCCGGACGGGACGGAGTGAGAGTTGCAGTTGCAGTTGGAACATTTCGTGCAAGTAGACGGTATTGATCTTTTGTTTTCTGCACGGAGCAAGACACCAAATCTAAGAATATCGAATCCATAGGCAACCATAACAAACCGCGATTCGTTCGCGAACACGACACACGAAGTGTGGAGTGGAAAGAGGAAAAGGTCCCACCGGGCATGCCAAAATCTGTTTACCGCCGGAAACTGGGAAAGACGGACTGTCTTGCCTGAATCTGGGGGCAGATGCTAATTGGTGCTATCCGTCCACCTCTCCGAAGATGCCAAATTGATTTATGACACCATGTATCGAAGGTTTAAACGGATGCGGCCGTTGTAGCAGACTTCGTCAGATTCCCCCTCGTCGAGGGGTTTTTGATTGTGGGGATGCTCTTCCCTGTAGGCGCAAGTCCCTGCAGTTAATTACGCTACCGCATCGCGGTAACAACTTTCTCCTTCTCCAGATGGTCACTTCGTGTCGTGGGTGTTTGTTTTGTGTTTGGTTGCCCGTGGATTGTATACGAAGACTAATTAATGTTGTCACCCGTAGGACGTGGATTAGTCCAAATCCGTATTTTCTTAGATTTGGGTTTTGGGGTTTGGGTTTAAGGATACGTTAGTCTCATTTGAGACTAAGATCAACTTAAACGTTCGTTAAGGATACGTTAGTCTAATTTTAGACTAACACTACTAAAATAGAAGGTTTCCCCTACGGATATTGAAATCCGTAGGGGCAGATTTATTTTGGCCCTACGGATTAGTCCGTAGGGCCAGACGGTTACCCTTACGGTCCTTACATATTTATATAAAAATTATTAATTCTTAAATTGTTGTTTGCCCCTACGGAGCCGCAAACCAAGAACCTACGGACTTATCCGTAGGGGCATCTAAATAGGGATTTAAGTTAAAATCTCAGATCGATCCATACGCTCATTATTCCTAATTCTCGCGCGAAGAAACAATTCCCAAACCCTCGTTCCCGCCGATCGATCGTCGTTCTCGTCGTCGCCAGCGCCGCCGATTCGTCGTAGCCACCGCCTGCTTTCGTCGTAGCCACCACCTGCTTTCGTCGTCGCCAGCGCCGGCTCATCTCCGTTCTCGTCGTCGCCTCTGCACAGGTAAGGAAATCTTCAATTACTCAAATTTTTGATTGGGGCTGGGGCTGGGGCTGGGGCTGCGGGCTGGGGCTGGGGCTGGGGCTAGGGCTGGGGCTAGGGTTAGGGCTCGGGCTGCGGCTAGGGCTGTGGTTGGGGTTGGGGCTCGGGCTCGGGCTGCGGTTAGCCTTAGGGTTGGGGTTGGGGCTGCGGTTGGGGTTAGGGTTCGGCAGGGGGTTGCTATTAGGGTTGGGGTTAGGGTTAGGGTTGGGGTTGGGGTTTTGGATTTCAGGGTCTAAGTTAATTTCCATTCTAATTAGCATTAAGCTCGTTAATTGAAATGTTGATGATGATCATAAGAGGAAAATGTGTCTAGTTTGAGAAGGTGTTGGAAACTGGACTAATAATGTGGGTAAAGCCCAGTTTAATTAATAATTTTATTTGTCATTCTCAAATTTTCTTGGAAACGGAGACTGTTTTGTGGAACTTTTAGCCGTTGGGCATGTTGGGGTTTTGTTTTTGGAGTCATGGGACCTGGCATTTGGTAGGTATCCAAAGACCCCGTGTCTGATTTTGGATATTTTTGATTGATTTAAACTGTGGGTCTGAGTAGTTCCTTAATTTGATCTGGTTAGGGTTTGAGTATGCAAAGGATTTGTAGTCTGGTAGAAATTTTGAAGGTGTTTTCGGTTGAATATGTTTGCTACTTGCATAAGATGCTCATAAGATTCTGGATTTTGAGGATGGGCCGTTGTAATTGGAAATGCTTAGAATTGTAGGACTTTCTTTGTTTTAGCTATATATAATTGCAAAAAAAGAGACACGTTTCTGATTTGAAGAAAAGGAAGGGCAAAATAGGGATTTAGTTATGGATTTTACTTGGGCATCTCCTCTTTTAATACATGTCTATCTTTACAAGAATATCGTGTCACATATTCGGTTTTAGCATCTGTACGCAACTGCTTTGATTATCATCGTGTTATTAACATCTTGAACTTCTATCCTTTTTCTAATATGTTTCATAGTTAATATAATAATCCTTTGTCTATATTTGTTGACAGTGGCCTTTCTTTTGGATGAACATATTTTTTTATGCATGTTTCAGTCATATGAATTCATATGTTGCGTATAACGCTTTATGATATCAGTATCCTACATTTGTAGTTTTAATTGTTGATTGTTATAGATGAATGACATTGCAATAATAGTTTTTGGTAGATGAATGCCATTGCAATGTATGATGATCAGTTCTATCAATCTTGATCTCAATAGTTTAAAATCATGTTACACATACAACACGAATGCACAACAAACGCATCATTAGAGAGTGATTCGAGATGTTCAAGTTAAAACCAATATATGATACTCGATGATAATATGAAACCTTCATATTCTCATCGATACTCATATATGAAACTAAAAGCGCCACTTAGTCCCCGTCTATCGGTTAACATACGTGCGATGCTCGTCGTGACATAGAACTATACGAAAGTTGTTAAATATCGGACAATATAACTCGATACTAACAACCGTCATATAGTCTACGCGACGAGAAAATTCAATCGTATGGTAACCGATAGATTTGTCCCGTGTGGACAAGTTAAGAATGTATAAAGCAAACACCTTCATTCACTTGTGTTTTCATCCGTTTCGAGATATTTCTTCGGTACCTTTCCGCTTGTTCCCCGTGTACAAAGATAGATTAGATGTTCATTTCAACGTTGTTTCACAGCTTTGAAATGATTATCTATTCTATTACAGTGTACTCGGAGAACAACGGGGAGGTGCTGCCGAAATTTACTCGAAACGGTTGAAAGCACAAGTGATGGGTGTTCGCTCTATACATTCTTAATGGGATAGAAGCCTACCCCCGACAGCCGGAACACACACATACAACAAGAATACACAACAAACGTATAATTAGATAGTGATTCGAGATGTTCAAGTTAAAACCAATATATGATACTCGATGATAATATGAAACCTTCATATTCTCATCGATACTCATATATGAAACTAAAAGCGCCACTTAGTCCCCGTCTATCGGTTAACATACGTGCGATGCTCGTCGTGACATAGAACTATACGAAGGTTGTTAAATATCGGACAGTATAGCTCGATACTAACAACCGTCGTATAGTCAACGCGACGAGAAAATTCAATCGTATGGTAACCCATAGATTTGTCCCGTGTGGACAAGTTAAGAATGTATAAAGCAAACGCCTTCATTCACTTATGTTTTCATCCGTTTCGAGATATTTCGTCGGTACCTTTCCGCTGGTTCTCTATATACAAAGATAGATTAGATGTTCATTTCAACGTTGTTTCACAGCTTTGAAATGATTATCTATTCTATTACAGTGTACTCGGAGAACAGCGGGAGGTGCTGCCGAAATTTACTCGAAACGGTTGAAAGCACAAGTGATGGGTGTTCGCTCTATACATTCTTAATAAGATAGAAGCCTACCCCCGACAGCCGGAACACACACATATATCAAGAATACACAACAAACGCATAATTAGAGAGTGATTCGAGATGTTCAAGTTAAAACCAATATATGATACTCGATGATAATATGAAACCTTCATATTCTCATCGATACTCATATATGAAACTAAAAGCGCCACTTAGTCCCCGTCTATCGGTTAACATACGTGCGATGCTCGTCGTGACATAGAACTATACGAAAGTTGTTAAATATCGGACATTATAGCTCGATACTAACAACCATCGTATAGACTACGCGACGAGAAAATTCAATCGTATGGTAACCCATAGATTTGTCCCGTGTGTACAAGTTAAGAATGTATAAAGCAAACTCCTTCATTCACTTGTGTTTTCATCCGTTTCGAGATATTTCGTCGGTACCTTTCCGCTGGTTCTCCGTGTACAAAGATAGATTAGATGTTCATTTCAACGTTATTTCACAGCTTTGAAATAATTATCTATTCTATTACAGTGTACTCGGAGAACAGCGGGGAGGTGCTGCCGAAATTTACTCGAAACGGTTGAAAGCACAAGTGATGGGTGTTCGCTCTATACATTCTTAATGGGATAGAAGCCTACCCCCGACAGCCGGAACACACACATACATCAAGAATACACAACAAACGCATAATTAGAGAGTGATTCGAGATGTTCAAGTTAAAACCAATATATGATAATATGAAACCTTCATATTCTCATCGATACTCATATATGAAACTAAAAGCGCCACTTAGTCCCCGTCTATCGGTTAACATACGTGCGATAATTTATTCTTTTCAACGACAAACGCACACACAAAGTATATACACGGATTTTCTCCTTTGTCAGTAACTATCCCGTTCTTATATTTCTCAATATAGTCAGCATAACCTACAATTTTATATGTTATACAGTCTAACACGGCCCATGAGTACGTCAAAGTTAAGGACTGGATGTATGTGGATTGGAAACAACGTATGCAACCTAAGTTTGTCGCAGGAGTTGCTGTTTTCCTTGAATTTGCACACGCACATAATAAGATCATAATAGAGAAGATTCTCTGTCCGTGCAATAGATGTGGCAATAAGTACTGGCAGAAGGTAGAATTGGCAGAGCTTCATATTGTAAAACATGGGTTTACTAGACTTTATACAACTTGGAAATATCACGGGGAAGGAGAAGAATGCAGTACTGCGGCAGAAGAAGAAGAAGAACACGATAATGCGGCAGGAGAAGAAGAAGAATTCGGTAATGCGGCAGGAGAAGAAGAAGAATTTGGTAATGCGGCAGGAGAAGACGGTAATTTATTTCCATCAGAAGAAATGGAGGATATGGTAGAGGCTGCCCTAGGTGAATCTATTCGTACCGAAGATGACATTCCTTCCGGTCAAGGACCGCGTGCGGATAAATATGAAAATTTCTTGAATGATGCTAGGAAACCAATTTATGAGAATGCGAAGTATTCCACCCTCTCATGGTTCGTCCAACTTTTCCAGATTAAGTGCCTAAATGGATGGAGCAACAAGTCATTCACAATGCTTCTTTCGTTCTTGAAAGATTCTATGCCTCCGGGAAATAATGTGCCCGGCAGCTGGTACGAAGCCCAGAAGATGATGTCTGATTTGGGTCTAAAGTGCGAGAAGATTCAAGCATGTCCTAAAAATTGCGTGTTGTACCGGAAAGAGAATTCAGATTTGAAAGAGTGTCCAACATGCGGAGATGCCAGGTATAAGACGAAAGATTCTGATAAGAAGCCTGATATACCTGTGAAGATAGCACGATACTTTCCCATAACACAGAGGCTACAGAGGCTATTCAGGTGCAAGAAAACAGCCGAGGCAATGATTTGGCATCACCGTGCTCCTCCAAGTGAAGATGGAAAAATGAGCCATCCAAGAGATTCACCGGCATGGAAGGATTTCGATAGGAGGCACGCAATATTCAGTAGCGATCCTCGCAATGTCTGGCTCGGACTGGCTGCTGATGGCTTCTGCCCATTCAACTATATGGCTGGAAGTCACAGCACATGGCCCATTGTAATGATAATTTATAATCTGTCGCCTTGGTTGGTTATGGACCAATCATACTTTATGATGCCTCTTCTTATCGACGGACCAAACTCACCGGGGAACAATATCGACGTCTATCTCCGACCTCTGATCGAGGAGTTGAAATCTTTGTTCATTGATGGTGTAGAGACATATGATGCAAACACAAATACAACCTTCATACTGCGTGCGGCTTTAATGTGGACAATTAATGACTTTCCTGCGTATAGAATGCTAGCAGGTTGGTCCGTACATGGTCACAAAGCATGTCCTCATTGCCATGAACACACAACATCGAAATTCTTGAATTTTAGCAGGAAGGTTTATTATTGTGGCCATCGACGTTTCCTGCCTCCAGACCAGCCCTATAGGTTAGACACGGTTCACTTTGATGGTCATCAGGAGCTTCTTGGGCCTCCATCCCCATTGTCCGGAGAGGACGTGACTGCTAAATGGGATGGTTACAATAACGTGACCTTCGGGATGGATCCGACGAAATAGGTCAAACCACCATATTGGAACAAGTTAAGCATTTTCTTCGAGCTTCCGTACTGGTCTACAAATTCAGTGCGTCATTGTCTGGACGACATGCATATAGAGAAGGGAGTATCAGAGCACATACTTAACTTGCTTCTTTGTAAAGACGGAAAATCGAAAGACAACATGAATGCTCGGATGGATCTACAAGAGTGGGGAATAGGAAGTGAATTGCACCCTAGACCGGTAGCAGGTAAACCGGGCAAGTTTGTACTTCCCAATGCCGCTTATCATATGTCACAACCGGAGAAGAAAAGATTCCTGCAGGTGTTGCATGATTTGAAAGTCCCCACAGGTTTCTCATGATCATTCAGCAAGAAAATAAAAATTGTGAAGGGCGAGATCGATGGGCTGAAAAGTCATGATCACCATGTTATCGTGGAGCACCTTCTTCCATTAGCCCTCAGGACTTCTCTCCCTGACTCGGTTGGTCTAGTAATCAACGGCCTATGTTGTTTTTTCAGGGAGTTGTGTGCTAAAACACTGGAGGTTGTGACGCTGGATAAACTAGAAAATTCTATTGCGTTGATACTTTGCAAGTTTGAGCTATTTTCCCACCGTCATTCTTCGATATCATAATACACTTGACGGTTCATCTTGCAACTGAGGCGAAGTTAGCCGGACCGGTACAATATCGATGGATGTATCCCGTCGAGAGGTACGTGTAATTTTTCGTTTCACGCAATTTATAAATTTTTTGTTGTCCTGTATGCCCGTATTTATTTATTCAACATATTTTTATTAGGTACCTCTACACTCTTAAGAAGTATATACGCAATAAAAATCGACCAGAGGGTTCTATCATGCAAGGTTATCTTCTTGATGAAGCAACCACATTTTGTTCCCGCTATCTGGACGAGAACATTGAGACAAGGCTTAACCGACCACGAAGAATTCAAGACGGGCCATATGGTAAAGCCGAGTATAAGAGGGTAGACACTATATTTATCAACAAGATATACCGGTTTATCTTGCTTAATTGCGCATGTCTTGAACAAATTAGAGAGTAAGTTTTTTTTGGATTAATTGTTATATCTGTGTTTGTGTGTATATGAAATGATATAATATTAATGTCACAATTATTTGTCGAAAACAGAATTCATTTTAATGAGGTACGTGAGGGGCATCCTGATTGGAACGAAGAACGTTTGGAAAAATATCATCAGGATAATTTTTGTGATTGGGTCACAGATCATGTAAGTTATTCGAATAACATTTTATTGCTATCAGTTTTAATCTAAACTTGTATCGTTATGTATTTGTCGTAAAATTTGTTTTGTTAGATCCACGATCCGAACTTGTCTGCATCATTTGAGAGTGATTCAAGATGTTTAGCTCAATTTCCTAGTATGGAGGTTGCATATTACAAAGGATTTGGTGTCCTTGGATACAAATTTGAAGTTAAGGACATAGAAATATCTAGAACCACTCAGAATAGTTGGATTGCGACGGTAGGATCGGACGGTGTGATTTACTATGGGTACTTAAATTGTATACTCGGCATCCACTATCCCGGACGATCAGAACCCTTTTATATATTCCAGTGTACTTGGTACGATACACGAACCGATACGGACAGGTGGAGAAGCAATCTTGGGACTTGGAAAGATGAATATGGATTAACCAGTGTGAACACACTTCGATTTTACGGTCAGGAAGATCCGTTTATATTTCCGAACCAAGCGTTCCAAGTATACTACTCACAGTGTTTGAAGCATCCGGGATGGAGTGTTGTATGCCGATGGAAACCCAGAGATGTCTACGATGTCCCAGAATTCGAGGACAGCGATGAGGACGAAGAAGAGAGAAGGCTTAAAGTGCTCCGACCGTCTGTTTCGAAGGACGGGTTGTCTTCGACCGATCATGAAGCTACGTGGGTTAGAAAAGACATCGACGATGAAATCCAAGTAGATATTTATAATGCGCCCACGAAACGAAAAAGGTTATCAGTAATGTTATATTATTACTTCACATTTTACGCTCTATACATATATAGTCAATACTTTTAATGATTGTCTAATGCGTCCACAAACCGTTTATCTAGATTTGATGACGATATCGGGAGCAGCGAGGGGCGGCAAGAGCTCCAGCCGCGGCAGAGGCAGAGGCAGAGACAGAGTGGTTCTGCCGCCCGAAGAGCTCCGTAGGGAGCTTCAGAGGGCCAGTCTTGCACCCAGATCGAAGACCCCTTCGGATGCCTCCTTCCGTGTGGATTTTGCCACATCTCCAGGTATACTGCACGCATATCCATTTTGAATGTAATATTACAGATATTCATGCCTGTTTATATCAAAATTACTTATATTGTCAATGTTTGATTGTCTAGTTGTTGGTGATGCGTCCACATCTGGGACAGAGGCCACTCCCGCTCCTCCAGGTATGTTTATATATCATATAGTGCATGTATATTGATTTAGAATGCTATATCATAAATACACACATTCCTTTTGCTCTTACTTAGCAATTTTTATTATTGTCTAGCTGTAGGAGGTGACACCACCGCACCTGCGGGTATGTTTATATATCCTATAGTGCATGCATATTGATTTAGAACGTTATATTATTGATCTACACATTCTTTTTGCAATTACTTATATAATCTATTTTTAATTGTCTAATTATAGGTGGTGCGTCCACATCTTCCGCAGGGGCCACTCCTGCCGCTTCCATACCCTCCGCATCGTCTGCAGGTTAGTATGAATAAATATAAAATATTTATTCATTCTACATATACTCTATAGAATAAATATGAACTTCATGGAAATTTAGCGTCAATGCTTATTTTCTAGTTGGAGGGGATGCGTCCGTATCCGGGACCCCAGTTGTTCCTCACCGGAGGAACTACGTCCCGCTCGTGCTGCTGCCCGGGCCCAGGCTCGTGCGATAGTCACCGGAGGTATATATCACACTTCAATTTTCGTTTAACCTTGATTTCTTAATACAACTTTGTCTTAATATTGATTGTCTTGATATTTCGTGCAGACGCAGGGCCTCCCCATCCCCAAAAAGGGACTCGAGGCCCGAATCAGTCCCATAGGCTGAGGCCTGACAGAGCTAGGGGGAGGCAGCATTCCCCCTCTTTTTTACCCTTGACTATCACTATACTGGTCCTCATGCCGAGAGGTTCGTCCGATATATGGGGGACGAGAGCCGGCTCGTGAAGAACTATCCACTTCACGTTGAGTGGGGCGAGCAGCACCAGCGCTCATTCGCCCTCTTCTTTGATCGGGCTCGGGTACGTATTAATATATATTTTCATTTGATCTATCCAATATATTTATCATTAACACTTGCAATCTAATAACAATGTTTTTTTTTGTATTTTCAGTTGGATTACGATTTTCAGCCGGTAGCCGACCCTGATCACCCGGGGAGGGTGCTCGACCTTCATGCTCTGTACAATGGCCTGATGAAGAACATGCAGGCCAAGGTCCGATACAACAGGAATGAGCTGAAGGCCGACTGCTACTCTCTGTGGATGGCGACCCCCGAGGCAGAGAGAGCGGCCCTCCTATCTACTCCGGCGTTTGCGAGAGTCGACGTAGAGACATGGCCTCTATTGTGCGAATATTTCGACTCCCAACGCAAACAGGTATGTATTTTAAATGTAATTCATTGTTTAGGATATAATTTATTTTTTTGTGTTCCTTAATTAGAAAACTAAATGTTAATGCGTTGTGCAGAAACATGCTGCTCAGAATATAGAGAACAGGAAGTCGGCGAAGAGGGGTTGCCCTACTTACACAGGTGGCTCGAGGAATATTATTCGAGCCATGGAGTTATCGGTAAATTACAATAGACCGACCTTTGTGATATTCTGCAATATTAAGAGTTATTTTCTAATATTTCTAATATTAAGAGTTATTTTCTAATATTGCAGACAGCTCGGACCGTGGCGTCAGGTGGTACACCGAGCGTGCTGTCCGCATATCTTGCCGTCCACGGCACCTCGACAGATCCCGCCACGGGCGAGCTTCGATATCCCGACGTCGCTACCCAGGAGTATTGCGTAAGTGTTAATATTTATTCTACCCATATTTGAAATTTTAGTTTTGGAAGGTTCAAGTTTAAATTTTATACTTATACTTTACTGCTTAATGTGGGTGTAGGAGCGGGTGGTTGAGCAGGCCGAGGCCTCGGGGATCGATTTTACCGGACAGAGCGATCCGAGGCTACTGACCCCAGTTCTGGACGCCGCACACGGAGGGCACCATGGAGGTTGGGGGAGAGGCCGGGGACTGGGCCCTAGCAGGTCCCATATGAGGTTGGACTCCACCCCGACGGTTACTTCCTCCGTCTCCAGTGAGCGACGTGTCCAGTAGGAACTGGAGAGCTTGAGGGCCACCGTTCAGGAGTTGAAGGAGATGCTGGTATGTATACTACTTTATAATAAATATCATGTCATATTATAGATATCAACATATCCATAATTAGTACGTAGCTTGAGCTTATTTGGTTTTAGACTTAGGTTTGATTAATCATACATACAGATGTAATTAAAATAAACAACGGTTTTCCAAACTAGATATCCAAATGGGGTTTCGAAATAACTTGATAATGATACGAATTCGAATAATACACAGTTCTTACACACTTCTTACACACGTTAGGTCCAGACGCGACAGGGTACATCGGCCGAGCCTCCACTTGCATCTCCTTCGGCTGCGGCTCCGCAAGCCACTACATCGGCTGCGGTTCCGCAGACAGCTCCTATAGCTCGACCGCCCGCTCAGACTCCCGCAGCCGCGGCTCCGCAAGCGACTACCTCGACGGCGGCTACGCAGACCACATCGCCAGCTCCACAGGCCGCTCAGACTCCCGCACGCACCGAATTGCATGGTTTATTGACCGAGGAGCAGGCACGCTTGATTCTATCGTTTATCAGAGGTGGAGCTGGACCGAGCTAGGGTAGCTTTTTGATTCATATTTTTTGAAACATGTATTTATTTATATCATACATATTGTCTTACATTTTGAAATGATATTGATATTGATATTGGTTTATATTTATATCATATTCAGTTTTTGGGTTTCTTTTGTATATTATATGCGTGAGATGTGATTATGAATACAGCGATATATGTTGTGTGATGATTAATTTTATATTTTATTGATATATATATTATTGTGCATAGGGCGGGAAAAAATCTGGCAGCCCTTTTTTAAAAAAAAAATACAGATAATGTGTACCTACGGATTAATCCGTAGGTACACATGTTGCCCCTACGGATTAAACCGTAGGGGCAAAATATCAGCAGTAACTGATATTTCCTCCTTGATCTCAGTACCGGGGGGTTGGGAGTGCCCATACGGACATATCCGTAGGGGCAAATAAAGGCCCCTACGGATAAGTACCTACGCAGATATCCGTAGGGGATAAAACTTGGCCCTACGGATATCTCCGTAGGTACAGTTAATATATTTAAAAAAACCGTAAATAAAATAACTTTTTTTACCCTACGGCCTACTCCGTAGATGAAATTGGCCCTACACAAAACTCCGTAGGGGCAAGATTTGGCCCATAGGGGCAAGTTCAGGGCTTCAACTTGCACCTACGGCGTTTGCACCAACAGATTATTTTTTCGCCCCTACGCAGATATCCATAGGGGCAGTGGTTTGCCTCTACGGATAAATCTGTAGGGGCAACCCTCATTTGTAGTAGTGTAAGATCAAACTCAACGTTTGTTAAGGACACGTTAGTCTAATTTTAGACTAAGATCAACTTAACAGGATCATTTAGATTCAACAAAAGAGCATTTGAACTCTATTGTTTAGTTTAGGGACATTGCGGTCGATTACCAGTTTAAGTACATAGTGGTCCAATACCAGTTTAAGGACGTAGTGGTCCAATACCAGTTTAAGGACATAGTGGTCCAATACCAGTTTAAGGATATAGTGGTCCAGGTCAAGGACATCATAGTGTAACACCTGAGAATATGTTAGTGACTAATTATATTTTAATAAGTGATTTTTTTAATAAAAGATTACCAAATTGCTTTTCAAATATTTTATCAAAATTAATAAAGGTTTTTCTAGAATTTTCCTAAGCTTGCACAAACATGTGCATGTAAACTAGGGTTAAAATTTTGGGTTGAACCATGTTTAGGCAACCATGGCGGTCAAACCCCTTCTTGTTAAGCTAATTAGTTTTAGTTAAGGTTTTAGTTGGTTAAGAGTGATTAGGGTTTTTTAGTTTTTAAAATTTGAATTTCTTTTGGTTGACATGTGTTGAGAGAGGGCATGATGGTGGCACATGCAAGCATTTAATGAGAGAGAGAGAATGGTGGCTCTCATGGGTGCTTTCAAACCTTCTTGTTTCATCCCTCATACCCTCACCTCACTCATATCCCTCACATCTCTCACTCACACACATCACAAACATCAGCTGCATCAGCAGCAGCACTCTCTTTAACAACAGCCCCTAACACTCATTGCAAACAACAGCAACACACCATCACACAACACTACAACTACAGCCTCATCAACAGCCCAACTCCTTAAACTGCAGCAGTAAACAGCAGCAGCAGCTACACCAACACAGCAACAACAACACACCACTAACACCACAACAAACACAATAACAGAAAACAACAGCAGCTGCATCAGCACACTGCAGCCAGAACAGCAGCTCCTGCTTCTGGAGCAACAGCAGCAGCTCGGCTGGGGCAGCAGTAGCAGCTTCTTCCTCTTCTCTTTTTCTCCGGACCCTGAGTCGTAGGGCCAAGTGAGGTATAACCTCTGAGCTCCATATCCATGTTTGCTAAGATTGTGTGTTTGTTTGGCTAGTTTAGTGTTTTAGTGAAGTCTTAGTGCTCGATTGTTTGCTTTTGGTGATATATGTGGTGTTTAGTGTGAGCGTTGTTTACGTAAAGATAGTATTAGTTAGACTAGCTTAATTAAGTGTTGTTAGGGCCAAGTTAACCTAGGGAAAACCCCAGATTACACTAAAATACCCCTAGCTTTCAAACTGTGCAAAACTTGACGTTTTTGAGCAAAACTTAGCCTTTTGAAATCCGTTGTTACCCCTGTATGCTCAGAATGGAATTGAGTGGACCGTAGCCTACAGGTGACACCCTGACCACACCACCAGAGCCTGACCCCACCACTCCAACCCACAGCCGCCGGAAAAATCATTCTGGCCGCAAATTGCGTCCAGACTAGGGAGATGGGTCCCAGGGTTTTTAGGGTAAGTGTCTGCTACATTTTATAGGTCCATGGTATATATAGTTTTGTAATATTCTAACCTAGGTAAAATCTGGGACTGTATGTCATTTTCTGGTATTTTTGGTTTGCGCGATACGCGAGTGGGTTCTGTGATTCAGCGTATCGCGGCGTGTCAGGTTAAGTTTTAGACGCACAAACACACATTCCAGCGTATCGCACGCACGTGCGTTAATTCGCGACACGAGTTTCTCGTTTTGTTCCGATATCGCTTTTACGAGATTTTGATTATATTTGGATTCTTGTGTAAATTCCAGGTTTGCAGGCGGGTACGTCAGACACCGCCAGGAAAGGGAAGCAGGTGGTCAGCTATACTTAGCACGTGACCAGGTGAGTAGATTTAACATCTATGGGGAAATCGCCCGTATGGCGTTAAGCGTCAGGGCGTAATAGGATGTTAGTTTTATGTGTTCATGTAGACATACTAGAGTAGCATACCTCCTTATATATATAGATATACTGGTAGTATAGAACACTGCACTGTCACTAACGGTCCAAGTCGCACGAGCACGATTTATATGCTACACTCATGTTCATATCAGATTTTTGCATTTTCATACCGCCCAATTTTTATCACATTGCATATCGGTAGGTACTCTTGAGCCGTGTTTGCTAGTCAATTGCAGGATACAGGTTCTCGGCTGTGAACGGTGAAATTCATGGAAAAACACGACAAAATCCGGGTTCCTGCCATTCACAGATAAAACACGGATCTCCGCTCTTTATCCGTCTGTTGCCACACACCAGTTTAGGAGACAAAATGACAAATCAATTGTCACCTTCATGCACAAAGCACAATGGAAACACCAAGTCCAAGAAATCTACGCGGAGCTCAAGAAAATCATGACAAAAGATCCATGTCCAAATCACCTTTTGATCCACTAGAATTCTGGAAGAAATGTGGAAATATTATCAGAAAATACATGTACCAGACAAAAGGGGACAGCAGACCAGGGCCGTACAGGGAAGTCCACGCCCTGACTCCACTATAGTGCGGCGGATCCGCGGCCAATAGGGGGTATAGGCCGCGGATCCGCGCCTGTACTGGCGCCGCAGATGAAGATTTTCCAAGGGTGTTTTGGTCTTTTTATATTTGTTCTGAATGTTGCCCTAGGTTTTCATTTTCCAGCCTATAAATACCCCAGAACCTTGTGAAGTCAAGGGTGCATAATCTTGTATTTTTTCTAGGTTTTAGAATACTTGTTCTTCTTCCTCTTCTCATCTCTTCTCCATTAAAACTTGTAGTGAGCTTTTGTGAGTGAAGAATGGTGAATAAAGAAGTTCATTTTGCTATTATATCTTGTCTTGTTCTTTTATAATTGCTTGTAATTTTAATTTGTTAACTTAGTTGTTGTTATTTCTTGTTGTTTATTTCTTTTCTCTTTTCCTTTATCATTAAAACAACCATGATGCTTACGCTTGATCCTTGCCAAGGTGAGGTCGCAAATAGCTAGTTGTTATCTTCTAATCTCCTTCTTTCTATCTTCCTCTTTTTGTTTTGTTTTCTTTTCATTATGATGTGTGAGTAGTTTCATACTTGTTAGGGTAGGATAAGGGAAGTTTGAGAGAAGGAAATCTCTCTCACTCTTTCCTTGCCCAACATCTTAAAATCGACTCCCGTTAATTGAACCACAATCCGCTCCTTACGGCACCCTATCCTACATGATAGCGGTGATTCCGTAGTGAGACCGGTTGTGGTTGAATTAACCGGAGGTTATGGCTAAGAGCCAAGAACGGACGGACAAGCACCAAAAGGAAGAACTTATGCGTTGGAAAGCCTAGCTTATACTCGCAAGTTCCTTCCTAGTCGTGCTAATCCCCGTTGTTGCCGATTACCGTAACACCTATATTAAGAGTGGCAACGAAAGAGGTGAGCGACTCCTAACTCAAACTAACCTAATCCTAACCCTAACAAGCTCTCTTTACATATCATTTTAACACTTAATTAATCACAACAAAATCTGAAAAACTGGACTTAACTCGTTAAAGCACTTAGAAAAAGATTCTCATCTCCCTGCGGACGACCCGTACTCAACCGGCTAGCTACAAGCGAAACCGTCTTGATTGCGGTAATTAACTAAACTTAAACACGCAGAATCCCTACCAATCAAATGGCACCGCTGCCGGGGAGACGGTAGTTTATTTCTTTGTGTAATTTCGGGTTAACTTGTGAATATAAAAACAACCGAAAAACAAAACAAAAAAATATACTTTGTAAAAAAAAATCATTTTGTTATTTTTGATTAGTTTTTGTGCAAGTGTGCAGGATAATACGGAGTTCGAGTTCAGTGCCAAAGACGTGGGAAGATAGACCCACATTTCGCGGCTACACCGCGATGGATCAAAACGAAGTAACGGTCTACTTAAAAAATCTGGAGCAGTTCCAGTGAGCAAATCAAGAGTCAAAACATCCAGACAAGAAGAAGACTCCAAGACCAGCACACAGGAAAAAATTGGAAGCCCAACCTCTCTGTTCCGCCGCGGAACCGCGGCATAAGCAAGCTTAGGCCGCGGAACCGCGGCCATTTGGCTTCTTCAGGGTGCCATTTTCTCTGTGAGTCTCTCTCTTCTCTCTCCCACTCCTCTGGACTCCAATAAACTGTGTTTTCTGCAGCATTTTTTGCGCAAACTCTCTTCCCCTTCCAATAAACTGTTCTTGTGCAGGATTCTTTGCGCTGCGCTAAAAATAAAAATTGTTTGCAGTTGATTTGTTATCGCTTTGCATTAATTAATACGGACTTAAGGGGCTTGAAACCAATTTAGATTGGGTGGGGATTTCATCACCCTTCCCAGGACCCCAAAAATCACAAAAAGCATATGCATTGACCATTGTTAAAAATTAAAAAAATACTAGACTCAGCCCTAAGGACTTCGCGCTCAATAGGACAGAGGACTAGTTACAGGTATCGGCCGTTTATCCTATCTGACTTTTGCAGTGCCTAGGCAAGTGTGACGAAGGCAAGTGGTTATTTAATTAAGGAACTTCGCGAAAGCGTTGGATAACCTCCCACTTACCTGGCACTTATCTGGCCGCATTAGACGGAGAAGAGGCGGTTTGAGGTCCTTTTTCTAGCCCTCTGGAACAGTTAGGAGCAGGTCTAGTTGACCTAGGTGACCATAGATCTAGGTGAGATTGTGCATTTCTTATTTGTGATTGCTTAAAGCCGTAAGTCCGTACATATTTCTGTAAAGCTCTTTCTAATAAAAAAAAAGGAAAAAATCAAAAACTTTTATAAAAACTTGCCCTTTGTCGCCAAATCCATTTTTCACCCACCACCCATCGTTTTCTCCATTGACGTTTTCTTACCCTCACCTTCTCCGCTTTGACTATACTAAACTCGTTTAGTGTATGTCCGCTTGGACTCGGGACACTAGCGCCCGCCTAGTCCGTGTTACGTTAGTCGCTACCGACTACGCGATCGACTCAGACGTCAAAACTCCGTCCACTCCTCTTTCACCCCTTCCTTTGCCGGCCAACTCCGACGTTGACCGGAATTCTGTTCATACATCTTCACCTTCACCTTCACCAACCTCTTCTTCCGCGATGTCAGGATTTAATCCGAACATCTTTTTGACTACCGCTGGATTGGCTCTACCTCTTACGGAGACCAATATCCCACCACCACCGCCTGTTGTAGCGCCGCAGCGAATCGCGCTCCAGGATCGTTTCTATCCCACCCGTTCTGCACTTCCCACCTGCCTTTCTCTTCCACCGGCCAATGGGGACAACTTTGAAATTAAGCCCCACTTCATCAACATGCTTCCTCGATTTCATGGGCTTGAATCTGAAGATGCCTATATCTTCATCAATAAATTTCAAAACGTCTGTGCCATGATGAAAACCACCCAACTGTCGGACGATGCTATACGTCTACGGGTCATTCTGTTCACTTTATACGATCTTGCTGAAAAATGGCTGTATAGCACCGCTTCCCATTCCATAACCAGTTGGGACGAGTTTGTTAAAGCATTTCTAAAAAAATTCTATCCGAATCATAAGACCGCAAGGATCCGCAATGAAATCAACCAATTCTCTCAGCTTCCTTCTGAACCCTTCTGGAAGTGCTTTGACCGGTACAAAGACCTTCTTATTCAGTGTCCTCACCACGGTATAGAGAAATGGCAACTTTGCCAAACCTTATACGAGGGCCTGAACCCAGCAACGAAGCAGTTGTTGGAAACCATCTGTCAGGGCCACTTCCTATCGAAATCTGACGAGGAAGCGTGGCAGTTCTTTGACGACCTTGCGGAGCAAACGCTACAATGGGAGAGCACCAGACCGACTTCTTCTTCTTCTACCTCCATTTCTACCGGTCAGTCTAGGGTAGGAATTCACCAACTTGATGTCTCTATTGCGATGAAAGCTGAAATGGCTGCAATAACAAGAAAGCTTGAAGCGATAGAGAGCAAATTCTCTTCTCCTGCTCCTGCCCCTGTTCTTCCCCTTCGTACCATCTGCGCTTGTTGTTCCGATCCTTCTCACTTGACCGAAGAGTGTCCTTACAATCCACCATCGCAAGGACAGGATTAGGTTAATGCTGCATTCCAGCAAAGACCAAGGAATGATCCATACTCTTCCACCTACAATCCCGGTTGGAGGAACCACCCCAATTTCGCCTGGAATCAGAATCAGAATCAATTCCAAGGCAACAATTTCCAGAGGCCCCCTCCGCCGCAACAACAAGCACAACAACAAACTCAGTTTCAGCAGCCCTTCCAACCCCAACCTTTTCAAAATCAGACGAACAACTTTGCACCCAACAATTCTTATCCACCAAACAACTTTGTTCCGTCAAACAGCGATAAGGTTTCCTCGCTCGAACGAAGTCTGGAGGCGTTCGTTAAACAATCGACTCAGTCCACCGCCAACATCCAGTCTTCCATTCAGTCCTTAGTGCAACACACTGCCGCCCACGGGCAAAGCATCAAGACCATCGAGGCCCAGATTGCACAGCTGAACGCGGCCTTAAGCGAGCGAGAGAAGGGGAAGCTCCCATCCCAACCACTCCCAAATCCCGGTCACCCACATAATGTACATGTTGCTCTTGAACAACAGAATCATAATGTGAGTGCCGTGACCACATTAAGATCGGGAAGGATGCTGCAAAACAACATCGGCACACGGATCAACGAAGACACCCCGGCCGCTGCTTCTTCTTCTTCTTCTTCTTCGTCTTCTGAGCCTATTCTCCGTTCTTCACAAGGCACTCCTTCCTCTTCTTCTGCTCTGAATGGATCCACTTCTCACTCCACGAAAACACCTGTTCTGGGATCCGTTCCAACTCCACAATCTCCTCCTCCAGCATTAGACTCAACCAATTTTAAATATGTTCCATTTCCAAACCGGTTGAGGTCTAATAAACAAAATCCTCAAATGGAGAAGATTCTGGAGTTATTTAAGCAGGTTAACATTAACATTCCTCTTTTAGATGTTGTCCAACAAGTCCCGTCCTACGCGAAAATCTTAAAGGACTTATGCACGAAAAAGAGGAAGTCTCAGGTACCCAAGAAAGTTTTCTTGGCTAGTGCTGTGAGTGATGCCCTTACCCAATCTTTACCACAAAAACAGAAGGACCCTGGCTGACCTACGATTTCTATTACTATTGGGGATAAGAACATCAACCGCGCAATATTAGATCTTGGTGCCAGTGTTAACCTTCTTCCGTATTCAGTATACGAGCAATTAGGCGTCGGAGAGCTGAAACCCACGCACTGCACTCTCCAAATGGCCGACCGATCGATCACCCATCCTAGGGGTGAGCTAGAGGATGTGTTAATAAAAGTCGGGGACTTCATATTCCCCGTTGACTTCATTGTATTAGACACACAGCCTGTAGCTAACCCTCGGAATCAAATTCCGGTGATACTCGGTCGCCCATTTCTTGCAACCTCAAATGCTGTGATCAATTGTCGCAATGGTTCGATGAACCTCTCTTTTGGAAACATGACGATTGAACTCAACATTTTTAGGTTGGGGAATCAGCCCACCGAACCTAATGCTCATATTCTGGACGTCTGCTCGATCCAGGAGATCACCCCTGAAGAGTGTGAATTCGAGGAGTTTCTGTTCGAACACGATAATCTTGACGCCACTAGTGCGTTCCTCCTCGAACCTGCTGCTGTTTCTGCGCCCGACAACGACTACGAGTGTTTTACGTTCTCGAACGATCTTAACCGAGCACAACCCGAGTTTGAATCTTTCGAATTTTCGGATGAGTTACCTGAACCATCCGACTCGGTCGCCTACACTCGTTTTGAACCTTTGCTGGAGTCCTTTGAGTTCGAGACCTCTGCACCAATCTTGCCTTCAATCGTTTCACCTCCAGCGCTCGAACTCAAGCCTTTGCCGTCTCACCTTAAGTACGCTTACTTAGGTGAGAACGAGACCCTCCCTGTCATCATTTCGGCTTCTCTATCCCCAGAGCAAGAGAAAGCCCTTCTTGCGGTCTTGCACAGCAACAGGCAAGCTTTTGGCTGGTCCATGGCGGACATCAAGGGGATTAGTCCCCTTATCGTTGAGCATCACATTCATCTGATGGATGATGCCAAACCAGCCCGGGATCCACAAAGACGTCTCAATCCAGTCATGAAAGAGGCTGTGAAGAAGGAGATCGTAAAATGTCTAGATAGTGGTATCATTTACCTTATCTCTGATAGCCAGTGGGTTAGCCCCATCCACGTTGTCCCCAAGAAATCAGGTATAACGGTCATCACTAACGAGGCGAACGAGTTAATCCCTACTCGCACCCAAACTGGGTGGCGAGTGTGCATTGATTACAGAAAACTCAACGCCGCAACGCGGAAAGACCACTTTCCGCTACCTTTCATTGACCAAATGCTTGAACGATTGGCCGGACACAAGTACTACTGCTTTCTTGATGGCTACTCTGGCTATAATCAAATTCCTATCGCCGAAAAAGACCAGGACAAGACCACATTCACTTGTCCTTTCGGCACGTTTGCATATCGTCGCATGCCCTTTGGGTTATGCAATGCGCCCGCTACCTTCCAGCGGTGTATGATGGGAATCTTCTCAGACATGGTGGAAAAATTTCTGGAGATTTTCATGGATGATTTCTCCATCTTCGGCGATTCCTTCAACGAGTGTTTGCTGCATCTTGACGCTGTCCTTACCCGATGTAAGGACAAGAATCTCACTTTGAATTGGGAGAAGTGCCACTTCATGGTGCACGAAGGTATTGTCTTAGGACATATCATCTCGCAAAATGGCATAGAGGTTGACAAAGCAAAGATTGAGGTCATTTCCAATCTGCCTCCTCCCCGATGCGTCAGAGATATCCGAGCCTTCCTTGGCCATGCCGGTTTTTATAGACGGTTCATCAAGGACTTTAGCAAGATTGCTAGGCCCTTAACTCTTTTGCTGGCCAAGGACACGCCATTCGACTTCAACTCGAGCTGTGTGACTGCATTCGAGTCATTGAAACGCTCACTCACTTCTGCTCCCGTTCTTTCTTCACCTGACTGGACGCACCCATTTGAGATTATGTGCGATGCATCCGACTTTCCCATTGGTGTTGTCCTTGGACAACACATCAACAAGATGCCGCACGTAATCTATTATGCGAGCCGAACCCTGAACGATGCACAACTCAATTATACAACAACTGAGAAGGAATTCTTAGCTGTTGTATTTGCTTTAGAAAAGTTCAGGCCCTACCTCATCGGCTCTCCAGTCATTGTCTACACTGACCATTCTGCTCTGCGCCATCTTTTTGCGAAGAAAGATGCAAAATCTCGGTTAATACGTTGGATCCTCTTGCTTCAAGAGTTTGACCTTGTCATTAAGGACAAACGAGGATGTGAAAACGTAGTTGCCGACCATCTCTCACGACTTCCTTCTTCGCCCTTGCTTCCAATTCCGATCAACGACGTTTTCCCGGATGAACAGCTCTTGACAGTATCTTGCGAACCCTGGTTCGCAGATATTGTGAACTATTTGGCCACGGGATTACTACCGACTGAATGGTCAAGTCAGGACAGACTTCGCTTCTTATCCCAAGTAAAACACTTTTACTGGGACGAACCCTATCTGTTCAAGTACTGTCCCGACCAGATTATTCGTCGGTGTGTCCCTGACGAGGAATTCAAGAGTGTGCTGTCGTTTTGCCACGATCAAGCGTGTGGCGGGCATTTTGGCCCCAGAAAGACAGCTGAGAAGATCTTGCAATGTGGTTTCTACTGGCCACAACTCTTCAAAGACGCTCATGACTATTGCAAGACTTGCTCCCGGTGCCAACACTTGGGCCGGATATCCCGGAGGAACGAGATGCCGCTCCAACCGATCTTGGTTGTGGAGATTTTCGATGTTTGGGGGATAGATTTCATGGGGCCGTTTCCCAGCTCTTTTGGGAACTTGTACATCCTTCTCGCTGTTGATTACGTCTCTAAATGGGTCGAGGCTGTGCCCAGCCGGACTAACGACAACAAGGTTGTCATTAGGTTCCTTAAAGAAAACATTTTCTCCCGGTTTGGGCATCCCCGAGCGATCATTAGCGACAATGGAAGTCATTTCTGCAACAAGACTTTCGAGGCCTTGATGCGGAAATACTCCATTAATCATAAGCTATCCACGCCTTACCACCCCCAAACCTGCGGGCAGGCCGAAGTTTCAAATCGGCAAATCAAGCAGATACTGGAGAAGACGGTTTCCAAGAACCGTAAGGATTGGTCGCTGAAACTCACTGATGCCCTTTGGGCATTTCGAACCGCTTATAAGACCGACCTTGGCATGTCTCCCTATCGGCTTGTGTACGGAAAAGCCTGCCACCTACCTGTCGAAATAGAGCATCGCGCATTTTGGGCGATAAAAGAGTTGAATCTGTCTCTCGAAGATGCGGGCAGCCATCGGAAGCTACAGTTGAACGAACTGAGCGAGCTTAGGGATGAGGCTTACGATAACGCGGTTGTCGTTAAGAACCGAACGAAGGTGTTTCACGATAAACACCTTTTGCGCAAAACCTTCGTACCTGGTCAGCAGGTACTACTTTATGACACCCGACTTCACTTCCATCCAGGAAAACTCAGATCTCGCTGGAAAGGGCCATATTTTGTGCGGAATGTGTATCCGCAGGGCGCTGTGGATTTGGAAAATCCAAAGGACGGTTCATTTTTCAAAGTGAACGGACACCGACTAAAACCGTACCTTAGCGCCGAACCAACAGAGGAGCTCCTGTTCTTACAGGAGCCGGTTTACCCTGCCTAATCTTCTTCTGCCTACCTCCAAATTTCTGTTATCCAGCCAAGAACAGTGGACACTGTTCAAAATAAGTTTGGGGGTATGTACCATTTTGTATATATTTGTGAATATTCTTTTCTTTTCTTTAAAAACTAAAAAAACAAAAAAAAAAAAATTTTGTGTATCGCTAACCGACAATTTTGACCCTTCAAATGATCTCTTCATGCAATGACAGTGAGGACACTGTCCAGTTTAAGTTTGGGGGTACGCTCGGTACGCATTTCTTACCTTCGCATTCATATGTATATTTTTCATCTGCATACTTAAATCCATAAAATCCATAAAAATCTGAAAATTTTCTAAAAACATAAAAACTTTTCTGTCAAGTTAGCTAGTGGGAGGACTCTGATTCAACATTTCGACGGTTTTGTTTGATAAAATAAGAATAACTAAATCTTATGTTTAGATTTTGAAAACCTGAAAGATAACTCTCCTTTGAAGTTAACTATAGCTGATATACGTCTTTACATCACACTACACGTGTCGTGAGTTTTTGGGAATTAGATGACAAGTCTTTTATGTCGAAAAACTTTTAAATGGATCAATGATTTTCTGAGGATCAAATAGGTTTGTTCTGAAATAAGTAACATCAAGAATAGTTTATGAAGTGAGTGAATATGAAGGAAGGTTATTGATGCCTTAATTGGAACTAAGTCTGAAAAATAACCCATCTGAAACTTGATTGGAATGATTACACACCGAACCCACTAAACACGTCTTTTATCCAAAAAAATAATTGAACTGCCGGTTATATCTCCGTTCGTATTAAATCATCTGATTTTCACGCCAAACTGTCTTTTGTTTTTGGACCTAGGTAACTTGAGTAATTAAGTCCGCTGGGGTGTTTCTACACCTAATGCCCTAAAACCAACTGGTTTGGGTGCATTTGCCCAAAGCTCGCTAAGAAGCCTAGAAAGTCCAGATTAAAACAAAGTCAAGCAAGTGTTCTCTCCGAGTTAAAATTCCTAACTGTTCTTTGTGTGAGAATAATCTTGATAAAAGACAGGCTTTTATAAAAAAAAAATTAGCGGAGATATGAAGGTTTTACTCTTTGATAAAGACTATTGCACGTTCACAAAGGTGTGTATGAAATGAAAACAAGAAAAATGTGGAGTGAAGAATAAGACCTAGTTTTCCTGTTAAGGAAGATAGAAATTCTAAAGTTGAAACTTTACTGGAAAACGAAACTTGAAAAATGCTTAACTCTTTATAAAACTTATGTGATCCTTTCAAAATTTTTATCTAGGCTTTATTGTGTGACATGAGGACTTTATTCGACCTTTCTGGAACTTAACAACACTATTTGCACTTCACGTAAAGACATATAAAATCTGTAGTTAAATAAAAGGCGAGGTGTGAAAAATAAAGGTTCGATAGTCTAGACTTAGGATAATAGAATTGTTATTTTCTGAAACAAAACTTTAGGGTTTGGATTTTGGTTATTTTACAAAATTAGCTTGACCGGATTTTGTGGGTAGTATCCGCTGAAAACCCTCAGGAGACAACACTCCTCCTACTAGGAACACCTAGAGGTTTAACGGCTTGTTGCACATGCTCAGTGCAATCGCGTTCCCTGCGAAAGTGAGGTTAGGAAATTTTTTGTGAATAAATTGGCTTTGCTCGGGACGAGCAAATGATAAGTTTGGGGGTATTTGTTCATATCAGATTTTTGCATTTTCATACCGCCCAATTTTTATCACATTGCATATCGGTAGGTACTCTTGAGCCGTGTTTGCTAGTCAATTGCAGGATACAGGTTCTCGGCTGTGAACGGTGAAATTCATGGAAAAACACGACAAAATCCGGGTTCCTGCCATTCACAGATAAAACACGGATCTCCGCTCTTTATCCGTCTGTTGTCACACACCAGTTTAGGAGACAAAATGACAAATCAATTGTCACCTTCATGCACAAAGCACAATGGCAACACCAAGTCCAAGAAATCTACGCGGAGCTCAAGAAAATCATCACAAAAGATCCATGTCCAAATCACCTTTTGATCCACTAGAATTCTGGAAGAAATGTGGAAATATTATCAGAAAATACATGTACCAGACAAAAGGGGACAGCAGACCAGGGCCGTACAGGGAAGTCCACGCCCTGACTCCACTATAGTGCGGCGGATCCGCGGCCAATAGGGGGTATAGGCCGCGGATCCGCGCCTGTACTGGCGCCGCAGATGAAGATTTTCCAGGGGTGTTTTGGTCTTTTTATATTTGTTCTGAATGTTGCCCTAGGTTTTCATTTTCCAGCCTATAAATACCCCAGAACCTTGTGAAGCCAAGGGTGCATAATCTTGTATTTTTTTCTAGGTTTTAGAATACTTGTTCTTCTTCCTCTTCTCATCTCTTCTCTATTAAAACTTGTAGTGAGCTTTTGTGAGTGAAGAATGGTGAATAAAGAAGTTCATTTTGCTATTATATCTTGTCTTGTTCTTTTATAATTGCTTGTAATTTTAATTTGTTAACTTAGTTGTTGTTATTTCTTGTTGTTTCTTTCTTTTCTCTTTTCCTTTATCATTAAAACAACCATGATGCTTACGCTTGATCCTTGCCAAGGTGAGATCGCAAATAGCTAGTTGTTATCTTCTAATCTCCTTCTTTCTATCTTCCTCTTTTTGTTTTGTTTTCTTTTCATTATGATGTGTGAGTAGTTTCATACTTGTTAGGGTAGGATAAGGGAAGTTTGAGAGAAGGAAATCTCCCTCACTCTTTCCTTGCCCAACATCTTAAAATCGACTCCCGTTAATTGAACCACAATCCGCTCCTTACGGCACCCTATCCTACATGATAGCGGTGATTCCGTAGTGAGACCGGTTGTGGTTGAATTAACCGGAGGTTATGGCTAAGAGCCAAGAACGGACGGACAAGCACCAAAAGGAAGAACTTATGCGTTGGAAAGCCTAGCTTATACTCGCAAGTTCCTTCCTAGTCGTGCTAATCCCCGTTGTTGCCGATTACCGTAACACCGATATTAAGAGTGGCAACGAAAGAGTTGAGCGACTCCTAACTCAAACTAACCTAATCCTAACCCTAACAAGCTCTCTTTACATATCATTTTAACACTTAATTAATCACAACAAAATCTGGAAAACAGGACTTAACTCGTTAAAGCACTTAGAAAATGATTCCCATCTCCCTGCGGACGACCCGTACTCAACCGGCTAGCTACAAGCGAAACCGTCTTGATTGCGGTAATTAACTAAACTTAAACACGCAGAATCCCTACCAATCAACTCACACCGTTAGTGATTGCCATGACACTCACATTATAGGATTGCTATAAACCGCATATTTGATTCTGCTTTATTGACGTTGTCATGATTTGCTGCATACTATCATTTGTATATTCATACCATGCACACTGTATACGCACTTTTGTGCGTACCTCCATTGATATATCACTACTTGGGCACATATACCTCACGCATCTATACTTGTGCCATATACATCACATATGTTCATACTTGGGCACATATGCATCATATGTCTACAACAGTGCACATGTACATTGCTACATTCACTTTGCATACTTATCCATTCGCACATCCATACCTATACACATATTCATATGCTACATACATGGATGGTATTGACCTGATTTAAAACTAAGGGACCGCAAACGATATTTTCAAAACTGGATCTTTTAAAAGAGCGGTTTTCCCTTTCTCTTACTCTTAGCGTCATACGACACATTGCATGGATTTACGCATTGTATTTGATTTATGTGATTTCTGGATTTGGGAACCGGAGTACTATTTTAAGAAAATACGCACTGTTTAAAAAAAATCGGTTCCCCTTGATATGATATTTTAGTGCGTCCACCATGAGTTTTCTCGGTTCCAGAGAGCTTGTGTGAGTATACCCGATTCGAGGAGAGGTGGGCACCGATTGCGGGTACATGGTGGACCCGATACGGTATCCCGGGGCAAGAAGACTCGTAGTGTTAGACGGTGAGCCCGGCGGAGGGACTACTACCTACTGGTGATTGGTTAGACCTGGCGATTATCCGGAGGATACCGACCAGAGTCGATAGATGGATACGGGACGATGCGTGCAACTGGGTTCGAGGGTTGATTCCGCAGGCGGAGCCCGTGGGCGGATCCGATGGACGGACGCCCTATACTGGAGGATTTGCGTGTCAATGCTGGACACGGCTGATTTTATGAGATTTCGAGTGCCGATGTCGGGCACTCACGATTGTATGAGATTCTCAGGATTTGAGGGCCGATGTGGATGACGGCGCCTGAGTTTTACTGGGATTTGGGTGTATTGATGGACACCGGTCATTTTTCCACGTTGATATTCCGTGTAGACACTATTTATTCCCATGCTCAGCATTTAGTATTTGACATCTCATCCTGTACCTATTGTACCTGATATAGTACACATGCTATACATGATTATCCAATACCCTGCTCATGTTATATAGGGTTGTTAGATTCCATATCAGACATGATTATTGCATATCTTGCACATCATATGGAGAGACTTTTAGATTGCACTTATTGGCTGATGTGAGCATTCAGTTCATCATATAGATATTATCTGTTGGCATAGGTTAGAGTATCGCAGCACGTGCATACTCGCGATTACCTTTATATGTTATCTACTATTCACAAGTTGGCAACTCA
Organism: Agapanthus africanus; assembly: GCA_030015575.1. Classification (NCBI taxonomy): domain Eukaryota; kingdom Viridiplantae; phylum Streptophyta; class Magnoliopsida; order Asparagales; family Amaryllidaceae; genus Agapanthus; species Agapanthus africanus. The sequence goes on from JASDDO010000022.1 coordinate 613,044,262, forward strand.
CCTCCGTTGTGCCACAGTGCTTGCAGGTTGCCCTTTGGAGTAGTCGCGACTGGCTGTTTACCGCATCTTTTGGCACAGATACCATTGTTGAGGCGTGCTAGTCCTTTTGCTATTAGGTGGGTTTTGTAAGGTATCTGTTTACTTCTCAGTAGTGTATTGATGTATCTAGTACTCTCCATCTACCTTCATGTATTGACTTAGAGACAGTTGTGAGCGATGTATGTTATTTGTATTCTAGTGTCAAGCTCGTTGCGAGCCGACTTTATTATGCAGTTTATCCTTTTACCATATTTGTTTACATTTTACTGCTTATTCTTCGCTGCGGCATCGTATACTATTATGGTGATTGTTCCGCCGTTGGGCGTGATTCTCCCATTTGGGGATGCTCTATTTGTTTCACTTGTCATTTTACTTACATCTTGTCTTTTACCCGTTGTCGGGACAATTTTTGGAAATGTTGTCGAAATTATTGAAAATAACACTGGAACTTAAAAGGATTTCTACTAAATTACTTAAGGCTTTCTAAAACAATTTACAAATGTTTCCACTAAAATGTTTTAACACTCTAAATTTAAATGGTTTGATTTCTGGGTTTCGGCTTACTTAGTCGCGTTACGCCTGTAGACGTTACGTGGTTGAGTGCCGGTCATGGGCCGAACGTTGGGTCGTGACAAAGTTGGTATCAGAGCGTAGGTTTTACCTTCGGAGTGTAGGATGACCCTGGTATGATGGAGTAGGTAGCTGCAGCAGGGTGGCGTGGCGTGTGTATGTTCCGCGGCATACTCACGACACAGTACTCCGCCTAAGCGACCTTAGGACTTATTGATTGAAATTCCTTCATGACTGTATACATTCTTGCGATTCTATTTCCGTATCCTTATCGAATCCTACCTTCTTTTTCAGCCACTATGCCGCCAAAGACTACGAGGGCACATAGAGCGGCTGCGAGAGCCGAGGTTCGTGTTGACTCGTCCGAGACGAGGACTGATCCGGGCAGTACACCTGTTGCACCCGAGCAGACTGTCCCTCCTATGACAGATCAGATCGCCACACTAGGGGCTGGTATGCAGGAGATGCGCCAGACGGTGGGATCCATCATGCAGGAGATGCGTCAGATGATAGGGTCGCTAGTTGAGACGCTTCGAGCGCAGCGACCAGAGGTAGCTCCACCAGTCACGGGGACCGCGATAGTATCTACAGCACAGGCAGTTGCCCCTACAGCCACGGAGGTGATTACAGTATCGTTAGCAGAATTCAAGAGGCTGAAGCCTCCGGTCTTCATAGGCACCGACGCAGCCGAGGACCCGCAGTCCTTCATTGATAGGATGGCCCGGATATGTCGTTCCCTTTGATGCTCAGATATGAGATGGGTCGAGTTCGCGAGCTTTCTCCTAGAAGGACTTGCGCAGAAATGGTGCGAATCGATCGAGAAGGGCAGAGCAGCGGGTCTTCCTCCTATGACCTGGACAGAGTTTGTGACGATCTTTCTAGCCCGCTTCCTTCCCCAGAGTGTCAGGGATGCCCGAGCACGTAGATTTGAGTCCTGCGCCAGACGCCAGAGATGACCGTGGCAGAGTACGATGTGCTGTTCACCGAGCTATCAGTTTATGCTCCGTACCTAGTAGCTACGGAGGAATTGCGAGTCAAGAGATTTGTCCGAGGCTTGCTTACACCACTGTTCCTTGCGATCAGCGCACAGCATTACGAGACATATGCCGCAGCTGTAGACGCAGCCCTATTAGTCGAAGAGCGCCTTGCCGAGACTTTGGTAGTTCCAGGGCCGAAGAGGGTTCGTACTGACACAGCAGCTCAGAGACATCCATTCAGACGCCGTGATAGATGTTGTACAGGTGGCAGAGACTCGGGGCGAGGTCAGATGTTTAGCTCATACCCCCAGAAGGGTCAGCAGTCGTCCCGTGGATGCTTTGGATGTGGTAGTCTTCATCACTGCGTCAGAGATTGTACCGAGACACGCCAGAGGGAGCCAGCCGTACCGCATGTCACACTTCCACCTTTTCCACCCCATAAGGCGTTGCCCATTGTACCCACAGTTGCTCCGCGTCAGACTCAGGCACAGAGAGGCCGTGGTCGCAGAGGGTTTGTTCCTAGAGGGCGAGGCGGTCGAGGCAGAGGACAGCCAGCTACCGGCAGAGTACAGCCAGCTGCTAGTAGGGGACCGCCAGTTGCAGGTGGAGGAAAGACACGGGTTTTCGCTTTGACGCATCAGGACGCGCAGGCATCCAATGCGGTGGTCTCAGGTACCTTATCAGTATGTTCTATTGATGCACACGTATTATTCGATCCCGGATCCACGCACTCGTACGTTTCCACACATTTTGTGCCAAGTTTGGGTAGAGAGTCTGGGTTGCTTGATCAGCCGCTTGTTGTGACCACTCCCATGGGAGAGTCGTTTATTGCTAGGCACGTGTTCCGATCCTGTATTGTCTGTATTGGCGAAAGAGATTTTCCTGTCGACTTGATCCTTCTTGAGATATTGGACTTCGACGTTCTTCTGGGCATGGATTGGTTAGCCACGTGCTACGCGTCTGTGGACTGCCGTGAGAAGACGGTTAGATTTTGTTTTCCCGGCTAGTCGGCTTTTGTTATGCAGGGGGACCGTGGTGCCGCCCCTCACAAATTAATTTCTTCTCTTCGCGCTGGACAGCTTTTGAGGAAGGGATGTCAGGGATTTCTAGCACATGTTTGCGCTACTAGAGCTACAGATGTTCCATTGGATCAGGTTCCGATTGTATGTTAGTTTCCTGACGTGTTCCCTGACGAGCTTCCTGGGCTACCGCCTGAGCATGAGGTTGTGTTCTGTATTGATTTGATTCCCGGCACGGGGCATATTTCTATACCGCCCTATCGGATGGCCCCGGCGGAGCATAGTGAGTTGAAGAGTCAGTTGCAAGATTTGCTGGACAAGGGACTTATTCGACCCAGTGTTTCTCCTTAGGGTGCTCCGATCCTGTTTGTTAAGAAGAAGGACGACAGTTTGCGTCTGTGTATCGACTACCGGCAGCTGAACCGGGTGACCGTGCGGAACAGGTATCATTTGCCACGCATCGACGATTTGTTCGACTAGGTTCAGGGGGCAGGATATTTTTCGAGGATCGGTTTGCGATCAGGCTATCATCAGCTGCGAGTCCGACAGGAGGACATTCCGAAGACAGCTTTCCGTATGCGTTATGGCCATTATGAGTTTTTGGTGATATCGTTCGGACTCACCAACGCGCCAGTAGCCTTCATGGACTTGATGAACCATATATTCAGGCCGTATCTTGACTTGTTCATCATCGTATTCATTGACGATATTTTGGTGTATTCCCGGAGCAGAGAGGAGCACGAGCAGCACCTGCGGATCACACTGCAGACTTTGAGGGAGCACCAGCTCTATGCAAAATTCTCTAAGTGCGCGTTCTGGCTGGACAGCGTAGACTTCTTGGGTCACGTGATTACACGGGATGGTATATGTGTAGACCTGAGGAAGGTCGAGGCCGTTCGGAGTTGTCCCAGACCTACATCCGTTACTGAGATATGCAGCTTTCTAGGACTGGCCGGCTACTATAGGCGATTTGTACAGGATTTCTCCCGTATTGCTGCACCTTTGACCGGTTTGACCCGGAAGGGAGTTCCTTTCGTTTAGACAGAGGAGTGCGAGCACAGTTTCCAGCAGCTACGGACTTGTTTGACTACGGCGTCAGTGTTATCATTGCCTTCAGGATCGGGCGGATTTGTAGTCTATTGTGACGCTTCATAAGTGGGGCTAGGATGCGTATTGATGCAGCATGGCAGGGAGATCGCTTATGCTTCCCGGCAATTGAAGAAACATGAATAGAACTACCCCACTCATGATTTGGAGATGGCTGCAGTGGTCTTTGCACTTAAGATCTGGCGACATTACCTCTATGGCGAGTCGTGCCAGAAATTCACTGATCACAAGAGCCTAAAGTATATATTTCAGCAGCGAGACCTGAATCTCCGACAGCGCCGTTGGATGGAACTGGTAAAGGACTACGACTGCGAGATCTTATATCACCCGGGCAAGGCTAACGTAGTAGCAGATGCTTTGAGTAGGAGGCCCGTGGGTAGTCTAGCGTGTTTGAGTGCAGTACAGAGGCAGTCGTCGGCAGATTGGCAGATATTATGCGACAGCCGAGTGCAGTTTGAGTTCACGCAGATCGGGGGACAGCTTGCGCATGTTCGTGCACGCCCACAGTTGCTTGACCGTATATATGAGGCACAGCGCAGGGATGACCGTTGCTCAGATATCATGGCACAGATTGGACATGGCAGATTCTCCGAGTTCGTGATTGATGATCAGGGGAGATTACGATTTGGGTCTAGACTGTGCGTACCAGATGCTGAGGGATTGCGGCGCGATATTCTTGAGGAGGCACATCGATCGGTGTACAGTGTCCACCCCGGTTCCACCAAGATGTACCATGATATGAGCGAGGTCTACTGGTGGGACGGAATGAAGAGGGACATCGCAGATTTCGTATCGAGATGCCTGACTTGTCAGCAAGTCAAGGCCGAGCACCAGAGGCCCGCAGGAGAGCTACAGCTGTTACCCATTCCGGAGTGGAAATGGGAACAGATTTTGATGGATTTCATTGTGGGTCTACCCAGGACTAGGCGGGGGTATGACTCCATTTGGGTGATCGTGGATCGTTTGACGAAAGCGGCTCACTTCCTGCCGGTGAAGACGACTTTCAGATTTGCTCAGTACGCCTAGATTTATATCGACGAGATTGTACGACTACATGGGGTCCCGACGTGTATTGTGTCCGACCGAGGCATCCAGTTTACCAGCAGACTATGGCAGAGGCTTCAGGAGGCTTTGGGCACTCGTTTGAGTTTCAGCACGGCATTTCATCCTCAGACCGACGGACAGTCAGAGCGGACCATTCAGACTCTCGAGGACATGCTCCGAGCGTGCGTTTTAGACTTTGGTGGTAGATGGGATCATCATTTACCCTTGATAGAGTTCTCCTACAACAATAGCTTCCAGGACACTATTCAGATGGCACATTTCGAGGCTTTGTATAGGAGGAGATGTAGATCGCCCGTCTGTTGGACAGAGCTGAGCGAGAGCAGTATTTTGGGGCCACAGATCGTACAGGAGACGACCAAGAAGATACAGCTGATTCGAGACAGAATGAGGACAGCTCAGAGTAGGCAGAAATCGTATGCTGACAGACGCCGCCACAAATTAAAGTTCGCAGTTGGCGATCACGTTTTTCTGAGGGTCTCTCCAATGAAGGGAGTGATGAGGTTTGGACGAAAGGGGAAGCTTAACCCCAGATTCATAGGTCCTTTCGAGATCCTCGAGCGGGTAGGCACAGTAGCATATCGTTTGGCTCTTCCACCCAGTCTTTCGGATGTTCACCCCGTCTTCCACGTATCAATGCTACGCCGATATCTTCATGACCCTTCCCACACGATCCAACATCAGACAGTTCAGTTTGAGCCCGACCTTTCGTTCACCATGCAGCCAGTTGAAATATTGGATCGGCAGGTGAAGAAACTTCGATCTAGGGTCCTGCCATCGGTAAGGGTTCTTTGGCGCAGCCCGAATGGTGAGAAGATCACTTGGGAGACCGAGGGGGAGATGCGGAAGAAATTCCCTCATCTCTTTGAAGGTACGCGTAGTCATATATTTTAAATTCGGGGACGAATTTTCTTAAGGAGGGAAGACTGTAACACCTGAGAATATGTTAGTGACTAATTATATTTTAATAAGTGATTTTTTTAATAAAATATTACCAAATTGCTTTTCAAATATTTTACCAAAATTAATAAAGGTTTTTCTAGAATTTTCCAAAGCTTGCACAAACATGTACATGTAAACTAGGGTTAAAATTTTGGGTTGAACCATGTTTAGGCAACCATGGTGCTCTAACCCCTTCTTGTTAAGCTAATTAGTTTTAGTTAAGGTTTTAGTTGGTTAAGAGTGATTAGGGTTTTTTAGTTTTTAAAATTTGAATTTCTTTTGGTTGACTTGTGTTGAGAGAGAGGGCATGATACTGGCACATGCAAGCATTTAATGAGAGAGGGAGAATGGTGGCTCTCATGGGTGCTTTCACACCTTTTTGTTTCATCCCTCATACCCTCACCTCACTCACATCCCTCACATCTCTCACTCACACACATCACAAACATCAGCTGCATCAGCAGCAGCAGCACTCTCTTTAACAACAGCCACAACAACCCCTAACACTCATTGCAAACAACAGCAACACACCATCACACAACATTACAACTACAGCCTCATCAACAGCCCAACTCCGTAAACTGCAGCAGTAAACAGCAGCAGCAGCTACACCAACACAGCAACAACAACACACCACCAACACCACAACAAACACAATAACAGAAAACGACAGCAGCTGCATCAGCACACTGCAGCAGCCAGAATAGCAGCTCCTGCTTCTGGAGCAACAGCAGCAGCTCGGTTGGGGCAGCAGTAGCAGCTTCTTCCTCTTCTCTTTTTCTCCGGACCCTGAGTCGTAGGGCCAAGTGAGGTATAACCTCTGAGCTCCATGTCCATGTTTGCTAAGATTGTGTGTTTGTTTGGCTAGTTTAGTGTTTTAGTGAAGTCTTAGTGCTCGATTGTGTGCTTTTGGTGATATATGTGGTGTTTAGTGTGAGCGTTGTTTAAGTAAAGATAGTATTAGTTAGACTAGCTTAATTAAGTGTTGTTAGGGCCAAGTTAACCTAGGGAAAACCCCAGATTACACTAAAATACCCCTAGCTTTCAAACTGTGCAAAACTTGACGTTTTTGAGCAAAACTTAGCTTTTTGAAATCTGCCGTTACCCCTGTATGCTCATAATGGAATTGAATGGACCGTAGCCTATAGGTGACACCCTGACCCCACCACCAGAGCCCGACCCCACCACTCCAACCCACGGCCGCCGGAAAAATCATTCTGGCCGCAAATTACGGCCAGACTAAGGAGATGGGTCCCAGGGTTTTTAGGGTAGGTGTCTGCTACATTTTATAGGTCCATGGTATATATAGTTTTGTAATATTCTAACCTGGGTAAAATCTGGGACTGTGTCGTTTTCTGGTATTTTTGGTTTGCGCGATACGCGAGTGGGTTCTGTGATTCAGCGTATCGCGGCGTGTCAGGTTAAGTTTTAGACGCACACACACGTTCCAGCGTATCGCACGCATGCGCGTTAATTCGCGACATGAGTTTCTCATTTTGTTCCGATATCGCGTTTTACGAGATTTTGATTATATTTGGATTCTTGTGTAAATTCCAGGTTCGCAGGCGGTACGTCAGACGCCGCCAGGAAAGGGAAGCAGGTGGTCGGCTATACTTAGCACGTGACCAGGTGAGTAGATTTAACATCTACGGGGAAATCGCCCGTATGGCGTTAAGCGTCAGGGCATAATAGGATGTTAGTTTTATGTGTTCATGTAGACATACTAGAGTAGCATACCTCCTTATATATATAGATATACTGGTAGTATAGAACACTGCACTGTCACTAACGGTCCAAGTCGCACGAGCACGATTTATATGCTACACTCACTCCGTTACTGATTGCAATGACACTCACATTATAGGATTGCTATAAACCACATATTTGATTCTGCTTTATTGACGTTGTCATGATTTGCCGCATACTATCATATGTATATTCATACCATGCACACTGTATACGCACTTTTGTGCCTACCTCCATTGATATATCACTACTTGGACACATATACCTCACGCATCTATACTTGTGCCATATACATCACATATGTTCATACTTGGGCACATATGCATCATATGTCTACAACAGTGTACATGTACATTGCTACATTCACTTTGCATACTTATCCATTCGCACATCCATACTTATACACATATTCATATGCTACATACATGGATGGTATTGACTTGATTTAACACTAAGGGACCGCAAGCGATATTTTCAAAACTGGATCTTTTAAAAGAGCGGTTTTTCCTTTCTTTTACTCTTAGCGTCATACGACACATTGCATGGATTTACGCATTGTATTTGATTTATGTGATTTCTAGATTTGGGAACCGGAGTACTATTTTAAGAAAATACGCACTGTTTAAAAAAAACCGGTTCCCCTTGATATGATATTTTAGTGCGTCCACCATGAGTTTTCTCGGTTCCAGAGAGCTTGTATGAGTATACCCGATTCGAGGAGAGGTAGGCACCGATTGCGGGTACATGATGGACCCGGTACGGTACCCCGGGGCAAGAAGACTCGTAGTGTTAAACGGTAGGCCCAACGGAGGGACTACTACCTACCGGTGATTGGTTAGACCTGGCGATTATCCGAAGGATACCGACCAGAGTCGATAGATGGATACGGGACGACGCGTGCTGCCGGGGCCGAGGGCCGATTCCGCAGGCGGAGCCCGTGGGCGGATCCGATGGACGGACGCCCCATACTGGAGGATTTACGTGTCGATGCTGGACACGGCTGATTTTATGAGATTTCGAGTGCCGATGTTGGGCACTCACGATTGTATGAGATTCTCAGGATTTGAGGGCCGATGTGGATGACGACGCCTGAGTTTTACTGGGATTTGGGTATATTGATGGACACCGGTCATTTTTCCACGTTGATATTCCGTGTAGACACTATTTATTCCCATGCTCAGCATTTAGTATTTGACATCTCATCCTGTACCTATTGTACCTGATATAGTACACATGCTATACATGATTATCGCATACCCTGCTCATGTTATATAGGGTTGTTAGATTCTATATCAGACATGATTTTTTCATATTTTGCACATCATATGGAGAGACTTTTAGATTGCACTTGTTGCCTGATGTGAGCATTCAGTTTATAATATAGATGTTATCTGTTGGCATAGGTTAGAGTAACGCAGCACGTGCATACTCACGATTACCTTTATATGTTATCTACTATTCACGAGTTGGTAACTCACCCCTGTTGTGCCACAGTGCTTGCAGGTTGCCCTTTGGAGTAGTCGCGGCTGGCTGTTTACCGCATCTTTTGGCACAGATACCATTGTTGAGGCGTGCTAGTCCTTTTTCTATTAGGTGGGTTTTGTACGGTATCTGTTTACTTTTCAGTAGTGTATTGATGTATCTAGTACTCTCCATCTACCTTCATGTATTGACTTAGAGACAGTTCTGAGGGCGATATATGTTATTTGTATTCTGGTGTCGAGCTCGTTGCGAGCCGACTTTATTATGCAGTTTATCCTTTTACCATATTTGTTTACATTTTACTGCTTATTCTTCGCTGCAGCGTCGTATACTATTATGGTGATTGTTCCGCCGTTGGGCGTGATTCTCCCATTTGGGGATGCTCTATTTGTTTCACTTGTCATTTTACTTACATCTTGTCTTTTACTCGTTGTCGGGACAATTTTTGGAAATGTTGTCGAAATTATTGAAAATAACACTGGAACTTAAAAGGATTTCTACTAAATTACTTAAGGCTTTCTAAAACAATTTACAAATGTTTCCACTAAAATGTTTTAACACTCTAAATTTAAATGGTTTGATTTCTGGGTTTCGGCTTACTTAGTCGCGTTACGCCTGTAGACGTTACGTGGTTGAGTGCCGGTCACGGGCCGAACGTTGGGTCGTGACACATAGTCCGTGAGTTTAAAAACCTCACATCAAGGTTAAGGACCTCATAGTCCGTGAGTTTAAAGACCTCACAGTCAAGGTTAAGGACATCATAGTCCGTGAGTGTAAAGACCTCACGGTCAAGGTTAAGGACATCATAGTCCGTGAGTGTAAAGACCTCACGGTCAAGGTTAAGGACATCATAGTCCGTGAGTTTAAAGACTTCGCGGTCAAGGTTAAGGACATCATAGTCCGTGAGTTTAAAGACCTCACAGTCAAGGTTAAGGACATCATAGTCTGTGAGTTTAAAGACCTCACAGTCAAGGTTAAGGACATCATAGTCCGTGAGTTTAGAGACCTCACAGTGAAGGTTAAGGACATCATAGTCCGTGAGTTTAAGGACCCCACAGTCCAGTTTAGAGACGTCATAGTCTGTGAAGTGTGTGGTTATCGGGACCCGTCACCTCTCTGAAGACGTTGAAGGATTACAACGACAAATATCAGAGGAGTGAAGAGATGTACCCTCAAACCAAAGTGGATTAAGTGATCTGTAGTCCAATTTGGAACTAAGATCAATTAATTATATTATGAGCACAGTGGGTCAGTTAAGTCTGAATTGAGGACTTATGGCCAATTTGGGCTAAGTCCAATTAAGTTTGAAATGTTGGCCCTTTGTTGGACCATTAGACATTTGTCTGGGTTCAACCCTTCATCACTTAGCAATGCTAAACAAGAGTTTGAGGGCTCTGATATCATTTTTGTCTTTGACTGAGCATTAAACATTATAGCTCTGAGTTTTAGTCAATTTTGAGATTCAGTTGAAGGGGAGGCTTTTGCCTCTGGAAAATTAGCCAATTTGGCTAAAAATAGTGTTAAACACTAGAGAACAACAGTGTTAAACACTGGAAACAAAGCTCTCGAATTAGTGTTAAACACTAAAGTAAAAGGGGTCACGTGGGGACACGTGAGGGCGCCCAAAGGTAGGGCCAGATCCCTTTTCTTCGTTCTGCAATTAAGTGTTAAACACTTTTATATTTTTATTTTGAGCATCACGTGTTGACACGTGATGGGGATTTATGCGCTGACTGTTAATGCGTTTTCCAATGGGTCACGTGGTAACACGTGAGAGCGCCCTAAGCCTTCATTTCCTTTGCTTTTTCTTTCTGCGTTTTGGGAGTCACGTGGGAGCACGTGAGACATTGCCTCAAAGCTTCTTGCTTCTCATTTCTGGGGATCTCTTCAGGGGTCACGTGAGGACACGTGACCTTAGTTCTTTTCATACACAGAGATCTTTTAAGTTTCCCTATTTTATTTTGAGAATTAAATTCTCTGTAGGGTTAAACCCTAATTCTGTTTTAGAGGAATTAAATTCCTGTGTATATGGAAGAATTAAATTCTTGTGTAGGGTGAAACCCTAATTTCATTTTAAGAGGAATTAAATTCCTATGAATTTGAGAGAATTAAATTCTCAATTAGGGTTAAACCCTAGTTCTGTCCATCTTGAAGGAATTAAATTCCTGTAATTTTAGGAGAATTGAATTCTCATATAGGGTTAAACCCTAGTTTTGTTTTGATAGAATTAAATTCTCTAAACTCAATTCCCCCTCTAAGTTTTGGATCTGCATGGCAGGATCTCAACCCGATGAGAATTAAATTCTCAACTTATGGGGAGATGTGCTCTTTGCAGATCTTCAACTAGAGGAAGAACTAAGTTCTTTTTCAGAAGAGTTAAACTCTTAAATTGAGAATTAAATTCTCTGTTTGAAGTTTTGATTCCCTTTCTTTTCTCATCTAGGGTTTTCTTTGTTGAGAATTAAATTCTCCACTCTTTTTTCTCTCTGTTGTTGTTATCTCCCAAAAAAGTAGTTCCCTTCTCTTCTCTTCTTAGCTCCTATTTATAGGAGAAAGAAAAGAATCAATTTGTTTAGTCAATTGTTCCCCTCCGAAAGACGGCGCACAGGACTGCGATGTCCTGACGCTGAGATTCGGGACAGATGCTATTTGGTTTTATCCGTCCACCTCTCCGAAAATGCCAAGTTGATTTATGGCACCGTGTATCGGAGGTTTAGACGGATGCGGCCGATGTAGCAGACTTCGTCAGATTCCCCCTCGCTTGAGGGGTTTTTGATTGTGGGGACGCTCTTCCCTGCAGGCGCAAGCCCCTGCAGTTAATTACGCTACCGCATCATGGTAACAACTTTCTCCTTCTCCAGAATTTCACTTCGTGTCGTGTGTGTTTGTTTTGTTTGTGGTTGCCCGTGGATTGTATACAGAGACTGAGTAATGTCGTCGCCCGTAGGACGTGGATTAGTCCAAATCCGTATTTACTTAGATTTGGGTTTGGTGTTTTTAGTTTAAGGATGCGTTAGTCGCGTTGCGGCTAAGATCAACTTAAACGTTCGTTAAGGATACGTTAGTCCAGTTTGAGACTAAGATCAACTTAACGGGATCGTTTAGATCCGACAAAAGAGTGTTTGGGCTCTATTGTTCCAGTTTAGGGACATAGTGGTCCAACATTCCCATTTTGGGGGCGGATATTGGTTTAAGGACGCATAAGTCCATGAGTTTAAGGACCCCACAGTCCGTATTAATGTGTGGTTGTCAGGACCCGTCACCTCTCTGACGACGTTGAAGGATTACAACGACAAATATCAGAGGAGTTCAGAGATGTACCCTTGAACCAAAGTTGGTTGAGAGATCTATAGTCCAATTTGGGACTAAAGTTTGTTTGAAGGTTTGATTTAAGAACACGTTAGCCATATTTGAGGCTAAGATCAACTTAATCGTTTGTTAAGGATACGTTAGTCCAATTTGAAACTAAGATCAACTTAACGGGATCGTTTAGATCCGACAAAAGAGCGTTTGGGCTCTATTGTTCCAGTTTAGGGACATGGTGGTCCAATACCAGTTTAAGGACATAGTGGTCCACCGTTAGTTTAAGGACGTTTCGGTCCGATATTAGTTTAAGGACGTTTCGGTCCATCATTAGTTTAAGGACGTTTCGGTCTGATATTAGTTTAAGGACGTTTCGGTCAATGTTCCAGTTTAGAGACGTGGTGGTCTGTGTTCCAGTTTAGGGACGTGATGGTCCATCGCCAGTTTAGGGACGTAGTGGTCCATCATTAGTTTAAGGACGTTTCGGTCCAATATTAGTTTAAGGACGTTTCGGTCCAATATTAGTTTAAGGACGTTTCGGTCCAACATTAGTTTAAGGACGTCTCGGTCCACGAGTTTAAGGACCCCGCAGTCCATTTAAGTATGTGGTCGTCGGGACCCGTCGCCTCTCTGACGTCGGTGAAGGATTACAACGACAGGTGTCAGAGGAGTTCAGAGATGTACCCTAGAACCGGATGTAAATTGATTTAGGAGAGCAGCTGTGCTCAGTCAATTTAATTTGAGGACTTACGGCCAAAATTGGGTTAAGTCCAGTTGAGAATATTCAACATTTTTCTTGATCTTTAGCCTATACTAGGGCTTTACCCCCTTTTAGTAATGCACTGCATTATTCTTGTTTTGGTTGGGCTTTGCCCTTTTATAAATGATGCAGAGCATCTATTTTTTTTGTTTGGGCTTTGCCTCCCTGCATAGCATTTTTTATTAGGCCTGTTAGGCCTTTTAATTGGGCTCTGTCCCTTTTCTTTAATAATGCAGAGCATTAAATACTCTGACAGTGCCCCACGTGGCTTGTCAGGCGCTTTGCGCTAAATAATGAGCGCAAACTCATATGATGGTGACACGTGTCGCGCTCTGATGAGCGCAAGCGCAGTAGCGCGGTGCGCTAGTGCGCTACGCTGTTGCGCTGCTGACACGTGGCGCGCTCTGGTGAGTTGCGCCAATTTCAGAGAGCAAAGCTCTATTTCAAGAGCGCGTAGCGCAAGTGGTTCTATGGCTGACACGTGGCGCTTTCTTAAGAGCGCAACAGCGCAGTTCGTAAGTGCAGAGCACTAAGAATCTTTTAGATTCAAGAACAGAAGTGCAAAGCACTATTTAATTTCTTGATCTAAATTAGATCAAAGAAAAATAAATTTTTCTTTTGTTTGAAGAACCAGAGGTTCATAAAAGTGCAAAGCACTATTTTTTATTTTATTGTTTTCTTGTTTTAAAGAACCAGAGGTTCATAAGAAGTGCAAAGCACTGTTTATTATGTAAAGATCATTGATCTTGTTTTTAGATCAATGATCTATTAGAAGGAATTTCTTCTACTTCATGAAGGTTCTTTACCTTTTTCTTGAAATTTTCTCAGAGTTCTCTCTGTTTAAAGCTCTTGATTTTTTCAAGAAATGTTGATGCCTTTGAATTGAGGTCTAGGGTCCTTTTTATAGTACCCATAAATTAGTTAAAGTTTGTTAAAGAGATCATTCTCTGAGTGATTTGGGGAATTTTCCCCACCGTTGGATCTTTGATCCAAGAGCTTCTTCTTTGCAGAAGAAAATTTTCTTGTTTTAACAAGAACAGAAAAGATTTCTTAGAAATTTAATTATGTTTAGCGCAGATGCCCCAGCGCGCGACACGTGTCGCACAGCGCGCAGCGCGCAGCGCAGCGCAACTGCGCTAGCGCATCTGCGCTGACACGTGTCGCGCAGCGCGCCGCGCAGCGCATCTGCGCTGACACGTGTCGCACAGCGCAGCGCAACTGTGCTAGCGCTTCTGCGCTGACACGTGTCGCGCAGCGCAGTGCTTGCGCAGCTGAAGCGTTGCTTCATTAAAATAGAGCTTTGCTCTGATTGGGCGCGCCTTCTTGGGCGCTGCGCTCCCTGCGCTAACGTGTGTGATTTTGACATGTGGCACTCTGCGCGCAGCGCAGGAGATCTGAAGCGTTGCTTCATTTATTTTAATTTTAATTTTCAATACAGAGCTTTGCTCTGATTGGGGGAAACAGAAGCGTTGCTTCGTTTCCCGCCTTGGAATTTGAACAGAGCTTTGCTCTGATTGGGGTAAACAAATGCCCCCCCACCGTTGCGCTTACGTGGCCTTCCAAACGTGAGCGCAGCGGTGGCAGAATTCCAACCATCGCGGCAACTCTTGAAAGTTGAAAGGGAATTTGACGCCTATAAATAGGACCTTTGGTCCCTTAGATGATTTTCATCTTCAAAATTTTACTTTCAGAACTCAGTGCCCTGCACTTTATTTTCAAGAACTCCAAGAGTTAAACTCTTTAAAACTTTTTAGGTGAAAATTTAAATTAAAATCAAATTAAATTAAATTAAATTAATTTTCACTGACAGAGCCTTGCTCTCCATAGATCCCTGATCTAAAGAAAACCCATTTAGGGTTCCACTTAGCAGAGCTTTGCTCTAAAGGGGTCCAAAGAGAACTCAGGAGAACCCTGTTAGGGTTCCATTAATAGAGCTTTGTTCTATAAAAGATTTTTCTTGTATTTTCTCATTTCATTAATGGAGCTTTGCTCCTTCCAAATCTTGCAAAAGAACTCTTAGGAGTTTTTCATTGATCTTGGAGTTTAAAGATGGCATTTTATTCCTCGATGCATTATATTGCTTTTCTTAATCAGTCTTTCTGATAATTTTGTTGATTCTCTTTCACAGAAACAATGGACGCCCATATGTATGCTCTTAACGAGATCATCTCTTACGGGGACATCCGCCGACTTGGCCGCTCTCAAAATCGAGAGTTCACAAACGAGGAGTGTGCTGAAATAATGAGTCGTTTCGACGCGTACAATGGTCCACTGCTTCCCCGACGTTCCTCCCTCCTTAAGCTTATCGTGGGAGCCATCTGGGAAGCGCTTCCCCTCTTCTGTTCCGGCGTGCCACTTAGGGCGTTGGATGCTGCTGAGGACAAGGTGCACTCGGTGTACCTGTTGAACTTTATCTCGAAGAGACGGCGAGACAGTCTTATCGATCTCTTGCACGAGGTCTTTCAATAGTCCGCCATACTCGCTGCTTATCGGAGGGTGGAAGACATCAGGGGGGACCCTGACGCTTGTGCTCGCAAAAGAAAGCATACTAGGATGGTCCGCGAGGCCTGGAAAGTCATAGATAGAGTCGCTTTTGAATTCCTCAATCCATGCCCTGGATCTGAGGTTATTCCATTGTAACTTTCGTTTATTGTTTTTATGATTGTAAGAACTCCGGGCAATATTAATGAAAATTTTTGTTTTTCCTAGCCTGTCTTATCTTTTGTTCTGAGTCTTTTGCCCATGCATGAATGAATGTGTCTTGAACGCTCGATCAAATGTAAATCGGATGCTCTTTCTGTTGCTTTTCCTCTTTCTCAGCATGTCGTCACAATTAGCAGGTAATAGAGTAAGCTTCTTGATTTCTTCACGAGATAGCGAGGGCTTAGGCCGCAGGTTCAGATCTGCTGCCTAGGACTTTTCAACTCTATGAGCCGTGAGGGTCTCATAGAGATTTTTCTCCCTACGGATCGAGAGGATCTCGTAAGTGGGTTTTTCTCCTTAGGAATCGTGAGGATTCCTAAGTGTGGTTTTCTCTTATAAGTCGTAAGGATCCTATAAGAGAATTTTTCCCTCTTACGAGTCGAGAGGACTCGTAAGCGGTTGTTTCCCTCATCGTCGAAACTCGACTTTGAAGAGTGAGACCCGTGAATAGTATGCAAGAGACCATTTTGGATTGACTTGCAGGGTCCCAATGCTTAGGAAACAGGCTTCTTTTATGCCCACTGCCTAAGGCTTTATCTCACGAGTCGAGCCGCCTCAACAATTTCTTCACAAGTCGAGACGAATCGAGCGTTTCTCGCAAGAACATCTTAACATCGCATTTAACCTCTGCTCTTTACGACAGAAGCCCGTTAAGGTTGGTGGTACTTAGGGTTTTGGCCATCGTACCGTCGCATAAGCTGATATAGTCCTCGATAGGCAATCGTGTTGTTCGAGTAGCCCTGCGACTGCCGTGTCTTTGATCCCTTCGGGGGCTGGACAAGACGTCTTCAAGCAATCCTCCTTGGCAGTTTGACCGTCGGAAGAGCAAGCGTTAGGAATTTGCCATGTCGCTTTTTACTTGAGGTTAGGCTTATTTTGGTGAGCCCCGATGAGTCATAACTACTCCGCGCTGGTGTGGGGATGATCTCCGATAGTCTTTCGGGCTTTATGTGAGTTGCCGTCAAGACCCTGAAGCTAGGAATTTGGCCTTTGCTTCGTTTGCTGGCATTGCGTCTGCTGTATCGAGACGAATGTTGCGGTGGGAACTAGGGATTTTGCCGTGGCTCCACTCGTTTGATGACGTTGCGTCTGCTGTATCGAGACGAATGTTGGGGTGACATCTCGTCTGCTGTATCGAGACGGACGTCGAGGTTGTCTCTAGATTGCTGGTGAACCGCCGAGGTTTGGAACTAGGGATTTTGCCGTGGCTCCATTCGTTTGATGACGTTGCGTCTGAAGTGTCGAGACGAACGTTGGGGTGACATTCGTCTACTGTATCGAGACGGACGTCGAGATTGTCTCTAGGTTGCTGGTGAACCGTCGAGGTTTGGAACTAGGGATTTTGTCGTGGCTCCACTCGTTTAATGACATTGCATCTGCTGTGTCGAGACGAACATTGGGGTGACATCTCGTCTACTGTATCGAGATGGACGTCGAGGTTGTCTCTAGGTTGCTGGTGAACCGCCGAGATTTGGAACTAGGGATTTTGCCGTGGCTCCATTCGTTTGATGACGTTGCGTCTGAAGTGTCGAGACGAACGTTGGGGTGACATCTCGTCTACTGTATCGAGACGGACGTCGAGGTTGTCTCTAGGTTGCTGGTGAACCGTTGAGGTTTGGAACTAGGGATTTTGCCGTGGCTCCACTCGTTTAATGATGTTGCGTCTGCTGTATCGAGACGAACATTGGGGTGACATCTCATCTACTGTATCGAGACGGACGTCGAGGTTGTCTCTAGGTTGCTGGTGAACCGTCGAGGTTTGGAACTAAGGATTTTGCCGTGGCTCCATTCGTTTAATGACGTTGCGTCTGAAGTATCGAGACGAACGTTGGAGTGACATCCCGTCTACTGTATCGAGACGGACGTCGAGGTGGTGACCATTCTGTGCTGGTGCGAGATGATCTCCGATTGTCTTTCCGGTTTTATATGAGTTATCGTCAAGACGTCGAAGCTAGGAATGTGGCCTTCGCTTCGTTTGCTTTAGTGTGTCCAAATCCTGTTGGAGGACGAACGCTGGGGTTAACATTTCGTCTGCTGTATCGAGACGAACGTCAAGGTGGAGCTGGGATTTTGCCGCAGCTCTGCTTTGTTTTGACCGTGAGGTCTTTTGTCGGCGTTGTATCCGTATCCTGCTGGATTGTGGAGGAACGCCGTCGTTGACATTGTGTCTGCTGTATCGAGATGAATGCTGAGGTGGAGTTGGGATTTTGCCGTCACTCTACTTTGTTTTGACGTTGCGTTTGCATCCTGCTGGATTGCGAAGGAACGCCGTTGTTAACATTGCGTCTGCTGTAACGAGACGAATGCTGAGGTGGAGCTGCAATTTTGCCGTCACTCCACTTTGTTTCGACCGTGGGGTCTCTTGTTGACGTTGCATCTGCATCCTGCTGGACTGCAAAGGAACGTCGTTGCTGATTCTTAGGCTGTAGATATTGCCGTTAAGATTTGGAACTAGAGACTTTGCCATGGTTCCGTTTCATTGCGATTCTGAGGTCGGTTGTTGACGTCATGTCTGCATCTAGTTGGAGTGAGGAGAAACGCCGTTGGTGATCTCTAAGTTGTCGATGTTGACGTCGAGACCCTGAAGCTCGGGATCTTCGTTTGCTTCATTTGTTGACATCATGTCTGTAATATTGCGACAAATATCGAGATGGTCTCTAGGTTGTCTATGAACCGTCGAGATTTGGCTTCGCTTTCTGATGGAGCCTGTTGGGAAGGTATGGTTCCCTCCTTATCTGTGCCCCTGGATTGTATACAGGGATCGATGTTATTTTACCTGTAGGGCAAAAAGTTTCATTCTTTCATTTTTTTTTATTCTTTCCGCGATGCTCTATCATTTCAGCTTTTATATCGCGAAGGTCGCGATTGCTCAATCGTTCGGCTATTTTTCGCGGTACCCAATCGTTTCGGCTGTTTATTTTGTTTTTACTCGCTGCTTTTTATTGCGAGTTGCCCAATTATTTCGGCTGTTTATTTTATTTTTACTCGCTGTTTTTTATTGCGAGTTGCCCAATCATTTCGGCTATATATATATATATATATATATATATATATATATATATATATATATATATATATATATATATATATATATATATATATATTTTACTCGCTGTTTTTTATTGCGAGTTGCCCAATCATTTCGGCTATTTAATATGCATTTTCAGCTCGCTGATTTTTATCGCGAGCATAGAACTTGGAATCTGGTGCCAATCTCAGCATCAGCATCGCTACAACCGGAATATTGCGAGGAGCGAATCATCATCTGCCATGAAAGGACTTAGAATTTGATACCGATTTAGGCATCAGTATCGCTACGACTGGGATATTGCCAGGAGCGAATCATCATCTGCCATGAAAGGACTTGGAATTTGATACCGATTTAGACATCAGCATCGCTACAACTGGAATATTGCCAGGAGCGAATCATCATTTGCCTCTGTCGATGTCGAACAAAGGTGGCTTAGTAAACAGGATTAGGATCCCGTCGACTAAGGATTTTGACTTCATGAGCCGTAAGGGTCTCATAAAGGTATTTCTCCCTACGAGTCTTGAGGATCTCGCAGGTGCGTTTTCTTCTTAGGAATCGTGAGGATTCCTAAGTGTATGTTCTCTTATAAGTCGTAAGGATCTTACAAGAGTGTTATCTCCATATGAGTCGAGAGGACTCACAAGGGTTGTTCACCGTGTGGACATATCCCCAGTCACGGATGGGACTTGGTTAGGGAAATGTTTATTCGCGCCCGTGGATTGTATACAAGGGCCAATATAGGACCACTTGTAGGGCAATATCGAAAGTTGTGGGGGTTGCTTAAGCACAGGTTTAGGTCTCTGTAACTTAAGACTTTTAAATCCTATGAGCCGTGAGGGTCCCATAAGAGAGTTCTCCTTACGAGTCGTGAGGATCTCGCAAGTGTATTTTCTCCTTAGGAATCGTGGGGATCCCTGAGTGTGTTGCTCCCTTGTGAGTCGTAAGGATCTCACGCGGGTGGTTTCTTCTTACAAGGTCGAGGGGGCCCTGTAAGTGTCTTTTGACGAGCTTGCGCCCTTTCGGGTTTTCACAAACACTCGCCGGTAGTCTTGCTGTTTTTACTCACGGAGCCCTTTCAGGTTTTCATCCATGCCCGTTTTGCTTATGGACATACCGTTTTTTTTTCTTTTTATTTTCTTCTTCTCTCTTTTTTTTTATTAACGAGGTCGAGCCCTTTCGGGTTTTCACGAACACTCGCCGGTAGCCCTGCTGTTTTTACTCATGAAGCCCTTTCGGGTTTTCATCCGTGCCCATTTTGCTTACGGACATACTGTTTTTTTTTGTTTTTTTTTATATTCTCGTCAGCCTGAGAATGCTGCGGTAGTAATTTAAAAACATTTCGGTCATTTGCAAGTTTTAGGACATTGCGGTCCATCATTAGTTTAAGGACATCTCGGTCCGTTGTTAGTTTAAGGACGTTTCGGTCCGTTGTCGCCGTATTTGAGGCGAATATTTGGTTTATTGACTTTTCGGTCTATGAGTCCTTCTCCATGAATGAACATGATGCCCCCGGCGTATCCATCTTCTTCGGAGCGTGCGGTTGTGGCGGACTCACCTTCCAGTTCTCAGACAGCGCAAACTTGCCCTGTTGGTAT
The DNA here is from genome assembly GCA_030015575.1 of Agapanthus africanus. Lineage (NCBI taxonomy): Eukaryota > Viridiplantae > Streptophyta > Magnoliopsida > Asparagales > Amaryllidaceae > Agapanthus > Agapanthus africanus. The sequence continues at coordinate 613,064,598 of JASDDO010000022.1, forward strand.
TGGTCTTCAACCCAGTTTTTGAAGACGTAGCAGTCCTCGATCAGGTGACCTACTGTTTGGTGGTAAGGGCAATAATTAGGATTATTAACATCGCCTGGCCGCAACGGACGTTTTGGACCCGGCAGATTGATGAGTCTGTCGCACACTGCCAGCTCGAACAGTCCCCTTGTTTTATCTTGCGGAAACGAGTAAGAACGTTTCAACTTTTCCTGGAGGGGTTGCCGCTTGTTGCTTTGGCAAGCAACCGGTCTAGGGTCATCTGATTGTTGTTGAGCGCTGGCGACGAGGGCCTTTTTTCCTTTTCTTTTATCCTTTTTTTTCGCTCCGTTGTTTGCGGGGCCGGGATTCTTTCCGAGTAGCATGCGATTGCATGGCTGAACGTTCTCGCAGCTTCTCAATTCCTTTATTTTTGAAATAGATTCCCCGAGGGAAGAGTTGGGGATAGCTTCTTCGTCAGAGTTGCTTCCAAAGGTGATAATTTGCGATACCTTAGAGTCGGCTATATGGCAATCGTCGGCGACTCTTTTGCGCTCATATATCGCATTTTTCCGATGTCCACAAGCTTCACACTTTGTCCCGTCGAAGTGTTGCTTTTGAGCGACATACCCTTGCCACCAACAGTTAAAGGATTCGCAGTCTTCGGTAGGATGTATGATCTTCTGATGATATAAACAGAAGTTAGGGTGCATCTCTGCCTCAGCGAGAGTATTTTCTTCAGAGGGCGGTAGCTTCATTCCTACTGACAGAGATTTGGCGAACCTTTTCCTCGTCTTGAATTTGTTTTTATCCGCAGTGGATGGCTTTTGATTTGATGGGAATGCCTTGGCTTTTTCCAGTATGGCCATTTCATGCTCTTGATTGGCTTTTGCTTTCAAACGAATTTCATTTAGGAAGACATCGATCAACTCGTCTGATGGCTGTAGAATCTCTGGCTCAGGGTTTGCCATTGATTTCTCAGCGCAAGGAGCCTGCTCATCATCCGTCAGTGAATGAGAAATCACATGACAAGTCGCTACGTAGTCTTCGGATTCATCCGATAAATTTTCTCCATCGTTTTCATCCTCGACGAAAGAACAAGTTGCCCCCGGCGTGTCCGTTTTCTTTGGAGAGTGTGGCTGTGGTGGGTTTACCTTCCAGTTTTCCGACAGCGCGAACTTGCCTTGTAGGTACTGATCCTCGATCCATCCCTTAAAGACGAAACAATCCTCAATCGGGTGACTTACCGTTTGGTGGTAATGGCAATAATTGGGATTATTAAGATCGCCTGGCTGCGACAGACGCTTTGGACTCGGCAGATTAATGAGTCTGTTACGCACTGCCAGCTCAAACAGTCTTTTCATTTTATTCTGAGGAAACGAGTAAGGACGTCCTAGCCTCTCTTCGAGGGATGGGCGTGGACGCACGTTGTTTTGGCGAACGACCGGCTTTAAGTTGCTCGACTGTTGTTGAGCATTGGCGACGACGATCGCTTTCCCTTTTCCTTTCTCATCTCGGGAATCTGATTTTGGAGGAGACGGTCTATGGCCCATCTGGTCCATTTGGGCTAATTTGTCAATCAAGGCCTGGAAGGTGGTCGGCCTGAAAAACATCATGAATTGTGAGATGGTCGCCTGCGGATCGAGAGTGCCCACAAACATGCCTACCGCAGGTGCCTCCTCTATACGTTGTTCGCATTTCGACCATAGGTTCCGCCATCGTGTTGCGTATTGGACCCACATTTCGCTTGGCCTTATCCTGGCATTTATTAGTGCTGTTATCGGGATGCGTTCACTAGCACTCACGAATCTTTGTGTAAACAGCAGCTCCATCTCCGCAAATGTTTTGACAGAGTCGTTAGGTAATTCTGAATACCATTCAAAGGCTGTTTCTGCTAAGCTGCCGACGAATTGGCGTAGCAACAACTTGTCATCGCCTCCAGTATTGCCGCATAAGGCCCTGAATTGAGCGACATGCTGATGCGGATTCCCTGTCCCTTTATATACGTGGAATTTAGGGATCGTATATCCTGGCGGGTAACTGATTTGGTCATACCAGCTCGGATACGGTCGTCCGGTTCTAACAATTTGCCCAGCCGCTTCATTCGCCTGATGAACCCGGATCTGTTGAGCTATATATTCGTCTAGGTCAACTTTGGAGATTGCCTCCTCCTTGGCTGTTGATAGAGCCGGCGGAGGATTTGACATTTCTCCCCTGTCGTCTTCAAGGACGATCGGAGGATCTTCAGCAGGAGGGTCCGGCTGTAACATCATCCCTACCATGTCTTGGAAGAGGAGCGCCATCTGTTTTATGTTAGCCGCTTGCTCTGCAGCTTCTTTGTCCCTCTTTTCGAGGACTCTGCGTAAAAAGTCAGCGTCGGTTTCTTGTTCTTGACGCTCATCCGAAGACGTTTTAGAGCTTTCTTTTGGCTCAGTGAGTGCGGCCATTGTAGTCATCATTTCCTAAAGCTTTTGTTGTTGCTCCTGGGCTTTCGTCACGGATCGGGTGAGCGGTCGGTGGCCCGTAGAAGTGCGGCTTTCCTCCTTTCCAGAAGCCATATAAACAGTGTGCACCACCATGCCCCCAGACTTGGGGCGTTTGTGTTCGGTGTCTTTGCGATTTGCCGAAGACACAGGGGCTTTTTGCGGCCTCCTTTTTTGAATGATTGGAGTTAAGGGAGCCATTGTAGTGGGCACCCAAGTAGCTTTTGCTTTTTGTGGTTTGACAGAGTAATCCTTCCCCTGCCGAACCTTCATCTTTTTCTGTCGTTGGAGGCAATCTTGATCGATCACCGACTCTTGGACCTGTCGCCAGACTTTGTAAATTTTAGAGGACAGCTGTTGAGGGGGCTGCTCTAGCTTCTTCTCTGGAGTATTCTCCACAGGTGAAGGAGTTCGTTTCAACATCGCAGTAGGAGAGTTTCTGCGCACCTTGTTGAGCAGTTCAAAGCTGTTCTTGGTTGGAACAGCAGCATCGATCCTCACCATCGGAGCTGGCGGAGTTATCCCAGAGGGGGAGTTGCCCCCAGCCTTCCTTACTCGACGCCAGTGGCGACGTCGAGCGTGTCTTGCGGATGGAGTTGTTTCAGCTACAAGGGTGACTTCGTCGTGCCCCCTGCTTTGAGGAGAGACTGTTATTGGTGCTAGCCTATCGAAGGCTGACACCCGTTGAGAAGTAATGTCTAATCTGTCAAAGACAGACCTTTGGACAGGGGAAGCAGCTTTGAGGATCTCGCCTGGAGCAACAACTGGAATGGCCAGCTTTGTAAAAACTGACTTCTTGGAAGGAGGATCCTTTCCAATGATTTCGTCCGCTTGAGCCGGGATGGCTATCCGCTTTGGGATAGCAACTTCGGGTATCTCTCTCTTTTGCATGGGCCCGTTGGAGCTCTGACCTAGCCTATTAAAAACCGAGGCAGTGGAGTTGGGCGACCTGTTGAGAGGGGTCGCGGTAGTGGTAAGTCGATCGAAGACCGACTTCTTTGGAGCTTCTTGCAATGTCATTGGGGCGTTGAAGCTCATTGGTGGGAGCATGGTCCCAAAAAATAGTCCAGTGGTGGTTTGAGCCACCTGCTCCACCGGCATTTTGAAAAGGGAGGCCGCTTGGGGCCCATAAGTCACTCCTCCAGCAAGGACCGAGCGAGAATTGCAGTTGTAGGCAGTGCAGTTTGAAGCCATTGATCTTCTGTTTTCTGCACGGAGCAAGACACCAAATCTAAGTACCTTGAATCCAAAGGCAACCACAGCAAACCGCGATTTGTTCGCGAACACGACACACGAAGTGTGGAGTGGAAAGAGGAAAAGGTCCCACCGGGCGTGCCAGAATCTGTTCCCCTCCGAAAGACGCGCACAGGACTGCGATGTCCTGACGCTGAGATTCGGGGCAGATGCTATTTGGTTTTATCCGTCCACCTCTCCGAAAATGCCAAGTTGATTTATGGCACCGTGTATCGGAGGTTTAGACGGATGCGGCCGATGTAGCAGACTTCGTCAGATTCCCCCTCGCTTGAGGGGTTTTTGATTGTGGGGACGCTCTTCCATGCAAGTGCAAGCCCCTGCAGTTAATTACGCTACCGCATCGCGGTAACAACTTTCTCCTTCTCCAGAATTTCACTTCGTGTCGTGTGTGTTTGTTTTGTTTGTGGTTGCCCGTGGATTGTATACGGAGACTGAGTAATATCGTCGCCCGTAGGACTTGGATTAGTCCAAATCCGTATTTACTTAGATTTGGGTTTGGTGTTTTTAGTTTAAGGATGCGTCAGTCGCGTTGCGGCTAAGATCAACTTAAACGTTCGTTAAGGATACGTTAGTCTAGTTTGAGACTAAGATCAACTTAACGGGATCGTTTAGATCCGACAAAAGAGTGTTTGGGCTCTATTGTTCCAGTTTAGGGACATAGTGGTCCAACATTCCCATTTTGGGGGCGGATATTGGTTTAAGGACGCATAAGTCCATGAGTTTAAGGACCCCACAGTCCGTATTAATGTGTGGTTATTAGGACCCGTCACCTCTCTGACGACGTTGAAGGATTACAACGACAAATATCAGAGGAGTTCAGAGATGTACCCTTGAACCAAAGTTGGTTGAGAGATCTATAGTCCAATTTGGGACTAAAGTTTGTTTGAAGGTTTGATTTAAGGACACGTTAGCCATATTTGAGGCTAAGATCAACTTAATCGTTTGTTAAGGATACGTTAGTCCAATTTGAAACTAAGATCAACTTAACGGGATCGTTTAGATCCGACAAAAGAGCGTTTGGGCTCTATTGTTCCAGTTTAGGGACATGGTGGTCCAATACCAGTTTAAGGACATAGTGGTCCACCGTTAGTTTAAGGACGTTTCGGTCCGATATTAGTTAAAGGACGTTTCGGTCCATCATTAGTTTAAGGACGTTTCGGTCCGATATTAGTTTAAGGACGTTTCGTTCCGATATTAGTTTAAGGACGTTTCGGTCCATGTTCCAGTTTAGAGACGTGGTGGTCTGTGTTCCAGTTTAGGGACGTGGTGGTCCATCACCAGTTTAGGGACGTAGTGGTCCATCATTAGTTTAAAGACGTTTCGGTCCGATATTAGTTTAAGGACGTTTCGGTCCGATATTAGTTTAAGGACGTCTCGGTCCACGAGTTTAAGGACCCCGCAGTCCATTTAAGTATGTGGTCGTCGGGACCCGTCGCCTCTCTGACGTCGGTGAAGGATTACAACGACAGGTGTCAGAGGAGTTCAGAGATGTACCCTCGAACCGGATGTAAATTGATTTAGGAGAGCAGCTGTGCTCAGTCAATTTAATTTGAGGACTTACGGCCAAAATTGGGTTAAGTCCAGTTGAGAATATTCAACATTTTTCTTGATCTTTAGCCTATACTAGGGCTTTACCCCCTTTTAGTAATGCACTGCATTATTCTTGTTTTGGTTGGGCTTTGCCCTTTTATAAATGATGCAGAGCATCTATTTTTTTTGTTTGGGCTTAGCCTCCCTGCATAGCATATTTTATTAGGCATGTTAGGCCTTTTAATTGGGCTCTGTCCTTTTTCTTTAATAATGCAGAGCATTAAATACTCTGACAGTGCCCCACGTGGCTTGTCAGGCGCTTTGCGCTAAATAATGAGCGCAAACTCATATGATGGTGACACGTGTCGCGCTCTGATGAGCGCAAGCGCAGTAGCGCGGTGCGCTAGTGCGCTGCGCTGTTGCGCTGCTGACACGTGGCGCGCTCTGGTGAGTTGCGCCAATTCCAGAGAGCAAAGCTCTATTTCAAGAGCGCGTAGCGCAAGTGGTTCTATGGCTGACACGTGGCGCTTTCTTAAGAGCGCAACAGCGCAGTTCGTAAGTGCAGAGCACTAAGAATCTTTTAGATTCAAGAACAGAAGTGCAAAGCACTATTTAATTTCTTGATCTAAATTAGATCAAAGAAAAATAAATTTTTCTTTTGTTTGAAGAACCAGAGGTTCATAAAAGTGCAAAGCACTATTTTTTATTTTATTGTTTTCTTGTTTTAAAGAACCAGAGGTTCATAAGAAGTGCAAAGCACTGTTTATTATGTAAAGATCATTGATCTTGTTTTTAGATCAATGATCTATTAGAAGGAATTTCTTCTACTTCATGAAGGTTCTTTCCCTTTTTCTTGAAATTTTCTCAGAGTTCTCTCTGTTTAAAGCTCTTGATTTTTTCAAGAAATGTTGATGCCTTTGAATTGAGGTCTAGGGTCCTTTTTATAGTGCCCATAAATTAGTTAAAGTTTGTTAAAGAGATCATTCTCTGAGTGATTTGGGGAATTTTCCCCACCGTTGGATTTTTGATCCAAGGGCTTCTTCTTTGCAGAAGAAAATCTTCTTGTTTTAACAAGAACAGAAAAGATTTCTTAGAAATTTAATTCTGTTTGGCGCAGATGCCCCAGCGCGCGACACGTGTCGCGCAGCGCGCAGCGCAGCGCAACTGCGCTAGCGCATCTGTGCTGACACGTGTCGCGCAGCGCAGTGCTTGGCAGCTGAAGCGTTGCTTCATTAAAATAGAGCTTTGCTCTGATTGGGCGCACCTTCTTGGGCGGTGCGCTCCCTGCGCTAACGTGTGTGATTTTGACACGTGGCGCTCTGCGCGCAGCGCAGGGGATCTGAAGCGTTGCTTCATTTATTTTAATTTTAATTTTCAATACAGAGCTTTGCTCTGATTGGGGGAAACAGAAGCGTTGTTTCGTTTCCCGCCTTGGAATTTGAACAGAGTTTTGCTCTGATTGGGGTAAACATCAATCTTTCATTGAAAGATTTTAATTGATTTTGTAACCAACATGATGTTTTAGATCACTCAGTGAATTTTATTCACCACTGGATTTTTAATCCAAAAGATCTTTTATCTGTTATTCAAATTTTAGGGAAATCTTTCTTTATATAAAATCTTTCCATAAATTGGTGATTTTTAATCACCATTGGATTTTTAATCCAACTGTGCTCCATTTTACAGAACACCATCCTTTTTGTTTGGAAAGATTAGAGAAATATTTTTCCTGTTAGGGTTTTTGATTCTCTCTTAATTAGAATTTAATTCTATTAATTCATAGATTTTTATGAACCCATCACGTGTTGGCATGTGACCCCCTCGATTAAGCATTTAATTCTGTTGTTTTAAAGAACTCAGGAATTATCACGTGTCAGCACGTGACCCTTGGTCACGTGTGGGCACGTGATGCCCCATTGGGGTTTTTCCTTGTTATTTTATTATACTTTTAATTCTTTTCAGTGAGTTTAAAGGCATATCACGTGTTGACACGTGACCCCATTGTTGGAATTTAATTCTTATTATTTCAGAGGGTCTAAGAGCCCATCACATGTTAGCACGTGACCCCACTGATTAATTATTTAATTAGAATTTAATTCTATTAATTCAGAGAGCTTAGGAACCCATCATGTGTCTGCACGTGACCTTTGGTCACGTGTAGGCACGTGATGCCCCATTGGGGTATTCCTTGTTGTTTTATAATATTTTTTAATTCCTTTCAGTAGGTTTAAAGGCCCATCACGTGATGGCACGTGACCCCATTTAATTATTTATTTTATTCTGTGCCTACAGGCTTTACCTGTAAAATGGTCACGTGTGGGCATGTGATGCCCGGTCACATGTGGGCACGTGATGCCTCATAACTTTTGATCCCGGATGAATTATGAGGCCCATAATATATCAAATCGAAGGATTTTTCGAGGCACTTTCGATACCATCAGAATTTAGATGTTTCTCATTCGGGAGTTTTTCAAAATAAAGCCTGGAAAATACTGGTTCGCATTTTCTTAAGCGTACCGCTGCCATTTGATACCTCAGGCTCTTTGCGCAGAAATTTTTGGCGGGAACAACTGCTGCAAGCTCCAAGTCATGAGTTGGGTAATTTTTCTCATGGGTCTTCTGCTGCTGCGATGCATAACCTATAACTTTCCCATGTTGCATCAAAACACATCCCAAAGCTTTCCCAGACGCGTCGCTGTGAATCACCAATCCTCTGGAACCGTCTGGCACGGTCAAAATAGGAGCGGTTATCAACCTTTGCTTCAACGCCTCAAAAGCTGAGGTACAACTATCCGTCCAAACGAACGGTACTTCCTTCCGCGTAAACTTGGTCAAAGGCTCAGCCAATCGAGCAAAATTCTCCACTAATCTTCTGTAGTATCCTGCAAGTCCCAGAAAACTTCTGATCTCTGCTACATTCATCGGAATCGGCCAATCTTGAACCGCTGCAATCTTCTCGGAATCAATGGAAATTCCATCACCGGATACGACATGCCCCAAAAACTTCACTTCTTTAAGCCAAAACTCGCACTTGCTCATCTTTGCATACAATCTTTCTTGCCTCAGTGTCTGCAGTGTGATCTTCAAGTGTTCCGCATGCTCTTCAATGCTCCTCAAGTAGACCGGAATATCATCGATGAACACCACTATAAACTGGTCCAAGAACGGTGAAAAGATTTGGTTCATCAAGTCCATAAATATCGCCGGTGCATTCGTGACTCTGAATGGCATCACTAAATACTCGTAATGCCCATATCGGGTTCGGAACTCAGTCTTGCAAATATTCTCTGATTTAACTTGGACCTGATGATATCCGGATCGCAAATCCAGCTTCAAGAATACCCTCGCACCACTGAGTTGCTCGAATAATTCGCCAATACGAAGGATCGGGTACTTGTTCTTAATAGTCACCCGGTTTAATTCTCGATAATCGATGTGCATCCTCCTTGTGCCATCTTTCTTCTTGACTAGAAGAACTGGAGCTCCCCAAGGTGAATTAATGCTTCGAATCCAACCCTTCTCTAGCAATTCATTAACCTACTTCTTGACTTCTTCCAACTCCACTGGTGCCATTGGATAGTACGCCTTTGAGATTGGCGCTGCACCAGAAACAAGATCGATCGTGAACTACACATCTCGTTTTGGCGGTAAACCCGAGATGTCCTCGAACACGTCCATGAACTCTCGAACTACAGCTGGCGCTTCCTCCTTATCAATTTCCATCGACGAAAGAACACTGTTTGTCGGTCTAGCCCTAAACTCAACTGGCCCAACAGAACTGCTTTCTCCAGCGAAAACAAACTCCGGATGTTTGGGAATCTGGAAAATCACTTTCTTTACCCTACAATCAATGTGAGCGTGGAAAGTGCCAAGAAAATCCATTCCCAAGACAACATCATAACTGTCGGTATCGATCACCAAGAAATCTGCAAATAACTTCCGTCCGCAGATAACAACCGAACAATCCTTGCATTTACTACAAGATATGACCTTCCCGTTCCCAGTGTGTATATCCCAACAACTAGGCAAGGTAGTGCAATAAATCGAATGTGCAGCAATAAACTTGGATGACATACAACAATGAGATGCACCAGAATTGAATAATGCTAATGCGGGAAAATCATGAACAAGAAGGATACCGAAAACGACTTCATCTGAAGCCAAGATACTGAAGAAGATAAGCACGATAAACAGGATTCAAGGTGAGGATAAAACATGAACCGGAAAGCAAGAGAAGCAAGGCAATATAACGACCATGAAATAAGGAAGTGAATCAAGACTAGAACTCCAAGTTACTTAAAAAGAGTACCGCATTGTAACCATGCCACGGTACATAGTTACAATCACCTAACTCCACTCAAGTCGTCCAACTCTTAGTATCAGAATAGAGAGAAACAATAGGGAACCAAAGTTAAGGTCGAGATGCAAAGTTGTTTGCATATCGTCAAAACAAGGATCAAGAGAAAGATATGATTCAAGAATCACGATAACAATGTGGCAAGACATGTTCCTAATTACTGGTTTTCTTATTCGTGTATTGGGTCCAATACCCTACTACAAAAGAATCAAACCCGATTAACATAAATCCTATGTCTCTAATACCAAACAAACCCTGTCATGCCCCGCTTCCCAGAGTGCGCTAAGATAGGCACGTGACAGAGCCAACTATGCTACCTGTGAATAGGAAACATCCCTCCACAGTCACATTACGGCTGTCTAGAGATATCAAGAATAGTAGAAATAATATAAACTATCTAGTACATGTCCATGAGCCAGAATAACCGAGTCAAGAAATAATATGCGGAAGCAATAGATCCAAGTAACAATAACAATCTGGAAAGTACGTCCCAAATACGGGCTCACAACAGGAAATAAAAGTGCTGAAAGAAAGCTAAACTAAAATACTAACAGGTCCTCACTGCTCGGCCTGCTGACTGAAATACTCCTGAACGGCCTGTGACAGGGAGAGAGGATCTGGGCCATGCAAAACCCAGACGTCAGTGCGTCATAATATCAACAATAATACAATCAGGAGGTAACAAGACATGCAGGCATGAGTATGAACAGTAATAAGAGTATAACAGTATCACGAATAAGGAACAGTGAAGGATATAAGCATATGTGATGTGCAGTGAGTAATCTAAACTGTGCTACTGGGTTATCTATTCTAAAGTCTTCGAAATCAATTAATGTAATCCTCATCGTAACCCATCGATGATTATTCCGTAACGCCCGGAAGAATGGCAAACAATATGTATTCCGTAATGCCCGGAAAACGACAAACAATATGATAGCCCTTTGAGTTACGTTCGGTTACATTCTTGATTTCCCCATACCCCCAAGTTATGTGTTCAAGTCAGGTATTGCCAATTGATATCTAATGCCAACACAGGATCAAAACGGTACAGGTTTTGTCTATACAGACATCAATAACGTCCATCAGGACAACATATCAGGATTGTCGGCATTAGAAACAGGATCAGGTAACATGTCAAGTAGTGATATATCAGGTCATGTCAGGTAATGTACATGTATCAAGTCATGTCAAGTAGTGGTGTATCAGGTCATGTCAAGTAGTGCACAGGTATCAAGCGGGTGCTCATAATCAAACTGTAGCAAGTATTGAATCAGGGTGAAAGTACGGATGTACAATAAAAGCATGGATGCACAAATATCGATCAGGGGTTACATCATGACTAAGTAGGATGCACAATATCAAGCATGGGGGGTACTAATGTATTAATAATATGAGTTGATGTAATATGGGATGCAACTAGTTATGCAGAATTAATGGTATGGATACACAAATAAACTTGGATGCATAAATAACTATCAGGGGTTACAACTATAGCTTCATGACTATGTAGGATGCACATTATTAAATATGGGATGTTAATATGATAATAATATGTAATAATGTGATCTGTAGATGCAGCTACATGTATATTAAATGATATGGATGCATACGGGTATTCGAAAACGGTAAAACTTTAATATGGATGTAATATGTGATAAACGGGTAACATTTTACTCATATGGATGCATAATAATATACCTATCATGTAGCAAGATGAATTAGCATGCGACTAGATATGTAAATAGTGATGTGGATGCACACGGATGTCCGAAGACAGTAAAATAGTAAAATGGTAATGTGGGATGCATAATTAAACAATAAGTAATGTTATTATTCACATGTGAGCAATATATTGTAGTATAGCATGTAGCAAGATTAACTTGCCTCGATGGACCACAATACGGATACGTACGGCACGTCCGACGTCGGTAAATCATCGCAACGCACACACGGCACGCGAGACGGGTCCAGGCAAGGCAAGAGGCTGATCACGCGAGCAAGGGATGTTCACTGGATCGTCTGGATCGGCAGCGGCGACGCAACTCCGGCGATCGCTGGAAAAACAAGATTTCAAGAAAAAGAGAAAGACAAAGAAAAAGAAGAAGAGGAAGAAGAAGAAGAAAGAGAAGAGGGGTTGGCTCACTGGGGTTTCTGTGCAAGGAACAGAAGAGAGGTGAGGGAGACGATGGGATCAACGGAGCTCCGGCGAGGGTACAGGGTGCTCGGGTGATGGTGCAGGCTAGGGTTCTGTTGGTGTAGGGTTCAAGAAAGAAGGAGAAAAGAAAAGAAGGAGGAGAAGAGGATGAAGAGGAGGAGGAGAGGAGAATGGGGTGGTGACGGCGAGGTGGAGGAAATGAGGATGGTGGGTCGGGTTGAGGTCGAGGGCAGAGGAGTAGGGTTAGAGTTTCCTTTGCAGTGGGTTCTCGTGGCGAGTTCGGGCTTTAAATAGAAGAGGAAGAGAATAGAGGAGAAGGGAGGTGAGTGTAAAAGGAGGGAGGTGACGCGACTCAAGAAACAAATAGTAACCGCGAGATGAGTGAGAGAGGGATCGAGAGGAGAGGGAAAAAGAAGAGAGAGTGTGTGTGTTCTGTGTGAGAGAGAGAGAGATAGAGAGAGAGAGAGAGAGAAAGAAGAGAGAGTGAGTGGGGACAGGGAGATAGAGAGAGTCAGCAAGAGGAGGAGAGAGAGAAGAGAGAACGAAAGAGAGAAGAGGAGAGAGGAGAGATAATGTCAGTGAGTGTGAGAGAGAGAGAGGTAGTTAGTTAGCTGTAAAATTGTTAGGATTAAAAATTGAAAAAGATATATTTAGTTAATTAAATTTAAACTGTGATAATTTTTAATAAAAATATTATATTAATAAAATTTGATTTTCTAGCAAATACAAATTTAGTCCAAAACACGCCCGGGTCGGGTCTAAAAATTCAGTTTCAAAATATGAAAAATATACATGTCGACCAAAATTAAAATTGGATATCCGGGTAACGAAAATGCATACCCCCAAGAACGGATGCACGTACGTGCGCGTAGCCATCCAAACAAGTCTGTTTCACTGAACGGGACGAGAACAAGATGCGCGGATGCTACCACGGGGTCAGGGGTATCATGCAGGCCATGCAATGTATTTTTGAAGTATTTTATGTGACTTTAAATGTTATGTTAAAGAATTGCCGATGCCAGATATAATGCCAGTATGCAGTATGTATAATATGAAAGTGCACGGATCCATGTAACAAGCCAAGATAAACCATAAATAGGAATCAAGACGGTTTCAAGCAAGCGGATCGGGTCGGATGAAAATACAGATGTCAAATACACTATTCGCACCCAAATCACAGTAAATCAGGAAAATACCATAAATAAAGAAATACTTGAACTAGAACTGGTATAAATGAACTAGGGTGTTACAGGAACTGGGGGTAGGTGCGGCGCTAAAATCCCCGGAACTGCTAGAAGAAGACCCGATCGATAGGCTGTTAAACGAAGCCTTTCGAAAAAGTAAAGCTGACCGAGAACGCGAGACAGCCATATACGGAAAGGCTAAGCGTCGACTGATTGGTGAGATTTAGCGTGCTTGCGCTTTCTAAAAGATAGATCAAAAATATTTGTAACCGCAATCAAGAACGGCGTCGCTTTGCAGCTAGCCGGTGAGTACGGGTCGGTCCACAGGGATGTTGTGAATTTCCGATTCGTTCTTACGAGTTAATTCCGAAGGGTGTTCAGAGTTATTAAATCTAAAAACCTAATTATTCTAGTGCAATTAATTAAATCTAATCTTGCTAGGGCTAGGTCTAGGTTAAGTTTGGAAAGTCAATAAATCTCACCGCTTTCTATACCCATATGAAGATCTAATTAGGTGTTATGGTAAATCTTAACAAAGGGGATTAGGATGATTGGGAAGATTGTTCTTCCTCTAGATCCTTGTCCTTCCTTTCTTAATCTTTACCCTAACCTCCATGGAAAACCTTAAAATCCGGGCCTTTATACTACGATATCACCGCTACCTCATGGGTAGAGTGCCATAGGGAGCGGAATAAGAAGGTATGCATGGAGTCTATGAAAATATGTGACGGGCAAGAAAGGGGATGAGAGATCTTCGTCTCTCAAACCTTCCCCAGATCTAACCCTAACAAGCGAGGAAACTACTCACTCATTAGGGAATTGAAGAACATTTATCTAGGGCAGAGAATAAATATTACCTAGGGCAAGAATTGAAATCTAAACTAGAGCAAGGAATTAAATCTACTTACAGATGCATCTCTCCAATCACCAACGCAGGGTTGTCAGATCTGAATTCATGAATTGAAAAGAAACACCGATGCTCTCCCAAAAGAATTCTAAAATTTATTATTAAAATGAGGCATAGGGAGGCATGAAAAGAATACAATGATTTGGGCTTCTATTTATAGGAGATAGAAACCCTAGGTTACAATTGATTTGCATGTCTACATTTACCAAAATATCCTTAGGAAGACCTAGTCAAAGTAGACTTCAAGCTTTGGTAAAATTTTATGTCTCTGTCTCTTTAAAAGAAGGTATTGGGCCTTGGATCTTTGGGCTTCCTTATTATTTGGTTCTTTATTAAAATAGCTTCTATGTTTCTTCCAGATCTCCAGGGAATAATTGCGGTGGACTTTTAACCATTTGCTTTGTAATCTTGGACCTTGCATTGCCTTGTACTTTGTGAATTTTATCTTTGATATAGGCTTGATCAAGAGTCTTCTATTTGTTGGCCAAAGTCCACTTTTTCATCGTCTTTACATCATTTTCACTGTTTTCTGTCCAAGAACCTGTAACCTGAAATATGTAGCAGACATGCGTCAAAAGCACATGTTTATTTATAAAACGAATAAGAATGGGGAATATAAAATGCAATATTATGATATGAACATCGACGTCAGGATGAAGAAGCTACGGCGATGATGAATCGTAAAGTACTCCAACCAGACCAAAGCACACCTGCGGCAAACAAGAGCGGGATCAAGACATAGAAGCGGTTCGCCAAAGCCCTGTCAGTAAGAATGAAGCTGCCACCTCAGGTAGGAAGCACTCCCGGGGTCATATGCCTCGATGGAGAGGATTCATATCAAAACTACGGCCTATATCATCGGAGAATTACCCACCCCACCGAAGAATGCAGTGCTTTCAAAAAGTGGTGGCAAGGATATGTTTCCCATCAAAAACACTTCAAGAGGATGAAGCGCAAATCTCGTCGACAGCAAAAAGGTGCGACAAGTACGTGTAAAAAAATGACTGGCAACTGTCATATTGTTGATACCGGTCCGGAAAGGAAAAAAACCCCAAGTTCTTACCTTCGGGAGCGATTCTGAGGACGAAATGAACCTCAGCCTTCTCTTCAAAGACTCCATCTCCGAAAAAGAAGAGGGGAAAAAAACTGTGAGAACATTTAGCTGCGTAGTCGCACGCTGCTTAAAAAGAATCCCGGACCTACAAATAAGGGTTCGAGCAAAAAAGACAAAGGGAAAGAAAAAATCCCTGAGGAAATTGCCCTCGACGAAACTCGCCTTATAGCGCAGCAAAACCTGGAAGCTTATCAGGCCAGGATGACGCGGTCATATGAAAAATTGACCAGGCCGAGAACATTCCGCCAAGGCGAACTCGTGCTAGTCGTCAAAAGACCTACGATCCCCAACTGTGCAAAACGGGGGAAATTCGAGCCGAACTATGAAGGCCCGTACATCATAGACAATGTCTACCAAGGTGTAGCCTACCTACTCATGGATATGCATGGCGACAAACCCTTCAGGCCAATAAAAAGCCGATTCCTCAAAAAATACTACGCTTGACGAGTCATGACTTAGGTCAATAATAGATGACGACGCTCATGTCCGCTCGCTACCTTTCTGAGTCAAAAACCCTGAGAGTAGTATGCAAAGAGTCTCTATCGCCTCAAAATGGCGATTACGGACCGAGATGTCCTTAAACTAAACGGCGCCTCAAACATGGCAATGACGGACTGAAATGTCCTTAAACTAAAATCTCGCCTCAAATATGGCGACATCGGACCGAGATGTCCTTAAACTAAAAATTCGCCTCAGACATGGCGATAACGGACCAAGATGTCCTTAAACTAAAACTCCACCTCAAATATGGCGACATCGGACCGAGGTCCTTAAACTAGAACTTCGTCCCAAAAAATGGCGATAATGGACCGGAATGTCCCTAAACTAGCACATCGTCTCCCAAACGGAAATCTCCACCCTTGAGATCTAAATTGCAATCGAAGCCCCAACGACGAAGACTACAACTCAAGTCCCACTGACTATACAGCTACTCCAGCGGTGAAGTCATCCCTAAGTCTCATTGGCAAATAGATGGGTCAAAAAGAAAGGTATGTCCACAAGTAAAATGGACACAGATGAAACCCAAAAGGACGCCATGAGTAAAAACAGCAGGGCTACCAGTGGGTTTGTGAAAATCCGGAAGGGCGCGATCTCGTTAAAAAAATGGTATGTCAACAAGCAAAATGGGCACGGATGAAAACCCGAAAGGGCGCTGTGAGTAAAAATAGCAGGGCTACCAGCGAGTTTGTGAAAACCTGGAGAGGCGCAATCTCGTAAAATTTTCACTTACGAGATCCTCTCGACTCGTAAGGAGAACTCCCCCTATGAGACCCTCACGGCTTATAGGATTTAAAAGCCTTAAGCTAATGGAATCTAAACCTAGTCTTAAGCCATCACATTCCCCAAGTTGCCCTACAGACGGTCCAATATTGGCCTTTGTATACAAACTACGGGCATAAATAAATATAGCCCTCGCCTAGTTCCACCAATGGCGTGAAATGTCCCCATATGGTGAACGACACTTGTAAGTCCTCTCGACTTATAAGGAGAAAACACTCTTGCAAGATCCTTACGACTTGCAAGGGAGAACACATACTTAGAAATCCCTACGATTCCTAAGGAGAAAATACACCTACGAGATCCTCACGACTCGAAGGGAGAAATAACTTTATGAGACCCTTACGGCTTATAAAGTCGAAAAGTCTTAGTTGACAGGATCCTAACCCTGTTTACTGAGCCATCTTTGTTCAAATAGACAAAGGCACATGATGATTCGCTCCTGGCAATATTCCAGTGGTAGCGATGCTGAAGCCTAAACAAGTGTCAAACTCCAAGTCCTTTCACGGCATATGATGATTCGCTCCTGGCAATATTCCAGTTGTAGCGATACCGATGCCAAGCTTGGTTTCAGATTCCAAACTCGCAATAAAAAAACATTAGCAAGCAAAAAAAATGCATATGAAATAGCCAAAATGATGGGGCAACTAGTAATAAAAATCAGCGAGCAGAAAAAATGTGCATATGAAACAGCCGAAATGTTTGGGTAACTCACAATAAAAAATATCAAGTTAAAAAAAATGATATAGCCGAAATGATTGGGCACTGCGGATAAAAAGCCGAAATGATTGGGCAATCGTGGCTTTTTTGATATGAAAAGCTGAAAAGATAGAGCATCGCGAAAATCAAAAATAAAATGAAATTTTTTTTGCCCTGCAGGTGAGTCTACATCGACCCCTGTATACAATCCATGGGCACAAATGAAAAGGGGAACCGTGTTTTCTCACCAAGCTCCGTCAAAGGGAGAGCCAGATCTTGATGGCAATATCTACAGCCTAGAGATCAGCCTGACGTTCCTTCTCAGTGCACACGCGACATCAACAAAGACCCAAGGGTCGAACAAAAAAGGAGTCATGGCAAATTCCTAGTTCCAAGTCTTGACGGTTCATATACAACCTAGAGACAATCCCGGCGTTCCTTTTCATTCCATCAGGATGCAAACGCAATGTCAACAAAGGCCCAAAGGTCGAAACAAAATGGAGCCATGGCAAATTCCTAGCTCCAAGTCTTAACGGTTCATATACAACCTAGAGACAATCCTGGCTTTCTTCTCATTCCATCAGGATGTAGACACGACGTCGACAAAGACTCAAGGGTCAAATCAAAAGTGGAGTCACGGCAAAACCCTAGCTCCAAGTCTTGATGGTCCATACACAACCTAAAGACTACCCGACGTACCTTCTCATTCCGACAGGATGCAGACACGACGTCAACAAAAAGCCTAAGGGTCGAACAAAAAAGGAGCCATGGCAAATTCCTAGCTCCAAGTCTTGACGGTTCATATACAACCTAGAGACAATCCCGGCATTCTTTCTCATTCCATCAGGATGCAGACGCAACATCAACAAAGGCCCAAAGGTCGAAACAAAATAGAGCCATGGCAAATTCCTAGCTCCAAGTCTTGACGGTTCATATACAACCTAGAGACAATCCCGGCGTTTCTTCTCATTCCATCAGGATGCAGACGCAACATCAACAAAGACACAAGAGTCAAATCAAAAGTGAAGTCACGGCAAAACCCTAGCTGCAAGTCTTGACGGTCCATACGCAACCTAATGACTACCCGACGTACCTTCTCGTTCCGATAGGATGCAGACACGACTTCAACAAAAGGTTCAAGGGTCGAAACAAAAAGGAGCCATAGCAAATTCCTAGATCCAAGTCTTGACGGTCCACATACAACCTAAAGACTCCTCCGGTGTACCTTCTCATTATATCAGGGTGCAGATGCGATGTCAACAAAGGCTCTAATGAGCCAAATTAAAAAGGAGTGACAGCAAAATCCCAGCTTGTAGCATTCTGAAAATTTAGAAATAAATAAAATTAATTAATTTAATAATAATATGATAAATCACAAAGTTGTTAAAAACAAATAAGTCAATTTTCATATGTTCTATGTAAAACAATTTAAATTAAAATTTTAGTATGCAACATAAATAAGTTATAAGGGTTTTGGTGACAATTTTAGCTTCATTTTAATAAAATGTGTGTTTTATAATAAACTAAGTTGTGAGAGGTTTTTAGGTAAAGTTTAGGATTTTTGTGCAAATGGAAAATTGTTAAGGGTGTAAATGAAAATGGGATGGAAAATCATTTAGTTCAGAATTTAATTTCAAATTAAAACAAATTAAGAAGATAAGGCATGAACACCTCTTGCTTGCATGCACAACACTCACCTCACACCTCCTACTTGCATGAAACCATTACCTCTAGCTTGATCACACCTCCTCCTTCACCTTATCCCTTTTATTGCCATATATAAACCTTGTTCAGATCATAGTTAATTAAAAATTCTGAAATTTTCTGAAAGAAAAACAAAAACTAAATAGTGCAAGAAAGAACAAGAGAAAGAAGAAGAAGAGGGAAGCTAGGTTCTAGGTTTTCATCACCATCAAGCTAGGACAAGGGCTTAGCATCTTGGAGGGGTTATTCCAACAACTTATTGTGGGTAATTTCTTAATCACAGTAGGAAATTTAGGTTCTGTACTTAATTTAAATTGAAATGAACAAGTTCCATAATATCGTATTTTAGTTAATTATAGGCTCTGTTAAAATCTGCTTTTGTTTGGAAGATAATAAACTTAACAAAACAGTGCTAAAATGATATATGTAACACCTAGAGAATGTTAGTTATATGTATGCCCTAGAGGCCATTACTGTACATACGATGTATAATGTAATGGATGCTTGGACATATATAGGGAGGACTTTCTTGCTCGACATGATAGTACGCTATCTGGTTGCTCTTTATCTTAACATGTACTCTAATTGTCTCTATGTTACATGTTGATAAAGCCCTTAGGATATGTACTCGACTACTGGAACTATGATGAGATCATACTAGTGGGGCCACGGTAGTCGACGAGTACATCCTATAACTGTTCCTAGTCGAGGGTGTATCGAGACAGGGCATCGATACACCAGAGTAGACTAGCGTATACGCATCTTGACCCATATGATGGGCGATGGATGATCCCATATCCATCGGTGTTTGACATCGAGGATGGTGTACGGGTGCTCAGTGGAGACTGGGTACACTGGACGGACTCGCCGAGAACTCCCAGATGGTATTATACCTCACGTCAGATGGCAGTTCTCCGGTGACACTGGTACAGAGTAGTCTGTTGACCCGAGATCGTCATAGAGTCTTGTGTGATTCCCACTGTGCTTTGATTTCCATCATACCACGTCCAAGAGGGCGTGCAAAAAGGTGGCTTTTGGGTACAGTCCCGAATCACATGGAGGCAATGAACGATAGGAGGGGATTCGTCTCTCCCGGTATAGGGAGTTGATGTTGTGCTGTGTTCGATTGGCTATAACCGGAAATCCCTGGCCAGGGTTGCTGAGATTTACTGGTAAGTGTTATCAGTAGTTTCTCTAACTGTTATAGACCTCATATCGACACGACTTATCGAGCTACTGGGGTCTGACGTTTACCACCCCTAGGCAAGATATGCAACATATCAGACGACGAGACCGGACTGTACGGGAGTGTTACTGTTTGGATTCACAGGAGAATGTACAGGCTTTCTTGTTGATCTTCTGAGCACTCGATACTTGGATGGCTGTTACGTTTAGCTGACCGCTTGCAGCTTGTGGGTGTTTGATATGATCATCACCTACTGCCGGCGTATTGACGATTCTTTAGAGTCCTACACAGAGGTTTCTTGGCTCAGGCAAAACGGAGTAGGAGCACATATGTGATATATGCGGGACCGAGGATATTACGATATGAGATACCGTATTCTATTCTCGCGATATTTGATATCAGCCGCGTCATCGGATCAAGTGTTGATTCGATGAATCGGTACGGATAAATATTAGTCGGTTATATGCGATATAGCCGGATTGTCGGATCAAGTGTTGATTCGATAATTTAATGTATAATAATATATATGATATATTAAATTACATTATCTAATATTAGCTCACTAAAAGATTCTTTTTCTCACTCGGGTAATACATTGATATATATGCGATATATGTTAATTGTATTATTTTATTTTGTTACAATAAATATTGTATATGTGATATATAATATTGTAACATATTATAATTATTAATGCAACATGTTTAGAGGAGTTTAAACAAGATTAGGTTTTGATTTGGGTTAATGTTTTCTAGATGTTTCTAGATGGTTTTACTTTGTCATTTGCTAAGATATTATGATAGATATTTCTTTGTGACTCACCTTTTAACCCAACCCAAACCCTAACCCTAGTAAACTCTCTATATTGGTTACTACAACCATGGTTGCATAAATGATTATGATAACTTTTTATTATTCATCACAAATGATATTCATCTTCTTCTTCCTTCTTAGTTCCTTCATGGAAAAAGCTTACTAGCTTTTTCCAAGTGATGAAAATATGTGAGAAAAAGATTATAAATGAGAGCAAAAATCCTACTTCATCATTCTCATCTATCCTTGCCCTTTAGATGAGAGTGTTCACTTCATTTAGTAAGTGTTAGCTTGTGTTAATGAAACTTCAAGGTAGATCATCTTTGTATCGAAGATCGGAAGCAAAGGTTGCATCATTCTCTTCGTGAAGCCTCTCGAGAGTCCAGAACACGATGATCGCAGCGAAAAGACCTCAACACGGAGCTTAAGAAGTGAAGGACTGGATCTACAAAGGTTGTAATCCTTCTCACTTAGTGTTAAAGAGTTTAACATGCATGTTTTCGCCTAAACCCTAGTTTAAAGATCCGGCTTCAGGTTGTTCGGCACGGCTAATTTTTTAATCGGGCATGGTTGATGCCTCGTAGACCCTTGTGCGCATGCCTAGCAACCCTACAGTAGTATCAGAGCCAAGCTAGAGCTTTAGGCGAAGTCTAGGAGAAGTTTAAAGTCCGATCGAACTCCGAATACCCGATATTAACCCCTCTCTGTACATTTTTCAAAAATGTGATTTTTTATGAATTAAAAATTCTCAGAAAAACAAGCAGGAAAAACTAAGAATTACTGTGAAGTACGGTCTCCTGAGTCAACTATTTGACCGCGAAACAGCGGCCAAACCAAGGGTTTGGCGGCGGTTCCGCGGCCAAAATTTGGACTTAGTCCCTGGAAATTCACATATTCATTCTTAGGTCCTTTCTTGTTATTTTTTTCTGGAAATTTTTTAATTCCACTCAAGTTTTGAGTTTTCTAAGGTTGTATTGGGGACTCGATGATTCGATCGGATAGTTTAACTTCGTTTAGTTTGTCCAGGTAATTTTTAGAACGTGTTAAAAAGTTCGAACGGATATCAATAACTCACTTTTTCCCCTGTCGGAAAATTTTCAAAAGTTGGATTTTTTCTCGTGTTTGAAACTTTCGTAAAGTCATGCAAGTAACGCGGTGGACCCTATAGAAGACAACAAACCTTAACTCGATTATGTGACCGTCTTGAACTGCCTCTGAACCTTAGGGTTTGTGGCAGTACGGCGTGCCACATGTGAGGCGTTGGCTTGACCCTTCTACGGCTGGACCATTGGTACTGTGGCATGTGATGGATGTTTTTAAACTGATTTCAAGTGTTGAGATATATTGGGAAAACTTGGGTGTTTGATTATTCGATCGGAATGTTTAACGCTGTCTATTTATCTGGAATGTGATACAATATTTGGAATCCACATGTAGTTATGAGATAACTAATTTGAATGTTATAAATCTAGCAGTTTAGTCTCAGATGATCGGTTGCCACGGAATTTTGATGTGATCAAAAGTCCGTCGCAATCATGTAGCGTACGCGGATACTCGCCGGGTAAACTTAACAGACAGACACGCCCCAAAGCCCAGACCAAGTGACTGTAGGAGAACCCCGTCGCCAAAAGCATCCGTTCGGGTGCTTGCGGCAGCGGTATTCTGCCTTAGTGCATTTCGTCGACGGCATCCGGGGGTGCGGCCGTCTACTAAAGTTTGCGACGACCATTCGATCAGGATGTCGGGAATCTTGTTGAATTGCCCGACTTGATATTGAAAAGAGTTTTTGATGATGAGACTAAAATGCGGGGTTTATAATTGTTAGGCATGCGATGTCTAAGGAATTCATTTGGTTAGGCATGTGATGTTTAAGGAGGTTGCGGATTCCAACTGTTGTAGTTTTACACTTTCTTTTCTGTGACCGTAAGCGTAGTATGTGGTGTATCGCCGGCTTCGTTGCTATACATCAACGACAATCGGGATACGCATACTTGCTTACGTTGATGATATGAGATATTATGTGTTGCTGTGATATGTTATATTGGATCGTCGCGTTTTGAATAGCCGGGGTTTTATGTGAGATCAGAGTTTTTTCTTTTTCATTCATGTAAAATTCATTTGTATGTAATATTCTTTTATTGGGGCACTTCCGGGCTGAGAATGATGTCACCGTTGTATATTATTTACTTTTCCGCATTAGGTAGACCCAAGGAGGGGAGCATAAGTAACCGGGTTCTAGGGTCCAGTGGGAGACCATCTCGAGGAGTTGAGACCGGGTCTCCTAACCCTAGAATTGGCAGTGTTGCTTGCCGCTCTCATAGAGGTCTAGGGATGTGAGTTTGGCTATTCATCGCGACCGTGGAATCCGTGTTTTGTACAGGCTCGTAATGAAAACACGGACGTCCTAGTATATCCAATATTTCATATATGTTCTTCTGCTGCAATGTTCTGTGATGAGATCATATTACTGCCTGAGACGAATGTTTATATTATTTATATGAGATATATGTTATATTGCAGATTTCGTTTTCAAATGTGATGCTTGCGAAGCATAATAAAATGGGACTTCATTAATGAGATTAATGAAACTAAAAGAAACCTAAAGATGTTGTAGAAACTTGTTTAAAAACTGGTAGCTCTAATTCTTCCTTTGCATAGCGGTGTTCCTTGTAGAACATCCAGCACCTTATTCGATAAGGAAATAGCCGAGATCCCTTCACCGGGAGTGACCTCTTTAGTGAAACTAGCAGATGCTACAAACTCGGTTTGTCTTTTGATTGCTTCTATAGTTCTTGCTTTGCATAGTGATATTTGTGAAATATCCTGCACCTTATTCGATGAGGAAAGGGCCGACGATCCCTTCACCGGGAGTGACCCTTTTAGCAAAACTAGAAAAGCCTCAAAAACACTCCATTTAAAATCACTCGATTCTACAACGATATCAAGTTCATTACGCAAAAGGTTTTCTTAAAAACCTGTTGTAGCCCTCCGTCATTTCAGATAAGTACTAGTTAGTATTCGTGCTACGTTTGTTGACTATGTTAAGGCGTAGTGTGCGGTAGCTGATTAGTGCTTATCTGTATAAGCATATGATGCGATTGGATTAGGATAGTCGTGCGACTTTGTTGACTATGTTAAGGGTCGTGCGGGTGGGTTTAATTCAATCGGGAAATGACGGGTTGAACTTGACTAGCACTTATGATTTTTTGACTATGTTAAGGTCATATAGCTGCTAGGGGTAAAATATTATCGGGAATTTCAAGTGTTGAAATTTTCAATGAGATTGCATACCTTCTATGAGATAGTTGGATCCCGATACCCGCTGCGAGTAAGAGTTACTCCTGGGAGAGTTTTACACATTACAATTAGCCGATCAAGTAGGTTTCTAGAAAGGTGTTAACGGGGTTACGCCTCTGGGAAAATGAGGTTTACTTTAATTAGGTCCGTGCGAAAGCACGGGGAACCTCCCTCAAAGTACCGACACTGGCCTGGCTGAAAGATTGGCAAACTTGTAGCGTGTAATTAATCCCGGCTAGTCTTTCCTTTTAGGGTTTGAAGGAAGATTTGATTAAAACAGTGGGAGACATCCTGATTAGATATATTAGATAACCAATCTAATCTTGCAAGAGCATACGCTGAGTGTTTTCTTCTCTCTCTCTCTCCAAGTAGCGACCATATCACGCCTTAATCAAGATTTTAATACGGATATATTGACCAAACCCGCTTGTTATACTGAGCTAGGGAACGTTGGTCCCGCTCCAACTTATAATTGTTATAAGACAGAGCAGGATATTGGGGAATACCAGATTTCCCGTGCCGCCCAAACGAAGAAAGTGCATGCTGATGCATCATCTTCGGGTGTGTTCATTACAGAGAACTGTTTCTCAGTAACCTTTACATCCTGGGTATGTGATATTGGATCAGGATCCCACATATGTAATTTGTTACATGGACTACAGATAGGTAGAGAACTGAGAACGAGTGATAAGTTTCATGAGATAGAAACGGTGCAAGTGTTGCAGCCAAGTCTGTTGGTCACTGTCACCCTGTATTACCAGAATACATTGATTCTGAACGAATGTTATTAGATACCGAACCTGATGTACAACATCATATCAGTCTCTTTATTAGTAAAGAAAGGATATAATTTTGTATTGTTGGATAATATTTTGAACAATTCTTATATCAAGAGTTGATCGGTTCAGACACGTTATCTAAAAGCATTGACATTCTAAATCAAACTGCAGTTCTTAGTATACAGAACACACACAAGAGGAAGAGTTCAGAAATGAATGAATCCTTCTTGAGGCATTGTAGACTAGGTTTCTTCTGTCGGCAGGAGTAGTCTTTGTCAATCACAGAGTCTTGGACTCTTCGCCATACCCTGTAGATTTTAGAGGACAGCCACTGATAGGGCTGTTCCGGCTTCACTTTAGTAACGTTCTCCACAGGTGGAGGAGATCTCTTCAATACGGCCGTTAGAGAGTTCTTGTGCACCCTCCTGAGCGGCTCAAACCTGTTCCCAGTTGGAACAGCAACATCAACTTCCACCATTGGAGCTGGTGGGGTAAGTCCAGAAAGGGAACTGCCCCCAGCTTTCCTCACTCGGCGCCAATGGCGACGTCGAGCATGTATTGCAGATGGGACTGGCTCAGTTATGGGGGTGTCTTCATCATGCCCCCTGTTTTGGTGAAGGGCTGCTGGGGTCGACCTGTCGAAGACCGACGTCCGCTGAGAGGGAATGGTCAATCTTGCAAAGACCGACTTTTTGGAAGGGGAAGCATTCGTAACGACCTCACCCGAAGCAGGAATTGGGATGTCCAGTCTTGCAAATACCAACCCCTTAGCCGAAGAAGCCCCTCTGATGACTTCGTTTACTGGAGCTGGAATGGCTATCCGCTTCGGGATAACTCCTTCGGGTATTGCAGGCTTCTTCACGGGCCCGTTTGAGCTTTGGCCTAGTCTATTAAAGACCGAGGCGTTGGACTTGGACGACCCATTGAGAGGGGCCGTGGTAGTGGTAAGCCGATCAAAGACTGACTTTTTCGAAGCTTCTTGTGATGGCACCGGGGCGTTGAAGCTCATTGGCAAGAGCATGGTCCCGAAGAACAACCCAGTGGTGGCCTGTGTCACCTGTTCCACCGGCATTGCGAAGATGGAAGCCGCTTGGGGACCATAGGTCACTCCTCCGGCGAGGACGGAGCGGGAGTTGTTGTTGTAGTTGGTGCAGTTAGAAGCCATTGACGCCATCATCTCTTCTGCACGGAGCAAGACACAAAATCTTAGTATCTCGAATCCAGGGGCAACCATATTATACCGCGATTTGTTCGTGAACACGACACACAAAGTGTGGACTGGAAAGAGGAAAAGGTCCCACCAGGCATGCCAGAATATGTTCTCCGCCGAAAGACGCGACCGGGACGTTAGGACGTCAGGCCTGAATTTTGGGGGCAGATGCTATTTGGATTTATCCGTCCACCTCTCCGAAGATGCCAAGTTGATTTATGGCATTGTGTATCGGAGGTTTGGACGAATGCGGCCGTTGTAGCAGATTTCGTCATATTCCCCCTCATTGTGAGGGGTTTTTGATTATGGGGACGCTCTTCCCTGCAGGCGTAAGCCCCTGCAGTTAATTACGTTATCGCGTAGCGATAACCACTTTCTCCTACTCCAGAAGGTCACTTCATGTCTTGTGTGTTTGTTTTGTTTTAGGTTGCCCGTGGATTGGATACGGAGACTAATTTGTGTTGTCGCCCGTACGGCGTGGATTAGTCCAAATCCGTATTCTCTTAGATTTGGGTTTGGGTTGGTTTAAGGATCGTTAACCTTGTTTTAGATTAAGATCAACTCAAACGTTTGTTGAAGATACATTGGTCTAATTTTAGACTATGATCTACTCAACAGGATTTTCTTTAGTTTATAGGGACATTGCGGTCCATTGGGTTTAAGGACATCATAGTCTATGGAGTTTAAGGACATCATAGTCCATAGAGTTTAGTTTAGGGACATTGCAGTCCATTAGGTTTAAGGACATCATAGTCCATGAGTTTAAGGACCTCATAGTCCATGTTTAAAGACATCATGGTCTGTAAGTTCTTAGTTTGACAGTTTGGGGATGTGCCAAGAGTTATTGGTTATTGGGACCCTCCACCTCTCTGAAGACGTTGAAGAATTACAACGATATGTATTGGAGGTGTGGAGAGATGTACCCTTTAACCAATGAATGTTCATCAAAGAGTTGATAACCTTGTTTGGGACTAAGTCCAATTTAGAAGAAGACCTATGGGCTCGGTCGATTTTGGGGTTTGGCCAACTTTAGGCTCAACCCACTTAGTCTCTGTCATTTCCGTTTTTTTATAAAGTGTTAGACACTAGCTAGGACACAGTCCTTTCTCTGCGTACATAGTGCTAAACATTTATGTGAATACTGACACCCACTTTCTTTTTGTTTTTTTATAAGTGTTGAACACTCTTCATGGCGCTAGGCTCTTCTTGAGGAGCGCAGAGTGCTCTGTGTTAAGTAGCGCCCACATGAGGGGCACGTGGAGCGCTTGGTACTGAGCGCCAAATTTGGAGCGCTTGGTGCTGAGCGCCAAATTTGGAGTGCTAAGCGCTTCTTATAGAATAGCGCCCACGTGAGGAGCACGTGGAGCACTCAGCGCTGAGCGTCAGACTTTAAAAAGCTAAGTGCTGCTTATAAAATAGTGCCCACATAAGGAGCACGTGGAGCGCTCGGCGCTGAGCCCCAGACACTGTTTTTGGCAATTCTGATCAGTTCGATGCTCTGAGAATTAAATTTTTGTTTGTAAGAGATTTTGTCTCATGGATCTAAGAACTAAGTTCTTTTTTATGAGGAGATGATATGATCTCTTTTGTTTTTTATTTATGAGAGACTTAGTCTCATGGATCTAAGAACTAAGTTCTTTTTTATGAGGAGATGATATGATCTCTTTTATTTTTCCCTACCTTGAAGAGAGGTAGTTCTCGCCTTGAACTCTGAAATTGATGGGGGAATTCTTCTGTTCTTCTTCTTTCGATTTGAAAACTTATGGGGAGGTTCCTCTATGCAAGACTTGAAGTCTTGGGTCCATTATATAGGGGAGGCTGATTTGTTGATCAGTTGAGGAAATCTCTCATTGAGAGATCTCTGATTGATTTGGGGATGTTTCCTACCATTGGATCTTTGATCCAAGGGCTTCTATTTTACAGAAGAAATCTTTCTTGTTTTTATCAAGATTGGGAAAATATTTTCCCATACATAATTTATTCTGTATCTTGGTGATGTTTAATCACCATTGATCTTTGATCCAACGGTGCTCTGGTTTACAGAGCACAATCTTTCTTGTTTAGAAAGATTTGCGGAGTATTTCCCCAGTCAGAATTTGATTCTGCGCTCTGATGATTTATCATCTTCGTTGGATTTTTGATCCAAGGATAGAGAACATTTAGTTCTAGCGTTGGCGCTCTCGTGCTTTGCACGTGAGGCGTGCTCTTGGCGTTAGCGCTCTCGTGCTTTACACGTGAGGCGATGCCTCAGAGTCTTTAACTCTTAGAGCTAGCGCTAGCGCTCTCATGAGACGCTGCCTCAGTTCAAATTTTAAATTTTGAATAGAGCTTTGCTCTCTGATTGGGGGAAACACCCTTCTCTCTCTATTTTTTTCATCTCAAATCGTCTTCTAAAAAGACATCGACAAAATGGAATTAACTCCAATATAATGTTATTTCTAATAATTGTACTCCACTTTATAAGAAAAATATGTCAAACTAACATCCTCACAGCACTCTTAACCTTATTTATATCATTTAGCTTTTAGTTTAATAAAATTTTCCAAGTGAAATAATCATAAAACGAAGTTTTCATTAAAATACCATGATTTAATATAACCGTATTTTCAATAACTAGAATATATACCTTTAAATCATTCACTGGGTAACGACCTACCCCACACACACACTATGGTTTCATAGCACGGGATTCTAAATATATGGTTTATTCAAAAAATAAGCTTTTCATTAAAATACCACAGTTTTTACAAAAAGGGTTTTCTTTTTAATCGATATTCTTAAATCCTTGGCAATTGCGCATCTACAACTATCATTAGGGGACCCGCTAATGGATGGTGTGGATTATCGCACATGCTTGGGATAGCAGAGCGAGATGCAGAACTCCTCACAGAGTATTCAGTCTCGAAAGGAAATAAAAATGCGGTTTTTAAGAAATACGACTTTTTTAAACAAAACAAACTTTGAAAAATTTATATAAAACTTCAAATTCGTATTTTCAATAAAAACAACTTGTGAAAATATATATTTTTAAATGAATATTGAAATTTTAATAAAATACCACCAAGTTTACAAAAAGAGGTAGTTTTCATTAAAATACCATAAACTTTCAAAAACTAGGATTTATCGCTAAAATACCAAAACAATTAAAATACATGTTCATAAAAACTCTAAATATTATAAATCACCCTCGAGGTTTATTTTTTAAACAATATTAATATTTTTCATAAAACCCCCTCGAGAATAAAAACAATGTAAACAAACAATATCAAATATTAAGAACTCTAGATTAATATAGGCTCAAGCGGTATCATTTCTCTTAAGCCCCAGGGAGCCGGAGAAAGTGAGTGCTTGTCTATTCAGGTTAGACAATTTAACGGAGTTATCAAATGACAATTGTCTTGAAAAAAGACACACATCCTGCCGTCCATATGCAGCAATTGTCCGATTTTCTCCCGAACATAAGATCTTTAACAGTTAAATCAATTCATATGAAAAAGACCTGAACTCGAATCCAAACCCGAATCTAAACTTGAACTTGAACTCGAACCCAAACTCGAATCTAAACTTGAACATGAACTGGAACCTAATCTACTCGAACTAACTTGACTCGAACCAAAATTGCAATTAACATGACTCTCATTTTACTCGATTCACTCGACTTCATTCTACATCTTTTGCAATTTATGATTTCGATCAAGACATGTTATAATCAATCGATCAAATTAATTATGTATATTATACAGTTATAGACTATTTATACTCGGGGTGCTTGGGATAGTTTCTTGTGTGAATCCAACGGAATTTCAGAAGTCCCATATTAACTTTTTTTTATTTTACTCGAATATCAGTCGGGTTGACTCATTCACAGCCTAGAGCTCCGATGCTAACGTATAAAATGGGCCCGTGTTTCCTTACTCCTGGGGCTTCACTTTTGAGCTCGTGAATACTTTTACAGCTGCATTGACATTCACACTTGGAACTTAATGTTAACATAGTGATCATATAGAGACCTATAGTACATATTTACCCATGAACATATAGTTTTACTCGTCATAATATATATTATACTTGTCTTTTACTCTCACTTTAATCTTGGGACTTACCGAGTGCTAGTTCGCTGACGGGCATTCCACACATCATTATTTTCTTGGAATGTTCGTCAGATACGGTCGAGACGGAGAAAGTGGAGGCCACAGAGGAAGACTACAACCAGATTACTACTCAGGATTAGCTTAACTTCACTTTTTATTCAGTTTATGTATGCCACAAGTTTAGGCATTTTCCTTTATTGTATTTATTTTTCAGTTGAAACTCATGTACTTGTAAATATTTGAAGTTGAATTTAAATAAAGATATTTGTTGAAAATTTTACAGCCTCCGTTTATTCTTACATTGTGTATTATTGTTTCAATATGCTAAGTATATTTATTTAGGGAATGATCTTCTCTGAATAAATATGTCGCGGGTTTGCCATGTCATCATTTTCGTCTACTGGGAAGCGGGGTGTGACATGTGTACTAGTTGCGCGGAATTTAATCGGACGGATTTTAATACTGACGGGCTTATGATTAAGCCGGTTTGTTCAATCAAATATTGATTTAATACTAGTATTATATTAGTAGTATCATTTTATCTCTCGGGTATTCGTATTTTGATACCAATACGGGTATGTATATACGGTAGAATATATTTTGTATTTATACAAAATACCTTCTAGAAGATGACACCTCATTATGTATATTTCTATTTATCAAAAAAAGAAAATGAAGTGGCTTTATGCATGGCATGAAGTATGGTTTTGGTATTTCTTTATTCATTTGTGAATACTATTGAAGTATGGCTTGTAATTTTAATGAAAAAAGGCTTCATACTTTTTCCTTAGCCATTCTTCAACACATTCTTGCATTGTCATTCTCTCTTTTCTCTAGAGTTCTTTCTCTTGCTCATTGTCACGCCTCACTTCCCAGTGTATGGAAAGAAGACGCGGCGGGTCACGTGACGTATTTACTTAGAAGTAAACAAGCTAAGCGTATCTAAGCAATATAAAGTAAAGTACACAAGAGACAGGAATGTAAATGAACGGCAACTTTATTTATTAAAAATTCTTTTACAAGTACAACTAAAATGTAAATACATGAGCAGAAAGAGATGTCTAAACAATGGCATAACTGAAATGAAATAAATATATACAAGTGTATAAAGCTCCGGGTCAAACGCAAACTGCTCCAAATCCTCAGTGCTGGGCTCGGTCTCTAATGCGTCCGAAACACCTGACAACATTCCAAAGAAAGAAGAAAGGAATGTTGTCAGCGAACAATCGCTCGGTAAGTCCTAAAGATGAGTAGAGATAGAATAGACAGAAAGAGAATATAACTTTATAATGTTTGATTATATTGTTAACGCTGTTGTTTGTAGCTTGGTACAGAAAATGCCAGTGTATACAAGAGAAGTCTCACTATTCCGGAGACTAAGGTATACGAAGCACAAGGAACCGTTCAGCCACGGTACAACGGCAATGGATATTCAGGTTAGGTGTATTATGGTTACATTCCCGTGCCACTTCTAACACCTTCCGTACCAATCTACTCCTTATAAACCCCGCGATGTCTTTTGTATTGATTGTATTGTTTTGTTATATAGATGGATGACTGGCCGAAACCATGATATTAGTAAACAGAATGGGTATAAACTGAGAGTCATGTTGACGGAGTATATCCATGGTTCGGTTCGGTCAATATAGATTGAATAGACGGATTCATGTTGAATTGTAGTTTATACTTGAATCACATTCAAGTC
Source organism: Agapanthus africanus (assembly GCA_030015575.1). Taxonomy (NCBI): domain Eukaryota; kingdom Viridiplantae; phylum Streptophyta; class Magnoliopsida; order Asparagales; family Amaryllidaceae; genus Agapanthus; species Agapanthus africanus. The sequence continues at coordinate 613,096,320 of JASDDO010000022.1, forward strand.
AGATTTATTAGATTGAGACTCAGTCTGAGTCAAACACTTTTGAAAAGAACTTGAAATCCTAAATTAGTTTTGATGTTATCGGTAACTGCTGCACATGGACGGCAGGATTTGTGTTTTTTTCCAAGACAATTACCATGTTGATAACACCGTTTGTAGGATTTTCTACCTTAGATAGGCAAGTACCCATATTCTCCAGTTCCCTGAGGCTCAAGAGAACTGGTCCTGCTTAAACTTATGTTTACTATGGTCCTTATTGTACTTTAGTATAACTTGAGGGGATTTTATGTAAAAATAGTTTAATATAATTTTTAAAATACTCCTCAATCATTTAATTATCGTATTTAGGGTTTTCATAGATGTATATTTTATAAAAGTGAAATTTCTAGTGAGTAGAACCTAGTTTTCATAGTATATGGTACTTTATTGAAATATTGGAACTGTTTTGTATTTGGATGGTATTTTCATGTAATGGTGATTCTTTTAATTTAGAAAACTTGGAATATGTATATAATATAATTGAAATAGATATTTTGATAATATATATATATATATATATATATATATATATATTTAAAAATAAATTTTATTTATTTTCTTGTAGAAATCTCATTTTCAAAAAAATGCATTAAAATTCCATCAAGATCGAATGTTCCTTTCGGAGGTCTGCATCTCGCTCTACTAGGCCCAAGGATGTGCGATAATCCGTACCATCCCGAACGGGGTCCCCAAAAGTGGGTTGTAGAGACGCAATTGCAAGGAATTGTTTAATACACTTTTTTTAAAGAAATGGTTTTGCAAGTTAATGGTATTTATTTGTAATGTCGTATTATCCCATGAATATATTCCCAAAACTTCATCGTGCTATGTCAAAGATGTGTGTTGTGATGAGGTAGGTCGTTACCTCGTGAGTTATCTAAAGGTAATACAAGTATTATGTTGTTTTATATTGGAAATGAAGTATGTGGTATTTTACCGTAAAAATACAATAAAAATTGCATAAAATATTATTTTGAGATGAAACTTGTTTTAAAGTGTTTTTTAATATCTGTTAAACATTATATGAGAGTATGGTATTGATTATTTAAGAAAAAATAACCTTTTTAAAGAAAAAACCGAATCGGAAGTCGGATTAACTCTGTTTCCGTCGGGTTTTAGAAATGAAAGTTTTTAAGATAGTAGAAGAGAGGTGAGAAGGGACATACTGGCTAGGAAACAATAGAAGGGAGAGGGGAAGGCTAGGGAAGTGTCGGGACATCGTTTCGTCGCCGGAATCTTCTCGAAATATCGTCGGAATCTTGCCCTTTGCTAACTCCACTTGCACAACTATATGGATTTGAAATTTTTTTAGAGTTTTGACAGGGAATTTCTAAGTGAGGATGTGTGAAATGGAGTGTGGTATTTATAAGGAAAATTAAGGTTTAGATAGTGATGAATTTTAGAATTAAAATGCATTTAAAGGGATTAAAGAGGTGATTTAATACTCTCTGAATGAATGCAGAGTAAACAAATAATGTGGGGTTAGTGGGGTAGATGAAGACGTGCTCGGGAAAAAATATGAGGGCCATTCCCTACGGGCGGCCCGGCGGTACCGGCCGTAGGGGCAAAATCTCCGGTCAAAAACCAGTGATGAGGGCTTGGGATTTGGCCACGTGTCCCTGTCGCTTCAACTAGTCTCATGCACATGTTTATTTAATCTGTATTTTGCATTATTATATCGCCCATTCTTAATCACTTTACAAATAAATAGGTGATTTTGATCCATGTCTGCTAAATAGTTGCAGGTTACAGGTTCTCAGATCATTACAGTGAAATTCATGAAAAATCGCTACAAATGTGAGACTACGACCAACAATAGATGAATCCGTATGATATCGCCTACCAGTTCAAGGAACAAATGAAAATCATTAGACAGTTCAATGCACAAAGCATAAGGGCAGCACAAGATTCAAGACTTCAACGCGAAGCTCAAGGCAAAAGTCCACATCATTCTGCACCATTGGAAATATGGAAGGAAATAGAATAAATTCTGAGAAACCAAGTAAAAAAACAGAAGATAAAAGCAACACAGAGAAACCCTGAAGAGATAGGCCCAAGAACCCACCAAATGGCCGCGGAACCGCGGCCAAACAGGCCTTTCTGCCGCGGTTCCGCGGCCATAATATGCACGTGTCGGTAGGGTATCGGTGCTTTGACTTGGTCTTTGGGGTTGTTTTGTAATTTCATGTATGGATCAGAATGTAAACCTAGGGTTTTTCCTATCTATAAATAGAAGGGCTCAAAGCCAAATAAGCATACCTCTTTTTGGTATGCCTCTTTGGAGGATGCCTCTTTTTATTTTCTAGATCTAAAATTTTATTTCCTTATAATCGTTGAAGAGGTATCAATAAAGTAAGTTTCTTTTTTTCCTATCTTGCACTTTTTCTATCTGAATTTAATTTCTGCAATTTTATTATCTGTCTTTTATTATCAGCAAATTAGGTCATTAAAATAAAACTATAAAAATGAATTTTATCGTAGTTTTCCTAATGAGTGAGTAATTCCTCACTTGTTAGGGTTAGGATAGGGAAGGTTTGAGAGAAGGAAATATCTCTCACTCCTTTCTTTGCCCCATATAATATTTAAAATAGGACTCTTTTTAATCCAACCACACACCGCTCACTACGACACCCTATCCTAAAAGATAGTGGTGATTCACTAGTTAGACCGGTTGTGGTTGAATTAACTAGAGGTTAGGGCTAAGAGCCAAGAAAGGACGGACAAGGACCAAAAGGAAGAAATTACATTTCTTCCTCGTCGTGCTAATCCCCTTTGTTGACTATTACCCTAACACCTATATTCTTAACTAGGGCAAGGAAAGCAGTGAATAGAATCCTTTTTCCAAACTAACCTAATCCTAACCCTAGCAAGACTTTAAATCAATTTAATCTCATTCTTAGATTTAAAACAAAACCTACCACAAATAGGATTTAACTCGTTAAGACTTAAAGAAAGTACACCTTTTTCCTGTGGACCGACCCGTACTCAATCGGCTAGCTACCAAGCGACACCATTATTGATTGCGGTATATTCTTAACTTTGATTTTAAAACGCACGTACGCAAAAGAACGATCAATCAAATGGCACCGTTGCCGGGGAAACGGTAGTTATTTTCTTTTTGTAATTTCGGGTTAATTGAAATTGAAAAAAATTATAAAAATTGAAAATAAAAAAATATAAAAAAAAATCATCTTGTTCTTTTTTATCGGTTTTTGTGCGAATTGTGCAGGAACGGAAGACGGACAGATTCAGATCTGGAAAAAGCCAGTGAACAAATCAAGAAATAGAGGATCTGAACAAACAGAGGAGAACCACAACAGAAAACAGAAAAGTTTTGACGGCCTGATCCAACTGAACCACCGCGGAACCGCGGCTAAATCAGTGGTTTGACCGCGGAACCGCGGTCAACTGCTGACGTCAGCAGTTCAGATTTCTCTGTAAGTATTTTTATCTTCTCTTCTACCCCCTGAACTCCACTGAAAAATTTTCCTGCAGGGTTCTTTGCGCAAAACTTCTTCTCCCTCTCCAATAAATCATTTTTGTGCAGGATTCTTTGCGCCGAAAATAAAAAAAATTGGCAAGTGTTTTAGATTTTGTGTGTTAATTGCTTTGCATATTTAAAACGGAATTTAAAGGGCTATATCACCAATCCAGATTAGGTGGGGATTTCATTACCCTTCCTAAGACCCCAGAAATCACAAAAAGCATATGCATCACCCTCGAGTTAATTAAAAAATATCTAGCCTCAGCCTATTAAGGACTGTCGCGCTCATTAGGACAGAAGAAGGTTGTGGGCATTCAGCCATTTATCTAAACCTGACTTTGTGGTGCCTAGGCTAGACAAGTGAGAAAGGTAACTTTAAAAGGCCCGTCTCACGGTGATTCGTGAGCGGATCCCTCCTTTCTTCATTTGTGCTTATCTGGCCACAATTGACGGTGAAGAGGCGATTTGAGGGATATCTCACAACTTGTCGCTTTGCAACAGTTAGGAACAGTCTAGTTGACTTAGGAGACCCTAGCTTTAGCTTTGATTACGCATGTTTAAACTGTGGTTCTTTGAAATTGTGCCGTAGTTCCTTACAAAGTTTGCAAAAAAAACTCTTTCTAAAAAAAACTTTCAAAAATTTCAAAACTCCAAAAACAAACAATTTTTTTTTTAAAAAAAAATTAAAAAAATTAAAACATTAAAAAAAATTCACATTCATTTTCTTCTCCTTTCTCTCATCACATCATGGGTACCCCACCTCGCAAAACTCTTGCCGAACTTTGGTACCCATAACCAGACATTACTTCCTACGCTTCTTGTTTTGGTCGAATTTCGAACGACCCCTCCATGCCCAAAATTTCTTTGAAAGATCGAATAGATGCATCTAGGACAACCAGTTGGACTCCGCAATCTACCTTATATCAACAATTTCAACCTTCACCACCTTCTTACGTTGATACCCCATTTTCGAGTCCTGTTGTAACTCCGAAACCCATGTCTATTGCTGAACATATTGAACAATCTCGTAACCGATCTTTCACTCCTTTCACCACTGCAAATTCTTTGGATCAACAATTCCATTCACCTTCTTATCCAAATATTGATCCTACTCCTATTCAACCATTCAATTCCTGCCAGTCCTACCCGACTTTTGCACATTCCCTAGACATTGCTTCTACACAGCCATTTGGGAGTTTCACATATCCAAACAACTTTGAATCTTTTACTAAAACCCTGTCACAACCCATGTCTGGTCTAGAACAGTCATTGGAAGACTTTATGGTAATGTCATGCTAACAGATGAGGGATTTGAATGCGTGCATGGCCACCCTTATACAACCTAGTGACCAGGTAGCTAGTTTCCAACTAGCTCCAAATTTTCCAATGTATGATGAGGCGGTTGGACAGATTGATAATTTGAGTGGAGAAAGTGAGCTGTGCACCCTTCCAAATCAAACCTACCCATCTCCAATTGAATCCACAATTCCGGTTTTGAATGTCTATCAAGTGTTCTAAATGATTCACCAGTTGAAAATAAAACGTTTAATGAGTTGTGCGACTTTGTAGTGTTTGATTTACCTGATTGTGAAGGGCCCCTTTCGAGTGAAACCATCACCAATCCTTTTGACCTCTACACCTCAAGTCTAGAACCTGAATTGATTAATATCCATGCTTTTGATGAGGTGTCTGAAAAAATTGATTTTCAATTGATTGAGGATATAGACGCTGGGAATATTTTGGATGATGAACCCACAGATTTGGATGAGTTTCTCTCTTCAGTTCATCATCCTGAGTCATTAACTGTTTTTCCCGAACTTCATATGCATCTTAATTTTGATGAGAATTGCATGGATAAGCTAAATTTTGAGGAGAGTATTGAGGAAATTATTGAGGATGAAGCAGTTTTACTTGAGGAGTTGGATTTTCCAATTCATTCTATCATTTTCATTGACTGCGCACACCCTCCTGAATCTTTAACCGATACCCTTCCTCAATCAATTCCCTCCATCCTCATTCCGACCTTACAAGAAACTGTTACACTTTCATTTTTTATGTCTGGTTTACCAAGTTCGACGTACCCATGTTTTCTCACGAATCTTGAGGGATTTGACCTCATTTCTCAGTGGGTTGATAGATTAACACAATCATTTTTTACACATCGGTCATTACAAATTGCGTTAATTTATACACTCCATCCCTATCCTCAAATTCGTATTCAACTTCTTTCTCCCACTTTCTCTGGTTCTTCTTTTAATTTTCCTTTAATGATAGCGAGTGTTAATGAATCACAATCCGATATTTTGAGTTCGATAATTCTAGAAAAACAACTTGATTTAGACTCTTTTGAGAATAAGGTAGATGAGCCTTACGAGTCTCCTACCTCCGTAATTTTTGAAAAATTAAGTGTGTTGAATTCTGGCGCGACACTTATTGACATTGAAACGTTCAATCGGACCATCGATGAAAGTTTCGAAGATATTTTCGCCGACGAACTTGCATTCCTAAACAGCAAGGATTTTGTGATTAATCAAGCTCCACCTATAGAAGTTGAACCACCACCCTTTCTTCTTATAAAATACGAGAATGCCAATATTCCACTAATTTCTGATCATTCACATTCTCGTTTTTATTTATCATCACCTCTTATCTCCTCACATTCACGTTCACGCAAACCCTTTCCATACCACCACTTATCTCTTCCCCACTTCTTCTTGGCTCTATATAACATGTTCTTCCACCGACATATACGTTACATTGATAAATTCTTCAAATGGTTGGTGTTGACTTTTGGTCTTTGCAAAGATTGGTATTGACCAATAACTTTGAACCGTCTCTTTAAAAACTTAACATTGTTTAACTCAAGTTTTGGGGGGGTATAATTTGGCTCTTGAAAATGAATTTTTCTAACTCAAAGTGGTGAGCCAAAAATAAATTTGGGAGAGATTTTCACGATAATATTTCATGTCCCCGTTAATAAATTTTTCCTCCCAAGTTTACAAGTTTATGAGATTTAAAAAATGGCAACAGTGGAAACAATGGTTCACTTAAGTTTGGGAGGAACCTTTTTGTGTATATATATTTTGTTTTCTTTTTCTGTTAATAATAAAAAAAAATTTAAAAGAAGGGAGTGCCGACAATTTTGACCCTCTTGGTGTAGCCTGACAGTGAGGGCACTGTCAAGTTTAAGTTTGGGGGTGTGCTCAGTAAGCTTTCTTCCTTCGCATTCATGTGTATATTTTTTGCATTTGCATACTTATTTTAAAATCCATAAAAAACAAAAATTTAAAGAAAAAATATTGAAAATTGCAATTTTGGCCATATTTGACTTAAGTTCAACATGACGGCTGACTAGTTAGGAAAAACTAGATTCTAAATTTAGTAAATTAAAACCCTAAAAATAACCTTTCTTAAAGTTTAACTGTAGAAAATATACGTCCTTATAGTTTATTTAGAAATAGGTAAATTTTGAGTTCAGTTCTTGGGCTAAATCGAAATAAGGGAAGAGTATTGAAATTTTTATTTGAAGTATATGTCTGAAAAATAATTATGAACCTTAAGTCTAAATTCTGAAAATATATACCCTACAACTTGCACGTACACTCACCTTGAAACTTAGGATAGTAGAGCATACATTGAAATGCTCTTGTCTAAAAACCTTAGTATGAAGGAAAATAAAATAAAAGTATAAATGGTGAATAAAGAGACATAAAAAAAATGAACACTGGTTTTGTAATTGCTTAAGGCAGCATAAATAAAAAATATAGCGAGGGTGCTTTATCACCTAGTGCCTTAGACCAACTGGTTTGGGAGTCACTGCTAAGCCTTAGGTATTACAAGACGATGAATTACGCCTAAATGCGCAAGCACATTTTGTAATCGGTCATTTAGTACCTCAAGAAGTATTAACGGTCGCATGAAAAATGTGTGAGCAATTTTTATCACCAACTAAAAAGTACTTTGGACGTTGGACAAGAGTATGATAGTTTGAATTGAATTTCCAAGTGTAGGGGTGATAATTACACACACGTAGGGGTATATGATTGGGGTTTGGATGAGAGATAGGAATGAAAAATAGGCCTTATATCTTCAATAAAGATGATAAAAATTCCTGAGTTGAGATTGCACCTTAGAAGGAAAACTTAGGAGATGCTGAAAGCTTTATAAACTTGCAAAACGTATATGATCTTAAGTTAAATAAAAAGGAAGCGTGAAGAATACAGGTTGATAATTTCTAAGTTGAAGATAATAGAATTTCTTGCTAGAATACCGAATTGAAGGATGAAAGTCAACAGGCCAAATTGATCGGATTTTGTGGGTGGTATCCGCTGAAAACCCTCAGGAGACAACACTCCTCCTACCAGGGACACCTAGAGGTTTAACGGCTTATTGCACGAGCTCAGTGCAATCGCGTTCCCTACGAAAGTGAGGTTAGGACTTTTTGAGAATAAAATTGGCTTTGCTCGGGGCAAGCAAAAGATAAGTTTGGGATATTTGCTCATATCAGAATTTTGCATTATTATATCGCCCATTCTTAATCACATTACATATAAATAGATGCTTTTGATCCATGTCTGCTAAATAATTGCAGGTTACAGGTTCTCATATCATTACAGTCGGTTCCCATATCATTACAGTGAAATTAATGAAAAATCGCTACAAATGTGAGACTACGACCAACAATAGATGAATCCGTATGATGCCGCCTACCAGTTTAAGGAACAAATGAAAATCATTAGACAGTTCAATGCACAAAGTATAAGTGCAGCACAAGATTCAAGACTTCAACACGAAGCTCAAGGCAAAAGTCCACATCATTCTGCACCATTGGAAATCTGGAAGGAAATAGAAGAAATTCTGAGAAACCAAGTAAAGAAAACAGAAGATAAAAGCAATACAGAGAAATCCTGAAGAGATGGGCCCAAGAACCCACCAAATGGCCGCGGTTCCGCGGCCATAATATGCATGTGTCAGTGGTGTGTCGGTGCTTTGACTTGGTCTTTGGGGTTGTTTTGTAATTTCATATATGGATCATAATGTAAACCTAGGGTTTTTCCTATCTATAAATAAGAGGGCTCAAAGCCAAATGAGCATGCCTCTTTTGGGTGTGTCTCTTTGGAGGATGCCTTTTTTTATTTTCTAGATCTAAAATTTTATTTCCTTGTAATCGTTGAAGAGGTATCAATAAAGTAAGTTTCTTTTTTTCCTATCTTGCATTTTTGCTATCTGAATTTAATTTCTGCAATTTTATTATCTGTCTTTTATTATCAGCAAATTAGGTCATTAAAATAAAACTATAAAAATGAATTTTATCGTAGTTTTCCTAATGAGTGAGTAATTCCTCACTTGTTAGGGTTAGGATAGGGAAGGTTTGAGAGAAGAAAATCTCTCTCACTCCTTTCTTTGCCCCATATAATATTTAAAATAGGACTCTTTTTAATCCAACCACACACCGCTCACTACGGCACCCTATCCTAAAAGATAGTGGTGATTCCCTAGTTAGACGGTTGTGGTTGAATTAACTAGAGGTTAGGGCTAAAAGCCAAGAAAGGACGGACAAGGACCAAAAGGAAGAAATTACATTTCTTCCTAGTCGTGCTAATCCCCTTTGTTGACTATTATCCTAACACCTATATTCTTAACTAGGGCAAGGAAAGCAGTGAATAGAATCCTTTTTCCAAACTAACCTAATCCTAACCCTAGCAAGACTTTAAATCAATTTAATCTCATTCTTAGATTTAAAACAAAACCTACCACAAATAGGACTTAACTCGTTAAGACTTAAAGAAAGTACACATTTTCCCTGTGGACCGACCCGTACTCAATCGGCTAGCTACCAAGCGACACCGTTATTGATTGCGGTATATTCTTAACTTTGATTTTAAAACGCACGTACGCAAAAGAACAATCAATCACATGATTACTTCAATCTCCATTTGATGCAAGTCTTATTAAAGCTTCCACTGTACGGTGAGATTCAATACTAATGATTGGCGACTAAGGGCATCAGGTACTACATTCACCTTCCCTGGGTGATATTGCAGGTTGATGTCGAAGTCCGCCATGAGTTCTAACCATCTTCTCTGCCGCATATTCAACTCCTTCTGAGTAAACACATATTTCAGACTCTTGTGATATGTGTATATGTCCACTCGTTCACCAAGAAGATAATGGCGCCAAATCTTAAAAGCAAAGATAACGGCCGCTAAATCCAAATCATGCGTCGGATAATTGCGCTCATGAATCTTCAGCTGTCTTGAAACATAAGCCACAACCTTACCGTGTTGATGTAGAACACATCCTAATCCCTTACCGGATGCATCGCAATGCACTTCAAAATCTTCAGATTGGTCCAGTATGACGAGAATAGGCGCTGATGTCAATCTTGACTTGAGTTCTATGAAAGCTCGCCCGCATGCTTCTGACCACATGAATTCTTCATCTTTACGTGTGAGCTTGGTCATAGGCGTTGCAATCTTCGAAAATCCTTCAATGAACCTTCTGTAATATCCAGCTAGACCAAAGAAACTTCGAATTTCCTTCATTGACTTTTGGTGTTGGCCATTCGCTTACTGCTAAAACTTTAGCTGGATATACAGAGATTCCATCGCCTGATACAATATGTCCGAGAAAACCGACTTGATCTAGCCAAAACTCGCATTTGCTGTACTTGGCATATAGTTGATGTTGTCGTAAACTTTCCAGAACAATTTATAGGTGCTCGGCATGTTCTTTCGGACTCTTAGAATACACCAGGATGTCGTCGATGAAGATGACAACAAACTTGTCTAGGTACTCTCGGGAAACTTTATTCATTAGGTTCATGAATATAGTTTGTGCATTGGTCACGCCAAATGGCATTACAAGAAATTCGTAATGTCCATGGTGAGTTCTGAATGTCATTTTATGGATATTAGATTCTTTGACCTTCACCTGATGATAACCCGAAAGAAGATCTAACTTGGAGAAAACGTAAGATCCACTTAGATGATCGAACAGATCGTCGATGCGCGGGAGTGGATACTTGTTCTTTATAGTTACATCGTTCAAGGCTCTATAATCAATGCACATTCGATATGAACCTTCCTTCTTCTTTAAAAGCAGAACTGGTGATCCCCAACTTGAAGTGCTGGGACGAATCCATCCTTTCGTCAATAATTCGTCCAACCGAGTTCGGACCTCCTTCAAACCTTCCGGACTTAATCGATACGGTGTTTTGATCACCGGTTGTGCTCTATGTACTAAATCAATGCTGAATTCAAGAGCTTGATCGTAAGGCAAACCTGATATGTCTTCAGGAAACACATCGTCGAACTCTCGAAATATTTCTGACTTTGATACTTCTTCCGCTTGAATTGCTGCAATCACTGCCTTCTTCGGTTTTGCCTTGTATGTACTTGGCTCCAGGGTACGGTCTCCACTTTTGAAATAAAAGACCGGATGCTCTGGAATCTCGAATACTACCCTCCTTTGACGACAGTCAATGGTAGCATAAAATGTTCCGAGCCAATCCATACCCAATACGACATCAAAATTCGGTATGTCCAGCACCTTGAAGTCAGCATAGAATTCTCTGCTGCAGACGACCACTAGACACAGATCGTATCACATTACTGTCTTTAGAACGTCGTTCCCTAAACTGACATTCCAGCTGGATACGAGAGGTTTGTAAGTCGACGTTAGACACCCCACATGATGTTCAAGTTAACATCGACTAACTTTACGGATCTTTGCTAAACCCTAACTAACAACTATCTAGAAGTGCTAAGCTACTATGATAGATGATTATACCTCAAGATACTAGTCCTTCTTGTTCTTGTTGTTCACCTCCTCGTCGGCCTCCTCGATGTGATAGAAGATCCACCCGAGAGTTCCTTCTCCGAGTTTTAACCTCTCACTTGAGGTAACTAAGTGGTTAGGATTGCTAATCCAAGTGACCTGGAAGATATAGAAGTGTATTAAGGATCTAATAGCCTTTCTAACCCTTGGGATCTCAACACATGAGAGGATTAGGGTTAGGTTGAAGAAGAGGAGAGCTTGAGGAGAGAGAGTGTGTATGTGAGAATGAAATGAAAAATAACTCATTTCTATATTTATATGAAGCATAATGATTATCAAATAAATCATATAAGATAATTACAACCATGCTTCATTTAATACAATGAATGAATCATCTCATGAGTCATTAAAACAATTAATGCTTCATTAACTCGTTTGGAAGAATCATCTCATGAGTCACTAATTCATTTAATGAAAATTACACATAAGCTCTCCACCTCACCTTTCTTCTAGAAGCTTCTCGACTAATTACGAGAATGCCCCTCCCATCCGTAAAACACGGATATTCTGAGACTGCATAAATCCAATAATCCAATACTAGAATCTGGCTTAAACTAAAACCCGCTGGTATAATCTTTCCGAACATCATACGTGCACAAGTACACGTATATGTCCGAACCCTGTCGTAAAACCATACGACCTTTATATCGTTTCGCCTGAAGCAGGGAAACTCTCTGTGTGGGACTCTAAAGACTCGACACTACGCTGGCAGTGGGTTTAACCACAGGTCGCAAGCGGTACTAACTATACGTAACGATCCGCAGGTAGATGTCGATAAGAAGGCCGATGAGGAAACCCATCCGAACTCCTACTGAGCCTGATGTGACAATCTCCGTACAGTCCGGTCTGTTCGTCTAAGACTATCGCATATCGGGCCTAGGGGACGGCAAGCGTCAGTCCCCTAAAAGCTGTATAAGTCGTGTCGGAGTGAAGCCCATTACACTTTGAGAAGCTACTGGAAATCCTACCAGTAAATCTCGTTTGCCCTGGCCAGGGACTTTGCGTAATGGCTCTCCAAACACAGTGCGATATCAACTCCCAATACTGGGAGAGACGAATCCTTTCTAACTGCCACTGCCTCCAAGTGCTTCGGGACTGCACCCAACTGCTACCTGTTTGCACGACTCCTTTGAGCTGTGGTAGGGTAGCAATCTAAGAACAGTTGGAACACACTCGAGGAGAAGCAGCAGTGTCAAGTCTACGGACTATGCTGTACTCATGTCACCTGGGAACTGTTAACTGACGACGGGTATAATACCAACCAACAGTTCCCTGCGAGTCCTGTCCGGTGTACCCGTAACCCAACGAGCACATGCATACTATCTCCAGTACAACGTACTAATGGCTGTGGAACAGACCATCTCCCCTTCTGGGATGAGAAGCGTATACACTAGTCTACTCTGGAGTATCGATGCCCTGTCTCGATAATCCTACGACTAGGGACCTGAAAAAGGATGTGCTTGTAGACTTCCCAGCTCCCACTAGTATGACTGCCATCACAACGCTGGTAGTCAAGCAAGATCCTAAGGGCTCTATCAATATGTATTCGCGATATGCTAAAAGAAACATATACACATATTAAGATAGATATAAACCAAGTAGTATACTACTATGTTGAGCAAGACTGTTAATACAACTGTGAATATCCCAAGCTTCCATTAAGTAATATTCAAGCTAGTATGATACAATAATGGCCCCTAGGGCATATACACTAACAATCTCCCACTTGCACTAGGGCCATATACTGGCGTTTCGAAGACCTATCATCTCGAATAGCTTCTCGAACTGTGTCTAAGGTAAGGCCTTTGTGAATGGATCTGCAGTGTTCTCCTCTGTAGCAACTCTCCGGACCTCGATCTCCCGGCGATCTATGATCTTCCTGATCAGGTGATACCGCCTCAAGATGTGTCTGGACTTCTGATGGGACCTGGGTTCCTTCGCTAAAGCTATAGCGCCGTTGTTGTCACAATACAGCGGTATTGGATTAACAATGGTAGGAACCACCTGAAGTTCTGTTAGGAACTTCTTCATCCAGACTGCTTCCAAGCGGTTATATACTCCGCTTCCATCGTCAAGTCAGCAACGGTGTCCTGCTTGGAACTCTTCCAGCACACCGCCCCTCCATTGAGGGTAAAGACATAACCTGACATGGACTTGGAGTCATCCTTGTCACTCTGGAAGCTGGAGTCAGCAAAAGCCTCGATCTGGAGGTCTTTTCCGCCGTAAACCAAGAATATATCCTTATTCCTTCTCAGGTACTTGAGAATGTTCTTTACTGCTATCCAGTGCTTCTCCCCTAGGTCTGACTGATACCGGCTTACCACGCTCAGTGCGTAAGCTACATCTGGTCTGGTACACAACATCGCATACATTATAGAGCCTACTGCAGAAGCGTAGGGTATAACTGACATGCGATCCCTTTCCAAATCAGTCTTGGGAGACATCTCTTTGGAGAGGGTGATTCCGTGATAAGCCGGTAAATTACCGTGCTTAGAATCTTCCAAACTGAATCTTTTCAGTATAGTGTTGATATACCTGGACTGCGAAAGTCCCAACATTCTCTTAGATCTATCACGATAGATCTGGATCCCCAGAATGTAAGAGGCATCACCCAGGTCTTTCATGGAGAACATGTGTAACAAGAATCCTTTGACAAATTGTAGCATAGGAATGTCATTTCCTATCAAGAGAATGTCATCCACATACAAGACGAGGAATACGACAGTTCGTGCTACAATTTTACTATATATACATAGTTCATCTGGATTTTGATAAAGTCATATTCTTTGACCGTTTCATCAAAACAGATGTTCCAACTCCGCGATGCCTGTTTTAGTCCATAAATGGACTTAAGCAACTTGCACACTTTCTCGCTGCTCCCACTCTGATTGAAACCTTCTGGCTGATCCATATAGACGCACTCTTCTAAATTACCATTTAGAAAAGCCGTCTTTACGTCCATCTGCCAGATCTCATAATCATGGAAGGCGGCAATGGCAAGAAGGATCCGAATGGATTTGAGCATAGCCACTAGAGAAAAAGTTTTTTCATAGTCCAAACCAGGTCTTTGATGAAAACCCTTTGCAACAAGTCTAGCCTTATAGGTTTCCACCTATCCATCTACACCAATCTTCTTCCTGAAGATCCATTTGCATCCTATGGGTTTTACCCCATCTGGAGCAAAGTCCAAAGTCCATACTTTGTTGGTGTACATGGACTCCATCTCGGTCCGCATTGCATCCAACCATCTTACCGAGTCGCCGCTCTGGATGGCCTGCTGGAAGCTAGTAGGTTCATCATTATCAATGACGCAATCCTCTCTATCCCCGTCTATGAGAAAACCGTTGTATCTCTTAGGCGGATGAGACGGCCTACTACTCCTACGGAGGGGTGCGGGAATGTCCTGTTCTTCTGGAACTTCTGGCTCTACCAAATTTTCAGTAGTAGTTTGTGGTTTTGGAATTTCTTCCAGTTCTATTGCGCTCCCACTTGTTTCCTTTTCTAAAAACTGTTGTTCTAGAAAATGGGCATTACGAAAAACAAAAACCTTTTGTTTCTCTGCGTAATAGAAAAAATACCCCTTGGAGTTCTTTGGATATCCCACAAACTTATACTGTACTGATCGTGCCTCGAGTTTGCCCGCATGCTGCTTTTTAACAAAAGCTGGACATCCTCATATCTTGAGATACTGAAGATAGGGTTTCTTCCCACTCCACATCTGATACGGTGTGGTAGGCACAATCTTGGTAGGAACCCTGTTCAAAAGATATGCAGCTGATTCTAGTGCATAACCCCAGAAAGATCGTGGTAACTCGGCATTACTCATCATGGAATGTACCATATCCAATAGGGTTCGGTTCCGCCTTTCCGATACACCGTTATGTTGTGGAGTGTATGGAGGAGTAAGCTGAGAGAGAATTCCTTTCTCTTTTAGGTAACCCAGGAACTCGGCACTTAAGTATTCACCACATCGATCAGATCTCAGTGTCTTGATACTTTTGCCGGTTTGGTTTTCGACTTCATTCTTATATTCTCGGAATTTCTCAAAGGCCTCGGATTTATGTTTCATCAAGAAAATGAATCCATACCTAGAGTAATCATCCGTAAAAGTAATGAAATATGAAAAACCGCCTCTTGCATGTGTAGACATTGGACCACATACATCGTTGTGTATGAGTCCTAAGAGCTCGCTCGCTCTTACTCCATGTCCAGTGAATGGAGTCTTTTTCATCTTTCCTTTGAGACATGATTGACAAGTGGCATAAGATTGATATTCGAACGGATCCAAATATCCTTCTCTATATAACTTAGTTAACCTTATCTCATTGATGTGACCCAGTCTACAATGCCATAAGAAAGCCTGATTTATTTTTATAGACTTTCTTTTTAGTGTGTTCTGGACATTGAAAATCTGTAATTGGTTTAACACGTATATACCGTTATCTAGTGTACCGGACCCAATCAAACCATGATTAAGGTGGATGTTAACAACATCGCTTACAAACGTGAAATCATAACCTTCTTTTAATAACAACGATACTGATATGATATTACATGTTAAACTAGGTACACAAAAACAGTTGCGCAAAACCAAAATATGTCCACTCGTCAATCCAAGGTGATAATCCCCTACGGACACAGCATTCACGCTAGCTCCGTTAGCAACCTGGAGGGTCATATCACCAACCTTCAGCACTCTACGGTTTCTCAGTGCCTGTAATGAATTGCATATATGGGATCCTGATCCGGTATCCAATACCCAGGAAGTAGAGTTGATTGGCAGACAATTTTCAATTACAAACACACCTGAAGCCGAAGCCACAACTTGCCTCGGGTCCTGGTTCTTGGCAATCCAAGCTTTGCAATCTTTCTTCCAATGGCCTTTCCTACGACAATGGAAGCATTCGTCCTTTGCCACTACTGGCACCACAACCTTTGCCTTTCCCTTGACTCTCACCTTACCAACACCACCTCTCGGTTTGGTAGCGGCCTTCTTCTTCCTTCCTTTGGCCCTTGCCTTGGACCTGGAAGAGGAAGCACTACGAACAAACATAGTGGGTGTTTCCCTTGCTTTCTGCAAGGTGCCCTCTGCACTCCTCAACATGTTAAGGAGTTCTGGAAGTTTACTTCTTTACCTTGAATGTTAAAATTCAAGATAAATTGGGCGTAGGTGGAAGGAAAGGACTGGAGAATCAAGTCTGTATACAGCTCGTTCTCTAATGTTGTCCCGAGATCTTCGAGCTCTTCAATATAGCCAATCATCTTAAGGACATGTTCCCCTACAGATGATCCGACGACCATCCTCGACTGAAACAAGTTCTTCGAGGTCTCGTATCTAGCTATACGAGATTGCTCTCCATACAGTTCGTTGGTGTGGAGAAATATGGATTCTAGATCCATATTCTCGTGCCTCCTCTAATGTTCATTATTCATAGAGGCAAGCACGATGCACTTAGCTTTCGCGCACTCTAACTCCCAGGTCTTGCGGATTTCTTTATCCGCGACACTGGATTCAGGACCTGGGACGGCAGGGGCTTTAGTAGTAAGGACATACCCTATTTTTTCATAGGTAATTGCCATCTTGACATTCCGGGACCAATCTTTATAGTTTGGCCCTGTCAAAATATTTTTATCTAATAATAACTTAAGGCCTGTCATGTTCTGGGTCGCTGCAATTAGGAGAGAGAGAGGAAACACTTTAGCATGATGCTCTTGCAAGTTTAGAGTGGTTTTTAGTTTATCTAAACAGGATGGCTCCCACTGTTTCTCGAATCCTTCCTCAAACCATAAAAGAAGAACTAGTCAGGACTATTCTCACCGTACAATTCTTGCTTAACCGTTCAGCCAGGCCGGTGTCGGTACTTCGAGGGAGGTTTTACGACGCTTTCGCGAAGTTCCTTAATTAAATAACCTCTTTTCTCTGGGGGCGTAGCCTCGCTGACACCTTTCTTGACACCTACTTGGTTTATAGCATTGATCGTTAAGTGAAAGAATCTCCCGATGAGTAGCATATACTCACAGTAGGATCGGGATCCAAATATCATCGTGTGATAAAGCTGAAGGAATCCTACCAAAATTATCACACTCCAAATGGTATGCATCTCTAGCAAGTTTTAGTTTCTTTAGAAACTTCCGATATGGATTTCTGCCCCATGCTCTTATGACCTTGGCGTTGGTCAAAATGTCATAAGTCACATGTCAAGTTCTACCCATCATTATCTTGTTAATTTGAACCCACCCGTACATACCCCTGACGTTGGCCAAATGGCAGTACGACTGTCCCAAACCAAATCATCTATCTATGCAACAGATGAATACCCGACAGCTACCAAACACTATGCCTTGGCGTTGGTCAAAATACATAGCTTGAATACTACTGAATACCCAAATGAAATGACGGAGGGCTACGAATGGTTTTGGCGAAACCGTGAACGTAGTGAACTTGATATGATCGAAGGAACCTGATAGCTTTTAAAAGGAGTGGTTTAAGCTCCGCAATTAAAAAAAAATCTTTTGTTTTAAAATAACCGAGTGGTTTCTTTTAAACTGTTCCAACGATTCAACTTTGGTTTATTTTCTTTGCATTAAAATAATGCATCCCATCATTTAACCTATCATTGCAGAAAACAACGAAAATACAACGTTCTCTTATGCCATCCGCATTCGCCACTGGGCCCCGTCATTCACCCGTTAGGTTACTTAACTAACGACAAAGCGGGGGCTGGGCTAGCGCCGATGCAAAACATAAGTAACGCCTACTAGATATCATATATAGATATTGTACATTCGTCAGACGCAATAATAGGCATTCCAGATCACAGATGAACATATTGGATATACAAGCAATCCGCATTTCTTTTGAGCCTGCAATGAAAGACGGATTACACAGTCGCAATGAACAGCCAAACCCCAACCCAGACCCCTACGGGTTCTGCAAACTACCCGCCAAGTACCCAAAGTGAAGCGGTCTTCCTCAACGACGTGAGTAGGCCACTAAACACTTCAAAATACCCGGTAGTTTGTGCACCCTACCTTGGGTCTATCCTAGGAGCAAAAAACAGTAAATGAAATAATACAACGGTGGCTACAACCTCAACCCGGATGTGCCCCACAAAAGAATATTACAACAAATTACAATTTAAATTTGAATGAAAGAAACACTCGTCTTACATCCCCGGCTATCCATTCACGACAATCCAACAAGTTCATATTCACAAACCAGTAAAAACCATTACAGAAATGTGCAACCCCCTGCTAACCGACATACTAGCAGTTAGGGGAGGTTTACGAACACATTAATCATAACACAGATATAATCCAGTTAGCCAAACTTCTTAGAATTTCGATCAAGCAACACATATGATTCTACTCCAAACAATTCTCTGTGCACATAAAACCTGAGCAGAAACAAATCATCCCAGAAAACACAACATCAACACAGAAGAATAACTGAGCAAGTTTGGGTTGACTCGGTGTCAACTCGGCCGCGGATCCGCAGTGGATCGCTTGTATCGGCCGCGGTTCCGCGGTGGTTTGGTCGAGTCATGATCCCAAATTTCTTCACAATTCTTAAAAAACCCTGCTTGTATTTTTAAGGGTCCCTGAAAAAATTTTAGACCCCGTTTTAAAATCGGCAGAACCTAGGTGAAAACGTCGTATTTTTGGGATTATTTTGCGATCGAATTTCTAAAGACTTTGCTAACATGTTAGTTATAGTTTAGCTAAGCTCTGACACCACTGTAAGTCGACGTTAGACACCCCACGTGATGCGGGGAGGCGGAATAGGTAAAACAATCATTTTGTTCAAGTTAACATCGACTAACTTTACGGATCTTTGCTAAACCCTAACTAACAACTATATAGAAGTGCTAAACTACTATGATAGATTATTATACCTCAAGATACTAGTCCTTCTTGTTCTTGTTGTTCACCTCCTCGTCGGCCTCCTCGATGTGATAAAAGATCCACCCGAGAGTTCCTTCTCCAAGTTTTAACCTCTCACTTGAGGTAACTAAGTGGCTAGGATTGCTAATCCAAGTAACCTA
This sequence comes from Agapanthus africanus, assembly GCA_030015575.1. Lineage (NCBI taxonomy): Eukaryota > Viridiplantae > Streptophyta > Magnoliopsida > Asparagales > Amaryllidaceae > Agapanthus > Agapanthus africanus. The sequence continues at coordinate 613,115,724 of JASDDO010000022.1, forward strand.
GAAGATATAGAAGTGGATTAAGGATCTAATAGTCTTTCTACGGACTATGCTGGACTCATGTCACCTGGGAACTGTTAACTGACGACGGGTATAATACCAACCAACAGTTCCCTGCGAGTCATGTCCGGTGTACCCGTAACCCAACGAGCACCTGCATACTATCTCCAGTACAACGTACTAATGGCTGTGGAACAGACCATCTCCCCTGCTGGGATGAGAAGCGTATACACTAGTCTACTTTGGAGTATCGATGCCCTGTCTCGATAATCCTACGACTAGGGACCTGAAAAAGGATGTGCTTGTAGACTACCCAGCTCCCACTAGTGTGACTGCCATCACAACGCTGGTAGTCAAGCAAGATCCTAAGGGCTCTATCAATATGTATTCGTGATATGCTAAAAGAAACATATACACATATTAAGATAGATATAAACCAAGTAGCATACTACTATGTTGAGCAAGACTGTTAATACAACTGTGAATATCCCAAGCTTCCATTAAGTAATATACAAGCTAGTATGATACAATAATGGCCCCTAGGGCATATACACTAACAAGGTTTGACTGGAATCGCATGAGTTCGGACAAACCGTTGCGACATAAAGTAATGAGATGCTCCGGTATCGAAGAGTGCTAGTGCAGGAAGTGAAGCTACTAAGATTGTACCTAAGTTATATGGGAAAGTTTCAAGTATAAAGAAAATATATGGGTATGTATAGATGGAAAATAAAGCTTAATGGGGAAGTGTTACCAGTAATGACTTGGCCAGTGGCTTCAGCTTCTTCCACAGTTATTGTGAAATCCTGTCGTCTCGGCACATTCCTCCTTGCTTGAGGAGCATTCCTCTGTCCGTTCCTTGGTCCTTGAGGTACGTTCCATTGAGCTTGATGGAACTGACGAGGAGGAGGTGCAGTCGGTCCACGAGGAGGTGGAGCAGGTAGTGCGAGTCGAGGAGCGGATGCCTGGATGGCTGGGCGCTGCTGATAAGTGATTGCTGGCCTAGATGCAGCATTTGGGTTATGTCTCCGAGGACAAGACCCAATGTCATGAGTAGTTGAGCCGCAAACTAAGCAAAGGCGATTTGCACGCCGGCAGTCTTTCACCAAATGTCCATCTCTCCTGCAGTAGGTACAAAAGGCTGGGTTAGGCCGGTTGTTCAGTACTCCCGGTCTCCTGGGCACAAATGATGGCCTTGAAGAGGCTCCTCCTGCCATCTGAGTGGTAGGGCGCTTCATCCCGGCAGATTGAGGTCTGCCCCACATTTTCACCACTGCCTCATATCGGCGGGCAGCTTTCAGGGCCATCTCGTGAGTTGGGAAATCCCATGTAGCTAAGGTAGCTTGGATTTCCGAATCTAACCCTTGACGAAATCTTCTGGATCAGATCTCAGCAGTTGGTATCAAATGTGTCGCGAACCTGTTAAGGTATTGTGTTAGCTGTGTAGTATGTGATATTTGAAAATGGAATATTGAGACATATCTTATCTACCGAGCATGGTAAACTCAGTATCATACTCATCTACTGATTTGATCCACATAGAACCCTGTTGTAGATGAATAAATTGCTGCTCCATGTCGAATCGGGCAATCTCGGGGAAGTATTTCGCGTCAACCATGTTGTGAAAAGTCCCCCATTCGATCGGTTGGTAAAAACGGCTTTCTTCCACCTTCCACTAGACTCGTGCATTGTCAGTGAGTTGCAGCTTTGCAACTCGAACCCAAGCAATTTTCAGGAAAAGAGAGCCCTCTAGAAGCTGAGGAGTGGGCTCAAAGTATCCCAGTGTACGGCAAGGAGACGCGACGGGTCACGCGGCGTATTTACTCAGAAGTAAACAAGCTAAGCGTATCTACGCAATATAAAGTAAAGTACACAAGAGACAGGAATGTAAATGAATGACAACTTTATTTATTAAACATTCTTTTACAAGTACAACTGAAATGTAAATACATGAGTAGAAAGCGATGTCTAAACAATGGCATAACTGAAATGAAATAAATATGTACAAGTGTCTAAAGCTCCGGGTCAAATGCAAACTGCTCTAAATCCTCAGTGCTGGGCTCGGTCTCTAATGTGTCCGAAACACCTGATAACGTTCCAAAGAAAGAAGAAAGGAATGTCGTCAGCGAACAATCGCTCAGTAAGTCCCAAAGATGAGTAGAGATAGAATAGACAGAAAGAGAATATAACTTTATAATGTTTGATTATATTGTTAACGCTGTTGTTTGTAGCTTCGTACAGAAAATGCCAGTGTATACGAGAGGAGTCCCACTATTCCAGAGACTAAGGTATACGGAGCACAAGAAACCGTTCAGCAACGGTACAACGGCAATGGATATTCAGGTTAGGTGTATTATGGTTACAGTCTCGTGCCACTTCTAACACCTTCCGTACCAATTTACTCCTTATAAACCCCGCAATGTCTTTTGTATTGATTGTATTGTTTTGTTATATAGATGGATGACTTTCCGAAACCATGATATCAATAAACATAATGGGTATAAATGGAGAGTCATGTAGACGGAGTATATCCATGATTCAGTTCAGTCAATATAGATTGAATAGACGGATTCATGTTGAATTGTAGTTTATACTTGAATCACATTCAAGTCAGATTGATTAGATTGAGACTCAATCTGAGTCAGACACTTTTGAAAAGAACTTGAAATCCTGAATTAGTTTTGATGTTATCGGTAACTGCTGCACATGGACGGCAGGATTTGTGTCTTTTTCCAAGACAATTACCGTGTTGATAACACCGTTTGTTAGATTGTCTACCTTAGATAGGAAAGCACCCATATTCTCCAGCTCCCTGAAGCTCAAGAGAACTGGTCCCGCTTAAACCTATGTTTACTAGGGTCCTTATTGTACTTTAGTATAACTTGAGGGGGTTTTATGTAAAAATGGTTTAATATAATTTTCAAAATACTCCTCAAGCATTTAATTATCGTCTTTAGGGTTTTCATAGATGTATATTTTATAAAAGTGAAATTTCTAGTTAGTAGAATCTAGTTTTCATAGTATATGGTATTTTATTGAAATATTGGAATTGTTTTGTATTTGGATGGTATTTTCATGTAATGGTGATTCTTTTGATTTAGAAAACTTAGAATATGTATATAATATAATTAAAATAGATATTTTGATAATATATATATATATATTTAAAAATAAATTTTATTTATTTTCTTGTAGAAATCTCATTTTCAAAAAAATGCATTAAAATTCCATCAAGATCGAATGGTCCTTTCGGAGGTCTGCATCTCGCTCTACTGGGCCCGAGAATGTGCGATAATTCACACCATCCAGAACGGGGTCCCCAAAAGTGGGTTGTAGAGATGCAATTGTAAAGAATTGTTTAATACACTTTTTTTAAAGAAATGGTTTTGCAACTTAATGGTATTTATTTGTAATGTCGTATTATCCCATGAATATATTCCTAAAACTTCATCGTGCTATGTCAAAAATGTGTGTTGTGATGAGGTAGGTTGTTACCTCGTGAGTTATCTACAGGTAATACAAGTATTATGTTGTTTTATGTCGGAAATGAAGTATGTGGTATTTTACCGTAAAAATACAATAAAAATTACATAAAAGATTATTTTGAGATTAAACTTGTTTTAAAGTATTTGTTAATATTTGTTAAAAATTATATGAGAGTATGGTATTGATTGTGTAAGAAAAAATAACCTTTTTAAAGAAAAAACCGAATCGGAAGTCGGATTAATTCCGTTTCCGTCGGGTTTTAGAAATGAAAGTTTTTAAGATAGTAGAAGAGAGAGGGAGAAGGGACTTAATGGCTAGGGAACAATAGAAGGGAGAGGGGAAGGCTAGGGAAGTGTCGGGACGCCATTTCGTCGCCGGAATCTCCTCGAAACGTCGTCGGAATCTTGCCCTTTGCTAACTCCACTTGCACAACTATATGGACTTGATAATTTTTTAGAGTTTTGAAAGGGAATTTCTGAGTGAGGATGTGTGAAATGGAGTGTGGTATTTATAGGGAAAATTAGGGTTTAGATGGTAACGAATTTTAGAATTAAAATGCATTTAAAGGGATTAAAGAAGTGGTTTAATCCTCTCTGGATGAATGCAGAGTAAACAAATAATGTGGGGTTAGTAGGGTAGATGGAGAGGTGCTCGGGCAAAAATATAAGGGCCATTCCCTACGGGCGGCCCGGCGGTACCGGCCGTAGGGGCAAAATCACTGGTCGAAAACCGGTGATGAAGGCTTGAGATTTGGCCACATGTCCCTATCGCTTCAACTAGCCTCGTGCACATGTTTATTTAATCTGTAACTTATCATTTTACGTGTAGTGCACGTGCAAACCCTTGGGCTTCTAAAAGATTAAAAGAAAATTTAATAAAAAGATAATATGGCTGGGGGGATCGATCACAGGGGCTACGTCACAGCAGTGCAAGGCTTTACCAATGTGCTACAAGTACTTTCTTGCTGTTCTAAAGTAAAATAAATACTTATAGTATACACATGATTTGCAAATATCTCAATTGTACATTAACTTTTAAACAATTTTCTGTACATTGAAATTGGAGTTGTTACGCTCATCCCTTATCATTCTCATGTGTTGAGAGCCAAAAGAATTTGTGTTAGAAAATTAATACTAAATATCTCCATATCATCTAAGCAAACTAGATTAGCAAACTAGTTTGCTTCTTTTTTAAGTAGGAGTTTGAATCAAGAACCTTCAGGTGGATCATCTAGGATCGAGAAGGCCGACGACCAAGCTTGATCTAGGACCAGAAAGGAGCTCAAGAAGAGGAGAAAGAAGACCCGAAGTACACAAATCTCATAAGTATAAAATTCTATCATGGTAGAATAAACATCTATGTGGTTTTGCTATTAGGGCTTATGATAGTTCTTGGGTTGTAGTCTTTGTTGCATGCTTTCAAATCGATTTTTGAAAATTTCACCACTCTACAAACCTCATAGAGTGTGCAACTTAGACTTACATGGTATCAGAGCCACTCCATAACCTTTAGATAGCTCTTTACGATGTTAGAAATCCGTAGTTTTTGTTGCGTACGAACTGCTGACAAAAACAGCCCCAAAAATTGATATTTTGATATGTTTGCACACCCTGCGGGCACACGGTTTGGACCGAGAAGCCGTGAGGCAAAGCATAGGCACCCCGAGAAAATACTGAAGGGGGGCCGAAGGCCAAGCCCATCCCCAAAGACTACCACAAGGCGGCCTTGGGGGTAGTAACCTGAGAGCACCCCAAAAGGGTGCTCTCAGGTTTGCCTCCCCTTGGGGGCCACCTCGTGGTGGCACCCAGGGGTGGGTACCTCCCTAGGCTCCCCAGTCGATAGTTAATTTTTCCCCCTTCGCCTCCACAAAGATTTGGGCGGGTTTCGAGTTCGTTTCGACTCTCGGATCGGCTTAAAACGGAAGTTTTGGAGACTTTAGTGGACTGGATTTTCAATTCTTGGAAAATCGGGAATGTTAACTAATTGTATGCGGAATTCTAATATCGTAGATTTTTTTACGTGCTTTTTGATGTGTATATGTATTGTTGAACGTCTTCTAGTCGCTATATGTCGATTAGAAGGGGTTGAATATATCTTGTGATATTCTGTGTTGCGAATGGTTCGATAGATCGTCGTGTGAATGGCCCGGTGTGAATTTAGATGTGAGATGTGAGTGAATTTTATAATTCATGTAATAATTGATGTATATGCTTTTATTGGGGTACATCCGGGTTGAGGATGATGTCACCGGCTGTATATTATTTTTCATTTCTGCATCTAGGAATGACCCGTGGAGGAGTGCACAAGCTACCGGGTTCTAGAATTTAGTGGGTGGCCATCTCGAGGAGTCAAGACTCGGGTCACCCAATTCTAAGATTGGCGGGTAGCTTGCTGCACTTGTAGGGGTCTAGGATAGTTCACACTCGGTTATTCACATGACCGTGGAGAATTGTATTTCATAAGTGGCTTGATGAAATGCAATGTTCCTATTTGATCTATTTTTCCATTCACTGTGATGTTGATATATGTGATGCTTATCATGCCTACGACGAATGGTGTTATATATAGTTATATATATATATATTTATATATATATTAATAAATGTTGTATATATTTTGCATCCGCGCTAGCCCTGCCCCCACTCTGCTGGTAGTTAAGTAACCTAACGGTGCATGACGGGACCCCGTGGCGAATGCGGATGGCATATACGTACATTCTATTTTCGTTGTTTTCTGGTGTGATAGGATTTAAATTGATGGGACCGCATTAATCCTCATTCATGCAAGATAATAAACCTAAAAAGATGTTATTAGAACAAATTGAAAAAACCACTCGGTTCTTTTCAAAACACTCGTTTAAAAGGCGGAGCTTGAACCACTCCTTTTCAAAGCTATCGTTCCTACAACGATATCAAGTTCATTACGTTCAAGGTTTTCGCAAAAACCAGTTGTAGCCCTCCGTCATTTCAAATGGGTAGCACATCGTATTTATGCTATGTTTGTTGGCATTCGTCAAGGCATAGTGAATGGTAACGGTGTGTTGATTGTTTGTAGCATAGATAGATGCATTGGTTTAGGACAGTCGTACAGCCTTGTTAGCCTTCGTCAAGGGCGGGTACGAGTGAGTCTAAATTAATCAGGACAATGACGGGAAGAATTTGACTTGCGTCTTATGATTTGTTGGCCTTCGTCAAGGTTATAAGAGTTTGGGGCAAAAACCGCATCGGGAGTTTCAAACACAAAACAAACTTGCAGATTTAGCAAACCTTTTGGAGTGTGGTGACTAGAGTGGCTTCCATCTAGATCATCACATGAAGATAGTTGGATCCTGATCACACTGATGAGTTGTCACGCCCCGCTTCCCAGAGTGCGCTACGATCGGCACGTCACAGAGCCAACCATGCTACCTGTGGCTGGGAAACATCCCTCCGCAGTCACATTACGGCTGTCTACAAGATATCAAGAACAGGAAAAATATAAAACTAACTAATACCTATCCATCTGCAAGAATAAACGAGTCAAGAAATAATATGCGGAAACACTAAATCCAATAAGCAATAGCATCTGGAAAGTACGTCCCAAATACAGGCTCACATCAGGAAATGAAAATGCTGAAAGAAAACTAAACTAACTAAACTAAACACCAATATGCTCCTCACTGTTCGGCCTGTCGGCTGAAATACTCCTGGTCGGCCTGTGAAAGAGATAAAGGATCTAGGCCATGCAAAACCCAGACGTCAGTGCGTCATAATATCAAATAATAGAATATAATCAGGAGATAACAAGATATGCAGGCATGAATTATAAACAGAATCATGAATGTAATAAGTAAATACGGATATAGAACAGTGAAGGGTATCAGTGCATGTGATATGCCGTGATCAATCTAAACTGTGCTACTGGGTTATCTATTCTAAAGTTTGTTTGAAATCAATTAGTGTACTCCTCCATGTAACTCAAAAGAATATGTCCCGTTATCCCCCAGGGCCACTGATCAGGCAGTGAGAATCTCGAATGACTCTGTCCCGTTATCCCCCGGGACCACGGATCAAGTAAGAATCACGAATGATTCTGTCCCGTTATCCCCCGCGACTACGGATCAAGTAATACCCTTTTAAGCTACACTTCAGTTACACTTTTGATTTCCCCATACCCCCAAAATTATGTGTTCAAGTCAAGTATTGATAAATCTGGAGCTAATGTCAACACAGGATAAAGCAGGTAGAGGTTTGTCTATGCAGACAACAGGATACGTCCATCGGGACAACAAGTCAGAATTGTCGGCATTAGTAACAAGATCAGGTAACAAGTCAAGCAGTGGTGTATCAAATCATGTCAGGTAGTGCACAGTGTGTCAAATGGGTTCCCAATAGTAAAATGTAGCAAGTATCGAATCACGGTAAAATACGGATGCACAAATGTCTATCAGGGATCACATCTATAACTCCATGACTACGTATGATGCACATTATCAACCATGGTGCACTAATATAAAGGTAATATAAAATAATATGATATGACATGCAACTAGATATGTAATATACAGTACGGATGCAAACGGATATTCGAAAAACTGTAAATCTATAACATAGGATGCACAATGTAATGAACATGTAATATTATTATTAATATGGATGCAAAATATGTATCATAGCATGTAGCAAGATAGACTTGCATGCAACTATATATGTAATAAATGATACGGATACGAACGGCTATCCGAAAATAGTAAAACAGTAACATGGATGTACAATGCAGTAAACATGTGATATTTTAATTCATATGCATGTAAAATATATATTATAGCATGTAGCAAGATAAACTTGCATGCAACTAGATATGTAATAAATGATACGGATACGAACGACTATCCAAAAACAGTAAAACGGTAACATGGGATGCATAACTAAACAATATGTAATATTATTATTCACATGAATGCAAAATATAGTAGAATAGCATGTAGCAAGATAAACTTGCCTGATCGGATCTCACGACGGGGTGCGTACGCTGCGTCCGACGTCGGGTAAACGTCGCAATGCATACACACGCGTACATAACTAAACTAGGTGATGCAAAAAAGTGACCACGCTGTCTGGGAACGTCCACTGGGTCGTCCGGATCGTCGACGACGGCACGGCTCCGGCGATCACCGGAAAAATACAGAATCAAGAACAAGAAGAAGAGAAGAAGAACAAGAAGAAGAAGAAGAAGTAGAAGAAGAGGCTGGTGCTCTGGGTTGGTGATTGGAGACAGAGGCGAGGCGAGGGGGTGAGGTCGACGGCGAGGCGAGCTCCGGCGAGGCAGGGCGATGAGGTGTGCAGCATCGGGTTCTTGCAGCGAGGTCGGGGTTAAGTTGCAGTGGGTGTGCAGGGGAGAAGAGGGGTCGAGGAGAAAGAGAGAGAAGAGAGGGTGGCCGTGAGGATGAGGGATCGCCGGCGGCGAGGTGGTTGCTCGGGCGAAGGTGGGTGTGTGGGTTCGGGGAGATGGGTTGTAGCGGTCGGGGAGAAAAGAAGGGGATGAGAGATTGCAGACGAGATGGAGATGACGACGGGGAGATGGGTGACGGTGACGACAACGGGGATCGGAGGTGAGGTCGGCTGAGGGTGTGGCGATGGGTATGGGTCGCGGGTTGTGCAGGGGTGAATCGGGAAGGAGGGGAGAGTTGAGGATAAGGAGGGGAAGAGAATGATGATGAGGGTCACCGACGGCGAAGGCGAAAGCAACAGCGACAGAGGAGATAGGTGAGGCGGTCGTGGTATGGGTTTCTGGGTTTGCATCGGGAAAGGAGAAGAAAGAGGTGAGCGAGGAGAGGTAGGACGGCGAGGAGGTGGTCAAGGAGACGGCGATGATGGAGGGGGCCGGCGGTGAGGCGCAAGCGGCGACGCTAGGGTTTGGGTTCGAGAAGCGAAGGCGGGAACGAGTGGAGAAGAAGACGTGAGGAAGAGAACAGGTACGTGGGGTTCTGTGGATTTATAAGTATGGGGTTCTTTTTTTTTATTTGAAAGGAATATATATAAGAAAGAGAAGAGAGATAGAGACACACACAATAGAATAAGTTAGGATTTGATTTTAAGAAATAATTAAAATATATTTGGAAATATTTTGGGTGTTAACCGCATTATAAAGACTTATATAAAAAAGAATATAATATTAATAAAATTTGAGGTTTCTGGCTAATAAAAAATACTCCAAAATACGCCCGGGTTGGGTCTAAAATTATGGTTTGAAAATACGGATAACATACGTATCAACAAAAACCAAAAATCGATGTCCGGTTAAAGAAAATGCATACCCCCAAGAACAGATACACGTAGCGTGCACGTAGCGATCCAAACGAGTCCGTTTCACCAAACGGGACGAGAACAAGATGCACGGATGCTACCACAGGGCCAGGGGTATAATGCAGGCCATGCTAGGTATTTTTAAAATATTTTATTTGACTTTATTTGTTTTATAAAAAATGCAGATGCCAGATATAATGCAAGTATGCAGTATAAACAATATGAAAGTGCACGGATTCTCATAACTAGCCGGGATAAATTATAAATAGGAATCAAGACGGGTTTCCAGCATGCGGGTCGGGTCGAATGCAAATACAGATATCAATTACACTATTCACACCCAAACAGCAATAAATCAAGAAATAGCCATAAATAAAGAAATACCCAGAAGAACTGGTATAAATGAACTAGGGTGTTACATGAGTAGGATTACTCTTGGGAGATATTTTTCACTTTGCAATTAGCCAACCTATTAGGTGTCTAGAAAGTGTTAACGGGGCTACGCCTCTACGGAAACGATATTTATTTTAATTAGGTCCATGCAAAGTACGGCAAACCTCTCTCAGAGTACCAACACCCACCTGGCTAAACGGTTAGCGAACTTGTAAAGTATAAATGATCCTGACTAATTCTCTTTTTAAGGTTTGAAAGAGAATTCGAGAAAACGGTGGGGGCCATCCTGGTTAGATAAGATAATAAACCAATCTAATCTTATAAGAGCATACGCTGAGTGTTTCTTTTCTCTCTCTGTGGCAACAACCATGACGAGACTTAAACTACTACTCGAAAAAAATACACTGACTGGGCCAAACTATAAAGATTGGCTGAGGAACGTCAATATTGCACTCACTTATGACAAAATGGCATATGTCCTCACCAGTACCGTTCCCCCTGTCTCACGGACTGATTCCACAGTTGCAAACATCAAGGTCCGTAAAACGTGGGACCTGGATTGCGAAAAAGCTAGGTGCATTGTGCTGGCTTCAATGAATAATGAACTTCAGAAGTAGCACGAGAATATGGACATCAAATCCATCTTTCTCCATTGCAAGGATTTGTGGGGAGAGCACTCTCGTATCGCAAGGTACGAGACCTCAAAGAAATTGTTCAAGATGAGATTAGCTGTTGGATATCCTGTAGGAGAACACATCCTAAAGATGACCAGTCCCATTGAAGAACTCGCAAACCTGGGATGTGTGAGTTATACATTGACTTGATTCTACAGTCTCTTCTTCACATCTTTTCTCAGTTCGTGCTGAACTTTAACATGCACGAGATGGAAACGGATTTTCCAAAGCTTCTTAACGTGTTAAGGGTAGCTGAGAGCTCCTTGAAAAAGGAGAAGACACATGTTCTTATTGTTGGAGAATCTTCCTCTTCTAAATCCAAAGTAAAAGCAAACCAAAATGAAAGGAGGTGTCAGAAAGGTGCAAGGAACGAACAATTTGGAGAGAGTAAAAGGGGGAAAGGATGAGTGCTACTACTATCACAAGAAAGAAAGGGCACTGGAAGAAGGATTGTAAGGCTTTCAAAGCCAAAGGTAAGAACACGAAGCAAGCTGATGTTTCGGCTTCAGGTGTGTTCGTGATCGAAAACTGTTTTTTTAGTTAACTCTACATCATGGGTATTAGATACCGGTTCTGGTTCTCGCATCTGTAATTCTTTGCAGGCACTGAGAAACCGTAGAGTGCTGAAGGCAGGTGATATGACCCTCAGGGTTGGCAACGAAGCAAATGTAGATACTGTTGCAGTAGAAGATTATCACCTGGGTTTAACGAGTGGACATATTTTGGTGTTGTATAGCTGTTTTTGTGTACCAAGTATGCTGTGTAATATTATATCAGTATTTTTGTTGTCTAATGAAGAATATAATTTTGCACTTGAAAGAAATGTCATGAACATTCACCTAAATCAAGAACTGATTGGGTCAGGCACACTGGATAATGGTATATACATACTCAATCAATATGAAGTTTTCAATGTCCAAAACACACTCAAAAGAAAAGCTCCAGATTCAAACCAAGTCTTCTTATGGTATTGTAGACTTTGTCATATTAATGAAACAAGGTTAAATAAATTATATAAAGATAGATATTTGGATCCGTTCGAATATGTATCATATGCAACTTGTCAATCATGTATCAAAAAAAAGATGACCAAAATTGTGTTCACAAGACACGGAGAAAGAGCCACTAAGCTATTGGGACTCATACATAGCGATGTATGTGATCTGATGTCTACACATGCACGAAGCGGTTACTCCTGCTTCATCACTTTTACTGATGATTTCTCAAGGTATGGACATGTATTCTAAATGAAACATAAATCCTATGCTTTTGAGAAATTCAATGAGTATAAGAATGAAGAGGAGAAACAAACAGGTAAAAGTATCAAGGTACTTCGATCTGATCGGGGTGAAGAATACTTAAGTACCAGTTTTCTTGAATGCTTAAAAGAGAATGGAATTCTCTCAGAGCTTACTCCTCCGTATACACCTCAGCATAACGGTGTATCAGAGAGAAGGAATCGCACGCTACTCGATATGGTGCGTTCCATGATGAGTAGTGTTGGGTTGCCACATTCCTTCCGGGGTTTTGCGCTTGAATTAGCTGCATACGTATTTAATAAGGCTCCAACTAAGTCTGTGCCTACCACTCCATATGAGATGTGGAGTGGGAAGAGACCATTTCTTAAGTATCTTAAGATATGGGGGTGTCCAGCTTTTGTCAAAAAGAAGAATCCGGACAAACTCGAGGCACGATCAATTTTATGCAAGTTTGTGGGATACCCTGAGAATTTAAGGGGATATCTTGTCTACCATACTGAAGAACAAAAGGTGTTTGTAGCTCGCCACATAAGTTTTTCAGAGAACGAATTTCTTGCAAAAGAAATTATTGGGAGCGCGGTAGAACCGGAAGAAATTCCAGAACCACAAACTACTGCTGAAGACTTGGTAGAACCTGAGATTTCAATAGAGCCCGACGAACCGACACCACTCTGCAGATCTAGCAGGCGTTCTCATCCGCCTGAGAGATATTATGGATTTCTCATAGAAGGAGATCGAGAGGATTGCATCATCAACGATGATGGGCCTACTAGTTTTCAGCAGGCTATCACGAGTAAAGACTCAGTGAAGTGGCCGGATGCTATGAGGTCCGAGATGGAATCCATGTACACCAATAAAGTATGGACTTTGAAAGTTGCTCCTCCTGGGATAAAACCCGTTGGATGCAAATGGATCTTCGAAAAGAAAATTGGTGCAAATGGACAGGTGGAAACCTATAAAGCTAGGCTTGTTGCAAAAGGTTTTCGTCAAAGACCAGGATTGGAACATGATGAAACATTTTCTCCTGTGGCTATGCTTAAATCCATTCGGATCCTACTTGCAATTGCTGCCTTCCATGACTATGATATCTGGCAGATGGACGTGAAAACTGCTTTTCTAAATGGAAATTTAGAAGAGTGTGTTCATATGCATCAGCCAGAGGGTTTTTTAGACAGTGGGAGCAGCGGAAAGGTGTATAAGTTGCTTAAATCCATTTATGAATTAAAACAAGTATCGCGGAGTTGGAACATCTGCTTTGATGAGACGGTCAAAGAATTTGAGTTTATCAAAAATGTAAATGAACCATGCATTTATAGGAAGATTGTAGGAGGAGTGGTAGTCTTCCTTGTATTATACGTGGATGACATACTTCTGATAGGAAATGACATCCCTATACTACAATCAGTCAAGCTCTTCTTGTCACAGAAGTTCTCCATGAAAGACTTGGGTGATGTCTCCTACATTGTGGAAATTAAGATCTATCGTGATAAGTCTAAAAGAATGTTGGGACTTTCACAGTCCAGGTATATTAACACCATACTAAAGAGGTTTAGTATGGAAGAATCCAAGCGTGGTAATTTACCCGCTTGTCACGGGATCACTCTCTCCAAAGAGATATCTCCAAAGACTGATGAAAAGAAGGCTCGCATTAGCATTATACCCTACGCTTCGGCGGTAGGATCTATAATATATGCGATGTTATGTATTAGACCAGACGTAGCTTACGCAGTTAGTGTGGTAAGCAGGTATCAGTCAAACCCAGGTGAGAAGTATTGGATAGCAGTAAAGAACATTCTCAAGTACCTGAAAAGGACTAAGAAGATGTTCTTGGTGTACGGTAATGGGGACCTCCAGATCAAGGCTTTTACCGACTTAGGCTTCCAAAGTGACAAGGATGACTCTAAATCCGTCTCAGGTTATGTGTTTACCCTCAATAGAGGAACGGTGTGTTGAAAGAGTTCCAAACAGGACACCGTCGCAGACTCGACGATAGAAGCTGGGTACATAGATGCTAACGATGCCGCAAAAGAGGCGGTCTGGATGAGGAAGTTCATTTCTGAACTTCAGGTAGTTTCGTCCATTGTCAATCCAATACCGTTGTATTGCGATAATAATGGGGTTGTAACTTTAGCAAAGGAACCAAGGTCCCATCAGAAATCCAGACATATCTTGAGGTGGTATCACCTGATCAGAGAGATTGTGGATCGTAAGGAGATCGAGGTTCGAAGAGTGGACACAAAAGACAACACAACGAATCTATTCACGAAGGCCTTACCTCAAGTACAGTTCGAGCAGCTGTTCGAGATATTGAGGATACGTTATGCAAATAACTAGCCCTGGTGCAATTGGGAGATTGTAGGATATATATATGCTCTAGAGGCCATTATTTGTAATGGATACTATGGATATGTATATATGTACAGGACAATCTTGCTCGAAATAATAGTATGCTATCTGATTTGCCTTTATCTTAACATGTGCATATGTTTTAATTGTTATTACGTACTACTTATACATGTTGATAAAGCCCGTAGGATTATTGATTGACTACCAGCGTTGTGATGGCGGTCATACTTATAAGGGCTGGGTAGTGTATAAGCATATCCTTAAACTGTCCCTAGTCGTAGGAATATCAAGACAGAGCATCTATATTCCAGAGTAGACTAGTGTATACGTTTTTAGACCTCGACGAGGGGAGATGGTTAGTCTCACGGTCATTGGTGTGTTTCACCTAAGATTGTATACAGGTGCTCACTGTGGGTAGGTATATTGGACGAACTCGCGGAGAACTGCTAGATGGTATTATACCTAGTGTCAGATGGCAGTTCTCATGTGGCATGTGTACAGGTAGTCTGTAGACCTAAGATCATCACTTATCTCGTGTGAATTCCCACTGTACTTTGATTACTACCCTACCACAGCTCAAAAGAGACGTGCAAATAGGTTTTAGTTGGGTACAGTTCTGAGCCACATGGAGACAGTGAATGATTGTTAGGGATTCGTCTCTCCTGGTATAGGGAGTCAATATTGCACTGTGTTTGGTTGGTCAACACCATAAGTCCCTAGCCAGGGCAATTGAGGATTACTGACAATTAGATTAGTAGTTTCTCAGATGGTCTTGAGTCATACCAACATGACTTATTGGGTTAGTAGGGGTCTGACGTAAACCACCCTCTAGACCCGGTATGTGATACTGTCAGACGAACAGACCGGACTGTACGGATATTGTCACAGTTAGACTCAGTAAGGGTTCAGATGAGTTTGCTCGTCTGTCTTCTTTTCGACAGGTACCTGGGTAGCCGTTACGTACAGCTAGTGACGCTGACACGCTTGTGGTTAAACCCATTGCCAGTGTATTATCAAGTCTTTAGAGTCTCACACAAAGGGTTTCTCTGGTTCAGGTGAAACGATGTGGAGGCCGTATGTTTATATGTGCAGAGTTCCGATTGATTACGTGTACTAGTTGCGTGGAGTTTAATCGGACGGATTTTAATACTAGCGGGCATAGGATTAAGCCGGTTTGTTAAATCAGATATTGATTTAATACTAGTATTATATTAGTAGTATCATTCTATCTCTCGGATATTCGTATTTTGATACGAATACGGGTATGTATATACAGTAAAATGTATTTTGTATTTATACAAAATACTTTCTAGAAGATGACACCTCATTATGTATATTTCTATTTATCAAAAATAGAAAATGAAGTGGAGGGGTGAGGTAGCTTCAAGCATGGCATGAAGTATGGCTTTGGTATTTCTTTATTCATTTGTGAATACTATTGAAATATGGCTTGTAATTTTAATGAAAAAAAGGCTGCATATCTTTTTCCTTAGCCATTCTTCAACTCATTCTTGCATTGCCGTTCTCTCTCCTCTCTAGTGTTCATTCTCTTACTCATCCTTTATCATTCTCATGTGTTGAGAGCCAAAGGGATTTGAGATAGAAAATTACTACTAAACATCTCCATATCATCTAAGTAAACTAGATTAGCAAACTAGTTTGCTTAGTTTGTTTCTTTTTTAACTTGGAGCTTGAATCAAGAACCTTCAGGTGGATCATCTAGGATTGAGAAGGCCGACGACTAAGCTTGATTTAGGACCGGAAATGAGCTCAAAAAGAGGAGAAAGAAGACCCGAAGAACATGAATCTCATAGGTATAAAATTCTATCATGGTAGAATAAATATCTATGTGGTTTTGCTATTAGGGCTTATGGTAGTTCTTGGATTGTGGTCTTTGTTACATGCTTCAAAATTGATTTTTGAAAATTCCGCCTCTCTACAAACCCCGTAGAGTGTGCAATTTAGACTTACAAATTTTTCCCTATATATACCTATTTAATTTATTTCATATAAAATTTTCGCTTTATATTTTATTTATTGTATTTATTTTTCCTAAACCCAAATCTATTTTAATACCCTAATAGTTTTCCCTAATTAAATACTATCTTTTCTATTTTTGTTCAAAGCCCAAATTCCTATTTCTCCAAGTCTTCTAAATCTCCCCAGGCCCCACTCAATTTCTCCTTTCCTCTTTATTCACCTTTAACCCAAACCCATACCCCAAGCCCATTAACCCAAACCCAATCACTAACCTGAGCCCTCACCTTCTCTCTCTCCCCTCTCTTTCTCTTCCTCCTCCTCCCTCTTCAAACGGTTCTTTTCCTTTCTTCATTTTTTCTTTTGAATTCTCATATCCAAACCGAAGGATCCCCTATTAACTCCCATAAATCCTATTAATCACCAAATTAATTCCTCTTTAACACTATTAATCCTCTAATCTCACTCACTCTCTCTCTAATCTCACTCACTCTCATCTCGTTCTCCCTCTCTTTTCTCTCTAAATCACCACTGCGCAACCCAACCATGCCCACCTCCGATCCGCCGGCCGATCACCCTGCAACCTTTGCTGACGAACTCGTACCACCTCCTTCGCTCCTCTGCAACCGCACCTGAGCTCCCCTTGTCCCGAACGACCTCCGGCCATCTCCTTTCTCCAAGCTCCGACCATCGATCACCGGCGGCCCCGTCCTCACTACCTGTACCACCGGCCGACCTCCGAACTCCCCACAACCAACCACCTTAGCCACTACAAGCCTCCTTGCCTCCAACCTCAATCCCACCACCATCGTTGCACCATCGAGCCCTCTTCTGTATCGCCGGCTTTCCACGTCATTGTTCACACCATAATATTGTATTATTATATTCCCCATTCTTATTCTTTTTATAAATAAACAGGTGCTTTTGACGCATGTCTGCTATATATTACAGGTTACAGGTTCTTGGAGCGAAAACAGTGAAAAAGACAAAAGACGATGCAAAAAGGGACTTTTGACCAACAAATAGAAGGATCATAGTCAAGCCTAGACGAAGAACAGTTCACAATCAACAAGGCAATACAAGGTCCAAAATGTCAAGGCGAACGGTTAAAAGACCACTACAAGTTTTCACTGAAAGATCTGGAGAAGACTCAGAAGTCAAATGGAGAAAAGAACTAAAGAAATAAAAAGCCCAAAGAACCCTGAAGCAGCCCAGAAACAATTATCATCTGAACTCATCAATGGGCCGCGGAACCGCGGCCCAAGCCTGCCATTGCCGCGGTTCCGCGGTCAGAAGAAGCCCAAAGGAAAATTATTTTTTTACCAAATTGTTGGGCGGCGCTGAATAGTCAACCTAAGGGCTATTTTTGTAATTTCAGACATGCGAATCAAATGTAACCTAGGGTTTCCTATTCTCTATAAATAGGAACTCTAAAGATTGTATTTTCTTATGCCTCCTTTTAATAATAAAATACAGATCTCTTTATGGAGAGCATCGGTGCCTCTTTTCAATTTATGAATTCAGATCTGACAACCTGCGTTGATGATTGGAGAGAGACATCTGTAAGTAGTTTTAATTAATTACTCTAGTTTAGATTTAAATTCTTTGCTCTAGGTAGATTTAATTCATTGCCGTAGATAATTGTTTAGGGTTAGCTTTGGGGAAGGCTTTTAAGAGATGAGATCTCTCATCCCTTTCTTACCCATCATATATTTGCAATAGGACTCCAAGCATACACGCACACACCGCGCCCTATGGCATCCTACCCCTCGAGGTAACGATAACACCGTAGTATAAAGTCCCGGTTGCGCGCGTTTTCCATGGAGGTTAGGGTAAGGATCTCTAAAGGAAGGACAAGAACCTAGAGGAAGGAACACCTTCCCGAATGGATCTAATCCCCTTTATTGATAATTACCATAACTCCTCTTAGATCCTAAATTGGGTATAGAAAGTATTGAGATTTACTTGCATTTCCAAACCATCCCTAAACCTAACCCTAGCAAGACTAGATCTAGATAATCGTAGTATAGAATAATTAGGTTTTTAGATTTAATAATTAATCCGAACACCCTTCGGAATTAACTCGTTAGTGCGATTAGGAAATTCACAACATCCCTGTGGACCGACCCGTACTCACCGGCTAGCTTCATGCGACGCCGTTCTTGATTGCGGTAATAGATAGTTTTTGAGAACAATCAAATGGCGTCGTTGCCGGGGATGGCGTGTTATTTCCTTTTTGCAATTTCGGGTTAATCTAAAATTAAAAAAATCTGAAAAATCCAAAAAATATAAAAATATATCATCTGTTATTCTTGGAAAGGGTATTTTGTTTGAATTTTGCAGGATCTATGCACAATTTCGGATCTGGAAATCTACAGAGAGAGAAACAGAAAACAACAGATCAGAACAGAGAGAGATTTCAAAAACGGAACAGTAGACTTTTTCTGGAGATTTGAACCCCCCAAAGTGCCGCGCTTCCGCTGCCGTAACCAGACTTAGACCGCGGAAACGCGGCCGTCTTGCTAACTCAGCGCCGTAAAAAAATTTTGGGGACTCGTGCTGACTAGACTGCCGCGAAAACGCGGCACGAACGCGTTTAGACCGCGGAAAGGCGGCGCCAATGTGACATCATCTCGTGGAATTTCCTCTGTAAGATCCCCTGTTTATTCTCTGGAAATCTAGATATATTTTTTCTGAAAAATCCCTGCAGAATTTTGTGCGCTTAAAAATATTTCCCCTTCCAAATAACAATCTTGTGCAGGATTTTTGTGCCTCGTTTAAAATAGAAATTGATTGCAAGTAATCTTTTTTGTTGCATATCTTTTCTCGAATATCTTTTTGCAACAATTTTTCCAAATAAAGAGAAAAAGAAAAAAAAGAAAATTTTTATTAGAAAACTTGCAAAATTTTGCCGCAAATAAATCCTTGCACCACCACCACTAACCTTCTTACTTTTCCCTTTCTTCTAACATGGGTACCCCACATAATAAATCACTTGCCGAACTTTGGTATCCCGAACCTAATTTTGCGTCGTACGTCAATTTGTTCTGTCAATTTAAAGACGATTCTTCCTTGCCTAAAATATCTTTGAAAGATCAAATAGAGGCATCTAGGAGAAACAATTCGACTTTTTAAACCACTTTGTGTCAACCAAGTCAAGCTTTACCGCCTCCATATGTTGATACCACTTTTTCAAGTCCTTCTGTCACTCCTAAGCCGATGTCCATTGCTGAGCATATTGCTCAATCTCGCAGCCGATCTTTCACCCCTCTCCACTCATCTAGTTCTAGGGATCCGCACGATTATTCACCTTTTTATCCACATGTTGACCCTACCCCTGTCCAACCACCCACTTCCTACCAGTCCTACCCGACTTTCCCACCTTCACTAGACATTGATTTTACACAGCCTGTTGGGAGTTTTGCATATCCACACAACTTTGAATCTGTTACCGAAACCCCCTTACCACCAAAGTCTAGTTTGGAAGAGTCGTTGGAGGGTTATATCTTAGCAACAAACAAAATGACTAGGAATGTGAAAGCGTCCGTGGCCGCCCTTATGCAACCTAGTGAACCGGTAGCTAGTTTCCCGCTAGCTTCAAATTTTTCAATGTATAAGGAGGCGGTTGGACAGAGTGAGAATGAGAGAGGATTTCCAAATCAAACCTACCCATACCCAATTGAATCCAACAACTCCAATTTTCAAACATGTGTCCAAAATGATGAGTTGTGCGACTTTGTAGTGTTTGATTTGCCAAATTGTGAAGAACCCCTTTCGAGTGAAACCGCACCTAATCCGTTTGACCTTTACACCTCCACTCTAGAACCTAAATTGATAAATATCCATGCTTTTGATGAGGTGTCTAAGAAAATTGATTTTCACTTGATTGAGGATATAGACGCCGGGAATATTTCGGATGATGAACCAGTAGATTTAATTGAAATTTTATGTCCCATTCATCATCCCGAGTCATTAGATGTTTCTCCCGAACCTCATATGCGTCTTGATTTTGATGATAATGGCATGGATGAGTTGAATTTTGAGGAGAATTATAAGGTTAGTATTGAGGAGAGTTTTGAGGATCATATTGAGGTTGAACCATTTTTGTTTGATGTGTCCGATTTTTCAATTCATCCTCTTGAACGTTTAACTAAATCACCCTCCCTCCTTTCCATCGTTCCGACCACGCTTGAAGACTGTGAGCTTGAAAAATTTTCCTTTGAATCTGACACAGCTCTCACAGCCGATAACACGTACGAGTGTTTCACTTTTTCGGACGATGTTGATGACTCACCGCCCGAATTTGAGTCTTTTACATTTTCATATGGGATTGTTGAACCATCAGACTCGGATGATTACAGTAGTTTCGAACCATTGATGGAATCTTTTAAGTTCAAGACAGTGCACTACGATGAGAATGAGACTATCCCTAATTCACTTCCTTTCGTCCTTCCTAGTGTTTCAACCGTGCAAGTGACCGTTATGCTTTCATTTCCAATACCAAGTTCGGCGTACCCATGTTTTCTTGCGAATCTTGAGGGATTTGACCCCATTTCTCGACGAGTTGATAGGTTAGCGCAATCGCTTTTAACACATCGGTCATCACAAATTGCGCTAATTTATTCACTCGATTTACACCCTCAAGATCGCGCGACCCTTCTTTCTCCTTTCCACCCTTCTTCTCCTCCACCGAGACCATATTCTACCTTTCTTCCCACACGGTCTCGTGTGTTTCTCATTTCTTTCCTCTACACCCCATTATTTCACCAACCCGGCCATTACCACGATAAGATTTTTGAATGGTTGGTGCTAACCTTTTGCTTATGTAAGGCCAAGCTTAAGTTTGGGGGGAATCTTATTGTATATATGTATATATATTTTTTGTTTTCTTTTTCTATAAAAAAAATTCAAAAAAAAATTGTAAATAAATAAACAGAAGAGCGCCGACAATTTTGACCCTCTTGGTGCAGCATGACAGTAAGGACACTGTCAAGTTTAAGTTTGGGAGTATGCTCGGTACGTCTTCTTCCTTCGCATTCATGTGTACATATTTTTGCATTTGCATACTTATTTGAAAACCCATAAAAATTAAAAAAATTCAAAAATTATAAAAATTAATGTATTCAATTTTGGCCTTATTTGACTAGAGTTTGACAAATAGGTTAACTAGGTAGGAACAACTAGATCTTAGACTTAGTAAATTAAAAACCCTAAAGATAACCTTCTTTAAAGTTTAACAGTAGAAAGTATATGTCTTTATAGTTTATTTAGAAATAGGCAAATTTTGGGTTCACTTCTTGGGCTAAGTCAAAATAAGGGAAGAGTATTGATATTTTTATTAAAGTATAAGTTTGAAAAATAATTCCTAGCTTAAGTCTAGATTCTGAAAATGTATACCCTACAATTTGCATAATCACGCATCTTGAAACTTAGAATAGTAGAAGAGACCTTGAAATGCTCTTGTTTAAAGTCCTTAGTACAATGAAAATGAAAAAAAAATATATAAGTGTGAATGAAGAATAAAAAAAATGGACACTAGTTTTTGTGATTACTTAAGGTTGCAAAAATAGAAAAATATTTAGCGAGGGTGCTTTATCACCTAGTGCTTTAGACCAACTGGTTTGGGAGTCACTGCTAAAAGCCTTGGGTGTTGCAAGACTAGGAATTACGCTTAAATATGCAAACACATCTTGTAATCGGTTGTTGGTACCTCAAGAAGTATTAATGGTCGCATGAAGGATGTGTAAGCAAATTTCATTTAAAAATTCACCAATTAATAAGTACTTTGGACAACGGACAAGAGTATGATTGCTTGATTTGAATTTCCAAGTGTAGGGGTGATTTATACACACACGTGGGGATATGTGATTGGAGTTTAGATGAGAGAAAGGAGTGATGAATAGAACTTGTATCTTTAATAGAGTTGATAAAAATTCCTAAGTGGAGATGGAACCCTAGAAGGAAAACTTAGGAAATGCCGAAAGCTAAGTAAGTCTATAAAACATATATAATCTTAAGTTAAATGATGAGGAAGTGTGAAGAATATGGGTGGATAATTTGCAAGTCGAAGATAATAGAGTTCCTTGTTAGAAACCCTAATTGGAGAATTAAAGTCGAAAAAGCCAAATTGATAGGATTTTGTGGGTAGTATCCGCTGAAAACCCTCAGGAGACAACACTCATCCTACTAGGGACACCTAGAGGTTTAACGTTTGTTGCACGAACTCAGTGCAATTGCGTTTCCCTGCGAAAGTGCGGTTAGGTTAGGTTTTATCAAGAATAAAAAATATGTTTGCTCGAGGACGAGCAAAAGATAAGTTTGGGGGTATTTGTTCACACCATAATATTGTATTATTATATTCCCCATTCTTATTCTTTTTATAAATAAACAGGTGCTTTTGACGCATGTCTGCTATATATTACAGGTTACAGGTTCTTGGAGCGAAAACAGTGAAAAAGACAAAAGACGATGCAAAAAGGGACTTTTGACCAACAAATAGAAGGATCCTAGTCAAGCCTAGAAGAATAACAGTTCATAATCAACAAGGCAATGCAAGGTCCAAAATCTCAAGGCGAACGGTTAAAAGACCACTACAAGTTTTCGCTGAAAGATCTGGAGAAGACTCAGAAGTCAAATGGAGAAAAGAACTAAAGAAATAAAAAAACCCAAAGAACCCTGAAGCAGCCCAGAAACAATTATCATCTGAACTCATCAATGGGCCGCGGAACCACGGCCCAAGCCTGCCATTGCCACGGTTCCGCGGCCAGAAGAAGCCCAAAGGAAAATTATTTTTTTACCAAATTGTTGGGCGGCGCTGAATAGTCAACCTAAGGGCTATTTTTGTAATTTCAGACATGCGAATCAAATGTAACCTAGGTTTCCTATTCTCTATAAATAGGAACTCTAAAGATTGTATTTTCTTATGCCTCCTTTTAATAATAAAATACAGATCTCTTTATGGAGAGCATCGGTGCCTCTTTTCAATTTATGAATTCAGATCTGACAACCTGCGTTGATGATTGGAGAGAGACATCTGTAAGTAGTTTTAATTAATTGCTCTAGTTTAGATTTAAATTCTTTGCCCTAGGTAGATTTAATTCATTGTCGTAGATAATTGTTTAGGGTTAGCTTTGGGGAAGGCTTTTGAGAGATGAGATCTCTCATCCCTTTCTTACCCATCATATATTTGCAATAGGACTTCATGCATACACGCACACACCGCGCCCTACGGCATCCTACCCCTCGAGGTAACGATGATACCGTAGTATAAAGGCCCGGTTGCACGCGTTTTCCATGGAGGTTAGGGTAAAGATCTCTAAAGGAAGGACAAGAACCTAGAGGAAGGAACACCTTCCCGAATGGATCTAATCCCCTTTATTGATAATTACCATAACTCCTCTTAGATCCTAAATTGGGTATAGAAAGCGTTGAGATTTACTTGCATTTCCAAACCATCCCTAAACCTAACCCTAGCAAGACTAGATCTCGATAATCATAGTATAGAATAATTAGGTTTTTAGATTTAATAATTAATCCGAACACCCTTCGGAATTAACTCGTTAGTACGATTAGGAAATTCACAACATCCCTGTGGACCGACCCGTACTCACCGGCTAGCTTCATGCGACGCCGTTCTTGATTGCGGTAATAGATAGTTTTTGACATACAAATCAGTCATCGACGACCATCGCCAGGTCCACCACCGCCTGTTTCCCTTCCTCTCCTTCCCGAGCTCATCTGAACCAAACCTTAGCCGCGCTAAGCTTGAGCCGAGGCCAAGCCTTGCTGTGTTGCGGTGTTGCCGTGTCGTAACCGTGCGATCCGTCACTGCTATCATTGATGTCGTTTCGTCAAAAGGCAAGTGGAACCCATATTCCCTTGTAAAATCATGCCACTATAGCTCATAAGATTATATGATATTGTTAGATAACTGGAGGTATATACATATGTGTGTAATCATCGTAGATATATCAATACCTATATACCGTTAAGTTTAATCAAACACTTATACCTTGAGCCATCGTGATTGGTTTTATTGGATTGAACCCATCTTGGGTTTATTGATTATATGAATGTCATTTAGGCTTTTACTTAAGTTAACTGTTTTCGATCGACACTCGTGTACACCGGTTAAGTGCTCGATGCGAAACATTAACCCCGAACTCATCTAAAATGGCGGAATCTATGACTAACAGATTCCTTTAGAGATAATGAACGACACTTAAAAAGTGGAGTAAAAAATACGGGCTTTACCACCATGGAATGACACCCACATTTAGATCTGTCAAATCTGAAACTCCTCACACACGTAACTTGTGAAAATCATAGTAAATTAGATACATACCGGAATGTTGTGTTCAAGGGCTCGTATCGAAGCTGACTCGATAACCTAGAACCCTCTGTATTTTATATTTCTATATGGCTATTACACAATGATGAAAGCTGATTGGAAGCACGGCTCTAGACTGCGGTCCAGAGCAGTACTTCTTATTGACACCTGAATCAATTTGTTTGTATGCCTCTGTATGAAAATGAAAATATGTGGAATCCTATGTCGTTGCGAATATAAACCTGTTAGATAACTACAGGTGGTGGTTCCGTTCTATTTTACTGTCGTTTGTTATTTTAACTGTATTTTAAATCGTCGATGTGTACTGCAGTTTAGTGCAGAGACAGATTGTATGCCCTAACATTAAACAGTGCATATCTCATAACATACAGTGGATATTGTGGATCCGTCTGGTGCGTTGGAAACATAATAGATAAATCTAAATATTATATAACTGTAGCAATGCCTAATTATGATCCCAACAGAGAGTAAAATGTGTTACGAAACGAACTTTCAGTTCAGAAACTGAATTTCCAGCAAAGAACACTTAAAATGGAATGACCGTAAATCGCAAACCCGAAACCCGATTGACCTGAAATTAATTTTGTTGGATTTATATTTAAGTTTAATTTCTATCTCTTTTATATCATTTTGCCTAATTACGATCTTACGATTTAATATATTTTTCTGAACTTGTATTGCACGTTGTGATTCATATCGTACATGACTTGATATGTGGCATCATTCTCGTATTTATCGGACCGTGAAACTTTTAGTGATAGCGAACATTTATAGTGATTCTTAGAGAATTTTGCATTATCGAACGTGAGTGGTATTGAATTAGTTGTGTCAAGTACGCCGGTGAAAAGTAAATGATTCGTGAAAGTGAATAGTGCAGTGAAAAGTGAATAGAAACCAGGTTATTGGTGAGTACTTATACACAGCTAGCCCCATATATATAGTTATTGAAATCTGGGGAAGCAGGGGAAATCGAAATGGAATAGAACTTGTATTTAGCGAGATTAGCGATTTAGAGGATGATTATTTGAACATCGACTCTTATATATACTTTAGGTTATGGACTTAGCGGTCCGGCTGACAGGATTATGTCCCGGACAACAGCGGGCTGTAGTCTCGAGTACACACGAGGCTCTCGTTAAATATGATCACCCTTTTCCACAATTCATTTTCAAATTGGCATAGAGACCAGTAGGAACATAGATCATATACTGCATTGATTATTGATATATTGATTACCTACATTCGTTGTCTCCACTATTATTATCTTTCATTTCATGCTTATTATATTGCTATTATATATTTGCCCATGCGTCGTCCTGACGATCTGGATATGCATGCTCAAAACTTGGAGAGGACGCCGCTTAGGTGTCAGATCTATCGTTCGAGCTCGCAGAGATTTATACAGTCGTACTTTCAGCATTTTTACTACGTTCCATAAAGCAACATTGTATTCGCACTGGGTTATTGGTTTCATTTCCAGTAGAACTATTGTAAATTGTGAACAATGAAAGCTGATATAATAAACTAGTGATGTATTTCCTTTACTTTTGTGCCGTGTTTACTAATTACGATATAATGCTAGAAGCCGAAGTGTGACTACGGCGGAATTATTTCTTGACCGTAGGAGTATGGTTGGCCTAATCGCCTATCGTATTCCGTATTTTAGAAAACGGGACGTGACAGGGACCCCTCCTGTGGTCCCATCCTTCGGAACCCCCCAAAGGGGATTCCCACTATCAAGGCCCATCCTGGGGTCCCTTCCTTCGAGACCCCCCCCCCCAAAGGGGTTCCCGCTGCTAGGACCCCGCTCCTGCGGTCCCTTCTTTCGGGATCCCCTAAAAAGGGGACCCTTGCCTCAGGACCCCCCAAAGGGGTCCCTGCTGCCTCGAGAGGCAACAAAACACTTTCTGTCTCTTTTCCTTTTTTGGGAGCCTCCCAACACACTCAAATCACTTCCCTTCACAAAAAAATTCTTCCGGGCCGAGCCTTGCTTGCCCCCTTGACACTCAGCCCGTTGACCGGGCAGCGGGACACCTATAAACTCTGCGAGGCTCTCGAAATGTTCAAAAAGGCTTAAACATTGTTTTCAAAATACACATGCACACATTTCAAAAATGAGTTCACATGATACGCATGACCCGTTAATCAGAAGTTCTCTCGCGTCAAAATGAGGGGTAATTAACGGTGGGTTTGCTCGCGGTTGCCGGAGATTGGAATGCTCATAATCAATAAACTCCTGCTTACCATTGAACATGGGGAATATGTACACGCCTAAATATGACCGCATACATCTCCAACGGGGTGACGAAAAACACTCTACGATCAAGAATCAACAACTTGGAGTCCATCTCAACGGTGATTGAAAAGTAAATATTGCTTTTATTCCTATTTGCTTAGAGACCGGAGATATTTGGAATGTATCGAGTACATCATTTAGGGTCATCGCCGATTCCACATCACTTTTTCCAAAAACAAGAATATCATCGGTATAAAGAATATGAGAAATACTAAGAGAACTCCTATCAATGTGCCAAATTTTTTGGAATCCACATTTTCTTGCAAAAGTTGAGAAAACGAAGCTATCACCAATGTGAATAAATAAGGTGAAAGAGGATCGCCTTGCCGGAGACCCGAAATTGAACCAAAATAACTATGATTAGAGCCACTCAAGTTAACTGAAAACATTGGCTTATATATGCATGCATGGATTCATTAGAGCCATATTGGAAAAAGCCTTTTAATTAACAATATGCAAAAGAAAATCTCTATTAACGGAATCAAATGCTTTGTGCAAGTCGATTTTTGCACAAAACCCTTTTTTGCATTTCGTCGGTGAAAATTATGAATCAAATCGGAAGCAAGAAGAATATTATCTTCAATACTTCGACCTTGAACGAAAGCACTTTAGGTAGAGGGAATGAGACGTGGCGTAATAGACTTGAGTCTAGATGCTAGAATTTTAGCAATAAATCTATAAATGCAATTACAAAGGGAGATTGGCCTAAGTTCGAAAAAGGAAGACGAATTTTTTACTTTTGAAATGAAAGAAATCAATGTGGAGTTAGCACATCTTGGTAGTTTGAAGGTATTAAAAAAGAAAAGAACAGTTTTAGTAACTAAACCTCCAACTATAGGCCATGTCTTTTGAAAGAAAACATTGTCGAACCCATCCGGACCGAGAGCTTTCGTAGAATTAGCATTAAAAACCACGGCTTTTATCTCTTCCGGTGTAATAGGCTTGGAAATGCCACGAATTTAAGCTTCCTCAAGTTTTGGTCCATTTTCAAGGAAAGAAAACGAGTATTGATGAGGTGGGTTAAGAAGGACTTGATAGAAGCGCACTGCTTCGGAAACAATAATAGTAGGATCGGAAGTGAATGAGCCATCGTCAAGTTGAATGGATTTAATATGATTGTTACTGTTGGATATAGTGTCCTCGAAGTCAATTATTGGATCGCGGATACGTGATTGCAATGATAGAGGAAGGACCTATACCGGTAGGACAGTCTTACTCGAGATGATAGTATGGTATCTGATTTGTCTTTATCATCATGTACATGTTGATAGAGCCCATAGGCTTCTTGCTTGACAGCCAGCAGTATGATGGCAATCATATACGTGGGGAGCTGGGGTCTATAAGCACATCCTTAATGTGTCCCTAGTCGTGGGAGTTTCGAGACTGGGAATCGATACTCCAGAGTAGACTAGTGTATATAGTTCGAGACCCCGACGAGAGGCGGTGGCCGGTCTCACAAGCCACTGGTGTCAGTTAGTTCACCTAAGATGTATACAGGTGCTCATTCGGTTATGAGTACACCGGACAGGACTCGCCGGGAACCTGCTAGTTGGTATTATACCTATTGTCATATAGCAGTTCCCAGGTGACATGTGTACAGGTTAGTCTGTCGACCTGATATCGTCATTTGTCTCGTGTGAGTTCCCACTGTGCTTTGATTACTACCCAACCACGGCTCAAAGGAGTCATGCAAACAGCTTTTAGTTGGGTACAGTCCCGAGCCACATGGAGGCAGTGAGCGGATCGTCGGAGATTCGTCTCTCCCGGTATTGGGGGTTGATGTCGCACAGTGCACGGGTGGCCATCACCAGAAATTCTTGGCCAAGGTAATCGAGAATTACTGATTCGGATCAGTAGTTTCTCAGGTGGTGATGGGCTTCATACCGACACGAATTATCGCGTTATTAGGGGTCTGACTTTATCCACCTCCCTAGACCCGATATGCGATACTCTTAGACGAACAGACCGGATTGTACGGATATTGTCACAGTTAGGCTTAGTAGGGTTTCTGGATGAGTTCGCTCGTCAGCTTCCCTTCCGATCAATACATGGGCAACCGTTACGTGCAGCTAGTACCACTGACGTGCTAGTGGTTAAATCCACAGCCAGTGTATTGATGAGTCATTAAAGCCCCCCACAGACAGTTTCCCAAGTTCGGGCAAAACGTCGTAGAGGCCGTATGGTTTTATGGCAGGGTTCGAACATACACGTGCACTTATGCATGTGTCATGGTTCGGTCAGATAATACTGGTGGGCTTTGGTTTAAGCCGGATCCTAGTATTATATTGTAGGAATATTTTTGTCTTATTACATTCGTATTCGGTCGGAATACAAATGCGGGTATATATTTACAGTTGTGAGGTAATCCTGTAATTCGTTAAAGGATTACTTTTGAAGTTACCAATTTTGTTTTCTCGGATTAAACTTTTGATTTAAAGTTTAATTAAATTGATTGTGTTGTTAATGTTTTGTGTTTGCATTAATTTAATTGGTGCATGTTTTGGTGGCAGCATGGGCAATATTTCGTTGACAATGTAGGGATGGGCATCATGGGCATAACATGGGCTTTGGGAATGAGGTGGCTTTTCTTTGTGTGTGTGAGTGAGGTTTATTGGTGATGATATTTTGGATATGGTCACCATCTTCATGGTTTGTGCTCACCCACCCTCACCACTTTGTTAAAAAACCCCAGAGAACTCCCTGGCATTGGCCGAGCACACATGAGTGTGTGTGTGCTTGATTTTTCTTAGCAATTTCCTATGCTCACTTCTCTTCTTCACCATGGCAACTTCAATTTACCTCCACCCAAATACTTGGGTGCCTTGAGACAAAATATTCTACACTCTCTCTACTTCAATTTTGGACATGTCGGCTAGCAAACTTCATGTCCGAGTTGCTTCGGTTTGAAGCGGGAGCCCGTATAAAGATTCATTGACGTAGTGCCACTTCGACGTGCGAGATCGGGGAGCGGACTTCGTCGGCGCAGCAGCGGGAGTTTGGTGCGGAGATTAAAGACCAAAGGACACGGATCAATCGGTATAATCTTTCCAAACTCTTTTACAGTTTTCTTGTTTATGGTTAATGCAACGATCTGGGTATTTGGTTGCGGTAGCGCCAGTTTTGTAAAAAGTTTTTGTTCCGCATTTGGCCTCGGATTGACGGCCGGGATGCTGCCGTAACCCAACATGGTATCAGAGCCTAACTATTAACTGTAAACTAACTTGTTTAGACAATATTAAAGTATCGGAATCGAAACAAAACCCAAACACTGCCCCTGCACATTCCAGTCTCTGTTGTTTTTAAAGTGTCTTTAAAAATTATTTAAACATGTGTGTTCCCCTCCGAAAAACGGCGCGACATGACGTCTTGCCTGAAATTCGGGGCAGATACTAATTGGTGCTATCCGTCCACCTCTCCGAAGATGCCAGGTTATTTATGGCACCGTGCATCGGAGGTTTAGACGGATGCGGCCGATGTAGCAGACTTCGTCAGATTCCCCCTCGTTTGAGGGGCTTTTGATTGTAGGGACGCTCTTCCCTGCAGGCGCAAGCCCCTGCAGTTAATTACGCTACCGCATCGCGGTAACAACTTTCTCCTTCTCCAGATGGTCACTTCGTGTCGTGTGTGTTTATTTTATGTTTTGTTGCCCGTGGATTGTTTACGGAGACCGAGTTATGTCGTCGCCCGTAGGGCGTGGACTAGTCCAAATCCGTATTATCTTAGATTTGGGTTTGGGGGTTTGGTTTGAGGATACGTTAGCCATGCTTGAGGCTAAGATCAACTCAAACGTTTGTTAAGGATACGTTAGTCTAACTTGAGACTAAGATCAACTTAACGGGATCATTTAGATCCGACAAGAGAGCATTTGGGCTCCATTGTTCCAGTTTAGGGACATAGTGGTCCATTGCATGTATGGCCATCGGGACCCGTCACCTCTCTGACGACGTTGAAGGATTACAACGACATATGTCAGAGGAGTTCAGAGATGTACCCTCGAACCAGAGTTAATTGGGGGGATTCATAGTCCAGTTTGTTTGAAGGTTTAAGGATACGTTAGCCATATTTGAGGCTAAGATCAACTTAAACGGGACCGTTTAGATCCGACAAAAGAGCATGCGTGGCTCTATTGTTCCAGTTTAGGGACATGGTGGTCCATTGCTAGTTTAAGGACATTGCGGTCCATGGGTAGTTTAAGGACATTGCGGTCCATTGTTAGTTTTAAGACATCTCGGTCAAGGTTAAGGACGTCGTAGTCCATGGGTTTAAGGACCCCACAGTCCATTGTTAGTTTTAAGACATCTCGGTCAAGGTTAAGGACGTCGTAGTCCATGGGTTTAAGGACCCCACAGTCCATTGTTAATGCGTGGTCATCGGGACTCGTCACCTCTTTGAAGACGTTGAGGGATTACGACGCCAAGTATCAAAGGAGTGAAGAGATGTACCCTGGAACCGGAGTGGATTAAATAGTCTTTGGCCCAATTTAGGATCAAGACCAATTAATTATGTTATGAGCCCATTAGCCCAGTTAATTACAAATTGAGGACTTATGGCCATCTTGGGCTAAGTCCAATCAGGTCTGGAATGTTGGCTTCCTGTTGGTCCCTTGAAGGAGAGGCTTTACCTCTATCCATTCGGTCAATTGGGCCAGTGTCTAGTGTTAAACACTAAAGACCAATCAGCGTTGAACACTGGGAATGAGATTGATAAGTTAGTGTTTAACACTAAAAGATAGTTGGTGTTAAACACCAGCAACAAGGCTTTCAAATGAGTGTTAAACACTAAGGTAACAGATCAGTGTTAAACACTAAAACAGATCAGTGTTAAACACTGGCAACAGAGATCTCAAATTAGTGTTAAACACTAAGGTAATCAGTGTTGAACACTGCAAATAAAGTTCTTTGCTTAGTGTTGAACACTAAGGCCAATCAATGTTTTAACACTGAATTCAGGGGTTCTGTTTTAGTGTTAAACGCTAAGGCAAGAGGGGTCACGTGGCAACACGTGAGAGCGCCCTCCCTTCATTTGTTCTTCTGAGACTATTGCATCTTTTAGAGCATCACGTGCCATCACGTGACGGGTGTTTAAATGGAGTATGTTAAAGCCTCTGCCAAGGGTCGCGTGGGTCACGTGAGGCACTGCCTCAAAGGGGCTTTTCTGTGGATCTTTTTGGGGGTCACGTGGTGACACATGACCCTGCCTCTATGTATGTTTTTTAGAAGATCTGTTAATCCCTTTCAGGAATTAAATTCCTCGTAGGGTTGAACCCTGACAATAATTTCAGAGGAATTAAATTCCTACTTCCTTTTGAAGATTTATATTCTGGGATAGAGTTGAACTCTGAATTTTCTGTAGGAATTAAATTCCTCATATATGTGAAGAACTGAATAGGGTTAAACCCTAATAAAAGCTTTAAGGAATTAAACTCCCATTCTCTGTTAAGGAATTATGATTAAGGGAATTGAATTCCCGTTGTTTCAACAGAACTCAGTTCTTAATTAGGGTTAAACCCTGTTTCTTTTTATTCTGAAGGAATTAAATTCCCATAACATAGGGTCAAGCCCTAATTTTATTTTAAAGGAATTAAATTCCTATAGTTCTGTGATAATTAAATTCTCGTGCTTCCATTCCCTCTCTATGCTTTGGATCTGCATGGCAGGATCTCAACCCATTGAGAATTAAATTCTCAACTTCGAGGGGAGATGTGCACTTTACAGATCCTCTATCAAAGAGAGAAGAAATAAGTCCTTCTGTTTTAGATCAGAGTTAAACTCTGTTGAGAATTAAATTCTCTTTTCTTTCAATGAAACCTTCCCTTTCTTACCTAGGGTTTTCTTTGCAGAAGATCCAAATTCCTCTAAAGTATCAAGGCTCTCTTTCTTCTTTTTTTCTCTGCACATATCTCTTTTTTGTATGTCTCTTGGCTCCTATTTATAGGAGAAGCAGCCGAGTCAATTAGTTTTTGGTGAATCTTCATTGAGAGATTTGATTTGCATCCATCATTCGTTTTGGACCTTTGGATTATTAGGTGAATTTTATTCACCATTCGATTTCAAATCCAGGGATTCTCCTTTGTTATTTCTGTTAGATTTGAAGGGGAAATCTTTCCGAATTCGAGATTTTCCCATAGATAGACGATATTTAATCACCTCTGAATCTTTAATTCAATCGGTTGCTTTTGGAAAGATTTGAGAGGTCTTTCTCAGAATTTAATTCTGTTAACAAATGGGCTTTGAGGTCGGTCACGTGTGGCCACGTGACCCTTGGTCACGTGTGGGCACGTGACCCCCTTGGAACGAGCCTTCTTCCTTCTTTTTACGCTCTGTCTTCTGGTTGCTGCTTAGCTATCACGTGCCACCACGTGACAACTGGTCACGTGTGAGCACGTGACCCTGGCATGGAGCCTTCTTCTTGATTTAACCGGAGAATGAGTCTGATGTTTTGAGTGTCACGTGCCAACACGTGACCCTGGTCACGTGGGAGCATGTGACCCTGGTCACGTGGGAGCACGTGACCTCTTCTGAAGCCTTTTTCTTGATTTGCTCAGGGAACCGTTG
Source organism: Agapanthus africanus (assembly GCA_030015575.1). NCBI lineage: Eukaryota > Viridiplantae > Streptophyta > Magnoliopsida > Asparagales > Amaryllidaceae > Agapanthus > Agapanthus africanus. Next base: position 613,149,340 of record JASDDO010000022.1, read on the forward strand.
GGTCTTTGCCGCTGCTTTTAAATGTCACGTGCCGACACGTGACCCAGGTCATGTGGGAGCACGTGACCCTTTCTGAAGCCCCTTTCTTTGATGTAGTTGGGAAACTGAACTTGTCTTGCCGATACTTTTAGGTGTCACGTGCCCACACGTGACTGCTGGTCACGTGTAAGCACGTGACCCTTTTCTGAAGCCTTTTCCACAAGCTTTTCTGATTTTAAATCAGGAAACAATGTGCAAAAGACTACTGACATGACCACAAGACCACACCCCAAAAACGAGACCCCTTCGCCTGAATTTAGTCGAGCCCCAGGCTAGAATTTCCGAGGTCGCCGGCCTATTAAGGGCTTCAGGGTTTGGTTTTTGGGGTGTGGTTTGGTCTCTGTAATTTTGGTGCAGTGGTATTGTTTGTTAAGCCCAGTTTGGATAAAGTTTTATCAGTTTGTTTGAGGCTATTCGGGGGTAATTTCGAAGTCGATATTTTTTAATACTGTTTAAAGTTAGCAGTATATTACATTTCTATCGGTGACCGTGAATGTCATTTGATCGGTAAATCTTGTCTAATCGCTATAGTCCTTTTAGACGGATTCACGAACGTGACGTTCACGTTTGATGTTCTATGTTGTGCTGTGATGTTGCGGATTTGTCGTGGTGGATAGCTTACGTGCAATGGTAGTGCAGTTTGGTTGTATTTGTACATTTGATATCACGGGGCGAGCGTCCGACATGTGGACTGCCATCACTGCCTGTTTGTATATTATTCTTTTGGGGCACGACCGGGTTGAGGTCGATGTACCCGTTGTATATATTTTCTTTTCTGCACTAGGATTACCCCGCAGTGGGGTGCACAGATAGCCGGGTTCTAGAGGGCAACGAGCCCGCATCTCATGGCGTTGAGACGGAGGGGGCTTCACTCTAGAATTGGCGGGCTATTCGCCGCACTCGTAGGGGGTACAAGCTGACCCAAGGAGGGGTGCTCGAGTTACTGGATTCCGTAAAGTGTTGGGTGGTCCATTCACTTTGCTGAAGGGGGCTGCCTCGCTTCTGGTTTTGGCGGGTAACTTTCCGTGCTCGTAGGGGTCTAGGTTTTCATTGCACAGGCTATCCACACGACCAGGAGAACGTCGGGTTTCACTTGCAGCTTAAAGAAAATCCGGGGATCCCAGATTATCTGTATTGTTCTATGATGCTTATTACTTTTCTGTGATGTTGCATTTATCATGCCTGGAGCGATTATTATATATTGATATATATACTAGTAGATATTGTATATGTTTTGCACCCGCGCTAGTCCAGTCCCCGCTCTGTCGTTAGTTAAGTAACCTAACGGGTGATGACGGGACCCAGTGACGAATGCGGATGGCATATAAGTACATCACATATTTTCGTTCTTTTCTGGTGTGATTAATTGATGGGACTACGTTGATTCTTATCAATGCAAGGATAAAACAAACCTATTTGATTTTGTTGGAACCAATTTTTCTAAAACTGTTATTACAAGGACGTTTCATTTTGCTTTGCACAGTGGTATTCGGTTTGGAATATCCTGCACCTCATTCGACGTGGCAAGGGCCGAGATCCTTTCATCGGGAGTGACCCCTTGGGCAGAAGTTTGCGTCAGGGTAATAACTTCACTATAGTCGATTACTTTTTGCTTTGCATCGTGGTATTCAGTTTGGAATTTCCTGCACCTCATTCTACGGGGAAAGAGCCGAGATCCCTTCACCGGGAGTGACCTCTTTAGCAAAGGTTTTCGCCACTATATTTTTGTAAAACCACTTGGATTCCTTCAACGATATCAAGTTCATTACGCTAAAGGTTTTTCGCCAAAAACCAGCCGTAGCCCTCCGTCGTTTCTTACAAGTAATGCTTAGTATTCGTGCTGCATTTGTTGACTCCGTCAAGGCATAGTGTACGGTAGCTAAGTGGTGCTTGTTTGTTGCATGAATATGCGATTGGTTAGGACAGTCGTGCGGCCTTGTTGACTCCGTCAATGGCACATACGAGTGGGTTTAATGCAATCAAGATAATAACGGGTTGAACTTGACTAGGACTCTTTGATTTGTTGACTCCGTCAAGATCACTTGGGTCCTATGGGTAAAAAATCATATCGGGAATTTCAAACATACAGGAAACTTGCCAGCCTTGCGCATACCTTCTGGAGTGTGGTGACTTGAGTGGCTTCTGATTGTAAGGATATGTGCATGTTCAAGTTTAGTTTAAATACCGCAATCAAGACGGTTTCGCTTGTAGCTAGCCGGTTGAGTACGGGTCGTCCGCAGGGAGATGGGAGTCTTTTTCAAAGTGTTTTAACGAGTTAAGTCCGGTTTTCAGATTTTGTTGGATTATCTAAGTGTTGAGTTGATATTTAAAGAGAGCTTGTTAGGGTTAGGATTAGGTTAGTTTGAGTTAGGAGTCTCCACATCTTTCGTTGCCCCACTTAATATCGGTGTTACGGTAATCGGCAACAACGGGGATTAGCACGACTAGGAAGGAACTTGCGAGTATAAGCTAGGCTTTCCAACGCATAGTCCTTCCTTTTGGTGCTTGTCCGTCCGTTCTTGGCTCTTATCCATAACCTCCGGTTAATTCAACCACAACCGGTCTCACTACGGAATCACCGCTATCATGTAGGATAGGGTGCCATAAGGAGCGGATTGTGGTTCAATTAACGGGAGTTGATTTAAGTTGTTGGGTAAGGAAAGAGTGAGAGAGATTTCCTTCTCTCAAACTTCCCTTATCCTACCCTAACAAGTATAGAACTACTCACACTTCATAATACGGAAAAATAAAACAAACAAAAGAGGAAGATAGAAAGAAGGAGACTAGAAGGATACGACTAACTATTTGCGACCTCACCTTGGCGAGGATCAAGCGTAAGTATCATTGTCATATGTAAGGATAAAGAAAAAGAAAGAAGAAAGAAACAACAAGGAAATAACAACAACTACTTAACGAATTTAAAGTTACAACAATTATAACAAAAGTAAGACAAGCATGATAATAAAATGGTCTTCTTTATTCATCACTCTTCACTCAAAAGCTCACTTACAAGTTTAATGGAGAAGAGGTGAGAAGAGGAAGAAGAACATGTAACTAAAACCTAGCAAAAAGAAATACAAGACTTGGACCCTTCCTTCACAGAATTCTGGGGTATTTATAGGCTGGAAAATGAGAATCTAGGGCAACCATACGGGCCCATATGAAAAGACCAAAGTGCCCCTGCAAAATCTCCAGTTTTGGCGCCAACATGGCCGCGGAACCGCGGCCTGGACCCTCCTTTTGGCCGCGGAACCGCGGCCGTATGGTGGAGTTGAGCTATGTTCTTTTAGGTGCTAGCCTGGGTTTCTGTGCACTTTTTTCTGGTATATGTATTTTCTCATAATTGCATCACGAATTTTCCAGAATTTCTGTTGAGGGAAAGGTGGACTTTTTTGTCAAGATTTTGTCATGATTGCCTCGAGCTCCGCGTAGATCTCTTGGATTTTGTGCTACCATTGAGCCTTGTGCATGAGAGTGACATTGATTTGATGTTTTGTCTTCCTAAACTGGTATCTGGCAACATACGGATGAAGAGCGGAGACCGTGTTTTTATCTGTGGTTGGCAGGAACCGGATTTTGTCGTGTTTTCATGAATTTCTCCGTTTGAGAACCGGGAACCTGTATCCTGCAATTGACTAGCAAACACGGCTCAAGAATATCTACGGATATGCAATGTGATAAAAATTGGGCGGTATGAAAATGCAAAAATCTGATATGAACAGCTTCCATCAAGTTATCATGCGATGATAGTTGGATCCCAATTCCCACCGATGAGTAGGATTACTTCTCGGGTGATTCCGACTAATTCTCCTTTTAGGTTTGGAGGAGAATTTGAGGATACAGTGGGAGACATTCAGGTTAGAGTGCACGCAGAGTGTTTCCTTTCTCTCTCTCTTTGACTGCGACCATGACCCGACCCTAGACTATAACTCAATGACCAAGTTAACCGAACTTTCTTAAAACACTGGTTTTTGGATTGTCTGAGTTGCATACATCATTGCCACTCCTTCTTTTACCCTTTGCATTTCTCCAGAACACCCCGTATTACTACGAACATCCACTTCCATTGGATAAATCCATCGTATGGTTATATACGAACTCGAAAGAACTTGTTCCAGATTCGAGGATGGATTCTGATTCTAAAGAGATTGAATATGATTATTCAGTTGTCTTTTCCTTTTATCTTCTCTCAGGTTGTGAATACTCCTAAGATTAGGAGAGTACACCTATTATGCTTATTGGATAGTCTTTTTTCAAACCATAGGCAGGTGACGAAAGGTAGGGAATGAAGAAAACCAATGTAACGTTTTGAAAATCGTTTCGGTGAAATTTCGGAAAAATCGGTAAAATAAGGGGGGTTTCCGTAAAAACTCAAAATATAAATATCTTTTAATATAAAATTAAATATATATATATTCTAGCTATATAATTGCTAGTATTTGGTGTTTATTGAGCCACTGGTAAAATTTCTAATTTTCTGAAAAATTTTCCGAAATTTATTATTTTAATATTATTTTAAGCCGTCACTAATACATTTAATTAGGGAAAATTACAACTTGGAATGGGTTGAAACAAATTTTGTGCCTCATGACATATTAAACCAACATTTAACATGTGGTTTTTGAAATGAAAATAAGTTGTTAAGATGGTTTTAGAAAATATATAATATAAAGGAAAAAATGAGGGAAATAAACTAAATAGAATGAAACTTGAGGGGTTTTATTTGTCACAAAATTTCCACACACACCCACACAAACCCAATTTCCCCTCCTTGGCCGAATTCTAGCAGCCCACATTCCCCCATTTCCCCCACTTAATGAAACTAAAGTCAAGGCAAACAAGAAAAGGGGAAAAGAAAACAATAAAGGTTGAAGTATGGACCTTGTTGACTTTTTTGCATTTTGGTCACTCATTCAACTCGCTATCTCTCTCTCTCCCCCCTCACTCATTGTAGCCGAGCCCCTCTTCCCCATTCAGCAGCAGCCCCTCCCAAATCCCCTCTCAATTCTCATCAAAAAATTCACCAAAAATGTTTCAAGTCCACACAAAAATCAAAGCTAAATTCAATTCCAACACTTACCCTTTATTCATTAGCCAAACTAGTATGGATCTTGTAGCAAGGAGGCATCTTTGGGAGGCTGGGTTGCATGCTTGATTCAAGTTTTGTTGAGGTAAATCCTAACCCTAGTGTTTAATGGTTGGTTTAATGCTTTGGGATCAACTTAATTAGGTGTTTAATTAGGTTAAATTGCTAGTTTGGAAAATTAAAAAGTAAGGGTTTGAATTCAAATATGTTTGTTGTCACTTGTTTAGGTTTGCAAGGTGTAGTTTGGCATGTGAAGACATGGAAAACCTAATCTAGTTGCTAATTACAATTGTTAGATGTAAAATGTCCAAATTTAGCTTTTTTTTATGCAAACTAGGTTTTAGTGAAATACATATATAATTGAGATTAAAATCTAATTAAGTTTTTCATGACATTATTAACATTTTAATTTGTTGTTTAGCAACTTAGATCATGCTAATCCAAGCTAAATTGTTGTTTGTGCATTTTTGCTATAAAATTGTTAAAATTGGATAAATTGTAAACTAGAATTTTGGGGTTAATGAAATTTAATGAGATTAAATTGTGGAAATGGTTTTTATGGCTTATTTAAGATGTTTAATAAGTATTATTGCCACTAGAATTGTTAAAACATCAAGTCTTGTACAAAAACGGTAAACCTTGCTTGCTAGGTTTTCGGAAAAATAGCTTTTAAAGTGAGTTTGGGGTTTTTGTGAATTTTAACCTATTTCATATTATAATTAGTGTTTGTGAATGTGCAAATGAGTGTGTTTGGGTTTTTCTCGATGGTTTGACGTTTGTACATCGACATCGAGGGTTGGTTTGGCTATTCTTGCATGCGTAGACGATAGGTTTTGACCTATACGTGATACGCGTGCCGAATTGGTTTTCGTATACCGTTTTGATTTCGGATTTGGTTTTTATGCGTTACGATACGTGGTGACATGTAGGTACCCCAGGTGGACTTCGAGACGACAAGCAAGCGCGTGGCGACGTCGGCACCGGCGAGCGTAGATCAGGTGAGTAGATTTATATCTACGGGGAGAAGTCGGGTGGATGGCGTATAGCACCCCCGCAAAGTTGTGAGGAATGAGGTGATATGGTAACGATATACTTTTATATATTATTATGTGATATGAACACCTAGTAAGAGAATCCTTAGGAGTTTATGGGTTTAGGGTTTGCGAGAATTGAAGAAAGGACTTTAGGGGTTTTCTTAGTCACGAAACCCTAAAGTAAGGATTTGCATACACGCACACATATACACTTGCATATATCATTTTCTTGTGCGTATTTGGTAATGTGTATATATGTATATACGCATGGGTATGGGACTATTCATATATACATTCATATACGCATGAGTGTTAAGGATATTATATGATATTTGGAGATGAGTCGATGAGATTGGGCTTGAGGCCATGAGATCGGTGATGTGATATGGTCCGTATTTAAGATACGACATGATATTTTAGCGGGTTCTTTAAGCGTGGTGTTTTCATACACACGCATGTATTTCATAGATGGTATCAGTATTGTATTAGACGTAGATCAGTACCCCGATCATGATATTTGATAAAGAGGATATCAGATGATTAATGTGATAGATGCGACATTTGACCCGTACCCAGATTTGGGAGGCCGTACGACGGATTTACCGTACGAGCTATATATTGACGATAGATCCGCACTCTTGATTCGAGAATGTCATATGATATGTTGTATCGTGCATGATATTATTGAGGCGGGATCACCGACTATTATGCATATTTATATATATTGACTCAGATTTAGGTGGTTTCCATACCCCTTTCGATTGGTTGTTAGTTAGACATGTAGTTTACCTAGTAGATGTTAGACTGGACCCGAGTCATACCTATTTCCAAAATCGACGAATCGTGAGAATTTTAAAGACATACCAAGGGATACTACGGATATTTTAAAAGACATATCATTTCTTAAAAAAAACACCGTAGTCCTTATTTTCAAACACCACGATTCGTACTATTTCAAACGGCAAAACAGTATATCACATGTATAGTAAGGTAGATTCCTTGTTGTTATGTTATTATTCATGTTCCGCATATTATTGTTGTATTTACTATTCATTTTCCTTATTATGTTGTTATCGCCTCATTGCATGTTATTGTGTACGTAGTAATTATGAAACCATGCTGTTAGGACACCAGCACCATTACCGATGACGCGTATGCTCCACGTACACTAGCTTGCCGGCTCACACACATCTTCATCGGTAATTGCCATGTCACGTACACTTTAAAAAATACCATTTCAGTGACATAGCTTGCTAGCTGATAGTTGTAATATGTTATAGTTTCCATATGCTAGTTTAATTACTGCATTCATCGCATGATATAAGATGCATCCATATAGTCATTGGTTATGTAGTATTATGGAGATTTATGCCGGTATTCACTGTTTATTGGTATCATAATTTTGATGATTTCGGATTTACATGAGATTTCTGGATTTGGGGGGAAACCGCAAGAATTTAATAAAATCTTAGTATCATCATTTTAAAAATGCAAATTGCGGTTTTCTCGTGATGTATGAGTGTCCACCATGATGTTTTCTCGGTTCTGAGATGGTTTTCGAGACCCGATTCGAGAAGTTGGATGAACCATCTGCGGGTACATGGTGGACCCGGTATGATACCCCGGGGCAAGAAGTTCGAGGAGTAGACGATGAGCCTGGCAGGGGCAGACTACCTACCGGTGATTTTACCTGGCGCAGCGGATATCCGGAGAATACCGTTCGTGGCCGTAAGATTGATGTTATGGGCTGATCAGTTCTGCCGGAGCCCGAGGGCCGATCCCGCAGATGATACGGATGCCTGAGATATTGAAAATTGAGATTTTGAGATTTGAGATTTGAGATATTTAGATACTGAGACTTATGTTTTGTGTCGATGCTTGACACTGATTTCTCTGTTGCGTTCATTGATGATATGTGATTGACATACATATAGAAATCTCATTGATTAAAGAAAACAGTTGTCTCACTCATGATATATTCTGTTTCCATTCGTAATGCATTCATACATCATATGTCTGATATGTTGCTATCTGAGGCACTGACACGAGCAGGTAGTATTATATTATACATAGCAGGACCATGATTTTTGTTTGAGGATAGTACCTGATATGACCTAGGATAGCGTTATGCATGCGATTTCTACTCGTAGATGTTTTCTACTCACGAGTTGGCAATTCACCCCCGTTGTGCCACAGTTCCTTGCAGGTTTTGCCGTACAGGTTCTTTGCGGCTTTGCTGGCACACTATTCTTTCCGGGTGATTGCTTTGGCAGGTGGGTTCTTTGCATCAGGACCACCATTGTTTATTATTATTTCAGTTGTATCTAGAAACTCCATCTACCAGATTGTATATTTGAGAGAGATAGAAAACCAGACCTGTTATTCTTTCGACCTTAGAGTCGCACGTTGTATTATTATGTTTTTCATGTTGTTTTGAGTTTCTTTTGAGTTTTAATCCTCGTCCTTGGCGTTGTATATTATATTGTTTGTGTGGTTGTGGCCGTCGATTGACGAAGAGCTAGCTCCCGCTTGGGGATGCCTTTTTGTTTAATTTCGTATATTATTCATGTTGTATCCCGTTTGGGGCCAGTATTTACAAAGGAGACTCTGCCGAAATTTTCAGAAAATACTTGAGATTTTAAAAATACATATTTCGGCCTATGTTGTTAAAACTACTTACTTTAAATTGGTTTTTCCTTCACTCTACTGCTTCTTTGGTTTTGATTTCTGGGTTTTTGGCTTACTTAGATTACGCACGCCTCGAGACGTTCGTAATTTAAGTGTCGGTCATGTTCCGTACCTTTCGGGTCATGACAAAGTTGGTATCAGAGCATTAGGTTTTACCTTCGGAGTGTAGGATGACCCTTGGTTGATGGAGTAGGTAGCTTGAGTAGAGTGGCGTACCGTACGTATGTTCCGCGGCATATTACGATACGATACTCCGCTTAAGAAGCCTTAGGATTTACATTTTATTGCCCAGTATTATATTCATTACTATGATCTAGCCTCATCAGTACCAGTTTATGGTTTTGTTATCGCGGTGGTACCGGCGTGGAGAGCTACGGCTAGAGTTGCGGTCAGCATGAGCTCGTCATGGACGAGGACTGACCAGAGCGTGATTTCAGGGGCATATGATTGCATAGAGGCGTTGTTTTATTGTGTTTTCGCGCCACGAGCGTTTGATGGATCGCTTTTACGAGATTTCTCGGACGTGCAGATCAGCACCAGAGGATTGGGCCACTTCAAGAGGCCAGCCAGATTGTGATGACCGTCAGAGCACAGATTATTTTGATGATTGAGGCACTGTTCAGCATGCGGACGAATGAGCCAGTGATTTTGGCGAATGAAAAGATGTCGCCCCCAAATGTTTGAAGCTAATGCCGCACAAGTTATACTTTGAGATATGATAGGAGATTGCTAGTCACAAGAGATGAAAGATTAGGACATATGATTCATTGCCTACCCCAATGCGAGGTCATCAGATTGATTGATTCCAGCTAGAGACGACTTCACGCAGATACGTTGAGAGTCGATAGAGACGATCGAATGTCAGGAACCCATTTTCCAAGTTTAAAGTATTCGGAAAACAATGCAAGCAATTCTACGGACCCTCTAGAAGAATGAAACCCTAACTCGATTTAATGACCATGGAACGCCGGTGAACCTTAGGGTTTGCGGCAGTTTAGCGGTGTCATTAGTGAGGCTTGGGTCTGCCCTTCTACGGTTGGTCCATAGGTGTTGTGGCATATATTCGATACTATTAAACTGTACCCAAGATGTTGAGCTCTTGGGGGATTATGAGATTTTGACAAATCGATCGGATGGTTCGACTTCATTCGGATATCAGGTGATGGGATGCACTGCTTGGGAGGCTCCAGATACGAGTATAGCCATTGGAGCGCAGTCCATGCAGCCACGAAGAGACGAGTCCGAAGCAGTCGACATTTGAGAAAAGTGGAGTACGAGGTTCGTACGAGATCTTGATGAGGTGACGTTCCACTCCGCCGACATCAGAGATGTGATTCGCATGCAGAGGTGTTGTATATGAATATATCTTCCAGAAGGAGTCGTGATGAGTATGCAGCCGTTCCGGAACAAGAAATAAATATAGTAAAAGGATGATAACTTCCGGACAGTGCGGCAGAAACGAGACTTGGGAGAGACTCCGACAGAATCATTCTGGAAATGCTAAACGAGAAGAGCTGGACCCAGGAGCGGTCATATGACGCACACCCAGTAGGCCAGAGATCTTTAGAGGATGTGTCAGAGCGGACTGTTCCGTTATCGTTTCTATATTGGACCGTTGAGCCGAGGAGCTATATACTTAGCAATCTGCAGTGAGAGACGAGAGCCTAAGGGCACTAGGTGACATGCCATGATCAGAAGTCAAGTAGATATCTTGCTCTGCTAGCATTGGATCTACCGACACCTTCTCGACTGTGAAGGGCGGAAATATCGACGACGGTATTTATGATTTGTGATTTGTGATTGACTATCACGTATTCGTCACTTTGGATTTCAGTATTTTTGGGTGATTTATTTTATGATTGAGTTTTGATGACCGAGTTTCATGATATTTGATTTCATGCCTAGGGCATGTAAATGATTTGACTTATGCTTTCGGTATAATTTTCATGCACTTCTAGTATTTGACTGCTTTTGTGCACGCCGATGCACAGGATGGTGAGATTTTATACCACGGTATACCTGATTGGGATTTTGATTGAAATCTGTTGTATACCGTCGATTTCGATTGTGATATTCGATATTCGTTTTAGTGCACATTGTGCACTTGATTGGGTTTTGCGCATACTTAAAGCGCTTGATGCGATTTAGGTGCACACCGGATGCACTAAATCGAGATTCTTCGTGCATATCAGATGCACCTGGTTTTGCTGTCAGGCACACACGTTGCCCTTGACAGGTGTTTTCGTGCACACCCGTTGTACTTAGATTTGGTTTTGTGCACATGTATGGCACATTCATGGATTTCGATTTCCGTGCGCACCAGACGCACGTGGCTTTCATATATATATGTGGGATTGATTTCTTTTGGAGAAGTATATTTTATGATACTTACTATTTAGTTTAGTACTGAGCAGGACTAGTCAGAGGACAGTTCCTGAGTATATTTTTGCATGCATGGATGGTTATCGAAAGGATTTCCAAAGATGAGTTATAGTCTCAGTATTTACCTACGTGTCCGAGATGACACGAAGCATTTTATAAAGAAAACCCTTCTAAAATTGTTTTCAAAACGGCGGAACGTGCATATTAAACAAAGGATATATATATATATATATATATATATAGTTATTTTCTTACAATAGACGTTCGCCACTGTGCAGTGTTGCGAACATCGCACAGCGATTTGAAAAGAGTTTGGCATGCATTGCTTCCAGATGTTTTAATGATGTATGTCATGTTGGTTTTCGTACTGGATATTGACATTGATGTCTTTCCCATGATTCCGATGATTGCGGGATACTGGATGGAGTTTTGATTTTGAGTTATATGCTCATTCTTCATGCGCATGCATTGCGCTACGATGTGTTTTATGTATTTATGATTTCGGAGCCCCGACGACTTGATGGTTTTGCTTAAATGTTTTAGTATTTGGGAGGGAGTTTTAATTTAAATTCGGGACCGAATTTCTATAAGGGGGGAAGATTGTAACGTTTTGAAAATCATTTCGGTGAAATTTCAGAAAAATCGGTAAAATAAGGGGGTTTTCCGTAAAAATTCAAAATATAAATATCTTTTAATATAAAATTAAATATATATATTCTAGTTATATAATTGCTAGTATTTGGTGTTTATTGAGCCACTGGTAAAATTTTTAATTTTCTGAAAATTTTTCCGAAATTAATTATTTTAATATTATTTTAAGCTGTCACTAATACATTTAATTAGGGAAAATTACAACTTGGAATGGGTTGAAACAAATTTTGTGCCTCATGACATATTAAACCAACATTTAACATGTGGTTTTTGAAATGAAAATAAGTTGTTAAGATGGTTTTAGAAAATATATAATATAAAGGCAAAAATGAGGGAAATAAATTAAATAGAATGAAACTTGAGGGGTTTTATTTGTCACAAAATTTCCACACACACCCACACAAACCCAATTTCCCCTCCTTGGCCGAATTCTAGCAGCCCACACATTCCCCCATTTCCCCACTTAATGAAACTAAAGTCAAGGCAAACAAGAAAAGGGGAAAAGAAAATAATAAAGGTTGAAGTATGGACCTTGTTGACTTTTTTGCATTTTTGGTCACTCATTCAACTCTCTCTCTCTCTCTCTCTCTCCCCCCCCCCCCCCCTCATTGTAGCCGAGCCCCCCTTTCCCCATTCAGCAGCAACCCCTCCCAAATCCCCTCTCAATTCTCATCAAAAAATTCACTAAAAATGTTTCAAGTCCACACAAAAATCAAAGCTAAATTCAATTCCAACACTTACCCTTTATTCATTAGCCAAACTAGCATGGATCTTGTAGCAAGGAGGCATCTTTGGGAGGCTAGGTTGCATGCTTGATTCAAGTTTTGTTGAGGTAAATCCTAACCCCAGTGTTTAATGGTTGGTTTAATGCTTTGGGATCAACTTAATTAGGTGTTTAATTAGGTTAAATTGCTAGTTTGGAAAATTGAAAAGTTAGGGTTTGAATTCAAATATGGTTGTTGTCACTTGTTTAGGTTTGCAAGGTGTAGTTTGGCATGTGAAGACATGGAAAACCTAATCTAGTTGCTAATTACAATTGTTAGATGTAAAATATCCAAATTTAGCTTTTTTTTATGCAAACTAGGTTTTAGTGAAACACATATATAATTGAGATTAAAATCTAATTAAGTTTTTCATGACATTATTAACATTTTAATTTGTTGTTTAGCAACTTAGATCATGCTAATCCAAGCTAAATTGTTGTTTGTGCATTTTTTGCTATAAAATTGTTAAAATTGGATAAATTGTAAACTAGAATTTTGGGGTTAATGAAATTTAATGAGATTAAATTGTGGAAATGGTTTTTATGACTTATTTAAGATGTTTAATAAGTATTATTGCCACTAGAATTGTTAAAACATCAAGTCTTGTACAAAAACGGTAAACCTTGCTTGCTAGGTTTTCGGAAAAATAGCTTTTAAAGTGAGTTTGGGGTTTTTGTGAATTTTAACCTATTTCATATTATAATTAGTGTTTGTGAATGTGCAAATGAGTGTGTTTGGGTTTTTCTCGATGGTTTGACGTTTGTACATCGACATCGAGGATTGGTTTGGCTATGCTTGCATGCGTAGACGGGTTTTGACCTATGCGTGATACGCGTGCCGAATTGGTTTTCGTATACCGTTTTGATTTCGGATTTGGTTTTTATGCGTTACGATACGTGGTGACATGTAGGTACCCCAGGTGGACTTCGAGACGACAAGCAAGCGTGTGGCGACGTCGGCACCGGCCAGCGTAGATCAGGTGAGTAGATTTATATCTACGGGGAAAAGTCGGGTGGATGGCGTATAGCACCCCCGCAAAGTTGTGAGAATGATGTGATATGGTAACGATATACTTTATATGTTATTATGTAATATGAACACCTGGTAAGAGAAGCCTTAGGAGCTTATGGGTTTAGGGTTTGCAAGAATTGAAGAAAGAACTTTAGCGGTTTTCTTAGTCACGAAATCCTAGAGTTAGGATTTGCATACACTCACACATATACACTTGCATATATCATTTTCTTGTGCGTATTTGGGAATGTGTATATATGTATATACGCATGGGTATGAGACTATGCATATATACATTCATATACACATGCATGAGTGTTGAGGATATTGTATGATATTTGGAGATGAGTCGATGAGATTGGGCTTGAGGCCATGAGATCGGTGATGTGATATGGTCCGTATTTGAGATACGACATGATATTTTAGCGGGTTCTTTAGGCGTGGTGTTTTCATATACACCCATGCATTTCATAGATGGTATCAGTATTGTACTAGACGTAGATCAGTACCCCGATCATGATATTTGATAAAGAGGATATCAGATGATTAATGTGATAGATGCGACATTTGACCCATACCTAGATTTGGGAGGCCGTACGACGGATTTACCGTACGAGCTATATATTGACGATAGATCCGCACTCTTGATTCGAGAATGTCATATGATATGTTGTATCGTACATGATATTATTGAGGCGGGATCACCGACTATTATGCATATTTATATATATCGACTCAGATTTAGGTAGTTTCCATACCCCTTTCGATTGGTTGTTAGTTAGACATGTAGTTTACCTAGTAGATGTTAGACTGGACCCGAGTCATACCTATTTCCAAAACCGACGAATCGTGAGAATTTTAAAGACATACCAAGGGATACTACGGATATTTTAAAAGACGTATCATTTCTTAAAAAAAACACCGTAGTCCTTATTTTCAAACACCACGATTCGTACTATTTCAAACGGCAAAACAGTATATCACATGTATAGTAAGGTAGATTCCTTATTGTTACGTTATTATTCATGTTCCGCATATTATTGTTGTATTTACTATTCATTTTCCTTATTATGTTGTTATCGCCTCATTGCATGTTATTGTGTACGTAGTAATTATGATACCATGCTGTTAGGACACCAACACCATTATCGATGACACGTATGCTCCACGTACACTCGCTTGCCGGCTCACACACATCTTCATCGGTAATTGCCATGTCACGTACACTTTAGAAAATACCATTCAGTGACATAGTTTGCTAGCTGATAGTTGTAATATGTTATAGTTTCCATATGCTAGTTTAATTACTGCATTCACCGCATGATATCAGATGCATCCATATAGTCATTGGTTATGTAGTATTATGGAAATTTATGCCGGTATTCACTGTTTATTGGTATCATGATTTTGATGATTTCGGATTTACATGAGATTTCTGGATTTGGGGGAAAACCGCAAGAATTTAATAAAATCTTAGTATCATCATTTTAAAAATGCAAATTGCGGTTTTCTCGTGATGTATGAGTGTCCACCATGATGTTTTCTCGGTTCTGAGATGGTTTTCGAGACCCGAGTCGAGGAGTTGGATGAACCGTTTGCGGGTACATGGTTGACCCGGTATGGTACCCCGGGGCAAGAAGTTTGAAGAGTAGACGATGAGCCTGGCAGGGGCAGACTACCTACTGGTGATTTTACCTGGCGCGGCGGATATCCGGAGGATACCGTTCGTGGCCGTGAGATTGATGTTATGGGCTGATCCGTTCTGCTGGAGCCCGAGGGCCGATCCCGCAGATGATACGGATGCCTGAGATATTGAAAATTGAGATTTTGAGATTTGAGATTTGAGATATTGAGATTTGATATTGAGATACTGAGACTTATGTTTTGTGTCGATGCTTGACACTGATTTCTCTGTTGCGTTCATTGATGATACGTGATTGACATACATATAGAAATCTCATTGATTAAAGAAAACAGTTATCTCACTCATGACATATTATGTTTCCATTCGTAATGCATTCATACATCATATGTCTGATATGTTGCTATCTGAAGCACTGACACGAGCAGGTAGTATTACACTTTACATAGCATGATCATGATTTTTGTTTGAGGATAGTACCTGATATAACCTAGGATAGCGTTATGTATGCGATTTCTACTCGTAGATGTTTTCTACTCACGAGTTGGCAACTCACCCTCGTTGTGCCACAGTTCCTTGCAAGTTTTGCCGTATAGGTTCTTTGCGGCTTTGCTGGCACACTATTCTTTCCGGGTGATTGATTTGGCAGGTGGGTTATTTGCATCAGAACCACCATTGTTTATTATTATTTCAGTTGTATCTAGAAACTCCATCAACCAGATTGTATATTTGAGAGAGATAAAAAATCAGACCAGTTATTCTTTCGACCTTAGAGTCGCGCGTTGTATTATTATGTTTTTCGTGTTGTTTTGAGTTTCTTTTGAGTTTTGATCTTCGCCTTTGGCGTTGTATATTATATTGCTTGCGTGGTTGTCGCCGTCGATTGACGAAGAGCTAGCTCCCGTCTGGGGATGCCTTTTTGTTTCATTTCGTATACTATTCATGTTGTATCCCGTTTGGGGCCAGTATTTACAAAGGAGACTCTGCCGAAATTTTCAGAAAATACTTGAGATTTTAAAAATACATATTTCGGCCTATGTTGTTAAAACTACTTAATTTAAATTGGTTTTTCCTTCACTCTACTGCTTCTTTGTTTTTGATTTCTGGGTTTTTGGCTTACTTAGATTGCGTACGCCTCGAGACGTTCGTAATTTAAGTGCCGGTCATGTTCCGTACCTTTCGGATCGTGACAACCAATTAGCCTAAGTTGGGTGTACAGAAGGTAATAAGTAAAGACAACATAAAAGGATGAGAAAGAGAGCAAAGTAAATTGCGACTGCTATCATTCATGACCGAACCACGTATTTCATCGTCACTCCTACTTCACCTTTGTATTTCTCCAGAACAGCTCGTATCACTACGAACATCCACTTCCATTGGATAAATCTATCGTATGGTTATATACGAACTCGAAGGAACTTGTTCCAGTTCGGGGATCGATTCTGGTTCAGGAGAAATAGGAATAAGGTTTATTCGGTTGTCTTTTATCATCACCTTTTCTCAGGCTGCGAGTACTCCTAGGATTAGGAGAGTACACCTATTACGCTTATTGGATGGTCTTCTTCCAAACCATAGGCTGGTGCCGAACGGTAGAGAAGGAAGAAAACTATTTAGCCTAACAATAGTGTACAGAAAGAAATGAGTAAAGACAAATAAAAGGGATTTTGAGAGATGGCAAAGAAATATATGGTTATAATCATGAATCTTGATAATGGAAGAGGCATTGCTAGGAATACCCGGATACCCTTTCGAAACATTTTCATGTTTCAGTTTCACTATGCGTTGTTAATAGAAAAACTGATTTCCCAATTAGATATTTACTCTAGGGTATGTATTTACCAGGTCTGATTCTCACATCTGTATGGGTTTACAGATGATAAGTGGGAGTAAGTTATTGGGAATTAGGTGATCATTCTCATTATATCGGAATTCGTTGTAAGTGGTGATATTTGAGGAAATCGCCTGGGTACAGTTTTCAACCTACAACGCAAAGGATTTGAGTTATTCAACTCAGAGGACTTATACAAAGTATTGTATGTTGTCCAGTGTCCATAAGGACAAAGGGGTTGGTCCTCGTACTGTATTCTGTTTACTTATGACTTCTCAACTTTTAGACAAGTGTTTCATAGAAATACAAGGTTCAAATTTGAGAAGTTATAGGTAAAAGAATAAAGTAGGGAATCATGTGTTGCAAGTATCAGGATTTTTCAAGGTGACCAAAGATGTAGATACTTGTGTATGGTATTTAGTTGATAGTAATGGTTTTGAGAAACTTGTTTCTCTTTCGAGTTACTCATAATTGGATGCACTCCTAAGTTGAGTAATGCTGATCGGCCTCTCTCCATTTAGTTGACATGCACTGGAGACAGTTGCATGATTTGAATCTGGTTCCAATTAAATTAGTGCATTTATTTCTATATTAGATATATATAGAATCAATTTATATCTTAACAATGTTAAGGTATAGTGAGTTGTCCGGCTGATACTTAAAACCAGAATCCGAATAAACTCAAGGTAGTGTCTCCAAATCTTTAAAGCGAAGATCACAGCCGCAAGTTCCAAGTCATGAGTTGGATAATTCTTCTCATGGGTCTTCAGTTGTCTTGATGATATGCTACGACCTTCCCATGCTGCATCAAAACACATCCCAATCCTTTCCCAGATGCGTCGCTGTGAATCACCAATCCTCCGGAATTGTCTGGCACGGTCAGAATTTATCAACTTCTGCTTCAACGTCTCAAAAGCTAACGCACACTTATCCGTCCATACAAAAGGTACCTCCTTGCGCGTAAGCTTAGTCAACGGTTCTTCCAGACGAGCGAAGTTCTCCACAAATCTCCTGTAATATCCGGCTAATCCAAGGAAACTTCTTATCTCAGCTACATTCTTTGGAATCGGCCAATCTCGAACTGCTGCAATCTTTTCGGGATCGACGGCGATTCCATTGCCCGACACAACATGCCCCAGAAACTTCACTTCTTCCAGCCAAAATTCGCACTTACTCATCTTCGCATACAGTTTCTCCTGTCTCAATGTCTGCAGTGCGATCTTCAAATGCTCAGCATGCTCCTCAAAACTCTTCGAGTAAACCAGAATATCGTCAAAGAATACCACAATAAACTGGTCCAAGAACGGTGAAAAGATTCGGTTCATCAAATCCATGAATATTGCCGGCGCACTCGTTACTCCGAAGGGCATCACTAGGTACTCGTAATGTCCATACCGAGTTCGAAACGCCGTATTGCAAATATCTTCTGCTTTCACTCGGACCTGATGATATCCGGATCGCAAATCCAGTTTCGAGAATACCCTCGCACCACTAAGCTGCTCAAAAGTTCTCCAATGCGAGGGATCGGGTACTTGTTCTTAATAGTCACCCGGTTTAATTCTCGATAGTCGATGCACATCCTTCTCGTGACATCCTTCTTCTTTACTAGAAGGACTGGAGCTCCCCAAGGCGAGTTGCTGCTTCGAATCCAACCCTTCTCAAGCAATTCAGCAACCTGTTTCTTGACTTCTTCCAATTCTACTGGCGCCATTGGATAATACGCTTCGGATACTGGCGCTGCCCCAGGAATAAGATCAATTGCGAACTCCACGTCTCGCTTTGGCGGTAAACCCGATATATCTTCAAACACGTCCATAAAATCACGAACAACAGCCGGCTCTTCACTTTCATCACTTCCATTGATGCAAGAATATTATTTATCGGCCTAGCCCTAAACTCGACTGACCCGACAGAAAAACTCCCCTTCATCCCAGATAAACTCTGCTGCTCTCGACTGCCGCAAGTACTTGTGAGAAAGTGGTCAAACCCAGGGAGACAATCTGCCTCTGGATGTCCACGTCCAGGCTGCGGATGAACCTCTGTGCCCTGTCTGCATCGTTGGCAACTGAAGGTCCAGCGAAACTATCGAGTCTCATCCATTCTGTTGTATGCACCTCTACGGGTGCTCCCTTCTGCTTTAGTCCGATGAACTTCTCTTCCATTTCCTCCCGTGCAGTCCGCGGGAAGAACTTCTCCAGGAAACTCTTCGAAAAAATCCGCCCATTTGATCGGCTTGGGCAAACGGTTCTCTTCTACAAGCCACCACTCTCGGGCGTAATCCACTAGCTGAATGCGCATCACATCAACTCTTTTGTCCTCTGGAATCTGTGCCGCAATCAGTAAATTCTCCGTGTCGACTAGCCACTGCTCGGCTGGCAACGGCTCCTCCAAACCAGTGAATGTAGACGGCCCCAAACGTCTGAAATCTGCCACGGTCCCTACTCGGTCAACTGGTTTAGCTCCAACGTTGTTTACAGACTGCTGAACGATCTACAAACCTTCCTGAAACGAGTCTGCTTGCTGCTGGATCAGCCCGGTCTGTCTCTTGATTCTCCAGCATTCCTCTTATCACTCCAAGCATGGCGGCTTCGTCCACACGCCTCTGGTACGTCTTCAAATTCTTACCTGCCATAATCCTGAACTCAAAACACCCAACATTAGCATGATGATAGATTCTGAATATTAATCAAGGTTAGAACTCCAAGATACTTAAATAGAGTACCGCATTGTAACTATGCCGCGGTATCATAGCCACAATTACTTAACTCCACCCAAGTCGCTTAAGTCCTAGAGATAACAAGAAATCAGGTTTTCGAGTCGACATGCAAAGTAAGTTTGCACGTCGTAAAAGATATAATCGGGAAGAATGCGATTCAAGAATGGTAAACGGCAAAGTGGTAGGACATGTTTCCTAACACGGGTATTCTGATTCGTGTATTGGGTACAATACTCAACTACAAAAGAATCAACCCAACTAACCTATGGCTCTGATACCAAAAGAACCATGTCACGCCCCGCTTCCCAGAGTACGCTAGATTGGGCACGTGACATAGCCAACCATGCTACCTGTGGGTAGAAAGTATCCATCCACAGTCACATTACGGCTGTAGAGATATCAAGAACCAGATAAAATTTTCTAAAACATGTCCGTAATCCAGAATAACAGGAGTCAATAATAAATAAATGCGGAAGCAAATGATCCAATACAAATAACTGAAAAGTATGTCCCATAACGCGGGCTCACATCAGGAAATAAATGCAGGAAATAAAACTAACTAATACTAACACCTCACAGCTCAGCCTACTGGCTGAAGTACTCCTGCTCGGACTGCGACAGCGTACAGAATCTGGGCCATGCAAAACCCAGACGTCAGCGCGTCATGTCATCAAGTAATATAATATGAACAGTGTAACAGGCAATGCAAAATAAACATGAATAAAACGAGAGTAGCAAATAATGTGAATCAAGCAGTGCAGGGTAGTGTGCAGTGGGTAACTAAACTGTTCTATCAGGTTTCTATTCTAAAGTCTTTGAAATCAATTGAGTAATCCTCCATGTAACTCAAAGGATATGTCCCGTTACCCCCCGGGACCACGGATCGGGAAAATGTAAGAGTCACGAATGGCTCTGTCCCGTTACCCCCCGGGACCACGGATCAAGTAATACCCTTTTTAAGTTACACTTTAGTTTACACTTTTGATTTTCCCATACCCCCAAGCTATGTACGTCGAGTCAGGTATTCAGTAATCAAGAACTAATGCCAACACAGAATCAGGTAAAAGCAGGTTTGTCTGGATAGACAACAGGAATGGTCCATGAGGACTACATGTTAGGTTTGTTGGCATTAGGCACGAGATCAGGTAACAGGTCGGGTCATGGTACAGCAGGTTAAGTCAACAGTAAACGGTACGATGACAAGTGTATCAATATACACCATGTGTAACAAAGTCAAGTCAAGATGTAACAATATCGTGGGTGTGCTCACAACAGATATATAATCGAACAGGGGATTAACAGCAGGAAATAAGCAATAAATTAAACAACAATAAGCAGTTTCATTCAATCACAATAGTGCATTAATATAGTGCAGCCGTTTTATTATATTAACAGGTTTTGAGCACCCTTAGCGGTGCAATAGTTTAAATGATGACGCAATACAGTTATATCAAGCCTTTGAATACGAATGTCCGAATGTAATAGAACTACATGGGTAAGGGCTACCATCTATTAAACAGTAAAATGCGATTAACAGGTAAACTTAGTTATTGGTTTTAAATTGGCAAACTGTAAATGTTATGTTAATTGTAAAATGATATATGTCATATTGCAACCAAATGAGAAACTTCTATACTAAGTTAAGTTTTGCAGGTTTAATGAGTCAAAACATATATAAATTTATAGTATAGCATGTAGCAAGTGATACTTGCCTCGATCAGAAAGTGAAATGGATCCGCACGGTACGTTCCACGTCGGGGAATTGTCGCGACGTGTTCACGCGAGCACAGGGTGGAACCAGGTAAGGCCAGGACTCGACCATGCCATCAGGGAACGTCCCCAGGGTTGCTTGGACTGTCGGCAGTGACCCGGCTCCGGCGATCACCGGAAAATAGAACCGAGAAGAAAGAAGTAGCCGAAGAAGAAGAGAGAGAGAAAAGAGATAAGAGATAAGAGAGGGGACTGGGTTTACTGTGCTCAGGGGTCGAGGAAGGCAGCGAGAGGATGCTGAAGACCGGTCGTCGTCGGCGAGGATGCCGGCGAAGGCAGTGGGTTGCGGGAGAGATGCAGGGTTCTTGGGTTGTGGGGTGGTTTCATGGTTGGGGCTCGGGGTTTCATCGGGAAGGAAGGGTAGAGAGAGGAAGGTGATCGGGATGCAGACGACGGGGTGAGTAGTTCGACGGCGACGAGCTCCGGCGGGGTGCGGTGTTGGGTTCAGGTGTGGGGTTGTAGGGGTCGCTCGGGTGTCTCATTGGGAATGAAGGGGAGAGGAGGAAATGATGAAGATGACGAGAGTGGTGCGGAAGAGGAGGTGACGAGGCAGACGATGGATATCGGCGGCGGGGGCGAGTGCGGTGATGGGAAGAGGCGGTTGTTCCCCTCCGAATGACGGCCAAGACATGGAATGCCTTGCCTGAGATTCGGGGCAGATGCTAATTGGTGTTATCCGTCTACCTCTCCGAAGATGCCAAGTTGATTTATGGCACCGTGTATCGAAGGTTTAAACGGATGCGACCGATGTAGCAGACTTCGTCAGATTCCCCCTCGTTGAGGGGTTTTTGATTGTGGGGACGCTCTTCCCTGCAGGCGCAAGCCCCTGCAGTTAATTACGCTACCGCATCGCGGTAACAACTTTCTCCTTCTCCAGCTGGTCACTTCGTATCGGGGGTGTTTGTTTTGTTTGTGGTTGCCCGTGGATTGTATACGGAGACTAATTTATGTAGTCGCCCGTAGGACGTGGATTAATCCAAATCCGTGTTTACTTAGATTTGGGTTTGTGGTTTTGGTTTGAGGATACGTTAGCCATATTTGAGACTAAGATCGACTCAAACGTTTGTTAAGGATACGTTAGTCCGATTTGAGACTAAGATCAACTTAACAGGATCGTTTAGATCCGACAAAAGAGTATTTGGGCTCTATTGTGCCAGTTTATGGACGTGGTGGTCTGTCGCCGGTTTAAGGACGTGGTGGTCCATCGCCAGTTTAGGGACGTGGTGGTCCATTATTAGTTTAAGGACGTCTCGGTCCGATATTAGTTTAGGGACGTTTCGGTCCGATATTAGTTTAAGGGACGTTTCAGTCCTATATTAGTTTAGGGACGTTTCGGTCCGATATTAGTTTAGGGACGTTTCGGTCCGGTATTAGTTTAGGGACGTTTCGGTCCGATATTAGTTTAAGGACGTTTCGGTCCAGTATTAGTTTAAGGACGTTTCGGTCCATGAGTTTAAGGACCCCGCAGTCCATATGGGTGTGTGGTCGTTGGGACTCGTCACCTCTTTGACGTTGTTGAGGAATTACAACGATGGATGTCAAAGGAATTCGGAGATGTACCCTCGAACCGGATGCAGATTGATTTAGGAGAGCCATTTTGCTCAGTCGATTTAATTTAAGGACTTACGGCCACGATTGGGCTAAGTCCATTGCTTTTGCATTTCTTTTGCTTTTATTTGGGCTTTGCCCAAAAGGGATGCAGAGCATCAATTTTATCTGGGCCCAGCCCTTTTATTGCTTTGCAATTTATTTTGACCCGCTAGGTCTTTTTGATTTGGGCCTAGCCCTTCAAATAATGCATTGCGCAAAGCACCAAGAATCTTTTAGATTCAGGAAAAGAAGTGCAGAGCACTTTTTAATTTCTTGATCTAAATTTAGATCAAAGAAAAGAAAAGAAAGAAATCTTTTCTTTCTTTCTGTTTCAGAGAACCAGAGGTTCATAGCAAGTGCAAGGCACTATTTTTATTATTTTTATTTATTTATTTATCTATTGAAGATCACTGATCTTGTTTTCTAGATCCATGATCTATTCTTTAAGAGAATTTTCTCTTATCTCAAAGGTTTTTACCTTCTTTTTTGTGTTCTCCAGAAATTCTCAAAAGTTCTCCTCTTTTTTTATCCAATTGTCCCTCTCTTTGAAATGGGGTCTGGGGTCCTTTTTATAGTGCTCAAAGATCAGTTAAATTTGTTAAAAAGATCTTTTCTGAGTGATTCGGGGAATTTTCCCCACCGTTGGATCTTTGATCCAAAGGCCCCTGTTTTATAGAAGAAATCTACTTGTTTTAACAAGAACAGAAAAGATTTTCTTAAATCTTCATTCTGTTGTTGCGCAACTCACCAGCGCGTGACACGTGTCGCGCAGTAAGGCGCTTGCGCACCTGCGCAGACACGTGTGGTGCAGCCGTGCGCTTGCGCAGTTGCGCTTGCGCAACTGCGCAGACACGTGTCGCGCTGTCGTGCGCTTGCGCAGTTAAGTGTTACTTATGTTTTTAAAGAGCCTTGCTCTGATCGGACGTATCGCCTTGGGCGTTGTGCTGCCGTGTCAACTTCTGACACGTGGCGCATTGCGCGCAGCGCACGGGAACCGAAGCGTTGCTTCAAAATTTTGAATTTTCAAAATTCAAACAGAGCCTTGCTCTGATTGGGGGAACAGCGGTGGTGCCGGGTAAAGGGAGGAGATGGCGGAGGAGGAAGAGGGCTTGGTGAGGTGAGGGTGAGAAGGCAGTGGGGTCGACGAGGGTAACGCCGGCGTTGGGCTGCGGCAGCTAGGGCAAGGCGGCGGCAAGGTCCCGTGGGTTGGGTTTCGCTTTCTCGTGAAGAAAAGGAGGAAGAAGGAAAAGATATGTAAATATATAGAGGAGAGAGAAAGGAAGTTAGAGAGAGGGAAACGTGAGATATATATATAGAGAGAGTTAGAGAAAGATAGAGAGAGAGAAAGAGGTTATGGATGAGGGGCCCACGGGGTTAAAAACCCTCGTGATTGGCCAGGAAGATGCAGAGGTTTTTAAATGAATATTTAAAAGATTTAGGAAAATTTAAATTAACAGTAAATCTTATAAGTTAACGAATATTATATGGTTTAAATATTATATTAATTTGAGATTTTGGCGCTAAAAGAAACATTTCCAAATCGTGCCCGGGTTGCGTCCAAAAATTTGAAATTTAAATAATAGGATTTTAAGCGGGTTCCAAATTTTAAAATGAAATGTTTTATGATTAAAAAGCATGCCCCCAAGACGGACACCTGTACGCTGCGCGTAGCCATCCAAACTCGCCCGTTTCACCGAACGGGATGAGAACTCGATGCACGGACGCTACCATGCGGCTAGGGGTGTCGAGTAGGCCAAGATAGATATTTTTAATTTTATTTTAGGTGCTAAAATTTGTTATATGCAGAAATGACTTTGCCAGATAAAATTTCACGGCAAGTGTCAAACAGGCTAGCTAAATGAAATGAGTAATATCTAATGCTCAACTGGTAACAGAAATTAGTAGTATTGGGCTCGGGTGTTACAATAAGCACATCCTTAATGTGTCCCTAGTCATGGGAGTTTTGAGACTGGGCATCGATACTCCAAAGTAGACTAGTGTATACAGTTCGAGACCCCGACGAGGGGCGGTGGCCGGTCTCACAAGCCACTGGTGTCAGTTAGTTCACCTAAGATGTATACAGGTGCTCATTCGGTTATGAGTACACCGGACAGGACTCGCCGGAAACCTGCTAGTTGGTATTATACCTATTGTCAGATTGCAGTTCCCAGGTGACATGTGTACAGGTTAGTCTGTCGACCTGAGATCGTTATTTGTCTCGTGTGATTTCCTACTGTGCTTTGATTACTACCCAACCACGGCTCAAAGGAGTCGTGCAAACAGGTTTTAGTTGGGTACAGTCCCGAGCCACATGGAAGCAGTGAGCGGATTGTCGGGGATTCGTCTCTCCCAGTATTGGGGGTTGATGTCGCACAGTGCACGGGTGGCCATCACCAGAAATCCTTGGCCAAGATAATCGAGAATTACTGATTCGGATCAGTAGTTTCTCAGGTGGTGATGGGCTTCATACCGACATGAATTATCGCGTTATTAGAGGTCTGACTTTATCCACCCCCTAGACCCGATATGCGATACTCTTAGACGAACAGACCGGATTGTACGGATATTGTCACTGTTAGGCTCAGTAAGGTTTCTGGATGAGTTCGCTCGTCAGCTTCCCTTCCGATCAATATATAGGCAACCGTTACGTATAGCTAGTACCACTGACATGCTAGTGGTTAAATCCACAGCCAGTGTATTGATGAGTCATTAGAGTCCCCCACAGACAGTTTCCTAAGTTCGGGCGAAACGTCGCAGAGGCCGTATGGTTTTATGGCAGGATTCGAACATACACATGCACTTGTGCATGTGTCATGGTTCGGACAGATAATACTAGTGGGCTTTGGTTTAAGCCGGATCCTAGTATTATATTGTAGGAATATTTTTGTCTCATTGCATTCGTATTCGGTCGGAATACAAATGCGGGTATGTATTTACAGTTGTGGGGTAATTCTGTAATGCGTTACAGGGTTACTTTTGAAGTTGCCAATTTTCTTTTCTCGGATTAAACTTTTGATTTAAAGTTTAATTAAATTGATCGTGTTGTTAATGTTTTGTGTTTGCATTAATTTAATTGGTGCATGTTTTGGTGGCGGCATGGGCAATATTTCGTTGACAATGTAGGGATGGGCATCATGGGCACAACATGGGCTTTGGGAATGAGGTGGCTTTTCTTTGTGTGTGTGAGTGAGGTTTATTGGTGATGATATTTTGGATATGGTCACCATCTTCATGGCTTGTGCTCACCTACCTTCACCACTTTGTTAAAAATCCTTAGAGAACTCCCTGGCATTGGCCGAGCACACATGAATGTGTGTGCTTGATTTTTCTTAGCAATTTCCTATGCTCACTTCTCTCCTTCACCATGGCAACTTCAATTTACCTCCACCCAAATACTTGGGTGCCTTGAGATAAAGTATTCTACACTCTCTCTACTTCAATCTTGAACATATCGGCTAGCAAACTTCATGTCCGAGTTGCTTCGGTTTGAAGCGGGAGCCCGTATAAAGATTCATCGACGTGGTGCCATTTCGACGTGCGAGATCGGGGAGCGGACTTCGTCGGCGCAGCAGCGGGAGTTTGGTGCGGAGATTAAAGACCGAAGGACACAGATCGATCGGTATAATCTTTCCAATCTCTTTTACAGTTTTCTAGTTTACGGTTAATGGAACGATCCGGGTATTTGGTTGCGGTAGCGCCAGTTTTGTAAAAAGTTTTTGTTCCGCATTTGGCCTCGGATTGACAGCCGGGTCATTGCCGTAACCCAACAGTTACATCGCCTTTTGCATATAGCCATATAGAAAGATTTATTGTTACCATCACCCAAATGAACCCACTTTACTCTAGATTTTTGTTTGAGAATAGACTCCTCAAGCTGAAGAAGATCATTGAGCTTGGTTGAAGCTTCTCTTTCCATATAGCAAAGGTTGACGTCGCTAGGATTGGAAGTAAGATTAGTTTGAATGTTGAATAAATTATCTCTTGCATTATCAATTTTCAAGTGGATATCTCCAATACATTGTTTACTACAACTTTTCAATGCAATTTTAATATCTTTGAGCTTTTTGTAAAGAATAAAAATCGGATCGCTGGTGTAATAACCTTTCCACGCATTTCCAACAATGTGGAGAAATTCAGGATAATCAGCCTAAATGTTTAGAAACTTGAAAGATTCTGATGTAGAAGCAACGAAACCACTAGTGACATGAATTGGAGAATGATCCGGAATTCCCGGTTCTAGGAAATTAGCAACGACATTCGGATAATCTTCAATCCAAAGAATATTGTAAAGAGTACGATTAAGTTTTTCCATAATATGATTGACTGGATTGTGATTGCTCCAAGTCAAAGAGAGACCCGTTGATGCCATGTCATCAACTTGACAAGAGAAGAGACGATTTTTGAAGCTTTCCATATTGGAAGAGTTTGCCGGATTCCCGCCAACCTTTTCGTTAGCAAATCGAACAATTTTGAAGTCTCCGATAAGTAGCCAAGGCTTGTCAATCGAAGGTGAAATAAGAACTAAATCATTCCACGATCGAGCTCAATCCAATTCCTTATTTTCTCCATAAATGATTGATAAGAAAAAATCATGAAAACCACCTCGAACATTAAGATGAATAAGTTGATCTGTTGAAGAAATAAGGTTAATAGAATACCTCTCTCTATCAAACTTGATCCAAATTCTTCCTCCACAAGTAAGTTCGAAGAATCCTTCAATTTGAAAAAAATTGTAGTTTGGTAGATTGACCTAAGCCACTTGAACTTTGGTCTCATCAAGTCATAGAATGTCAACAAATTTTTTCCGGATAATGCAACGACATTTTTTTACCTTTTTAGGGTCATTATAACCCCTCACGTTCCAACACATCACACTTGGAGGAGTTATTGTTATTTGATAACAAATTTTCATTTGTTGCATTGACTTTTGCGATGGTATTTCTGACAATATCATTCTTTGAGTGTTGGGCATTTTTAACTTTTATTTCATTACACTCAACATCATTAGACGATTCCCTAAGAGGTGTAAATCGGTTGGACAAAGGCGATTAGCTTTTACTATGACTTCGTTCGTTGGCTTGTTTTCTCTTCACAATCCTCAATGTTTCATCATGATGTGAAAAAGAAGGGGCGGTAGTGTTTAAGAAAGGCGAGTGATGTTTTGGAGTTGGTTGCAGTAGAAACTTTTGTGTTTTTGATGATTTGATGTTTGATTGTGGGTTTTGGGGTGGAGGGATTGATGGTAGAGGTGATGAATTTGGTATTGGAGGAAGGAATTGAATGTGAGATGGTATGATTTGGCGGAGAATGAGAAAACGAGCATGTGTCTTCGGAGTGCGCGAAAGTCTTACAATTAAGACATTGAGGTGGTTTCCAATCATAGACAATAAATTGCATTGAATCACATCCTTTGCGTCGAAGAGGAATTTCTTTTGGTAAGGCTTTATCCTGTTTGACTTCCATACAAGGATGAGCAAATTACAACCGTGTTCCGTTAGACGTTAATTTGTCCATAAAAAGTGGAGTTCCGATAAAACTACCAAGTTTAGCTAGGCCATGGTCGGTATACCATTCCGGTGGAAAATTGAGTAATTTTATCTAAATCGGAATGGCAGCGAATTTTTTTTTGGAGATTTTTATTTCCGGCTCCCATTCTTTAAGAACAAGTGGATGACCACCTATAAACCAAGATACCGAATCCCTAACGAGGATCATATCTTCTCGATTTGAAAACTTAAAGAAAAGAAAATCACCCTCCAATATGGATATTTGTACGTTATCACGATATCACCATTGTTTTTTTAAGAGATTCAATAAGATGGTGGTAATAAGGTCTTTTTCCGAGACAATATCCAATAAGAGATGGACTCCATTTTTCTTTTGCTAATTTCTCATCCTCGTCGGTGAGTTCAATGAACCCATCCACACTCGGTGGAATAAAGTTTAGCGATCGTTTTCTATCGACGCTAGAGGATGTGAGTGTTTCTTTCCAAATTTTTTGAAGAGGTGGTGGTTGTGGAATTGATGGAACATATTAGCATGGATAGGAACTCGATACAATAGGTGAAGTCGAAGGCGGCATGCTACTAGAAGGTAACTTGACAATGGATGATGACATGTCATTTGAAGGCAGAAAGGTCGATGTAAAATCGGCGTCACGTTCCTTACAATTTTCATTGGAGACGGTAATGAATGTATCCATTATATTGCAAGTGGTTGAATCCTCACCGCATTTGGTGAAAGATTCGGAGGAGGTTGAGATAGATTTTGAAGTATGAGATGTATCATCAATTTTTAAAGCCTTATTTTTCTTACTGCTTGTTGAGTTATCTTTTTTTTGGATGTCGATTTTTGACATATTGGTTTTACATGCCGCATTCAACAAGATTTTAGAATTCCTACAAGATATAGAGAAGAAAAAAGTAAACTAAGCAATCGAAGAATTTTGACCAACACCTGGCATGCATGGGAAAAAAAAGGAGAGAAAGAAAGAAAGAAGATAACACAAAAGAGGAGAGAGAATGGGAAATGGGGTTGGATATAAGGTCATGTGAAAGCAGTTGGAGAAGAAAAGAGAGAAAGCAAGTTGAGGAGATGAAGTATAGGAAAGTAAGAAGGAAAGAAAGACATTGGAGAGAAATAAGAAATGTTAGTAAGAAAGAATGTTGATGATGATGATGAGCCACTTCATCTCTTGCTCCATGATGATGATGAGATGAGAAATGAAGAAAGAATGAAATGGAAAGGGATGGAGGAGCTTATGGGAGGAGTCGATTCAAAAAACAATTATGGTTCGAAAAATTGGTTCAGTTTAGGTCTTCAAGAACATGATCCAAACCAAACCAAAATTTTTTTCGAAAAATTGGTTCAGTTTAGGTCTTCAAGAATGGGATCCGAACCAAAAAAAAATTTTTTTAAAAATTTTTTTGGGATGAAAAGTTGATTTCTTGACCAACTCGGAAGAGACCGTACCTTTCATAATGAGGTTGAAACTATAAATTGGTTTGGTTCATATTCCATCCTTGAAGATCCGAACGGACCGGACCCGATAGGAAAGCTCTCGAACGTATCCAACCCCTTTGCAACCCTAGAATAGACGAGCCTGGCCGACTGTTGGAAAAAGAGAAAGGGCGCGAGAATGAACGGCGGCGGCAGCGGAGCACCGTACGATTCCGACGACGAAGGAGAAGAGGCTTTCTTGGACGAAGACGACGTCATCCAAGAGATCCCCATCGATGAAGAAGGCAGCTCTCTCTCCTCTCTCTCACTCTCTCTCTCTCTCTAACTCTCTGATTCTCGTTTTTTCTCACAAAAAATAGATCTTCCCGATCGAGACGACGATGGCATGGACTCCGACGCCGATGAAGAGCCCGATGATTCTTCATATGTGTTCAGGGGCCACAAAGGTGAGTTCTTGATCCCTTTAAGAGTTTATTTAATAACTTTTAGCTTGATTACTGATCGCTAGGGTTTTCTCTGTGGTGAAGATGAGCTCTTCGCTGTTGCGTGCAGCCCAATTGATGAACCTCTGGTAGCAACGGGAGGTAAAGATGATAGGGGATTCTTGTGGAGGATTGGGTCTGAAGGTCCATTGCTGGAGCTTCAAGGTCTGATTTTTTATAGTAAAAAGCTTAAATTTGTTGGTTGTAATTTTTTCGGTTTCATTCATCTTCAGTATCTATCTATGATATAAGAGATAGGATAGAAAGGAGCGGCTTTTTATAAAGTTGGAGGATTTTCTTATACAGGATAGAACGAGGGAGAACTGAGCCAGATTTTTGAGCATTTAATAAGAAGATGGCCTCTCAACAAGCTTTTAAATTAATTTCGATCTCTGTCTTTGTCCTTTTAGAAAAACAACAATGAATTATTGAGTACATACTCAAAATGAAAAATTCTAAGGTCTTGTTGGATCCGGGCTAAAACGTTTATATGGCTGATTTGTATTGCAATTTGAGAGAATACCCATACTTTTCACTGTTATTTTGATTCTCTTGATCTCTTATAAGAATTAACTAAATGGTGAATAAGTCATTTCTTATCGAAGAAAAGTAAATTCATGGGTTATATCGTACAAAGATGACTAATTTTGATAAGTTGAATGATGGAAATGTCATTTGATCGGTAAAGAAGAAAAATTGTGGGTTATACTGTACCTAGAGCGAATAACTTAGATAAGCATTGAGTAAAGAGTTATATAAGTAATTTCAACAAAAAAGAAGAAAAATTCGTTTGTTATACAAAAGAGAACAACTAATTTTGGAAAATAGTAAATAATATGGTGCTTAATCGTATCATTACAGATTGGAAATTTGAGGGACTATAGCACACCTATAATGACTGATATTGAATCATGATTGCTTAGAACATGAGTTTATTAAAGTTAATGTGGCAAGAAGATGCTAGAATTCTGTAGAAGATCATTACTAATTGGTGCTGAGTTATTAAAGTTAATTTACTTGTTGAAGAGAGGGAGTTGTAAATCATCGGAATTATCGATATGTGAAGCCACGAGATCAAGGCAGATGAGTTCCTACTTAAATGGGGATGGCATATGCAAACCCGTCTCAAATCCGTAGAAATTTATCAATAGTCAATACAGGCCTCTCTAGGGAACTCTGCATGATGCTGAATTTCATGATCACTTTCTTTACTGTCATAAAACTGTGGCGGGATGGTTGTCTTATTTGGTATATCTGTGCACATTTTTTGTCAGCCTTCATTATCTAATTCGTAGGTGAATAGTTATGCTAAATTATTTGACTGATGTTTATGCAGGCTTCTAATTTTAATTGTGCCTTTCCTCTGAAGGTCATGGAGATACGGTTTCTACCTTAGCCTTCAGTTCTGATGGACAACTGCTTGCATCTGGAAGTTTTGATGGACTTATTCAAGTATGGGACTCAACATCAGGGAGAGCCATGCACTCGCTTGAAGGTTCAGGGGGCAGCGTTGAGGTGAGACCACAAAATTGAAATAAAGGGTTAATTGTACAAAAAAATCATGGAGTTTACCTCGTGGAGTGCTTCTATACCCCCCCCCCCCCCCCCCGAGTAATTTGTTAGCGCATATATCCCTTCTTTCATGACTAAAACCCTAGATACACTCAACTTGTACTCTAAACAATACAGACAAGTTATAGAGTCAAATTAGACTATCATTCTAGTTTTTCAAAATAGAATTTGAAGGTTTTTTAGGATTCTAGTTGATGAGCAGAGGGGGTATTTGTGCTAATAAATCACTTGAGAGGGTAAATGCTCTACGTGGTATACTATATAGGCGTGCAACTACCATATTTTATTTCAATTTTTCTATTATCTTAATTCAAATCCCCTGAATTATCTTCTATTATCAGCTCAGCTAGGTTTAAACATTTTTCTTGTATTGTTCAGTGGCTCAAATGGCATCCTAGAGGACACTTAATATTATCAGGATCAGAAGATGCTAGTGTATGGTTGTGGAATGCTGACAAAGGTGCCTTGCTAACCACATTTTCTGGTCATGGTAGCAGTGTCACGTGTGGCGACTTCACACCTGATGGTATTAATATACTTTTGACGATGCTGGTTTTTACTTTAAGTTTTGTGCCATCTGTTTGGATTAAATTTATTTTCATTTATTTGCTCTGAAGGTAAAATTATTTGCACTGGTTCCGAAGATGCGTCATTAAGAATATGGAACCCCAAAACTGGGGAGAGTATTCATGCTGTTAGAGGTATGATATATAACTTTTTGTTGAAGGTATTATATCACGGTCTGTATTTATCCTAGACAGTTTCCTCTCTGTATGGACTTTAAGCAATGTTGTTGTGCATAATTGCTACCCATGAAAAGTTCTTCCAGTAAATCATGGTTTTATTAATTTTCCATACTATTAGATGATGCTATTATTGACCTCATGTTATTCGTTTATATAATGTGCTTATACTTGGAAGTACTGAAATCACCGCCATAGTTTTTTAACCTAAGGCAGAAATATTATTATTATTATTATTACTATACTTAGTTTGGTTATCATCGTGTTCTATGTTTCACTTTCCTATGTATCTTAGTAGTTGCCAAATGAAAATAAAATCCAATAAAAACACACTGCATGGGAATCTGAATTATCTAAGTGTATTGTAGCCCCATACACACTCTTAAGTATTCAATTGTTAATGCCTTTCTTCTGTAACTTGTATCTCTGAATGTGAAATTTTGTAGGTCATCCATATCACACTGATGGGCTGACATGTCTGTCGATAACCTCTGATTCTACAATTGCTATTACTGGCTCAAAAGATGGTTCTGTCCACATGGTGAACATAACAACTGGGAGGGTGAGTTTTAGTTTATTACTGATATATCTTTGATGAACTTCTATAGTTTCGCCCACTTGAAGAGAAATTACAAGCTCTATAACTGGTGCTCGTACCATTTATTGCTTCGCTGTCTCATCGTGAATTAAGCAGTTTTTGTTCAATTATTGCTCAAACTGCTTATAAGATAAGGCAAGGGGTCATTTCTCTACTTTCAACTTCTCTCTTAGTGTGCAGTTTTCACGCATTTCGTATCATAAAAAAATTGTTCTGATTTCCCTTCATCGAAAACAGATAAACAAGGAATCCACAATAAGATGAAGCTGGTAAGGAAAAAAGACTAGGAATAGAATAATTATATATTAGGCTCATCTCCAGAAAACCACCAAATATTTTCACCCTTAGGCATCAAACTACCAAAAACTTTCAAAACTAAAAATACAAAAAAAAACACCATGAATTAATGTGCCATATCAGCACTAACGGGACCACGTCACCGCTACATCAACACCATCACTTAAGTCAAAAAATGCAAAGAAAACCTAGAAATTCCCTTCATCTAACCCTAATGCAGTTGTCGTCATTGTTGCCTTCCACTGTCATCACCACCGTACCATCCTCCACTCCAACGACTGCGCCTTCTCAAGCCACTGTCGGCCTCCTCTTCATCTTTCTTCTTTCCTTTCCCTCGCCACCTCACTCCTGCCCCCTAGCCACCACACCACCTCCCTTAATCAACTTCCCATCGTCATCATCATCATCTTCTTTATCATCATTTTCTACTTCTTCCCCAATCCTTATCCCAACCCTAGTCACTTCCAACGCCCTCCTCTCTCTTTGTTGTCGTGCTAGCCATCTCGCCACCGCGCCCCTAGCCACCTTTCCGCCTCCCCTTCATATTCTTCGTTTTCTTCTTCATCCTTAGCCCTAACCCAAATCCTAGCCCTCTAATCCTAACTCTAGCCACATCCGTCGCTTTCCTCTCCGGTCACCACCGCTTCCCTAGCCACCGTGTCGCCACCCCCATCATCTCTTCTTCTTTCTAAACTAACCTAACCCTAGCCACCTTCACCGCCCTACTCTCTTGCCACCACTGTCACCATCACCCACCTCCATCGGTGTCATCGCTATTAGGGTTTAATTAATTATTATTTAAATTATTAATAAAATAATCATTAATAATTTAATATAATTAATTTTAATTATTAGAAGGGAAACATGTCATTTAATATGTACAGTTAAGCGTTGACCGGGTTTGACCATCAGTCATGGTGGTATTTTAGAGTTTAATGTTGTTTGTAGTTTGTTGCCAAAGGGTGAAAGTATTTGGTAGTTTTCTGAAATTAAGCCTAAAAATAATGATATCCAAACAAAGACGATGAACAAAGCTTATTCAATAAGAGTTGCTAAGAAGGGAGGGGAGCAAAATACCATTGACTGAAAAAGTCTCTGTTTTTTAGTATTTCCATGTATGAATTAACTTGGAAGCCAGTTGCATCTTCAGCCCATTACTTTCACCTTAACAATGCCTTACACTTTTAAAGATGATGATTTAAAATGCAACTTATTCTTAGACCAACTACTTGAAGGGGGCACCATTAAAACAAGTTTAATTTGGACCCAACACATTAGTCCTGTATTCTGAATTGATTAGCTTGTTATCTGACAAAAGGCAAGTATATTTAGACTTGGGCATCATTATTTCAGAAGTCACTGCCATAACTTAATCTCTTATTGGTTTCTCCTATTTGCTTTTCTAGGTGGTTGGCTCTCTACTTGCTCACTCCAGTTCTGTCGAGTGCATTGGACTTTCAGCAGGGTATGATTATCTTACACATTTAGCATCCTTACATTAGTTTAATTTTCCATCCTCTTGTAAATAAGCAAACTCTTAGCTTTATACATCCATATGCCTGTTTTTCAATATAAAACTGTAGACAGAATTATAATAGCAAAAACGAATGATGAAGGATCCATTGGAGAGCTGAGTATCATAACAAACATCAAACCCAAAATTTACACCTAAATGCCTAATTATAACATACACACAGTAATGTATTACAAATAAAATAAGGACAACTTGTATTCATTTGCATAGTTTTAGCTGTGTAGATCATCTATTTCATTTGTTGCCCTGCTGGGTACAAGCTCCTTGCATTTGCTATATGAGCAGCGAGCAAATTGTGATTAAACCAAAATGCTTTCATAATGCTAGTGATAATGTAAGTACAACAATCGTCAACAATATCCCGACAACTTGCATATCATTTTCAGATGCATAATCGCCCTCACATTCCTGCCCTCAATTTCAACAGTATTATAAACCATCATTTTTTGTTTCTCTAATGATTATCAATATATGTAGTCTATATGTTTTCTTTTAATTTTTCCCCTCTTTCTCCAATCATCACAGTGTTTCGGTGAAAAGAATTTGCCTATTGATTAAACATAGCTTGACAAAAGCTGCATGGTGACATTGTATTTAATTTAACATGATGATCATTTTATCCTGGCTTACAGTGGCCCTTGGTGTGCAACTGGAAGTATGGATCAGAAGCTTATTATCTGGGATCTACAGCGTTCATCTGTACGCTGCGCTTGTGATCATGAAGTAAGTACTAGCTTCTCATTGTTTCCTTTTGGATGTCTCCACCGATTTGTTTCAACATGTACAAGCACAACTGACTAGGTTTGTCATCTCCATGAGATTTATTCCCATTAAATTGCACAGGCATCGTCATTTGTCACATATAAAATAATTTAAACTTATTCTGTGGGGCCCACACAACGTTGTGGTAGATAAATTCAGTTGTAGAGATGACAAACTCCATTTGTGACTTTTTTTAGCATTCATAAAGTCAAATAAACCAATAACCTATTAATAAACTTATTAATGTCACGCCTCATGCCCTAGTACGGATGGTATTGTCCGCTCTGGCCGAACCCGCACGGTTTTGTCCTTTGGAGCGAACCGGACTCGAGAAGGGGCCATTTCTCAGGAGCTTACCCATCCTAGGATTTCCCTAGACCGAGCACGCTTAACTCCGAAGTTCTTCAAACTCCGGAGTGCCGGTTCATCCAAAAGACGCCTCTGTAATTGAGGGTGGTATCATTACATTTATAATGCAGTTCGGTCATCTTTCGGAATGTACTTCAGGATCCGATTCCATTGTTCTGAAGTGGCTCCACACTCAGATTACCATGTGTCCACAATAGACCGCACTGAGTGTGGACAGAGCAGATCACCATGATGTCCGAAGACTGCACTGCTCTGGGGTATTACAATTAACCCATCAATAAACCCACTAGCCCATTGATAAACTTAATATGAAAACCCAATAATTAATTGGAGAGGCCAATACTAAAGTTCAAACCTCGGTATCAATCTCACTACCGTAACTCAACAGTCATCTCTGGAACCGGCATGAGTCATTTGAGATCGGCCAAAATTTAAAAAAGAGCGTCATTTCCTGCTATATGGCCAAAAGTGGGGGTATTTCCAGCACTTTACCCGAAGTAAATTTCAGCCATAGAGATGACAACTTCTCCATTTGTTCGGTTGAGGAATTTGACAGAAATATATCTCATCCATAGATTTGGACGTTTGGGCTCTGTTTCAACAAATATATTTCTTGTACTTTTTCTATATTCATATCATCATGGTTTTTTGGGTTCCCACAGGAAGGCGTAACATGCCTATTATGGCTAGGCGCATCACGATACGTGGCTACAGGCTGTATTGATGGAAAAGTTCGAGTCTGGGATAGTCTCTCTGGGAATTGCATGCGAACATATAGTGGCCATGACGATGTCATTCAATCACTGGCCATGTCCAAGGATGGCAGTTCCCTTGTTTCTGTTTCCAGTGATGGCACTGCCCGTGTTTTCGGAATCTCAGAGTTCAGATGAAAGGCGAGGTTCGAGTCTGAATGCTAGAATTCTGGTTGAGCCGGAAAGAACTGATTAAGACAGCTGAGTGTGATTTGTATTATTTTGTAAAGTATCTGAATAATGAAGGCAGGTCTCATATTTATATATTTATCCAACACTGGTTGTAGTTGCTTTTTTCTATTATTGATAATAGACTCTTGATGAATGTATTGATCATCTGATCGAGAGATTTGATCTCCTAATTGTTGGATTTATAGTGCAAGAAAAGGACTTTATATTTCCTCATAGTGGCCACAAGACTTTACAAATGAAGAAAATTATTTTTTTATTAAACTAGCATTGGTCCTAAATGCTGCTAATTAATTGGGCAATGTAAGCTTAAGAGCATGAAAGTATTTGGTCAATGCTTTGCTTTAAGAGTTGAAATTTGCACGGGAGCAACCTCTTGCTCTTTCACAACCAGGTATTTGAGTTTTGCCAGTGCCATGGTAAAGTTTCTTGCTGCTGCTGATTGAAAGGTGTTGGATTCAAACCTAGCTTGCATCAGCATACGGCCTGTGATTAGTGATTAAAAAAAGAAGAGACAAACAAACAAAAATGGACTATTCAATTACTCTTATGGTACTCCATATCACCCAAACATTTTGCACGCTGCTAAAAGGTTTGCTAATCGCTGCTCTGAAATCTAATTTGGCGCCTTTTTCTAAAGCAAATGACTAGGTTCATCTGAAGCAGGGATGCACTTAGCAAGGTGGTTGGTTCTCATCAATCTACCCCTGCTTCTCAGCCATTTTAACACAGTTCATCAAAACTGCATGCCTCTAAATGCATCCGAAACAGAGCAGAGTGCAACGATCGTTTCTCTCCGCAAAAAGTCAAAAATTTGCTCACACAATATTTACCAGAACCGATTTAGGTTGCCCATAGAAACTAGAGCTGGACCACAACCCAGTGGCTAATAGCGGGTATACAATCATTTCTTTCACCAAATCTTGACACCAAATAACATCATATTGCAGCACACAGAGCAAGCTCAAGCATGCTAAAACATAATTTATGCATTCCCACTGCTTAGAACAAGGCTAATTAAGTGCTTGCAATCATCTTCGAAGCAATTTTGATACAGATCCTGCAGATTATTGTCACATAAATACATATTTCTACAGAGACAAAAAGGATGAAAGCAGAAGAAGAGTAAACAGTCAACAGAATGTAATACTACACGTGATAAGTTAACGTCTTTCACATCTTTGCAGACAAAAGTTAGATTCCTCGGCTTAAATAACCAATAAAATTAACCCCAAAAAAGGGGGGCATTTCGAGTATGCTGAGCTGGCACGAGCAGAGGTGCACGCACAATCACCGCTTGGACTCGTGAACTGGATCAGTAGTGCTTTCATTTGTAACCTTGCCCTCTTTAAATACATCCTGAGAAGCAGGATGCTGAAGGGCTAATCCATTGGATGGTTGTATCTACAGGAACGACCGTACTTGCAGATTCCATGGCGACTGAAATGTGTACATGTAGGTTGATCCTAGCCAAAAAAATAAAAAATAAACATAGGAAGTTATGCAATATAAAGGGCTGTATACTACATATGGGTCACAATATGAGCCAAATTTGCAATTTTCCACAAAGTCTGGGATACAATTTCCTGGGATATGATAATTTTTTTGTTGTTTTTGAAATATATGCATAATAAGGAAAAAAAATATTAATTGAGTCTAAAAACAGAACTAATTTGGTAGTGTTTATTTTTTCGTGTCGTATCAATTAATACAAGTTCAATTCATCTAGAACATAATACAAATTCTAGGATGTGCCAAAGGAATTGCATGAATATCCTCAACAAATTCAATAGGGATACGAATCCAATAAGGATATGTCTCTTCAACTCTATGCCACATTAGGTGTTAATAATTGACTATAACCTTTCAGAGACTATACTAGAATAGTCAGAACCATTGGAACAAACTACTTAGAGGTTGTTTGGCTGCGAGGAAATACAACATTTATTGCAAATAATGTAATACTTCTCTTTGTTTACAAACACGTTTATTAGGATTTGGAAATAAAGATGAAAACACACCAAAAAAACCTTTAGCAGATACTGCAGCCCAATTAGCTGCAACAAATGCTTCAACTCATTAGAAATTGTTTGAAGGCATGCCATGTCAACAATGCCACATTTTTTTTTTAAAAATTACAATTGCAGCTTCAATACCAAATTCCGAACCTTTAGCACCTAACCGCACATTTGATTTGCGATGAAATCCAATTACTGCAACCAACAATGTATTTGGAATCTTTTTCGTGCAACAAATGCTGCATGTTTTCCATTGCACCAAAACAAACCCCCTTAAAAGGGCTGCTATTTCAGATTATTTAACTACTATGGGTGGTCTAAAAGGAAAACAACAAAAGCCAATAACTTGATTAGGTTAAAATTTTGGGAAAGAATTTATATATAGGTGTATAACTTACAGGTCTGAGAGGTAAGCCAACAGGGTTGAGATTGACTTCAGCAGATGTTTTCGACATGCGACTTTTTGGATGATGATATTTACATGTTGATTTAAATTTACAAGACCCGGTTTTCATGAAATATTGACATTCTGCTTGGCCAGGTCTCTCAGGATATTCGACATCCAGTGCCTTTGTTGGAGTGGAGAAATTTCCAGTGCGTGAAGTATCTTTCATTGTAGAAGCTAACGGAGGTTGTAGCATATTCATTTCTGCTGGAAATACTGGGTTTACTGGAGCCTAAATCCTCACAAACATATAGGTCAACAGAAAAATGCATCAAAAATGTGTTAATTTATGAACATAGATAGGCAGGTCAATAAAAATTAAATAACAAAAAAGAATTAATCATATAAGCATACAAGCACATTATAATTATGCAAACAATCAAGACAGTCTGAGTTCTGTATGTTATCAGGGACATTAAGACTACAATAGGCATAGATCTTCTTATTAGTAGACGAACCAAATCATTAGCGACACCAGTTCGTACACAAAATGGTTGTTCGATGTGTCATGCATCTATGGATATTGACTCAGGTCTAACTAAATTTCTAAAAGAAAGAATACATTGTCTTATAGATTATGAACATCCAGTATTATCCATAGCATTGGAAACCACATGAGAGTATATAAATATCTTTTGTATTTTAAGTGCTGTTATCAACATCTTCGCCTGAGCACAACCATATACGATTAAAGATGATGAGGAGAGTTAGGAAGGCATGAGACTTGTGACAAAGCTCCAAGTCAAGTCATGGTGCAGCCATAAATAACGAAGGCCCTGTTTGGGTAATAGAGTTGGGATAACCGAAGATTATTCTCAAGTCAAGGTAGAGGGAAGGCAAACTCTAGTTTGCAAGGCCCTACATCCACTTTAAATTTTAACTTTACCAAGGAATTGGGTAATAAACCCCAAAGTTTTGTAGAGGAGTTTTTTGAACTCTAAAGTGAGTGTTTTCTTCTATTTTTTTTGGAGTTTAGCCTGCCTGTTCAGGGATGGTGATTGGGAGAAGTTCTCTAGTTGGATTAGAGTTTAGTAAACTCCGGTTATCTCAACTTTGAAGTTTACATAACCGGACTTTCTAAACTCCAGAGTCTGAAATGTGCGCCAAACATGGCATAGTTAGGATTTTGGAGTTAAATTTAGAACTTTAAGAAACTCCGGTTATCTAAACTCAACTCCATTGCCAAACAGGGCCCGAAAGAAATTTCCTCCCCTACAGAATTTTCATGATATGTTCAAGCCATGCTACCAGTATTTTACATCTGAATTACTAATATGTCCAAAAACTTCAGCGGCACATCTATGAAATAGATGTGGAGCATATTATCTTAGTCACTGGTTACATATCAAATATATCATATAGACAGGCAGGGCAAAGAATAAACTCTATCCCTACAAGCACGCCCATGAAATAAATAATTCCCAATACCTTCTACTAGATGTAACTGTAGAACGAATCTATGGTTTAAGAGAATAATAAGTCTATCACCAAGTGCACTAGAGTATTAAAGCTTTTCTCAAAATTGCACTAATGCAATTTGATGATTCCGAGGGTTTACAGGAAGGTAACAATACCCTCAAGAAGAGTAGGTCGTGCGCAAATAGTTAGAGCAATACCTGATATCCATTCCATTCTGGATTTGCATGAAGCATTTGAGGTAAATAGTAACCCGTAACATAAGATGGTGATGGCTCTAAGTATGGAATTGGCTCGTTTGGGTTTCGTTGCAAGGGCCATTGAGCCATAGGCAGTTGTGCTGGTGAAGCATATGGTTGAGATCCACCATTTTGATATCCTGAAGGCCCCTGGCCACCTACAGCAATCGGATCAGGATGATGAAACCTACAACTGGTTGAAAATTTGCAGCTGCCGGTGCTCATGTAATAAGTGCATTCTTGTTCACCCTGCAATGATAATTAATCTTCAATCGGCAGTAATAGGCACTTGATAGTCCACAAGGCCAAACATATGCAGATTCTTGGGTTTATTTCTAATATTTAGTGTAACAAAACAAGGTTTAAAAGGCCTAATAACCTGCCCTGATGGTTTTAAAAGGCATTAGGTGAAGTTGGACGGTTTGGGTACTGCTTAGCAGCTAGCAGCCTAGGCAGCTTAAGCAGTTTTAGTACTTTTTTTAGATTAAAAGGGACACACACACACACACACACATACACACAACAACAACAACAACAACAACAAGCCTATATTCAGAATTCAAAAATTTAACATTAAAAGGAAAAAATCATGAAAAATGTTATTAATAGTATAATGAATGTGCATAGTATTATCAAATTATACTGGTTCCATAAATTAAAACCTTAGCATTATAAACTAAGACAATTATATGGATTGGGCCGCTTCGCGATATAAACTTAAACAATTAAGAGGTTTAACCTGGGTGGTCTAGGCCGTTTAATCGCCCACCCACCTAGGCAGTCTGGCTGGTTTAATGTCTACTAGGCGATCTGGAGTGAGCGCTTACTCGTCCACTAGGCGCACTTAATAAAAAAAAATAGGACGGTTGGACACCGCTATCGCCTAGGCGGCTGCCCAGACAGCTTTTTACATCATCACAGCCCTTAAATGTTGTCGACTCGCGGCCGCATTGAATAGAATTAAACAGGTGAACGATCATATGATTAGCCCTATGCAAAGCGGGAGAATATCCATTTAATCGGACAACTCATAGAATTAGAGGACCCAAATTCAAGCCCCATACCCAAACATAAATTCCACCGAGGAAAGGCTTAGACCTTTCTTCTCTCTCTATCGACAATTTTCTTTTAACATTTCTGATTTTTCGTGACTTCTTTTTATATACGAATGTATGTACATATCTTAAATATTCAATTCTGCATTTACCTTGTACTCCGATTATGTGATGTAAAAAAAAGAACGAATATGTTTTCTACAACATTGCCGATATTTAAAATAACAGTCGACAAAAATGTCAAGACAATGAAAGGCTCACAGGCCGCAATGGAAGGCCCACAAAGTTTAACTCAGCCGGAACTTCAGATTTTTCTTTATGATTGTATTTGCACGCACTTCCATATTTGCAACCACCTGGCATTGAGAAATACTGCAAAATAGATTCTCTATCAGGAAAAGAAGCGAACTGATAATGAAAAAAGGTTTCAAGCAGGTAAGCGAATTGTTAATATCGTTTTAGGAGGTATGGCCCTGGATACTTTTAGAAAGAAATTCATATGGGAAAATATAAAGCGGAGTGATGCATCTAACCATATTCACAAGTACAATATTTAAAAAAACACTTTCAATGCACCATAAATTTTAT
Organism: Agapanthus africanus; assembly: GCA_030015575.1. Taxonomy (NCBI): domain Eukaryota; kingdom Viridiplantae; phylum Streptophyta; class Magnoliopsida; order Asparagales; family Amaryllidaceae; genus Agapanthus; species Agapanthus africanus. Next base: position 613,192,560 of record JASDDO010000022.1, read on the forward strand.
CACCAAAAAAGTCATCAAGTGCAAAACAGATGTTTTTATACACCGCAAATTTTATTTCTATTTATACACCGCAAAGCTACCATCAATGAAGGAAATTTATACCATAATACAACTAAAATTAGACAGTTTGATGCTCTGTAAATAAATATTAATCATCAGACTAATCAGTAATATGATATAAAGAAGACCCTCTAAATGGCCGATAGTACGTTAGAACTGCTAACTCTTCAACAAGCTCCTCTATTAAGCTAATCAGAACAGTTATAGGTACTAGCTGATAAAGAATCTAATAATTGAAGAGGCCTTATTTTTTAAATAAAAAGCGAGGTACAATTTTTCGCCAACAATAACCGGCATAAACCATTGTAGCATGCAGGAACCACTTTTGAAGAGAGTCTAGGGAAACAGCATTTCTTCGGACATACACCCTAAAATTGATCAAGAAACAGGTTCATAGTAATCCAAATCCAAAAAAAAAACCTAAGGCTTCAACAAAATGAACACGACCAGGATAAGCTCTTCCTTAAGTGAACATCAAAGTTATCATAGAACTGGTAAGACCCAAAGGAGTCCAAAAGGAGAAACTACATGTAATCTGGACTTCACATACTGTCATAGTTATCCAATAAAAGCTTAAAAAGGATATTTTAGTAGAAAGATAGTTTAAGCAAGTAACTCAAGTTTTATTTACAAATAAATCCAAAGAAAAAACCAAATAAGTTACAGCCATTTCCATACATATTCTCCGATTTAATGGAAAATAAATGAAATTCACTTATTTTGAAAAGCTTGAAATAAATTAGTTTGCAATCCTTGTATTGGAGTAGTTTAGAATATATTGTTATTAGGGTACATCGTACCATGATGCTTGGGCATCAAGTAATTTTATTCCCATATAAAGAGACCATTGACCACATAATAAATTATCTAAATCTTTTCTTTTTTATCGTTTAACATGGTATCAGAGCAGATCTTCTAAACCCTAACCCTAATCTTCAAAAATAAAAAAATAAAAAAACCCTAACCCACCTGCCGCCTCCTCTCTCCCTCTCCTCGCCTGTGCTACCCTCACACCCTCACCTCCGGATCTCTCCTCGCCTGCGCTGCCCTCACACCCTCACCTCCGGATCTCGCCTCACATGCACCGCTCGACCCTTCCTTGCTCCTCCCGCCCGCCCTCGCCTGCGCCGCTCGACCCCTCCCTGCACCTCTCCAAGCCGCCGCGTGCCTCCTCCGCCTCCTCGAGCGCTCTTCCACCGCCACGCACCTCTCTTCCTTGACCTCTCCTCCTCGACGCTGGGAACCGTCACAAGGACGGCTGATATCCGCTATCTCTGCTTCGAAGCCAAGACGGTGATGCTCCTCAAGATAAAAAAAAACTTTTTTTCGATCTATAATGATCGTGAATTGGCTTGAGTAAATCCTAATATCTTTCTCTCGCTTTTTATATGCTAGATCTGCACTTTCTATTGCTTGATCTCTTTGCGTGCGATGTTCAATATGACGGCTAACAAAATTGATCCTTGCAGATGTGGTAGTGGTTCCCTTTCTTGTTCTTATTGCGGTCGGACCAACCATATAGATCAATTCTTCTGGGAGAAGCATGGCTATCCGGATCAGACTCCTACTACCTGACTGAGTACAACTCCTCCATCCACGCAACCGCCAGCATCATTATCCTTGCAGATCTCTCCTAAAGATTTAAAGCACATGCAATGTATTTTCTTCCATATCTCTACTACCAACTTAACCACATCAAGTATATTTCTACCATCTCAGTCAAACCCTTGGATCTTTGATCCCGGGGCTTCAGACCACATGACTTATACTGCTTCTAACTCTGTGTTTTCCACTTCACATAAATTCATTTCCATTACTAATGGGGGTGTCCTTTTTGTTTGTGGTTGTACCAATATTGATGTGACATCTTCCTTACCGCTTAAAAATATTCTAGTTATTCATTCAATTCATAGAAATCTTTTATCTGTTCGTCGCTTTACCAATAATTTCAACTGTTCAATAACTCTCTTCTAAATACTTTGTGATACAGGACAACAAAACAAATGAGTAGATTGGTGAGGGTAAAGAAGTTAATGGCCTGTACTAGTTGGATGTGCCACCTTCTGCATTTGCCGCTAATCTAACATTTGCTGGTATCGATGTCTTGGACATTCAGCTCTTCCTATACTACATACCATGTTACCTAAATTCAAATATCCGATTTTTCAAGCGAGTAATGTATTTTAGGGAAACATTTTCACTCATCTTTTCCTTTAGTCAATAAGCGTAGTTCAATATTTGAGTTGGCCCATTCTGACATTTGAGATCCTTACAAGCATATTAGCATATTTGGTTACAAATATTTTGTCACTTTTATTGATGATCACTTTAGAATGGCATGGATGTTTCTTTTACATGATCGATATGAATTACCACATATGCTTAAAACATTTATTAATAAAATGGTCAATCAGTTTAATACATCTATTAAAACTAAGAACTGATAATGCCAAAGAATGCACGAGTCGTATTTTTCAAACTCTTTGCCAATTCCATGGGATTACTCATCAAACTTTCTGCTCATACACACCACAACAAAATAACATTGCTGAGAGAAAAACTGCCGCTTGCTTGACGTTGCTCGGTCTATTATGCTTAACATGCATGTCCGAAAACGCCTTTGGAATTTTGCCTTGCTGCATGTTTTTTGATTAATTATATGCCTTCCATGATTTTTCGAAACTAAACACCGTTCTTTTTTTTATTTCCCGACCAAAACCCTTTTCCCCTTCCTCCTAAAGTATTTGGATGTGATTGCTACGTTCATAATCACCGATTAACTCACGATAAATTGGATTCTAGAGCTGTCAAACATATATTTGTTGGTTATTCTATGACTCAAAAAGGTTACGTTTGCCTACTACCTTCTACATCCACCGTCGTAGTCTCCGAGAATTGTCACCTTTCTTGAAGATCAGTCCTTTTATCCTCCAGCGAAAAGTCCTTCCGACGTTCCGCCGCCGCCTCCTGTATCTCCAGATGACCAACCAATTCATATCGAGTCTACTATTGTCGAAGTTCCTCATCCTCCTCCGATTACGCATGTCTATCGTCGTCGATCGAGAGTAGTGATAGATTCAACAGCAGATACTGAAGCACCTCCTCCATGAATACAGCCGGAAGCTGACGAGCCCTCACCTCTCCCTCCTTCCGATGGTTTGTCCGACGACTTATCAATTGCTCTTCACAAAAAGGCAAACGAACATGCATTACTTTTCATCCTCTTGCTTCATTTATATTTCATATCATCGACTTACTCCAGCCCTCTGTCAGTTTGTGTCTTCCTCGTCTGTTGTTTTTATTTCTAACTCTGTTTTGAAAGCTATGAGTCATCCAGGTTAGCATATGGCTTATGATGGAAGAGTTGCAGGCACTGAGGTCTAATTATACTTGGGATCTGGCCAGCCTCCCCTCGCAGAAAATGATGGTTGGTTGTCGGTGTGTCTTTGTTATCAAATATAATCTTGATGGCACTATATCTCGTTTGAAGGCCCGCCTTGTTGCAAAAGTTTATACTCAGCAATACGGTGTCGACTATACTGAGAATTTTTCTCCAGTGACCAAATTCACCATTGTTAGTATCTTGATCTCTCTTGCGGTTACACGCGATTGGCCTCTACATCAGCTAGACGTTAAGAATGCCTTCCTCAATGGCGATCATTCCGTGACGGTTTCTATGCAGCAGCTTCCTTGCTTTGAGCGTAGGAGAGTCATTTGTATGTTATCTTAAAAAAATCTATTTATGGGCTAAAACAATCTCCTCGGATATGGTTCAATAAATTTAGTATGGTCCTAAAAAAGATAAATTTCACAAGAAGCTTGGCAGAACCATCTTTTTTTATACATAGACGAAAAGAAGGAATGGTTATTCTCCTTATTTATGTTGATGCCATAATCATCACTGAAGATGATTCCCTAGGTATATCTAAGGTCAAAACTCATTTGGCCTCACATTTTCACACCGAAGGTCTTGGTCATTTACGTTGCTTTTTTGGCATAAAGGTATCTCAAAATAAGTTCATTATTTCTCTCACAGCGGAAGTATACTCTCGATCTCTACTTAAAGAAACAGGATTTCTTGGCTGTCGCCCCTCTGATACTCCCATGGATACAACAGTAAAGCTCTCTCACGTTAACTCAGCCACTTTCCGATCCAGGTCGGTGTCGACGGTTAGTTGGGAAGCCGATCTATCTCACGGTTACTCGTCGAAACTATCCTTTACAGTCGGCACGGTGAGCCAGTTCATGCATGCACCCTTAGTCTCCCATCTTTGGGCTGTTGAGCGCATTTTCCGCTATTTGAAGCATGCACCTGGACAAGATCTTTTCTATAGACCCTGTTTTTATTTGTCTCTTGTAGCCATGTTGATGCCGATTTTGCCAGATCTGTGGATGACCATCGCTCCACAAGTGGATTTTATGGTTTCTTTGAGGGAAACCTAATTACTTGGCGTAGCAAGAAGCAACATATTGCACGTTCATCAACCGAGGCTGAATATAGCACTATGGCTCATGCCGTCTCAGAATTGATGTGGCTCTACACATTGCTTCGAGATCTCGGTGTTGGTTCTACAACACCATCATCCATGTTCCGTGACAATAAAACCGCAATTCATATTTCAAAGAATCCAGTATTTCACAATCGCACAAAACACATTTAAGTGGATTGCCACTTTATCTAGGAGAAAATTGTTGAAAAGAAAGTCAATCTCCATTATGTTTCTACTCATGCACAGATTTCAGATATTTTGACGAAATCTCTTTCAAGACTTGCATTCGTTCATCTATTGCCCAAATTATGCATCACTGATATTTATGCTCCAGCTTGAGTGGGAGTATTTGAACAATTTAGAATATATTGTTATTAGGATACACCGTACCATACTGCTTGGGCATCAAGTAATTGTAATTCCTATATAAAGAGACCATTGGTCACATAATAAAGTATATAAATCTTTTCTCTTTTATCGTTTACCACCTCGATTAGCAGGTTTCCGAAATAAGATAAAAAAAACAAACATTATAAGAGTTTGCTTGGAAATAAGCAAAACACAAGGAGACAAAACACAAGTTATATGCTAAAAACCAAATGTAAATTTATATAACATAAAGTTTGAGGTAAATGTTGCCTTGTTCATAGAGCATCATAGCACTCATCTGTAGAAGGCAAGGATTAACTCAAACCAAATATTCTCTTGAAGAATGTCATATCAGAAGTTTACACGACAGTACACGAATTGCATAATTTAAACTAACAAGAACCTAATACAATGTTTTACTTTCAATATTGTATGAAAATAATGTCTGCGACATTTAAACCTCAACACCTAAAAGTACATGAGTGCTAACTTTAATCGAAAACATGTGTCAAAGGGAATTCAGACCTTGCAATCCATCTGCCCATTGCTTTCTGAAAGAGACCCCCTTTTGTAATCTCTGTAAGCCTTCTGCAAAAAGGTTAACATTAAATATAAAAACAGTGCAACTGCACCAATTCTGAGGTTAATCAATGCAAGATGATACAAAAATATTCACAGTTGGAAAAAAGAACAATCGATCCTCCCTTTCTCTCCCATGATAAATAGATTGATTTGTCATACAACAAAGAAAATACATTTGCGTTGGTTATACACAACACAGAGACACTTTAGAGGACAAATGGAATTATGAATATTCTACATCATCCTAAAACAAAGCTAGCAATTTATTCATTTCCAAAATTGAGGGCACCATAAAGTGCAAAAAATGCACTTCCACCAAACAGATTGTCCAGAAGATTTCCATTCCAAGTAATTCGCTACATAACATCAAGAATTTATACACTGTCACAACCGTTCAAAAGTAAATTAGATTATAACCTATTGAACTAACAGGTGTTTAATCAAACTATATGACTAGGCCACACCCAAACATTCATTCGAATTGATAACAGGTATGAGTTTTATGTGTTTTAACACCCCAAGAAACCAAAAGAACTTTATTTTTGATTCTTTTTCATTGTCAAATGAGGCTCGTCGCTGAATAAATCAATTTATCTTTCAAAAATAGCAGTTGTTGGTTCATTACATTGTAAGATAGTAATTATCAAACTCAACCCGTGATATGATCAGACAAGCACACATTATTTATAATAAGTGACGGATCCATTGGAAACCATATTATGTTGATAGCCCTAGCCAATAGCCATGTAGGCTGTCTACCAACAAGAGAAAATGAATCTTTCTAGAAGCACAACGAAAGTGAGATAACTCGCAGAAACTGAAGTCTGAACTCAACCCTCGTTAACTTTTTACAGACTGCAGACTCCCTGAGCATTCAGTAGTGCATTACTAGAGCAAGACCTAGATTCAGTTACAAGGTTTCGAGCAGATGATGGTTTCTAACGATGGTTTCTATATTGGAAGATATGTCGGCTGAGTAGATATTATTCATATTGAATATCAAATATGCGCTTAACACATATAAATACACCTGACTTCAATGGTACTTGTATGCCCGGATATAATATTATTATATAGTATATGGGGTAAGTGTTCAAAGGCGGTACATGTTTGCACCATCCAACAAGACTTGCAAAACAATCATGCAGTAGAAAAAGATTTAACAGCACTAGAAATGATTTACAGCAATAAAGGGAAAAAATAATATCTAATATTTAATGTCGTTTCCAGACTTCAAATAAGAAATTAGCCTGTTCTTTTTTTGGCTGGTCCTTTTTTTGGGGTGTGTGGGGGTGTTGACGGGTCTTTTTCTGGAATTTTCATTAACTGTGTGCAGCACGTGAAGCATGCTTATGAGTTCTTCAGGGCACTCTTCAGGGCAATATACTGTATTACCTGCTACTATTGACTTAGTTTGGATACTTGGAAGAGAGAGAACAATTTGGGTCATCTTACTTCTCTATTCTTTATTTGAATAGAACAAGAAAAGGCAGTTTATTTAAGGGAAAAAAATTAAACAATAACTACTTCTGCATTTCCAACCTTTTTGATTTGTTTTCATTTACCCCCAGTAGAAGTATTTGAAAATAAATGAAATCAAAAGAGAAGATGGACAAAAAGAATATATCCTTGCAGCAAAAATGAAGTATAAATTTGTTATCCTTCAGCAGTATCTACAATTCATTGTAGAAATCAAAACAAAAATATAAATAAGAAGTTCGTATTATCCAACATTAATACACAATTTACACATATGATCATATATTTCCTTTTTCGGAAATAAGGAAACCATGACATGCTTTCAGTGCATTACCGCATGAGAAACCAAGGAAAGAATAATAACTACTTGTATCAACAGCTACAAATTGAAATCATTGGACAAATGAACTTTAGCGATACTAAATAATATAAGAACATCAAAGGAACAAATGTCCTGACCTCATGATCTGTTTGCCCAGCCATTACTGAGGAAGTTCCATTGCCGACAAGCTCAACAGCCTTTAAAATAAAATTTAAAAAGAAATGTAAGAACAAATACTTTAACAATCTCCTAAGAAGATAGGAAATGACATCGATAATCCTAACTATTAATCAACACATTCCACCTTTCCACATGAAAATAATCGTTAATTTTTTTTAAAGTTGATCAAAAAATTGAAAGTACAGAAAATCAGAAGTCTGAGCATAAATGGGCGAACAAGCGATAACTGGAAACCCTTCTGGGAAAAAGGAATACATTAGCATGTGCATATTCAATGATTCCCCCAGGATATTCAATCATGCTGAAATAGAAAAGGAGCAAAATCCCAAATACATGCTTCCAAAAAAGCACATTTGGGTGTAATCCACTAAACAAGCAGGCATCATCACAGATTACACCCTGCATAGTGTATTGGAGCATGGTTTTGGAGCAGTGGGTTTTCTAGGAGTCCAAGTAGTAAAGTGCATAATCCTAATACGGCTTCAGATGTTGGCAAAGATGATCCAAGAGGCCATCCAAGCAGCTAATAGCATGACCCACAAGCAACTTGTTGTGTATGGCTCCCATTCCGATCCTTATTGATTTCCTGTTTGATCCGGCGTTATCACAGAGTTGGCAAAGATTCAAAGTCATCTGCAAGCAAGGGGATAGATGTCTAGAGCTACAGCTTCATACGTTTGTCGACGTTCTATATACACGGTACATTTTGGGCAGACATCTAACTCGAAAAGTACAGACGTCTGCGAGCGCGGCGCTCTATACTTTCGAAGACTTCAATACCAGATGTTTGAAAGCTACTTTTCATACGTCTAGAGGCGCTCTGTTTTTTTGATGACTTTTGGAAAGACATTTGAGCATTCCTTCGTCAGACGTCTGCCGTGTTTTGGACCGGATATTTGCTTATGTTAGGAAATTAGTTATTTGATCAAATCTTTTGTTTGCTATATATATTGTAGCAAATAGTAACCCTAGATCATATAGCTTTTGTGAGAGAACCCTTTTGTTATTTGTGAGAGCTAGGGTTTTACGGGATTTGTAATCCGTCCACTGGTTTTGTAATCCTCCGTATTAATTAATAAAAACTCCGCCTTCGCCTTTTTGGTTAGTACTTTTATTTCCTATTTGCCTATAATTTGTTTGTGCTTTCTTCTCTATCGTTTGCATATCTTCGTGATCGTCTTGCTGCAACAAACTGGTATCAGAGCCACGTTGTATTGTTTGGGTATCTTTTGGTTGAACCGTTAGGTCTTCAATATTGTGATCTAGGTTAACGGTGGGTAACGCCGCTTGTGTTCTCTTCCCCATCTTCTTAAATTGTGATTTTAAAGTTTTAGGGTTTGGAAACACCTTGAGTGAAACAATCGTATTTTAGTTTGATCCGCATCATGTCTCTGACAATCACGAAATTCGATATTGAGAAGTTTGATGGAAATATGAGTTTCAGTTTATGGAAAGTCCATATGATTGACGTATTGACACAATAATTTGAGAAAGACGATTCTTGAAAAGGATGCAAAGGCTTCCACTATGACGGAGGAACCTTGAGAGGAGTTGGACGAAAAGACCCTGACAAACCAAGTTTTGCAAGAAGTTTTAGTAGAAAAGACGGCGGCTAGTTTGTAGCAACAAATAGAGGAGTTATATTTAAGGAAATCTCTCACGAATCGACTTCTGTCGAAGTATCGTCTCTACACACTTTGTATGTCAGAAGGCTCTCCAATCAAATCTCATGTCAGTAATTTTAATTCGATCATTACGGATCTGAGTAAGATTGATATTAAGATTAATAAAGAAGATCGGACTCTTCTTTTGTTATATTCGTTACTACCCTCATATAAGCACTTTCGTGACACTATGGTCTATGGACGAGATACTATCTCGATCAAGGATATCAAAAAAAGTTTGATGAATAAAAAGAAGATAGACAAAGAGTTAACTTCTAGCGAAGACAGTGGTCCATCTTCAGGCTTATTTGTTCGAGAGCGAGCGAAGAAGAGAGATCCGGAAGGTAATAGGAAGAAGTCAAGATTGAAGTCCAAGAATAAGAACTTGAGCTGACATTATTGTAAAAAGAAGGGGCAATTTAAGGTCGGTTGCTTTAAATTGTAGAACAAGCTGAAGCTAGAAGAAAAATCAAAGGAGTTTTCGGCTGAAACTAATACAACGGAAGGCGAAGCAGATCTTCTTGTGGTTCTTGACAACACACATCGAACAAAAGACGAATGGATCATGGATTCAGGCTGTTCCTATCACATATGTCCCAATAGGGATTTATTCACCACTTATGAATTCTTTGATGGTGGAGTGATTTTGATGGGCAAGAATAGTTCGTGTCGGGCTATTGGCAAGGGGACGATCCAAATCAAGATATTAGACGGTGCTGTGGACATTGGTGGAAGTTATACACGTACTTGACTTGAAGAAGAACCTCATCTCTTTGGATGCACTCGACGACAAAGATTACAAGTTTTCTGCTGAAGCTAGTGTTTTGAAGCTAACCAAAGGTGCTCTAGTTGTTATGAAGGATTTGAAAAAGAGGTCTTTATATTCGTTGCAGGGTTCAACTTCCGGATGAACGGCTATTTCATCATCAAATCTATGACAGATTCCGAGATTACCAGATTATGGCACATGAGGCTCGAGCATATAAGTGAGGTATGACCGAGTTGTCGAAGCAGGGTCTACTTGGTGGTCAGAATACATCGAAAATGGAGTTTTATGAGCATTGTGTTTTTGAAAAGCAGAAATGAGTCGCTTCAGTTCGGCAGTGCATAACAAAAAGTACTCTTTACTATATCCATTCACATTTTTGAGGACTCTTTCAAGTTGCTTCTAAAGAAAGCGGTACCAAGTATCTGCTTATTCTCATCGATGATTTTTGAGGAAAGTTTGGGTCTACTTCTTGAAGCATAAAAGTGATGTGTATACTACATTCAAGCAATAGAAGACGTTGATTGACAAGCAGACAGGCAAGCAGATCAAGAGACTAAGGACAGACAATGGGTTAGATTTTTGCGCAAAAGATTTCAATAATTTCACTAAAAACGAAGGCATTATTCGTCATCATACCGTTGTCTACACACCACAGCAGAACGGAGTCGCGGAGCATACGAACCGAACTCTTTTGGAGAAAGATCGATGCATGTTGTTTAATGCAGGGCCTGGCAAGGAATTTTGAGCAGATACGGTGAACACGACATACTTCATTGTGAATTGGTCACCTCATACATCGTTAGGTAGTAAAACACCGGAGCATGTATGGTCTGAAAAGCACGCCGATTATTCTACACTTACGGTATTTGGTTGTCCCGGATATGCACATTACCGTGAAGGGAATTGGATCCTCGAACGAAAAAGTGCAATTTTCTTAGTTATGCTAATGGTGTTGAAGGTTGGTTGTGATATTCACATCCTAAGTCACCAAAATTTATGATTAGCAGAGATATGACTTTTGATGAATTTGGAATGTTGAAGCCGAAGATTATGGAATCTTCAAGTAAAGACGACTCAAGGAAGGATGAACCAGACGTTGAAATTGAAGTTGGTGAAAGTTCATGTTCGCAGGGGATCTCTCCTTCACCATCGTCTGATGAAGCTCGTGATGAGCAGTACTGAGATGAGGAGTATTTGCCCGCTCGAAATTGACAACGAAGGGACATTCGACCGCCACAAAGATGTGACTACGATGATCTAGTAACATGTGTTGTCTGTTGCAGAGACTGTTGATAGTAGCGAGCCGACGAGCTATCAAGAAGGCAGAAACCATCTCATCCGATGAGTCAGCTCGTTGGCTAGTTGCTATTAATGAAGAGATCAAGTCTCTTCACAAGAACCAAATATGGAAGCTCATGAAGCCTGAAGAAGGAAAGAAAGTAGTTAGCCGCAAGTGGGTTTTCAAGAAGGAGACCAAAAGGTTTTGGATATGAGATACAACACACGGTTGGTATCTAAAAGCTATTCGCAGGTTCGGAGAGTTGACTTCAATGGTGTATTTTCTCCGATAGTTAAACACACCTCCATTCGTGTCTTGCTCGGTTTGGTAGTCATATGGAATTTGAAGCTCAAGCAACTCGATATGAAGATCACATACTTGCATGATGATTTGATTGAGAATATCTACATACAACATGAAGGTTTCGAAGTTGAAGGAAAGAAAGACCACATTTGTTTGCTAGAGAAGCCTCTCTATGGTTTGAAACAGTCACTTAGTCGATGGTATAAGAAGTTTGACTCCATGATAGATATTGGGTTTACGAGAAGGGCGACAATTGTGTGTATTGTAAGAAACTCGTCGATGATTCTTTCATATACTTGTTGTTTTATGTTGATGATATGTTGACAACAACAAGGTATATGGTTGGTATTCAGAATTTGAAGAAACGGCTGAAAGACAAGTTTAAGACCAAGAATTTGGGAGCGGCTACGAAAGTACTTGGTATGGAGATTAGACGAGATCGCAAGGGAGGAAAACTTTACTTGTATCAACAGTGATACATTGAGAAAGTTTTGGAGCATTTTGGTATGACAGACGCTAAATTTGTATGAACTCCGTTGGCAACTCATTTCAAACTTTCAGCTCGTTCATCACCGCAAACAGAGGATGAGATTAAGTATATGTCGAATGTTCCGTATTTGAGTGCGGTGGGTAGCATTATGTATATTGTTCGATAGAAGTGAATGGAGACAGAGGATTCATGTGCTAGACCCGGCGTGATTCTCATGTTGGTTCATGTAGCCTACCCCATATGCTTGGGATAAAAGGCTCAGTTGTTGTTGTTTGTGGGTAGCATTATGTATGCCATAGTTTGTACCTGACCCGATATTTCACATGCAGTTAGTGTTGTTAGTCGCTACATGGCATTTCCGGGTAAAGGCCATTGGCAAGCTGTGAAATGGATTTTACGATACCCGCGAGATGCGTCTGATGTGGGGTTGGTGTTTGGACGGAACGACAATTTGGTTGGATCCAGCGATTCCGATTATGCGGGTTATCTCGACAGGCAAAGGGCGATCACTGGTTATGTATTCTCTTTAGGAGGATGTGCTATCAGTTGACGTGCTTCGTTACAGCCTACGGTAGAGTTGTCTATGACGGAGACGGAGTATATGGCCGTTGTTGGGACCATTAAGAAAGCGATCTGATTGAAGGGACTATTTTCGGAACCTGGCATTTAAAAGGATACCATAATAGTCTATTGTGGTAGCCAAAACGCGATTCACTTGAAAAATCAGATGCATCATGATAGGACAAAGCACATTGATATACGATACCGGTTTGTTTAGGAAGTCGTTGAAAAAGAAGAGATTATTATGAAGAAGATTGGCACAACGGATAATCCGAACGGCATGTTGACGAAGTCTCTTTCAGTTGTTAAGTTTGAGTATTGCTTGAACTTAATTGAAGTGCGTCGCGTTCATTGAGTCCTAAAAGGGTTTTGTGGTGAAGATGAAGCTATTATTAATGTTATGGAGTTTATGGGAATGCGAGCCAAGATGGAGATTTGTGGTGTGCATGCCTCCTATTCCGATCTCTATTGATTTCATGTTCGATCCGGCGTTATCACAAAGTTGACGAAGATTCGAAGTTATCCGCGAGTAAGGGGGTAGACGTTTGGAGCTACATCTTTAGACATATGTCGACACTATATATACACGGTATATTTTGGACAGACGTCTGACTCGAAGAGTTTAGATGTCTGCGAGCGCTTTGTTCTTTCGAAGACTTCAAGACCAGACGTTAAAAAGGTTACTTCTTCAGACGTTTGGGGACACTATGTTATTTTGATGACTCTTGGGCAGACGTCTGAGCATTCCTCCTTCAGACGTGTCTTGTGCCAGAATTTGCTTATGTTCGGAAATTAGTTATTTGATCAAATCTTTTGTATGCTATATACATAATAGCAAGTAGTAACCCTAGATCAGATAGCTTTTGTGATATTTTTGAGAGAAGCCTTTTGTTATTTGCGAGCACTAGGGTTTTGAGGGAGTTACAATTTGTCTACCGGGTTTGTACTTCTCCGTATTCGTTGATTAATAAAAGGTCCACCTTCGCCTATTTGGTTAGTACTTTTATTTTCTATTTACCTGTGATTTGTTTGTGCTTTCTTCTTTATCGTTTGCATATCTTATCGTCTTGCCACAACACAACTTCATGTGCTACCAAAGAAATTGCAAAACCAGGCTAAACGGTTCCTGAGTGCAGTAATATGGGCACTAATTCATCAGATCCAATGTAAACTGTTCTACAAAAATACAAGGCAGCAGCTACAAGTCTTTATAGTTTGTCCCACATTTTTTGGGTCGGGTACATGAATCCTTCATCAACTCTTACGAGCCATCCTCATGTAACCGCATCCATTCAAGCCAATTAAATTAAAAACTAAAATATATTATTTAATTTCCCATGTCCATGTTCGTTTAGGCCTAACTCTACCATGTGTTTCTCCATTAGGCACGACTTTGTCACTCCTAATTGGAACACTTAATGGCCTAGGTTGCATATGCCCAAACAATCATGATGAGTTCTGCATTATCTTCTATGGATTGCTATCTCCACCTTCCATATAGATGCACTAATTTTATGTCATCTCTTGGAGTATAGTCACTCCCCCATCTCAACATTCAATTTTCAGCAATTCAATAATACAGGGCAATATTAGCAAAATTGTAGATGATTTGTAATACTTGTTATTGTTACCTATAGATACCAAGTAAAATAATATAAGACAATTCTAAAGTGAGGAACAAATACCTAAAGTCCACAAGTCCTAATAATAGGAAACAATATATATGTATAAAAACATGGAAGTATGTTAGATGATCAACCTAAAGCAATACTATGATGCTTTAGGGCCTGCTGTTTGGAGATTCAATGACAACAGTATGAAGGCACGAGCAATCGATTAAATTCAGAAAACGAATCATTCAACAGTTACCTCAAAAAGGCTGACAAGTGATATATGAATCGGAAAAGAGAAAAGAAGGTTGCAGAAGTCACAAGGCTTCTAGCATGATCCGAACAAGTTCCCACAGAGAATAGGCAGAGAGTCTCCACAGTCAGAGGACTCCAAGAGATGCCCTCACTCTATGATTGATTTGGGATGAGTTTCAAGGGTTACAGATTTAGTTTTGAAAGATAGGATCTAACAATTTCGGGTTCAAGGAATTTTTTTATGAGTGATAAGTGATTTAAAGCCTAAGTATATTTGACTGGGGTGTTAGGATATTAAACAGGGCTGGGCTAGGATTTGACTAATCACATATCTTGTTGCGATGGCAAAATAGAAGGAAAAGAGGGGGGCCGGGGTGGGGAGAGCAAGTTCTAGAGAAGAATGGACAAAGGTTGTTCACTGACGATATTGCATCTCATATAGGGCTTGAAAAGGGCTGGGTTTGCCCCTAACTTATATAGTCCCGAATTAGACTCCACAATTCCCCCTCCACCCCTAAAGTCTAAATCCTTGGCATTATAGAATGTCCGTAATTTCTTGGAAAAGCTTTGGGAAAGTAAAGGAAATGGGTAGGATGTGCTGATACTGTTATACCCAACCAAAAATTCACCATTTTTCCTTTCCTTTATTGTTCCGTTCCTTTGTTGTCCACAAACCAGATATAACCAATATGATTTAGAATAAGCAATGACCATACCCTTGCTAGGAATGTAATGGCCAAGGAAAACCATCCATGTCCAATGATATATGCACATAAAAGCTAAAAATGAACCAACTTGGAGACTCGAAACTCACCAGATTAAGACCAACTAACAGTTAAGGAATTGCTAAGTAACAGTAAAAGCCACCATACGCTTAAATACCCATACAAAACATTAGCAATTTAGAAAGGATGGCAAATTTCACCAAATTCTCACCTGAACCGACGCCGAAGGATTTCTGAATTTCACCTACATAACAATTACCCATCATCAAAATCCAAAAAACATGTTACCCACACTAAATTGCAAATGCAAAAACCTAGCACCAATCAAATTTATACTTTGCCCCTCATCTTGCTAGGTGGATGATTGAACCTGCAGTTTGCTCCATACTTGCACGTCCCCGTCTTCATATAATACGCGCAATCCGGCTCGCTTGATCTCACCGGAAACGGGAACCAATCCTTCTGCCCCTTCTCTTCTTTTGATCTCACATCCTCTTCGCCTCCTCCATTCCCCTGATCCCAACCCCAACCATCAAACTTCTCATCGACGGAAGGCTCAAAATCCTTCTTTTGATTCCCTTCCGACGATCCAGTGAACTCCTGATCCCAACCCCAACCATCCCCTTTCACTTCATTGGTCTCTTGTATGATCTCTCGATCCCAGCTCGTCTCTTGTATGATCTCTTCGTCCCAACCCGAAGCAACCAAATTTTCATCAGCAGGACGCTCATCCTCCGCTTTTTCTTCAGCTTCCTCGGATTTCGCTTCCGCCTTCTCTTCGAGCTTGAGGTTGTTGAATTCGGAAGTTAGGGTTTCTTCAATGCTGGTGGAATTGCGAGGAGGGGGTTCCAATCTTATGACTGACCCTAATCCTAGGGTTTCTGCATCAGAATTTGACATTTTTTTAGGGTCACATTCGAAATTGATAAACCCTAAATCCCCAAACCCTAAATAAAAGGGTAATAGAAAAGGGAAAGCAACCAAAGACGCGAGCTCTTTTGTTTGTTTTGAGACGATGAGGGTCGACTGGTCGAGTGATTTCAGTATGATAGTCAAGTACGGTTTCATAAAGAATTATTATTGTTATTCTTTATAATAAAAACATAATTAGATATTTTAAAACAAAAGGAAGAGGTATTCTTTTTTCTATTTTTTTATAAGGTTTAAATCTTATCAGTATTTAGTTTTCTAGGATATTGTTAGGTGTTTGTTACACGGCATGATTGTTTATATTTGGTTTAAACCGCATATTTTTGGATGTCTTTCGACGAAAATAAAAGCAGCGACCGAATATGATTCCCAGGCATATGATTCCATGAAATGTTTTTATGAGCATGATTGGTCATATTTGATCATTCCCGACAATACGTGTGTATAACAGCAACAAACAACTGTGGTTGTGCTTATAGAAGAGACGACAGAAAATGTGTTAATCGACGATGGAGAGCAACAACCGTCAAACGGCGGCACCGGTGGCGTCCGACACGTGATCGATGATGGAAAGCGAAGGGCGGCGGCGGACGGGTGCCTGGCATGGCGGTTGTTGATTGGCTATAAAAGTTTTCTGACAAAAGAGCAAGTTCCAAAGTTGTGTTTCTGTCTCACTTTATAGGCCCGGGTGAATTTAGGTTGGCGGATGAAGAATTTGTGGACCGCGGATCAGCCCGTATGAAATAGTCCATGTGGCCAGTGGGCCCCGCAGTCAAATCCCAAGGCAAGCCTCAAGTCGCACATGTCGACAAATCTGAAGAAACCCCAAAAAAGACTTTGGGGACCAAACTCTTCGGTCTTCATCATCTTTCAACAGAGGAAAAAGACCCTTTTTTGAAAAAAATAATTCCTTTTTGGAGAAAAGAAAAGATAGGGGTAAAAAAGAAGAGGCATCAAAACTCATCTCAATGGCTCGTGTGAATGCGCAAGCGACTTCAGTTTCCTCAAATGGGCAGAAGCTGCGCCGTCTCTGGTGGCTGCCCAAGCGATTACATCGCCGTTGCGATCTCAATCCTCTCTCTGCTCCTGTAATTAACTTTCTAATCTCACTTGTTATCTTTGATGGGTTCTTTTTATTTTTTAATTAAATTTTTTTGGGGGTTAAGTATAAGTATTTATGGTGTCAGTTCAGCGAGCTTAGTGATTTTTTGGGTTTTTATCTTCATGCAGGTTGGCAGTTAGATTTGAGATTTGTGAATTCTTTTGTTGTGAATCTTCACATGTTAGCAAAACTCGAGTTATTAAGGCTCTGTTTGGGAATGGAATTTTGTTTTCTAACTGCAGTTTCATAAAGTTAGCAAACCTTAACTCCAAAATGCTAACTTTACCTTGTTTGGCAACCATTTTGGAGACTTAAGATAACCGCCGTCATCTCAGCTCCAATCTGATCAAAGTTTCATAAAAATGGAGTCTGCTTGCAAACCACAGTTTGCCCCTCACTACCTCCACTTAAAAATAAACCACAGTTTTCCTAACTCCATATCCAAACTGGGGCTAAGTATTTTAAATTGGAGTTTCATAAAGTTAGCAAACTCGACTCCAAAATGCTATCTTTGTCGTGTTTGACATTCAATTTGGAGCTAAGACAATTGCGGTCTTAGCTCTACAGTTGAGATAATTGCAGTTATCCTAACTCCAATATGATCTAAGTTAACTGAACTATATTTTTGGAGTTTGGGGCTTGCAAACCACAGTTTGCGAACTTGCTAGCACCACTTAAAAATAAATTACAGTTATCCTAACTCCACATCCAAACAGGGACTTAACATGTGATCTAGATTTGACAGAGTTATGGATATTAACTTCTCTTTGATCCTCCTTTTAGTTGGTACCAGAGTTCCTGGCAAAGGATTCTTTGGATATGAGAGGAACTTGATCTAACCCTAAAGGATCTAAATAAAGCATGCAATTGCATTTTAATGATGGTCTTAGAACTTCTTGTTGAGCAAGGAGTTTTGTTGCAGTGTCAGGGATTTTTAAATGGTGTAACAGCAACACAGGTTCAAATCTAACCAGCACTCAATTAGTTGCGGACTTCAAAAAATATACCTTTGTGCTAAAATTTCAACGACTGCCCCATGAAAAGGGCGATCAACCTGTTGGTTTGTGTTAGTATAACAATATATTCCTGAATCCTCTATACAACTTCGAGGGTTCGGTGCTGTGGTAGAGACATGAAGAGATATATGTCATTATTGGGTAACGAACAAGATTTTGGTGAGTCGAATGGGGGTTGCTAACACAAGAGTGCCCCAAATGGTGGCAAGGGTAGATTGGAAAATGAAATAAGCACGATAAGGCTCCCTAACACACCTACACTATCAGGTGAAAGCTTGAAATCAAGGGATTGCTGGTTTCAGAATAGCATCACAGAAAGGATATGAATGAAAAGATGGATTGCTAGAAAGGCTTTTCAATAAACTAAGGGTAAATCCGCACGTGATGCGTGAGATTTTTAGAAAATCAGATTAAATTTCATCAAATATCGATCTTAGCATTTTTTAGATATATATTATAGAAACTAAATACCATAAACTTTCTTGGATGCAAAAGTAGACAAAATTGTAGGTTCTTTTATTTTTATTTTACTTTTTTATATTTTTGTAGCTTTCAATTCATATGATGATAAAAGATGTGGTATTTATTTGCAAAAATTTTAAAATCCAAACATATGTGGTATTTATTAACATTATGCTACATTTATGGTATATGTTTTCTACACCATGGAGGAAAGCTGACAGTTCATGGTATTTTTTTGCCATAATTAAATTTCATGGTTAATAAACAATGATCCATGGTATTTATTTGAAAAACCTTGAAACCTCATGGTATTTTAGTGAAAAACGAGTTTATTTTTGGGCAGTGGTGTAGGATTACTAGGCACTGTCACAAGGGTCTATAAGGCATCAACCATGTCCGATTTAAAATTTAAAAGTGCCGAACAACCTAAAGCAAGGATCTTTACTAGAAAATTAGGGTTAAACATGCAAGTAAACATCTTTACTTCTAAGAGTTAGGGATTACAACTTTTGTAGTCCGTTCCTTCACTTCTAAAGCTCCGTGTTAAGGTCCCTTCGCTGCGATCATCGAGTACCCGGACTCAAGAGAGGCTCCATGAAGAGAAAGATGCAAGCTTGCTTCCGATCTTCAATAACAAAGATGATCTACCTTGAAGAAACTCAAATCCAAGCTCTTGCTTTGCTAATCATGCATTAGCAAAGCAAACACCCTAATCTAAGTGGCTAGAATAGATGAGGATGATGAAGTAGAAATTTAGCTCTCATTTGTTTTCTTTATCTCACTCATTTTCATCACTTCATAAAAAGCTAGAAAGCTTTTTCAAGAGAGAAGAAGGAAGAAGAACAAAACCATTTGTGATGAATAATGAAACTTGTGTGTGAGGTTAGAAATGCAACCATGGGTTAAGAATGAAGACTTAACCCATGTAGAGAATTAACCATGGTGAAGGGTTTGGGTTTGGTTAATAAATATCTACAAAATATCTTTACAAAATATCTTTGCTTAAAAACAAAAAACAAAGCTTCTAAAAGCTTCAAGAAAGCTTAACCCTAATCCAAACCCTAACCATCTTTAAACTCCACAAAACATATTGCATTTGTAACCTTAACTTGTTACAATATTATATATCATATATATAATATATTTTGTAACAAAATAAAATAATACAATTAACATATATCACATATATATCAATGTATTACCCGAGTGAGAAAAAGAATCTTTAAGTGAGGTTATACTAGTTAATGTAATTTAATATATCAAATATATAATTATACATTAAATTATCAAATCAACACTTGATCCGATAATCCGGCTATTTCACAAATAACCGACTAATATAATCTGTATCAGTTCATCGAATCAACACTTGATCCGATGATCCGGCTATATCACATATACCCGGCCGATATCTCATATCGCGAGAATCTAATACGGTATCACATACACGTATTGTTCTCGGTCCCGCACATATCATATATGTGCTCTCCGTTTTGCCTGACCCAGGAAACCTTTGTGTAGGACTCTAAAGAATCGTCAATACGCCGGCAGTAGGTGATGATCATATCAAACACCCACAAGCTGCAAGCGGTCAGCTAAACGTAACAGCCACCCATGTATTAAGCAATCAGAAGATCAACAAGCAAGCCTGTACATTCTCCCGTGAATCCAACCAGTAACACTCCCGTACAGTCCGGTCTCTTCGTCTGATATGTCGCATATCTCGCCTAGGGGTGGTAAACGTCAGACCCCAGTAGCTTGATAGGTCGTGTCGATATGAGGTCCATAACAGTTCGAGAAACTACTGATAACACTTACCAGTAAATCTCAGCAACCCTGACCAGGGATTTCTAGTTATAGCCAATCGAACACAGCGCAACATCAACTCCCTATACCGGGAGAGACGAAACCCCTCCTATCGCTCATTGCCTCCATGTGATTCGGGACTGTACCCAAAAGCCACCGTTTTGCATGCCCTCTTGGACGTGGTATGATGGAAATCAAAGCACGGTGGGAATCACACAAGACTCTATGACGATCTCGGGTCTACAGACTAACCTGTACTAGTGTCACCAGAGAACTGCCATCTGACGTGAGATATAATACCATCTAGGAGTTCTCGGCGAGTCCGTCCAGTGTATCCAGTCTCCGCTGAGCATCCGTATACCTTCTCTGATGTCAAACACTAATGGATATAGGATCATCCATCGCCCATCATATGGGTCAAGAAGCGCATACGCTAGTCTACTCTGGAGTATCGATGCCCTGTCTCGGTACTCCCACGACTAGGAACATTTGAAGGATGTACTTGGCGACTACTCTGTCCCCACTAGTATGATCTGCATCATAGTCCTGGTAGGCAAGTACTCATCCTAAGGGCTTTATCAACATATGACATAGAGACAATCAGAGTACATGTTAAGATAAAGAGTAACCAGATAGCATATTATCATATCGAGCAAGAAAGTCCTCTCTATATATGTCCAAGCATCCACTACAATATACAACGTATGTACAGTAATGGTCTCTAGGGCATACATATAACTAACAAGTGGTACAACCGTAATTACAGGGAGTTATCCCATGTGATGTTGGCAAGATTCTAGGCCATGAATTACCATGGTTGCCTTCAAGATTTAGGCACAATCACAAGTTTACCAACATATCCCAAATTTCCACAATACTTGATGTGAAGGGCAAACAGAGAATCCAAAAGTTTTGCTCATAGCTAAATTTACATATTTGCCCACACCATCTCTAAAATACCAGCATAGTCCAAATTTGATGCAAGAGAGAATAGTCAAAGTCAAGGGGTAAAATATAAAATATCAAACATTCACACCTTCGTTCCTCTTTCTTATAGCATAACTAGCACATACTCTGTGCTTTGGATGGGTTTTCTTATCTTTTTAATTTAACCATTTTATACCTTTTTAAATCCTAAATCATGTGTAACGTAACTTAGCATATTTAAATATATTTTGGCTCTATGTATGTGCTAGGCTGTTAAATTTCAAATTATGTTGTTAATTGTTTACTTTCTTAATCATTATATTCAATGTTCAGATCTGAAAGAATCCCCAAATCCTATTCTTGTTCTTCCGAAATACCTTTATGTTATGTTATTGAATATCAATTCATAAAGTCATTGTACATGGTAGCATGCACGCATAAATCAAACTGGGCAAACAGTATGTAGATCCAATCAATTTCACATTAGTTATTGATTTAGTCATTGTTTACCCTACTTAGGACCTCTAACGAGCAAACGTTTAAAATAGGTAGGGGATTAAATAAAACAAGTATTTGTGTTTAAAATTTGACCAGAAGGTTATGGGATTCGAGACTTCCTATCAAGATTCGAGAACTCGGTATCTGTTTTGGTTCCTCAAAATTTGATTAATACGTTGGGTTTCGCTTCGTTTCGTTAGTTTCGGTCCAAGTTTCGGTTTTGATTTCGGTTGATATTCATGTGGTGTATACTTGTATATGTATATTAATACATACATATATGTATATAAATATGTCACGCCCCGCTTCCCAGAGTACGCAAGATTGGGCACGTAACATAGCCAACCATGCTACCTGTGGGTAGGAAGTATCCATCCACAGTCACATTACGGTTGTAGAGATATCAAGAACAATATAAATAAACTAATCTAACACATGTCCAAATCCATAATAACAAGAGTCAATAAACAATAAGTGCGGAAGCAAATGATCCAATACAATAAATAAACAGTACGTCCCATAATGCGGGCTCACATCTGGAAATGAAATGAAATAAATAAACTAATCACTAAGGAACCCACAGATCAGCCTGCTGGCTGAAGTACTCCTGCTCGGTCGTCGACAGTGGTAAGGAATCTGGGCCATGCAAAACCCAGACGTCAGCGCGTCATGTCAACCAATAATATAATATAAACATGGTAATAAACAGTGCAGGTAGGAACATGAATAAGCAGTACTATGGAATAACAGTGCAGTGGTAACTAAACTGTCCTATCAGGTTTCTACTCTAAAGTCTTTGAAATCAATTGGTGACTCGTCGATGTAACTCAATAGTATCCCGTGCGTGCCCGGGACCACGGTCAAGATCCTCGGGGCTGAATCCGAGACGTGCCGCTAGGCAGTAATAGGTAGCAGGATGGGCGAGTGATGTCAGCATCATCACTCCGGGGCTGGCCAAGCCCGTAAGACTGATCAGAACATGTATCGAACTGTTGAGTTACAAGTCGGTTTCACCTTTGATTTCCCCATACCCCCAAGTTATGTATGTCAGGTCAGGTATTTCAGTAATCAAGGACTAATGCCAACGCGGGATCAGGTAACAGGTCAGGTTTGTCTGGATAGACAACAGGAATGGTCCATGAGGACCCCAAGTTAGGTTTGTTGGCATTAGGCATGAGATCGGGTAATCAGTCAGGTCGTGGTACAACAGGTTGAGTCGGTATGTAAATGTATGTCATGTAGCAGGGTCAGGCCAATATGTAGTGCAATCGAGTATGTGCTCACATCAGGTATACAATCAAATAATGAACAGCAGCAAGAATAAAGTAATTAACAATAACGGTTCACTTAAACTCAATGGTACAAGAATATGATGCAGTTGTATTATACTAGCAGGTTCGAGCACCCTTGGGGTGCAACAATCACAGGGTAGCGCAATATTAAACACAGCAGGTAATGAAGATTTAAGTGTACGACTATCATCCTCTAAATAGTAAAATGATTAACAGGTAGTTGTTATTAAAGTTATGGTGGCAAAATACGATTTAGAAGACAGTGTTATGATGCATATCATATTTCGTTCAATGAGACAAGTAACTATACTTAGTTAATATTGCAAGTTTTATGAGTCAAACACTTAATTAGTTTAACGTAGCATGTAGCAAGAAATCTTGCCTCGACGGTTTCGCAAACCGGAAAACACGAACGCAACGTCGGCGGGAAACACGCGACGGATGCACGGGCCACGGATCGAGTCCAAACAGCGAACAGCGGGACCACACGGACCAGAGTACTTCGCTGGAGAGTCGGGTCCAAACGTCGGCACGGCCGGAATCCGGCAAAATGTCAAAACGGCGACGAAGTTAGCAAAACACAAAATACATCAAGTAACGACCAGAGAAGGGTTACACGAAGGAAGATGGTGAAAGGAGGCTTACAGGGGTGGCAAGGGTGCAACGCGACGGGGTTCGACGGCGAGGGGCGCGCCGGCGGCGAACAGGGAATGCGGCGAGGGCTTGGAGGTGGCGGGATCGAGATGCAGCGAGTAGGGGAGAGAGGCAAGGGCCTGGTCTGGGCTGCAGGAGGAAGAGGAGGTGGTCGTCGGCGTGCTGGCGACGACGAGGAGGGTCGACGGTGTCCTTCCCGGCGAACTAGGTTTAGGTGACGGGGGGCTCGGGTTCAGTCTTGGCCGGCGAGGGAAGGAGGAAGACGAGGAGGTCGGGACGAGGGTGAAGGGAGGAAGTCTCTGGCGTCGTCGGCGATGGGAGGCGGCGGCGACGGCGAGATCTGCGGGCTGGTGGTGGCGTCGGGGGTTGGGTTGCAGGCGCGGAAGGAGGGAGAAGAGGAGGACGTCGAGCAGTCGAGGCTGAGGACGGCGACGGCGAGGTCGCGGGGAGGTCGACAGCGAGGGCACGACGAAGCTAGGGTTAGGGTTCGGTGAGGTTTCGTCGATGAAGTTTTTCTCGTGGGGGATGAAGGAACTGTTTAAATATAAATAGAGAGAGAGAGAAGATTGTTAGAGAGAGGGAGAGAGATTTTAGAGAGAGATTTTAGAGAGAGGGAGAGAGATTTTAGAGAGAGATAGAGAGAGGGGAAAAGAGGCGGGGCCCACGGGGTTCTAAACCTCTCGCGATTGGCTGTAAGTTTGATAAGGGAAAAATTTAAAAAGATTTAAATGGTTATAATAACAGTAAGATTTATAATATGTATTGTTTTGATTATATTATTAATTTGGGATTTTGGCGCTAAATGAAACATTTCCAAATCGCGCCCGGGTTGCGCCCAAAAATTTGAAATTTAAATTATAGGATTTTAAGCGAGTTCCAAATTTTGAAATGAGGTGCTTAATGATTAAAATGCATGCCCCCAAGTCGGACACTTGCACGCGCGCGTAGCCGTCCGAACTTGCCCGTTTCGCCGAACGGGATGAAATCTCGACGCGCGGACGCTATCACGCGACTAGTGGCGACGAGTAGGCCAACATGGATATTTTTAATTTCATTTTAGGTGTTAAAATTTGTTATATGCCAAAATGACTTAGCCGGTTAAAATTTAGCAAAAAGCACCAAACAATCAGGATAATTGAAATGAGCAATGTATAACACTCAACTAGTAACAGAAATAGTATTATTGGGCTCGGGTGTTACATCATACCCAACTACAAAAAGAATTTCGTCCTCGAAATTCCAAGAATACAAGATAGCTAACTACGGGAAAAGGTGAGGAAAGTTCTGTCGGATCTCGTCTTCTCGCTCCCAAGTGGATTCTCCATGCAATCGATTACCCCAAGAAACTAGCACAAGGGGATAACCTTGTTCTTAAGAACCTTTTCTCTTCGATCCTTGATTTCAACTGGTCGCTCCTCAAAAGTTAGGTCCTCCCGTACGGTCAACTCCGAATGATCCAAGACATGAGTCTCATCGCGAACATACCTCCGTAGTTGAGACACATGAAACACATCG
Source organism: Agapanthus africanus (assembly GCA_030015575.1). Taxonomy (NCBI): domain Eukaryota; kingdom Viridiplantae; phylum Streptophyta; class Magnoliopsida; order Asparagales; family Amaryllidaceae; genus Agapanthus; species Agapanthus africanus. The sequence goes on from JASDDO010000022.1 coordinate 613,217,900, forward strand.
TGCACTCCTGCCAATGACTGTGGTAACGCCAAACGGTACGCTACCTCTCCAACACGCTCCAATATCTCGAAGGGTCCAACGAATCGAGGACTAAGCTTTCCCCGACTCCCAAAGCGAATCACCCCTCTAGTCGGTGATATCTTCAGGAATACCAAATCACCCACGGCGAACTCTAGGGGTCTTCTTGACGTGTCAGCCCAACTTTTCTGTCTGTCTTGAGCTGCCTTCATATGCTTCCTGATTGTATTCACCTTCTCGACTGTCTGTACCATCAAATCTGGTCCTAGCAACCTTCGTTCACCAACATCATCCCAACAAACAGGTGAACGACACTTACGACCATACAACGCTTCAAACGGAGCCATCTGAATAGTCGCTTGGAAGCTATTGTTGTACGAAAACTCCACCAGGTGTAGATGATCCTCCCAAGAACCTTTGAAGTCCAACATGCAAGCTCTCAACATATCTTCAAGGGTCTGGATCGTTCTCTCCGATTGTCCATCAGTTTGAGGATGATAAGCTGTGCTAAACTTCAATCGAGTCCCTAAACTTTCTTGTAAACTCCTCCAGAAGTGCGACAAGAACCGAGTGTCCCGATCGGACACGATGCTTACCGGTACTCCATGCAATCTTACAATCTCCTGCATGTACCGCTCTGCCAAAGTCTCCGTCGATTGACCAACCCGAAAAGGAATAAAGTGAGCTGTCTTGGTCAACCGATCGACAATCACCCATACTGCATTGTTGCCCTTTGGACTCCGCGGTAAAGCCGTTACGAAATCCATGGTTATATGTTCTCACTTCCACTGAGGAATCGGAAGTGGTTGCAACAAGCCAGCAACCCTTTGGTGTTCAGCCTTGACTTGCTGACACACCAAGCACTTAGCCACGAAGCGAGCAATCTCCCGTTTCATACCTTTCCACCAGAAGTGCTGTCGAATATCTCGGTACATCTTTGTCCCTCCTGGATGTATAGAGTAAGCTGAACTGTGTGCCTCCTTCATAAGCTCTTCACGCACATCTCCTTTTGGCGCACACACACGGCTACCATACCTCAACGAACCATCTTCATGGATCAGTAAATCGGTTCGTAGTCCGGCTTCAACCTGCTCTCGAAACTTTTGCAGTCTAGGATCCTGCGATTGTGCCGCTTTAATCTTCTCAACTAAGGACGATTGTACCTGCAATTGCATTAACTGTCCCATAGCATGTGGTAGCACAACCTCCAAATCAAATCTCCGAAAATCCGCAATGATCTCCCTCTGTGCAGTCAACACCTGAATTGTTGGTAACCGACTAAGCGCATCCGGCATGACGTTAACCTTTCCCGGATGGTACTTAAGATCAAGGTCGTAGTCGGCCATCAGCTCCAACCATCTGCGTTGCCTCATGTTCAACTCCTTCTGGGTGAACACATACTTTAAACTCTTGTGATCTGTAAAGACTTCGACTCTCTCGCCCAAAAGGTAGTGTCTCCAAATTTTCAAGGCGAAGATCACAGCTGCAAGCTCCAAGTCATGAGTCGGATAATTCTTCTCATGAGTCTTCAGTTGTCTCGATGCGTAAGCCACGACCTTCCCATTCTGCATCAAAACACATCCCAATCCTTTTCCTGATGCGTCGCTGTGAATCACCAGTCCTCCTGAATTATTTGGTACAGTCAGGATAGGGGCGGTTATCAACATCTGCTTCAACGTCTCGAAGGCCAATGTACATCCGTCCAAACAAACGGTACCTCCTTACGCGTGAGCTTAGTTAACGGCTCTGCCAAACGAGCGAAGTTCTCCACAAATCTCCTGTAGTATCCGGCCAAACCAAGGAAACTTCTTATCTCAGCCACATTTCTTGGAATAGGCCAATCTCGAACTGCTGCAATCTTCTCGGGATCAACGGCGATTCCATTGCCCGACACAACATGCCCCAGAAACTTCACTTCTTCCAGCCAGAATTCGTACTTACTCATCTTCACATACAATTTCTCCTGTCTCAGCGTCTGCAGTGCGATCTTTAAATGCTCAGCATGCTCCTCCGGACTCTTCGAGTACACCAGAATATCGTCAATGAATACCACAATAAACTGGTCCAAGAATGGTGAAAAGATCATGTTCATCAAATCCATGAATATTGCCGGCGCATTAGTCACTCCGAAGGGCATCACCAAATACTCGAAATGTCCATATCGAGTTCGAAACGCCGTCTTGCAAATGTCTTCTGCTTTTACTCGGACCTGATGATATCCTGATCGCAAATCCAGTTTCGAGAATACCCTCGCGCCACTAAGCTGCTCAAAAAGTTCTCCAATGCAAGGGATCGGATACTTGTTCTTAATAGTCACCCGGTTCAATTCTCGATAATCAATGCACATCCTTCTCGTGCCATCCTTCTTCTTTACTAAAAGAACTGGAGCTCCCCAAGGCGAGTTGCTGCTTCGAATCCATCCCTTCTCAAGTAATTCACCAACTTGTTTCTTAACTTCTTCCAATTCCACTGGTGCCATCGGATAATAAGATTTTGATACTGGCGCTGCATCAGGAATAAGGTCAATCGCGAACTCCACATCTCGCTTCGGCGGTAAGCCCGAAATATCTGCAAATACATCCATAAAGTTGCGAACAACTGCCGGCTCTTCATTACTATCAACTTCCATTGCTGCAAGAACACTGCGTGTCGGCCTAGCCCTGAACTCGACTGGCCCGACAGAACCGCTTTCCCCAGTGAAGGTAAACTCAGGGTGTCCGGGAATCTGGAAAATTACCTTCCTTGCCCTACAGTCAATGTGGGCGTGGAAAGTGCCAAGGAAATCCATTCCCAAGACAACCTCATAGCTGCCCGTATCAATCACCAAGAAATCTGCAAAAAGCTCCCGTCCGCATACAACAACTGTACAATCTCTACATTCCTTACTAGCTATGATTTTCCCATTTCCAGTGTGTATGTCCCAAAAACTAGACAGGGTCGTGCAGGTAATCGAGTGTGTAGTTATAAATTGGGATGACATAAAACAGTGGGATGCTCCGGAATCAAGTAATGCCAATGCGGGAAAACCATGAACGAGTAAAGTACCTGAAACCACTTCTCCTGATGCCTTAGCTTCCTCAGCTGTCAACGTGAAAGCTCGAGCCTGCTTTGGTCCTTGAGTCAGCTGTTTCTGCCCTTGGAACGGTCTCTGCGGAGGCTTCTGTATATCATCTCTCGTGCGAAGCTTCGACGGACAAGCACCAACTGCGTGATCGGCCGCTCCACAAACCAGACAAAGTCCCAGTCTCCTTCGACAATCTTTCTGCACGTGCCCAGGTAAACGGCAGTAGTCACAAATCACGCTCTTCCTTCGATCAACGATCACAGGCTTCTTCATTGGCGCTACACCCCGACGGTCCACTGGAACACTTCTGCGCCCATGATCTCGGTTAGGTACAAATGCAGGCTTCCTGGCCGCAACTGCTGTCTGCTGAAGGTTCCCTTTCGATCCTGATAAACTCTGCTGCTCTCTGGCTGCCGTAAGAACCTGTGAGAAAGTGGTCAAACCCAGGGAGACAATCTGCCTCTGGATGTCCACATCCAAACTGCGCAAGAACCTTCGCGCCCTGTCTGCCTCCTTGGCGACTAAGGGTCCAGCGAAGCGGCTGAGTCTCGTCTATTCCGCTGCATGTACATCCACAGCTGCTCCATTTTGTCTCAGCCCAATAAATTTCTCTTCCATTTCCTTCCGTGCGGTCCGCGGGAAGAACTTTTCCAGGAAACTTTTAAAGAAATCCGCCCAACTGATTGGCTTGGGCAAGCGGGTCTCCTCCACAAGCCACCACTCTCGGGCGTAATCCACCAGCTGAATGCGCACCACATCAACTCTCTCGTCTTCTGGGATCTGTGCCGCAATCAGTAAATTCTCCGTGTCCACTAGCCACTGCTCGGCTGGCAACGGCTCCTCCAGACCAGTGAAAGTAGTAGGACCCAACCGTCTGAAATCTGCCACGGTCCCACTCGTTCAACTGGCTTCGCTACAGCGGTGTTTACAGACTGCCGAATGTCCTGCAAACCCTCCTGAAATGAATCTGCTTGCTGCTGGATCAGCTCAGTTTGTCTCTTCTGATTCTCCAACATCCCACGTATCACTTCTAACATGGCGGCTTCATCCACACGCCTCTGATACGTCTTGAAATTCTTATCTGCCATGGTCCTGAAATCAAAACAAACAACATTAGCATGATAATAGATTCAATATATAAATCAAGGCTAGAACTCCAAGATACTTAAATAGAGTACTGTATTGTAGCTATGCCGCGGTATCATAGCCGCAATTACTTAACTCCACCCAAGTCGCCTAAATCCTAGAGATAGCAAGAATTTAGGTTTTCGAGTTGACAATGCAAAGTAAGTTTGCATGTCGACATGATCCGGAAGAATGATTCAAGGATGGTAAAACGGTCAAGGTGGCAGGACATGTTTCCTAATCACGGGTATTCTGATTCGTGTATCGGGTACAATACCCAACTACAAAAGAATCAACCCAACTAACCTATGGCTCTGATACCAAAAAAACCATGTCACGCCCCGCTTCCCAGAGTACGCAAGATTGGGTACGTAACATAGCCAACCATGCTACCTGTGGGTAGGAAGTATCCATCCACAGCCACATTACGGTTGTAGAGATATCAAGAACAATATAAATAAACTAATCTAACACATGTCCAAATCCATAATAACAAGAGTCAATAAACAATAAGTGCGGAAGCAAATGATCCAATACAATAAATAAACAGTACGTCCCATAATGCGGGCTCACATCTGGAAATGAAATGAAATAAATAAACTAATCACTAAGGAACCCACAGATCAGCCTGCTGGCTGAAGTACTCCTGCTCGGTCGTCGACAGTGGTAAGGAATCTGGGCCATGCAAAACCCAGACGTCAGCGCGTCATGTCAACCAATAATATAATATAAACATGGTAATAAACAGTGCAGGTAGGAACATGAATAAGCAGTACTATGGAATAACAGTGCAGCGGTAACTAAACTGTCCTATCAGGTTTCTACTCTAAAGTCTTTGAAATCAATTGGTGACTCATCGATGTAACTCAATAGTATCCCGTGCGTGCCCGGGACCACGGTCAAGATCCTCGGGGCTGAATCCGAGACGTGCCGCTAGGCAGTAATAGGTAGCAGGATGGGCGAGTGATGTCAGCATCATCACTCCGGGGCTGGCCAAGCCCGTAAGACTGATCAGAACAGGTATCGAACTGTTGAGTTACAAGTCGGTTTCACCTTTGATTTCCCCATACCCCCAAGTTATGTATGTCAGGTCAGGTATTTCAGTAATCAAGGACTAATGCCAACGCGGGATCAGGTAACAGGTCAGGTTTGTCTGGATAGACAACATGAATGGTCCATGAGGACCCCAAGTTAGGTTTGTTGGCATTAGGCATGAGATCAGGTAATCAGTCAGGTCGTGGTACAACAGGTTGAGTCGGTATGTAAATGTATGTCATGTAGCAGGGTCAGGCCAATATGTAGTGCAATCGAGTATGTGCTCACATCAGGTATACAATCAAATAATGAACAGCAGCAAGAATAAAGTAATTAACAATAACGGTTCACTTAAACTCAATGGTACAAGAATATGATGCAGTTGTATTATACTAGCAGGTTCGAGCACCCTTGGGGTGCAACAATCACAGGGTAGCGCAATATTAAACACAGCAGGTAATGAAGATATAAGTGTACGACTATCATCCTCTAAATAGTAAAATGATTAACAGGTAGTTATTAAAGTTATGGTGGCAAAATACGATTTAGAAGGCAGTGTTATGATGCATATCATATTTCGTTCAATGAGACAAGTAACTATACTTAGTTAATATTGCAAGTTTTATGAGTCAAACACTTAATTAGTTTAACGTAGCATGTAGCAAGAAATCTTGCCTCGACGGTTTCGCAAACCGGAAAACACGAACGCAACGTCGGCGGGAAACACGCGACGGATGCACGGGCCACGGATCGAGTCCAAACAGCGAACAGCGGGACCACACGGACCAGAGTACTTCGCTGGAGAGTCGGGTCCAAACGTCGGCACGGCCGGAATCCGGCAAAATGTCAAAACGGCGACGAAGTTAGCAAAACACAAAATACATCAAGTAACGACCAGAGAAGGGTTACACGAAGGAAGATGGTGAAAGGAGGCTTACAGGGGTGGCAAGGGTGCAACGCGACGGGGTTCGACGGCGAGGGGCGCGCCGGCGGCGAACAGGGAATGCGGCGAGGGCTTGGAGGTGGCGGGATTGAGATGCAGCGAGTAGGGGAGAGAGGCAAGGGCCTGGTCTGGGCTGCAGGAGGAAGAGGAGGTGGTCGTCGGCGTGCTGGCGACGACGAGGAGGGTCGACGGTGTCCTTCCCGGCGAACTAGGTTTAGGCGACGGGGGGCTCGGGTTCAGTCTTGGCCGGCGAGGGAAGGAGGAAGACGAGGAGGTCGGGACGAGGGTGAAGGGAGGAAGTCTCTGGCGTCGTCGGCGATGGGAGGCGGCGGCGACGGCGAGATCTGCGGGCTGGTGGTGGCGTCGGGGGTTGGGTTGCAGGCGCGGAAGGAGGGAGAAGAGGAGGACGTCGAGCAGTCGAGGCTGAGGACGGCGACGGCGAGGTCGCGGGGAGGTCGACAGCGAGGGCACGACGAAGCTAGGGTTAGGGTTCGGTGAGGTTTCGTCGATGAAGTTTTTCTCGTGGGGGACGAGGGAACTGTTTAAATATAAATAGAGAGAGAGAGAGAAGATTGTTAGAGAGAGTGAGAGAGATTTTAGAGAGAGAGATAGAGAGAGAGGAAAAGAGGCGGGGCCCACGGGGTTCTAAACCTCTCGCGATTGGCTGTAAGTTTGATAAGGGAAAAATTTAAAAAGATTTAAATGGTTATAATAACAGTAAGATTTATAATATGTATTGTTTTGATTATATTATTAATTTGGGATTTTGGCGCTAAATGAAACATTTCCAAATCGCGCCCGGGTTGCGCCCAAAAATTTGAAATTTAAATTATAGGATTTTAAGCGAGTTCCAAATTTTGAAATGAGGTGTTTAATGATTAAAATGCATGCCCCCAAGTCGGACACTTGCACGCGCGCGTAGCCGTCCAAACTTGCCCGTTTCGCCGAACGGGATGAAATCTCGACGCGCGGACGCTATCACGCGACTAGTGGCGACGAGTAGGCCAACATGGATATTTTTAATTTCATTTTAGGTGTTAAAATTTGTTATATGCCAAAATGACTTAGCCGGTTAAAATTTAGCAAAAAGCACCAAACAATCAGGATAATTGAAATGAGCAATGTATAACACTCAACTAGTAACAGAAATAGTATTATTGGGCTCGGGTGTTACAAAATATATATAGGGTTTGAAACTTAAAAGATAATATCAAAGGGATGACTATTTAGCAAGATATATAAAAGAAAATGGAATGGAATTTGAAAATTATAATTGATATTTGTTTTTTTCTATCTTACATTTTTTATTTTTCTTAATATCGGCAGATATCGGTTAATTTTGGCCATTATCGGCTGATGTTTGACCGATACCGACCGATACTGAATTTTGACGCTGGTTTTGGACTGGTTCAAACCGAAACCGATCTTACGACCGAAATCCTTGGGTTTCAGCCGAAACCTTGAACCTTGCTTCCTATAGGCGCAAGCATCTATAGTTAATTACATCCTATTGTTTCAGGAAAAACCTAGACGGTATATCATATTAGGTTGCTTAAAATCACATCGTTTAAGTAGGGATTATATGCATATATGTATAGTATGTGCAAAAGACAAGCAGAAACAACTGAATATTGTATTTTTATTCATTTCATTTATATCGTACATGTTTTGAATGTAAATTATATCAAAATTACAAAGTAAAATGTAAAATATACATGGAAACTTCAATTTAGAAGCTTAAAACTGTACTTGGGGGCATTTTAGTGTCAAATTGACACATGCATGGGCACTACCCAATGTGGGGACCACATGATGACAAAGTGATAAAAATAGGGTCACTTTATATGGGCTTCCATATATCAAAGAAACACAACATATTTCATGCACAGGGTGCATAAATAAGGACCTCCCGACGTTGGAAGGGGGTCCAGACAAGGGTTAGGAAGTCCAATTTAGGGCTTCCTATGGCTCATTTTGGCCGGGATGGGGAAGTTCTTTTTTCAGGACTTCCAAAAAATAAAAGTTCACTATGTTGAACTTTCTGCACAATATAAAATGATACATTTCATCACTTTTATAATGTTTGCGCAAATGTATAAACAGATGGATTATGTTCAGAAGCCATAACATAGATTTAAACCATGTTCTATATATAAAGAATACAATGTTTTAACATTGTATTCTATTTATGAAGATATATTCTATTTGTGAAGATATGATTTACATATCTCTTAAGTATGAATATGATTTTGCCTATTCATACATGTGTGTGTGCGCGTGTTTAGTGAAACAAAAGATTCCTTTTGAAGCCATATGTTATTCATGAGAAGATATGGTTATCAACCCTATTTTAAATATGTGAAAGAAATAGGATGGTCTATTTCATTTATATGCATAACATGGGATGACCCATGTTCTAGGATCAGTTCATGTTTGGCAAGAACACGTATGTTCATGTTTTGAGAAGCTTTATCTTTTTTATTGAAGAAATGAAGAACTAATGGACATGGCTGTCAGGCCTTCTTCATTGGGGATAAAAACTTGTAGAAGTTTTCATGGATCTTTATTGATCCCTCATCAGAGAGGGAGACATATATATATACAGAAAGAGTATGAGAAGGAGAGAGGGATGGACATTTCATTCCTACGTGCCTCACCTTCTTCTTCTCTTCCTTCTGAGCACTAAGAATGAGAGAAACTTAGCAAGTTTTCTCACTAAGTTTTCCAAAAAAAGAATCCTTCTCCTTCTCCTTTCGGTTTAAGAAGTATATATATTCTCTAGAGAGTGGGAGTGGTTATAGCACCACTCCCCACCGGTGTTTTAAAAGCGGAAAAGAAAAGCGGAGCGATCGAAAAGCTGAAACGCTTAAGCGCCACTTAAGCGGCCGTTCAGGTGGCTCAGAAATCAGAACAGTGGGGTTTCATCAATATTCCTTTTCTTGTCAATAAATAATGGTTCTTATTACATTCTAACTATTTTTATATTATTTTTGTACTAGCAAATGCCTAAATTTAACCCAAAATTTAACAAATTTGCTTAGACAATATATTATTTGTTAAAATATGCTCAAATAATTTAATGCAAAATTGAAATTTTCATAGAATTTATTAGCTTATATAGTGCTTATAAGTTTTTCAATGCCCAACATCAAGTATCATAAGCTCGAATTAGTAAAAATACTTACCAAATTATTAAAAAAGTATTTACAATATTGTAGCTCGAAACCAAATGGAATCAAAATCGAATTGGAATTTCATGATCGAAATTCAAAAACTATTCGAAATCGAAATTGAAAACTCAAGACTTGCTCAAAATCGATTTAGATCTTGACTTTCTGAAGTTGATAAACCTAAAATTTTAGATTGAAACCCACATCGTGAAGTGTCTCAAAGTCGGCTCGACAACCGTGTGATTTATCGAGTCGAGCATGAAGGATAGAAATATGGAAAAAGAGAAAGAGAAAAAGAAAAGATGGAATGTTGTATTAATTGGTATTTGTGTGTTCTTACTCCAACAACAATAGTTATATACCCTTTATAACACTTATGAGATGTATAAATCAATAAAATATGTTATACAATATCATCCGCTTAAGCGGGATAAAGTAGAGCGGCGAAACCCGCTCGCCCGTTTAAGCGGCCACTTTTTAAAACACTGCTTCCCACGTTCTTAGGGTGAGTGGGGATGAATAATCCCCACTCCCCCTTTAAAATAGACGTGGACATCTATTTTGAGGGCTCCCGACACTGCTTGGCTTAGTGGGTCGGGACCCTCCAAATAGAGGTCTCTCGATAGCGGGATGGGGTCCCGATGTCGGGAGCCCCCTAAAAACAATTCTTTTGATTTGTTTTTGGGGGGTTTGCCCCATATATGGGCTCCACTCATATAAAACAAGTTTTTAGCTTGTTCATGATGCCATGTGCATCGATTTTAGGCCTGGTTTGATCAAACTCTTGATCATTTGATCTATTTCTTCGATTAAATACTATAGAAGTATTTATTAAATATTTTAAGTATTTATATCTTAGGAGTTAATTTTTTGACTCCAGCAGTCATATTTAAAGTTTGTCAATAGTGAACACTTATTGAAGAAAATCAATATACATGAAAAATTTAATGATTGCTAATTACTCTTAACATTTGTAGTCAACTTATTCATATTGACATAAGCTACGTAAGTACAATAGTACTTTCTGGTCGGAGAAGAATGTTGAATGAGAACTTAATAAAACCGTTTAGTTTCTCCACTTGGATTTACCTTTTTGGTTGGAGGAGAACGTTGAATGAGAACTTTCTCTTGGATATCCATTTTTTTATAGATGCAAATTTGCGCACTGCGAGAATGTAGTATATGACATTATAAGTTAGTGGGGAAGCTGGTATGAAAATAAGATTTTTCTCTCAATGTTGGTTATAAGTCTTGCAGAATTCCTAGATGATTATGAGATTTCAACAAACCTACAACAAATTCCTCGGTCATCAGTCAATTTCATGTAGAGATGGAGAAGATCAACCAAGTAAAGGGAAACCTCATTTGGTCGTAGTTAGTTCACTTAGGCATTTCAGCGAACACCATTGATGCATGAAATAGAAGCAACACCGCATAAAAGATATCTTGATCATCAAAACCCAAAACAAAAACACTATAACATAAACCTCTCAATCATCACCACCAAATACAATTTCTCAATCATGAATCCAAAAGAAAAAAAGAAAAGATAATCAGAAAAACCCACAAATCAAAACACAATTTCTCAGTCATCAATTACTGCTTTTTGAGATGAGATTAAACCTGGATCTCTCAAGATAAAATATTTTCTTGGTAGGTTTTCCTGTTTAATTCTCAAAAATAAAGGAAGCAACAGGAAAATTTAGATGAACAGGGAAGGAAAAAAGAAGTAGGCAGGAGGGGGAGAGAGAGAGGGAGAGAGAGAGAGAGGGGAACGGATGCGTGTCTCTGATGACTCCGGGAAAAGACATGTATCTTCTTATCTACACGTACCTTGTGGATATCCTGGTCATTTGTTTAAGAGTTCACAATTTGGCCCAACCCAGTTTTATTATGTTCCCAAACCCATTTATGCTTCAAAAGTGATTTTTAATGCTGCCTCATGAGATAGGACTTTTTTGGAATTGTATTAAAAGTTCACTTTTTTCCCATTACCCCTACCTCAGTTTTAGTATATTAGTAAAGAAAGATAAAGAAGATTGACCCGGACCAATGTAATGAGTAATCATTACTTATAGCTTGGTTAAAGCAACTAACATTTTTTATATTCTCATAATCATCTCAGAAGTTACTAAGCACTCTTACCATTCCAATATACGCTCTTTTATGGTTTAAATCTATTACTTCTTTATTTAATTATGTAAGCTTTAGTGGAGATGGGCCAATATCATTACACTATTTATAGTTGATGTTATTACAAAATTTATTATTTGCCACTTCTGCCAACGGTTACCCAGTTTCACTTTTATAACTGTGCCAATTCTGATTCATCCAGACTTCTTGCTCGGGCGACTCTTCCCTTTCTGTTTCAGAAGACCGTCAGCAGAAAATCTAGTGGATTTTGGCTCGTACTTGTTCAGATTATTGGAAGCATCAATATGATGGTTTCTCTTGTGGTATTTTTCCTTTCCATTTCATTTTACCATGCTACTTCAACCTTTTCATTGCTTATATGAGTACTTCTATTCACTACGCGCAGATGTCAATGAATCTTTTCGACTTCAGTAGAAGACATTTTTGGCAATCCTGCTATTTTTGGGCAGGTTCTTTCTTTCTTTCTTTCTTTCGTTCTGAAGTCTGAATTGTGTGTTTACTGTGTAATTTCGCTGCTGTTTGTTTTGATAAGTGGAAGTACTGAGACTAACGAATTGAGAAAAACGAATTTTCAGTATGGATTGAAGGCCCATTTGGATTTGGTTTGTTGATGAGCTGTCGCATAGTACAGGCATATCAACTATATCATGTGTTTGTCAAGTAAGTTGCAATATTTTGCATGAACATACAGCCTTCTCCGTTACCAAGTGCATTTAATATTCATGTATATGTCATTCAACACTTTTCACCCCGGTTCATTAGCACATAATACCCTTGGGGTTAGTCTTGAAATGACATAGAAGAGGATATTTTACCTGATGATGGATGTCTCAGGGGTGTCATTTGCTAATCAAGTAGACGATGAGTGAGAAGAGGCTGTTTGGTTCTTGGAAACAGAGTTGCACAGCATTTGTTGAAAAAGAACTGCATTTTCCATGTTGGTTAACAACCTGAGTTGTAGTTTGGAAATGGAGTTGTGAAATCCTTCAAAACTTGCAATGATTGTTGCAACTTTGGGAAATGTGAACATAGTGATTATCGTATGCCACCTAAGCTAATATGCAAGAAATGTTAAATTTTACTCGCTTTTTGCTCAACCAGACACAAATAGTGGTTTCGATTTGGAAATCCTTCAACAAAAGCTGAAATAATCTAACCAGTGGATTTAAGCACATGTTGATAGTATATATTATCTGGCCTTTTTATTGCATCCTTCATATATTGTTAAGTATCTAGTCTATATTGTATCTTTATATAACATTACATTTTTTGATACGAAGGTCCTCAACAATTTTGATATCATTGATGCGCCTTCTTCCTAAATTAATTATATTACAGGCGACGACTACCTCCAGTCAAATCATATGTGTTGCTTCCATTGATTATCTTACCATGGGTTTGCGGGGCAGCATGTAAGTTATAATTCATTGAGGTTTCTTCAACTTATACAAAACCTTTTGAATTAGGTTTCTTTGCAAAAAATCTTGGCTAAATTACACTAAACTATGATAACTATGAGCATTCTTTTAGATCTTTATAGTGTTTAAAATTCAATACAACTATGATTAAATCACATACCTCCGGCCATCTTGTTCCTTCTCCGATCACTGACCCGAGATCTGAAATTTAGAGTGGAAACCTATGATTTCTAGTCTATTTCTTTTTCGAATGTTGTGTGCTTGATGGAGAGATCACATGTTGTTTAAATAGACCAGAGGGACTCTTTAACTTGATAACTCTCACCATCAAAACTTTATGAAACTCATTTCACATACTTGAATCATTGTTTAATTAACCTGGTCAATTTGGTGAATCATATGCAACAACAACAATCTAAGACTGCAGTCATTTTAGATTGCAGCCAATTTTGACTAACATTCTCCCGCTTGGTTCACAAAATTTACTTTATAAGTTACTTTATAGGTCAATGACATAACAACTCACTTTATGGCCAAAATTTGGAGTTTGACCCTTATACTAGTGAAATAACCATATGAAGTTCAAAGCTTAATATGAATTATCATGATGAGAGTTCCTGCAAAATTAACCTTGTGAACAACTTCTTATAAGTTATTCGAGCTCAACGTAAGTTATCCCAATAGAAAACATACCCATGACTTATACTTAATGTGCACAAATATTAAAGTCATGTACAAAGTGCTAATAGATGGAAGCAACAATACAATAGGAAGATCTACACTTATGAGCCACATCCGATACGCATGATCCTTGAACGTATTAACCGGTATTGCCTTAGTTAAGAGATCAACAATCATAAGATCGGTATTTATATACTCAATAGCAATTTCCTTTTTCGTGACACAATCTTTTACAACGAGATACTTTATGTTGATGTATCTGTGTCGACTTTCACTTTTCTTATTATTAGCAAAAGAAACCGCAGAGGTATCATCACAGTAAATCAACAACGGTTTTGATACAATATCAATAATTATCATTCCTGTGATAAAATTTCTCAACCATAATTCCTGTGATGACGCTTCATAGCAAGTAATATACTCCACTTCCATAGTTGAAGATGCAACTAAGGGATGCTTCACACTTCTCCAGAATACACCTCCGCCAAGAAGGAAAATATATTCCGAAGTAGACTTCATTGAATCTTGACACCCAGCTCAATCTGAATCCGAATAACTAACCATCTTCAATTGGTTGACATGCTTATATGTGAGCCGGTAATCTTTGGGTTTTTTAAGATACCCAATAACCCTTTTAGCAGCTTGCCAGTGTGCTAAACCTCAATTACTTTGGTATCTTCCCAACATTCCCATTGCAAAGGCAAGGTCTAGTCTGTGCAAACGAGTGCATACATAAGGCTTCCAACCACGATAGCATACGGCCAGCCTTCCATCTCCGCTTATTCCGAAATGCTTTTGGGACATTGATCAAGACTAAATTTGTCTCCTTTCACTATAGGTGATTTCTTAGGCGTGCAATCTTACATCTGAAATCTGCCCAAAACTTATTCAATGTAGGCTTTCTGAGATAATCCCAAGGATCTATCTTTCTGAATCTTTATGCCAATGACATAAGAGGCTTCACCTATATCCAGCATATTGGGGCAAAAATTTCTCTGTCATATAACAACCATTTATCATTACTTGCAAGTAATATGTTGTCCGCATACAAGACCAAAATAATAAACTTTATCCACTCGACCTTTATGTATATGCATTGGTCCACAATATTCTCAATAAATCCATATGAGATAACGATATTATGGAATTTAATATACTATTATCGAGAAGCTTGTTTTAGTCCGTATATAGATTTCTTAAGCTTGCATATCAAATTGCAGTTTTGACCAAATCCTTCTGGCAGCCTCATGTATACCTCCTCTTCAAGATCCCCATTCAAGAATGTCGTTTTCACATCCATTTGATGTAGCTCCAAATCATAATGAGCTACCAAAGTCATAATGATTCTAAAAGAACCCTTTTTAGAAACTGGAGAAAGGGTTTCATGATAGTCAACACTTTCTTTTTGAATAAAATCTTTGGCTACAAGTTTCGCTTTATATCGTTCAACTTTACCAAATGAGTCTCGCTTGGTCTTGTATACCCATTTACAACCAATGACAGATGCTCCCTGTGATAAGTCAACAAAATCCCAAACTTTATTCATAGCCATAGATTCCATCTCATCCTTCATAGCGTCATACTTTAAGTCTGAGTTTTCTCCATTCATGGCTTGCGAAAACGACTTAGGATCAGTCTTTAAATTCAATATCAAAATCAGAGTTTTGAAGGTACACTATATAATCATTAGGAATACCTGATTTCCTTATTCTCGAGGATCTCCTTATTGTTACCGTTTCATCCAAATTATCTGTATTTTGGAGAACATGTTCTTCATGAGGTAGTTCTTGATAGAGTTGTTCACTTTGAATTCCTGTTCATCATTAAGTACCAGAATGTTTCTTTCAGGAATAAATAACTCATTTTCCTTATAAGGTGGACACCCTTTCATTTCCTTAAATTTTTCTTTACGAGGAAATTCACTTCCACTGAACTCAAAATCCTTAAGAAATTTAGCATTCCTAGATTCAACAATTCTTGGACTGTGTGTAGGACAATAAAACATATATCCTTTGGAGTTTGCTGGATAGCCAATGAAACAGACATTTACGGTTCTTGAGTTCAGTTTCTTAATGTGGATTATAAACCCTCACTTCGACCGGACAACCCTATACGTGTATGTCTTAAATTGGATTTCCATCCTTTCCGCGACTGAAAAGGAGTCTTAGGAACAACTTTATATGGAACCATATTCAAAATATACACAGCCGTCTTTAAGACTTCACTCTAAAGGGATAAAGGTAAATTGGAATTATTAATCATACTTCTCACCATTTCCATAAGCATTCGGTTCCTTCTTTCAGCACACCATTTTGTTGTGGTGTACCTTGCATCGTATATTGCCCTATGATGTCTTCACTTTCAAGGAACTTAGCAAATGAACCCGACATTTGTCCTTGTCTTGTGTATCTGCCGTAATATTCACCACCCATGTCTGATCTTACAATCTTTATTTTCTTTTCAAATTGATTCTCTACCTCATCCTTATAAGACTTTCAGAAACGATGCATACAGGTACCCTGTGTAATCGAACTATCTCCTCCATATATTTCTTCGCTAGGCTTTCGGTTGACTGGCCGACGCGAAAATGAATGAAATGCGCGGACTTGGTAAGCCGGTCCACGATTACCCATACTGTATTGTTGCCTTTGGTACTGCGAGGGAGTGCAGTCACGAAAGTATCTAGTGCCTTAGCCTTTTTATTTAATAGGTAAAGATACATGTATCTTATACGGTTATCAATAAATGAGATGAAATTTCACTGACCATTTAGACATGGTGTGGCAAATGGTCCACAGATATCGGTGTATATAATCTCAAGAGCCTTAGAGCTTCTCCGTAGGACCAGAACCGTATAAGTTTAATGCTTAAGGGTTCAATTCCTGAATGCGATGAAGTTAAAGACTTCATGAATAAATGGTCAGTGAAAACTGCCTATAAAAAATGAGAGGAGAGGTTAGATCCGCTCCTTCAAAGGTATGTAATCAAACCCGAAGGCTCTGATACCAACTGTTAGATCTTTCTAGTGTTTAAAATTCAACACAACTATGATTAAATGACATACTTCCGGCCATCTTCTTCCTTCTCCGATCACTAATCCGAGATCTGAAATTTAGAGAGAGAAACCCTGATTTCTAGTCTTTCTTTTCTGAATGTTGTATGCTTGATGGAGAGATCACATGCTGTTTAAATAGACTAGATGGACTCTTTAACTTGATAACTCTCATCGTTAAAGAGTTATAAAACACATTTCACATACTTAAATTATTACCTAATTAACCCGGTCAATTTAGTGAATTATATGCAGCCAATCTAAGACTGCAGTCATTTTAGACTATAGCCAATTTTGACCAACACATTCCTCTAAATTATAACTATGAGTATTCCTCTAAATTGCAAAAAACCTTGTACAACAATATATTCTCTTGTACTTCAGTTTTCATGGGATTTTTTAAAGGAAAAACCCTTATATGTATTACTATAAGGGAGCTTACTATAATAATAAAATAAGTTTCTTATAATTTGGTGAAAAACATACCTAGCTAAAAGTAGTTTGTGTTGGTGTGCCTTAGCATCTCTACTAGGGTTTAAACAACAATATGTAATGGATTTTAAAAAATTAGATAGCTAAAGCACACAAGCCACGAATCGAACTAGAGATCAGGGTAAGTATCATATACTAAGCAGTGTCAACACTAAGAGAAAGAGAACTACAACCTTTGTAGACCACTCCTTCTCTTCAATAGTTCCGTGTAATAGTCCTTGGGCTCCATTCGAAGCTTGGAGCAAGCCCGCTTGTAGCCTTCGATGTCCACGATGATCCATCCGGAGTCCCTTACACTCAAGCTTTTGCTTCACTAAACTAAGTAGAAGTGAGGCAAACAACCTATACAAGTATGCTAGACTAATATAGATTGATGAAGTGGGATTTTTCTCACTATTAAACCTTTCTTTTTCTTTCTCTTTTCCTCACTAGAAAAAAGGTAGAGAGCTTGGAGGAAGAGAATGAACTAATGGCTAAGCTTTTTTTTGACAAGAGAGAGTCACACTCACAATAATAATGAGCCATGGAAAAACATCTTAGATATTTTATGAGTGAGTTAGTGGAAAGATAAAATAATGAACCATGGTTAATGAGATATTTTAAGAAGAGTGTAGAAACCATGACATCATTATTCAATTTTCCATTTACTCAAAATCAATAAACATCTAATATATTTCCATGTGAGTCTAGCATAGCCATGTCCAATGTATCATCCACCATGTTACATGCACACATGTATATATATAAATACAAATATGAATATACATGCATAAATAAAGAAAGGAATTATAAATGAGCAATTGTTCATTATATTAAATCAACACTTGATTTAATAATCCGGTCATATCACATATAACCCGACTAATAGAAAACGCCAGATTAAAATACGGTATCATATACTCGTATTTAATCAAGCTCCCGCATATATCTCCATATGTGTCCACTTCGTTTCGTCTGAGCTCAGAAACCCCTATGTGGGACTTTAAGACTCGTCAATACGCTAGCAGTAGGTAGAGATCATATCAGATACCCACAAACAGTTAGCGGTACTAGCTGCACATAACGGCTATCCAGGTATTGAGCGAACAGAAGAATAACAAGCGAACTTGTTCAAACTCCCGTAGAGCCAACTAGCAACACTTACCGTACAGTCCGGTCTCTTCGTCTGATATGTTGCATATTGAGTCTAGGGATGGTATCGTCGAGCTCTAATAACTCAATAAGTCATGCCGATGTATGGCCTATAACAGGCCAAGAAACTACTGATAACACTTATCAGTAAATCACATCAGTCCTGACCAGGAACTTGCAGTTATAGCCAATCGCGCATGGTGCAACATGAACTCCTAATACCGGGAGAGACGAAACCCCTACTATCGCTCATTGCCTCCATGTGTCTCGGGACTGTATCCAAAAATCACCTGTTTGCACGACTCAGTAGAGCTGTGGCAGGATGGAAATCAAAGCACAGTGGGAAACACACAAGACTCTATGACGATCTCGGGTCTACAGACTAACATGTACAAGTGTCACCGGAGAACTGCTATTCGACGATAGATATAATACCATATAGGAGTTCTCGGCGAGTCCGTTCAGTGTACTCAGTCTTCAATGAGCACCCGTATACAATCTTTGATGTCAAACATCAATGGATATGGGATCATCCATCGTCCCCTCAGCTGGGTCAAGAAACGTATACGCTAGTTTCCTTTAGAATATCGATGCCCCGTCTCGATACACCCATGACTAGAAACAATTAAGGATGTGCTTATAGACTACACATGCCCCACTAGTATGATTTGCATCATAATCATGGTAGTCAAGCTGATATCCTAAGGGCTTTATCAACATGTATCAAATGAACAGTATACACAATCAAGTGAACATGTTAAGATAAAGAGTAACCAGATAGCATACTATCATGTCGAGCAAGAATGTCCTTTACATATATACATGTCCAAGCATCTACTATACAAATAATAGCCTCTAGGGTATACATATATCCAACAATCTCTCACTTGCGCTAAGGCCAATTATTGACGTATCCCATACCCAACATCTCAAATAGTCGCTCATGTTGCGGTTGTGAAGGGCCTTGGTGAGTGGATCCGTGGTGTTATTCTGTGTCTACTCTCCAAATCTCGATCTCATGGCGATCAACTATCTCCCGGATCAAATGATGTCGCCTCAGGATGTGTTTGGATAGTTAATGGGACCTGGGCTCTTTGGCCAATGCCATAGCCCCATTATTATCACAATACAATGGTATTGGATCAATAATGGTGGGAACTACTCCTAGTTCCGAGATGAACTTCCGCATCCAGACGGCTTCCTTGGCAGCATCATTTGCAGCAATATATTCAGCTTCCATCGATGAGTCTGCAACGGTGTCCTGTTTGGAACTCTTCCAACAAATCGTCCCTCCATCGAGGGTAAATACAAATCCCGAGATAGATTTGATGTCATCCTTATCATTCTGAAAGCTGGAATCGGTAAAGGCCTTCATCTGGAGATCCCCATTATCATACACCAAGAACATCTTTTAGTCCTTCGCAAGTACTTAAGAATGTTCTTCACAGCGGTCCAGTATTTCTTCCCTGAATTGGATTGATACCTGCTTACTACATCTAGTGCATAAGCAACATCAGGACGAGTACATAACATCGCATACTTTATAGATCCTACGGCAGAAGCGTGGGGTATAATACTCATGCGAGCTTTCTCTTCATCAGACTTTGGACAAAAGTTTTTGGAGAGATTGATTCCGTGACAAGCGGGTAAAGTACCTTGCTTGGAATCTTTCATACTAAATCTCTTTAGGATGGTGTTAATGTATTTTGATTGGGACAATCCCAACAATCTCTTAGATCTATCTCTATAGATCTTAATGCCCAAAATATATGAGGCATCACCCAGGTCCTTCATGAAAAACCTTTGTGACAAGAATAGTTTGGCCGATTGTAGCATAGGAATGTCGTTTCATATCAAGAGAATGTCATCCACGTACAATACGAGGAATGTGACAGTACTCCCTACAATCTTCTTATAAATACAAGGTCCATCTACGTTTTTGACGAAATCAAACTCTTTGATCGTATCATCAAAGCAGATGTTTCAACTCCGTGATGCCTGCTTTAATCCATAAATAGATTTAAGCAACCTACATGCCTTATCGCTGCTCCCACTGTCAATGAAGCCTTTCAGCTGATCCATAAAAACGCACACTTCTAAAACACCATTTAGAAATGCATTTTAACGTCCATCTGCCAGATTTCATAGTCGTAGTGAGCAGCAATAGCAAGTACGATCCGAATGGATTTAAGCATTGCTACTGGAGAGAAAGTCTCATCATAGTCCAGTCCTACAAGCCTTGCTTTATAGGTCTCTACCTGTCCATTTACACCGATCTTTTTCTTAAAGATCCATTTGCACCCCACGGATTTTACTCCAGAAGGTGCAACTTCCAAAGTCCATACTTTGTTGGTGTACATGGACTCCATTTCGGATCTCATGGCATCCGGCCACTTTATTAAGTCACCACTCGTGATAACTTGCTGAAAACTTGTCACGCCCCGCTTCCCAGAGTACGCTAAAAGGGGCACGTGACATAGCCAACCATGCTACCTGTGGGTAGGAAGTATCCATCCACGATCACATTACGGCTGTAGCAAGAACAAAATAAAGCTATCTAAAACATGTCCATAATCCAAGATAACATGAGTCAATAATAAATAAGTGCGGAAGCGAAAGATCCAATACAAAATAACTGGAATCTATGTCCCATAATGCGGGCTCACATCAGGAAATAAATGCAGGAAAGAAAACTAACTACTGCTGACACTCACAGCTCAGCCTGTCGGCTGAAGTACTCCTGCTCGGGCTGCGACAGCGGTACAGAATCTGGGCCATGCAAAACCCAGACGTCAGCGCGTCAAGTCATCAAGTAATAACATAATAAACAGGCAATGCGAATATAAACATGAATAAAGCAAGGGTAATAATAATATGAATCAGAGCAGTGCAGGGTAGTGTGCAGTGGGTAAACTAAACTGTGCTATCAGGTTCTCTGTTCTAAAGTCTTTGAAACCAAATTGATGAATCATCGATGTAACTCAATAGTATCCCGTACATACCCGGGACCACGGCCACAATATTCTCAGCTGCAGCCGAGACATGCCGCTAGGCACAAAACAGGAATGTGTACACTCGATAGTATCCCGTACATACCCGGGACCACGGCCACAATATTCTCGGCTGAAGCCGAGACATGCCGCTAGGCACAAAACAGGAATGTGTACACTCAGGACAGGTAGTGAACTGTCGAGTTACAAGTCAGGTTTCACCTTTGATTTCCCCATACCCCAAAGTTATAAGTGTATGTCAAGTCAGGTATCCCGAAATCAAAAAACTAATGCCAACACAGGATCAGGTAAACATGTTTGTCTGGATAGACAACAGGAATGGTCCATAAGGACTACATGTCAGGTTTGTTGGCATTAGACACAAGATCAGGTAACGGGTCAGGTCATGGTACATCATGTCAAGTCAAGCAGTATACGGTACCATGTCGGGTCAATCAATGTGTAGGTAGCAAGACAGTTCAAGAAGCAAGCGATATCATAGGTGTACTCACAATCAGTTATATAATCAAGCATGAGCATTAACAACATGAGATAAGCAATGAAGTAAGCAATAGGCAGATTCACTGAATTTGCAGTACAGTTGTCAGTTGTGTCACAGAGATGATTTCAATGTTATGCGAGTGCAGTATGACAATTATGACCTTTTAATCATGTTAACAAGTTTAAGCACTTTAGAGGTGCAATGATTTATATAAAGGTTCAATACAGCTATTACAGGTTAAAATGCATGCGAGTGTCCGAATGGAACAAAACTATAGAGATAAATGCCATACGCTATGTCAATAAAAATGTGATTAAACGGGTAAATGTGGTTATTAGGTTCAATTGCAAACTGTAGGTTCCAAGTTTAAAGATAAAATGATATATAACAATATTGTACATGAAAAAATGGGAAATTATAATACCAAAGTTAAATTGCGGGTTTTAGGATGTCATTAATTATAAGTAAATATTGTTTAGCATGTAGCAAGGGGTACTTGCCTCGACGGGTCGCGAACCGGGAAAAACGGAACGTAAAATGTCGGCAGGGAAACTCGCGACGGGCGCACAGTTCACGGAATGAACCCAAACGACGAGCAATGGAACCACACGGGTCGGGGTATCTCGCTGGAATGCCGGGTCGCGTCGTCGGCATCATCGGATTCCGGCCGAGGAATGAACAGTAAAGATCAAGACACGTAAACAAGAAGAGAAAAGAAAGGAAGTAGGATCTGAGAAAGGGTGCTCATGATGATCCGTGGGACGGGTGGTGACGGTCGACCTCGTCGACGGAGCTCCGGCGGCCGGCCAACAGTGACCGCGAAGACTGCAGATCAAGAAACCTATTAGCAGAGAAGGAGAGAAGGAAGGAAGAGAGGAGGGGAAGTTATCTCACCGAGGGGTGTGCTTGCGAGGCCGGGGCTACGGAGGCGAGTCCGTCGGCGGCGACAGATCCGGCGGCTCAACGCGTGTGCAGGGGTGCGCGGCCGCGGTGATGGTGTAGGGTGCACGGGAACGTGGGGAAAAGAGGAAAAGGGGGCTTGGTGAGGTGAGGATGAGGAGGCGAGGGTGTTGGTGACGGCGTCGTCGGCTTTGGGGCTGCGGCGGCGAGGAGCACGGTGACTAGGGTTCGTGGGGTTTTGGGTTACGCGTTTGAAAAAGAAAAAGGAAGAGGGAGAATAGAATATATATGAGAGAGAGAGATTTATGGGAGGAGAGAGAGAGGAGAGAGGGAGAGATGGGGCCCACGGGTAAAATAGAAGGAGTTGATTGGCTGAGGGGAGGAAATCGTTTGTTATAAAAAGATTTATGTAAAAGATTTAAGTAAAAAAAATATTATAAGGTTAAGAAGAAATGCGACGGTTAAAATTATATTAAATTTGGGATTTTGGCGCAAAGTAAAACATTTCCAAATCGCGTCCGGGTCGGGTCCAAAAATTTGAAATTGAAATAATAGAATTTTAAGCGGGATCCAAAATTTAAAATGAAGTGTTTTATGATCAAAAAGCATACCCCCAAAACGGACACACGTACGTGCACGTAGCCGTCCAAACTCGCCCGTTTCACCGAGCGGGACGAGAACACGATGCACGGACGCTACAACGGGGTTAGGGGTGTCAAGCAGGCCAAGATGAATATTTTTAATTTTATTTTAGATGCCAAAAATTGTTATATGCAGAAATGAATTTGCCGGGTAAAATTTACAATAAGTAACAATCAAGCAAGATAAATGAAATGAGTGCCACACTACGTTCAAACGGTAACTGAAATTAGTAGCATTGGGCTCGGGTGTTACAAAACTAGTTGGGTCATCATCATCCATGATGCAATCTTCTCAATCACCATCAATAAGGAAACCATAGTATCTCTCCGGTGGGCGAGAAGTCCTACTAGATCTACGGAGTGACTGAGGTTCGTGAGGTTCTATTGCAACATCAGGTTCAACCAGATTGTTATTAGTTATTTGTGGTTCTAGAACTTCTAGTTCTAGCATATTGCCATCAGTATTATTTGTAAAAAAATCCATTTTCTAAAAATGTGGCATACTGAGAAACAACACTCTTTGTTCCTCCTTGTGGTAGAAAAGATATCCATATGAATGTTTTGAATATCTCACAAATGTACGTAGAACCGACTGTTTTTTGAGTTTGTCTGGATTCTGCTTTTTAACAAAAGCAGGACAACCCCATATCCTAACTCGTTTAAGAGATAGTCTCTTCCCATACTATATTTCATATGAAGTAGTAAGCACGGTCTTAGTTGGAACCATGTTCAATAGATATGCTGCAGTCTTCATTGCATGTCCCCAAAAGGAAAGTGGTAACTCAGCATCACTCATCATGGAACGTACCATATCTAATAGGGTACGATTCTTCCGTTCTGACATACCGTTGTGTTGTGGTGGGTAAGGGGGAGAGAGCTGAGAGAGAATCCCATTTTCTTTTAGGAAGTCTAGAAACTCAGTACTCAAATACTCTCCTTCTCGATCTGATCGAAGTTTCTTGATACTCAATCTTTGTTTTTCTACTTTAATTTTATACTCCTTGAATTTCTCGAAAGCTTCAGACTTATGTTTCAATAAGAACACGTGTCCGAACCTTGATCATCAGTAAAAGTTATGAAGTAAGAATAACCGCTTTTAGTATGTGTAGACATTGGTTCACATATATCGCTATGTATGAGGCTTAAGAGTAGCTCTCTCTCCGAGTCCAGTAAATGGAGTTTTAGTCATTTTACCCTTAATGCAAGACCGACAAGTCGCATAAGATTTATATTCAAAAGGATTTAAATATCCATCTTTATATAGCTTGGTTAGTCTTGTTTCGTTAATATGACCAAGTCTACAATGCCATACAAAAGCTTCATTTGTATCTGAAATTTTTCTTTTGTTTGTGTGTTGTATATTGAAATCCGTGTGCTGATTTAAGACGTAAATCTCATTATTCAGTGTACCATACAAAATCAACTGTTGATTCAGGTTAATGTTCAGAACATTATTTTGCAACACAAAATAATATCCTTCATTGTCTAACAAAGATACGGATATTATATTACATAGCATGCTTAGTACAAAATAACACGGGTTCAAAACCAATATACATCCCGAGGGCAACCTTAGGTGATACTCTCCCACTGATACAACTTGTATATTGGAATCCAACAACCCGGAGAGTGATCACCAGTCTTCAAAACTTTGCTATTTCTCAATCCCTGCATACAATTGCAGATGTGAGAACCCGAACCGGTATCTAATACCCAAGATGCAGAGTTTATAGAAAAATAGTTTTCAGTGACGAACACACCTGAAGCGGAAACATCACCGTGCTTCTTCTTCTTGAGATCAGCGATGTACTCAATACAATTACGCTTCCAGTGTCCCGACTTGTGGCAGTAGAAACATTCTTCCTTTCCCGATCCCTCAGCCCCGGATTTGTCTTTCCCTTTTACCTTTTTAACTCCACCTCTCGGTTTAGTGGGTTTCTTCTTCTTCTTTCCCTTAGCCTTGACTTTTAGGACGGAAGGAGGAATGAGCCCATTAATCGTAGAGGGAGTTTTCACTGACCTGAGCGTGCTCTCTGCACTTCTCAACATATTGAGAAGATCAGGAAGTGACTTCTCTATGTTGTGCATATTGAAGTTCACGATAAACTGAGCAAAGACAGGGGAGAGACTGTAGAAATATATCAATATATTGTTCATTCTCCATGGTCCATCCCAGTTCCTTAAGTTCTTCATAAGTCCTATCATCTTCAAGACACGATCTCCTACCGACGTACCAGCAGCCATCCTCATCTGAAACAACTTTTAGATGCCTCGTAACGAAGAGTATGAGATTGCTCCCCATATAACTCCTTTGTATGGAATGAACATCCATCTTCTCATATTGCTTTTGATGTACATTGTCCATCGAAGCTAACGTGAGGCATTTGGCTGTGGCACAATCAATATCCCATGTCTTGCGGATCTCCTTATCCGCAATAGATGAATCAGGGTCTGGGATAGGAGGGGCTGGGGCAGTGAGGAAATATGCAACCTTATCGTATGTAAGGGCAATGTTTACGTTCATCAGTTTTATAATTGGGTCCCGTTAGTTTATTTTTCTCTAATAGAAGCTTAAGTTCAGTTATTGGTATCTGCCATTAAGAGAGTGAAAAGAATACACTCGGCGAAAGCTCTTGCAAAGATTAGATTGGTTATTTATCTTATCTAATCGATGTCTCCCACTGCTTTTATCAAATTTTTCTTCAAATCTCAAAAAGAAAATTAGCCAGGATTAATTATATTCTATAAGTTCGCTAACCAGTCAGCCAGGCCAGTGTCGGTACTTCGAGGGAGGTTCTCCGTACTTTCGTACGGGCCTAATTAAAATAAACCTCGTTTCTCTAGAGGCATAACCCCGTTGACAACTTTCTAGAGACCTATTGGATTAGCTAATTGTAAAGTGCAAAACTCTTCCGGAAGTAACTTTTACTCACAGTGGGATCGTGATCCAACTATCAATATAGAAGGTATGCAATCTCATTGCAAATTTCAACTCTTGAAATTCCTGATACGGGTTTTACCCTAGCGGCTTACGACCTTAACTATGATCAACAAATCATAAGCACTAGTCAAGTTCTACCCGTCATTTCTTGATTAATTAGACCCACTCATATGACCCTTAATTATGGTCAACAAAGTCATATAAATGTCATAATTAATCGCATCATATGCTGTATAGGAAGACATCACTTAGCTACCGTACACTATGCCTTAACTATGGTCAACAAACGTAGCACGAATACTAAGTACTCTACTTCCTAAAATGACTGAGAGTTACAGATGGTTTTGATGAAAACCTTCAACGTTTTGAACTTGATATCATTGTAGAACCAAATAATTTAAAAGGAGTGGCTTAAACTCCGCATTTTGAAACTTGTTTTTTCATAAAAAGACCGAATGGGTTTCAAATTTGATTCTACAACATCTTTATGCATCTTTTCTTTACATTAATCTCATTAATGTAGTCCCATCATTTAAGTTTCTAAGCATCACAGAAAGAAACGAAAATAGAATGTACGTTTATGCCATCCGCATTCGCCACGGGGTCCGGTTATGCACCGTTAGGTTATTTAACTAACGACAGAGCGGGGGCAGGACTAGCGCGGATGCAAAACATAAGTAACGTTTATTATATATCATATATATAAATAACATTCGTCTCACGCAGTTTATATGATCACATCACATGGTAACAACAGCAGAAGCAAATATATGAAAATATAGGATATACTAGGAGGTCTGTATTTTAGATTAAGCCAATGATAAAAAAAATACGGATTCCACGGTCGTGATGAATAGCCAAGGCTACACCTTAGACCCCTACGAGAGCAGCAAGCAACCCTGCCAATTCTAGCGTTAGGAGACTGGTCTCGACTCCTCGAGATGGCCTCCCACTGGACTCTAGATCCCGATCACTTATGCTCCCCACTTTGGGTCTATTCTAATGCGGAAAAGTAAATAATATATATCAATGGTGATATCATCCTCAACCTGGAAGTGTCTCAATAAAAAAATATTATATACAATGAATTTTACATGGATGAAAAAGAAAATCTCCCATCTCACATAAAAATCCCCAGCTATTCAATCATGACGATCCTATACATCATATCAGAACAGCAACAGAATAATCATCACAGATTATCAACGTAAGTAAATATGTGTATTCCCAATATCGTCGACGTATAGCAACAAGATTAGGGATACACATATTACACTTACGGTCGCGGAAAAGAAATGTAAAACTACAACAGTTGGAATCCGCACCCTCCTTAGACATCGCAAACCCGGAATATCTCATATTCTGGATTTCATGCCTAACCTAGTAGATCTTACATTTAAGTCTCAAAATGAAAACACGTTTTCAAAAGAAGTCGGATAATTCAACAAGATTCCCGATTATCCAACGAGACTGAAATGTTAGATTTACAAACAACCAATTAATTTTCTCAAAACTAACTAGTATAGATTCCAAATATTGTGTCACATACATAAACTTTCTAGACGATATTAAACATTTCGATCGACATCAAAAATTTCTTCAAATCACAGAAACCTCAACACCTTGAGCCTCAACAAAAATATCCAGAAAGTCACACGTATCAAAATGGAGCAGCACAGAAAAATTGAAACCCTAATTCTCTAAATGTGCGGCGGAACCGCGGCTAAACCTAGGGTTATGTTGCGGTTCCGCGACTATTCCAGTGAGTTGGGTGTTCGAAATTTCCGGGGTTCCATAGATTTACCTGCATGATTTTTTGAATATTTTTATTCTGCAAAATACCAACTTTTGGAAAAATGTACAGAAACCATGAAAAATCTGTATTTTGATTTCGATCGAACATTTTTAACGTCATCTAAACAACCCTAAAGCTCTAGCTTAGCTCTGATACCATGTTGGTGTCTTAGCATCTTTACTAGGGTTTAAACAACAATATGTAATGGATTTTAAAAAATTAGATAGCTAAAGTACACAAGCCATGAATCGAACTAGAGATCAGGGTAAGTATCATATACTAAGCAGTGTCTAATACTAAGAGAAAGAGAACTACAATCTTTGTAGACCACTCCTTCTCTTCAATGGCTCCGTGTAGAAATTCTTGGGCTCTTTGGCTCCCCTCGAAGCTTGAAACAAGTCCGCTTGTAGCCTTTGATGTCCACGATTATCCACCCGGAGTTCCTTACACTCAAGCTCTTGCTTCACTAAACTAAGTAGAAGTGAGGCAACCAACCTATACAAGTGTGCTAGATTCATATAGATTGATGAAGTGAGATGTTTCTCATTATTAAACCTTTCTTTTTTTCTCTTTTACTCACTAGAAAAAAGGTAGAGAGATTGAAGGAAGAGAATGAATTAATGGCTAAGCTTTTTTTTGATAAGAGAGAGTCACACTCACAATAATAATGAGCCATGGAAAAATATCTTAGATATTTTATGAGTGAGTTAGTGGAAAAATTAAATAATGAACCACGGTTAATGAGATATTTTAAGAAGAGTCTAGAAACCATGACATTATTATTCAATTTTCCATTTACTCAAAATCAATAAACATCCAATATATTTCCATGTGAGTCTAGCATAACCATGTCCAATGTATCATCCACCATAATACATGCGCGCGCGCGCGGCGCACACATATATATAAATACAAATATGAATATACATACATGCATAAATAAAGAAAGGAATTATAAATGAGCAATTGGTCATTATATTAAATCAACACTTGATTTAATAATCCGGTCATATCACATATAACCCGATTAATAGAAAACGCCATATTAAAATACGGTATAATATACTCGTATTTAATCAAGCTCCCGCACATATCTCCATATGTGCCCACTTCGTTTCGTCTGAGCTCGGAAACCCCTATGTGGGACTTTAAAACTCGTCAATACGCTAGCAGTAAGTAGTGATCATATCATATACCCACAAACCGCCAGCGGTACTAGCTGCACGTAACGGCTATCCAGGTATTGGGCGAACAGAAGAACAACAAGCGAACCTGTTCAAACTCCCGTAGAGCCAACCAGCAACACTTACCGTACAGTCCAGTTTTTTCGTCTGATATGTTGCATATTGAGTCTAGGGATGGTATCGTCGAGCCTTAATAACTCAATAAGTCATGCCGATGTATGGCCTATAGAAGGCCAAGAAACTACTGATAACACTTATCAGTAAATCTCATCAGTCCTGACCAGGGACTTGCAGTTATAGCCAACCGCGCATGGTGCAATATCAACTCCTAATACCGGGAGAGACGAAACCCCCACTATCGCTCATTGCCTCCATGTGTCTCGGGACTGTACCCAAAAACCATTTGTTTGCACGACTCAGTAGAGCCGTGGCAGGGTGGAAATCAAAGCACAGTGGGAAACACACAAGACTCTTTGACGATCTCAGGTCTACAGACTAACTTGTACAAGTGTTATCTGAGAACTGCTATTCGACGATACATATAATATCATATAGGAGTTCTCGGGCGAGTCCGTTCAGTATACTCAGTCTCCAATGAGCACCCGTATACAATCTTTGATGTCAAATACCAATGGATATGGGATCATCCATCGCCCTCTCAACTGGGTCAAGAAACGTATACGCTAGTCTACTTTAGAATATCGATGCCCCCGTCTCGATACACCCACGACTAGGAACAATTAATGATGTGCTTATAGACTACACATACCCCACTAGTATGATCTGCATCATAATCATGGTAGTCAAGCTGATATTCTAAGAGCTTTATCAACATGTATCAAATGAACAGTATACACATTCAAGTGAACATGTTAAGATAAAGAGCAACCAGATAGCATACTATCATGTCGAGCAAGAATGTCCTTTACATATATACATGTCCAAGCATCCCACTATACAAATAATAGCCTCTAGGGCATACATATATCCAACAGTTTGGTGTAATTCAGCCTACAATCATGTATCAGAAACCTTATGCTTTAAGCAATTTTCTAACCTCTCCGCTCTTTGATAGTTTATGCAAGCACTTTACGCAAGATTACCCCCATGAATAACCAATTTTTTTTCCAGTTCTGCACTTGAAGAGGCCTCTAAACCGCTTGTGCCACATGGGGAGACAATGGGGTTATACCAGTTGTATGCATACATGCATTATATGTCGTTGCATTGATTGGCGTCACAAGATCTGTGCGTCATATTGAGTTCAAGTTCCATGAATTTAAAGATTTGTTACGGGGGATCATTGTCTCAACCATTGCAATAGGTAATCCTTAAATTGTTTCTAGGCCTTTTACAAAAGTATCATAATTTTTCAAAAAAATACACTGAGCAAATTACAAATATATTTTTTGAAGTTTCTGAAATTAATATAATGCGCAGTTTTAAATCCTTTTTACGTTTACGCACCTCTTTGTTATTTCACCAAAAAGCTGTTAAGGTATCAAACTGTAAAACATGGAAAGTTCAACGTTTACATTTGCCATGTATCAAGTGCAGGGTATTTATTTGCAGAATTTATATACAGAATTTATCATAATATGAAAGTCTGGAGGTATTTTTGTGAAATTTAGCATTGTTTTTATATTCCCTTTTGCGGATTGTCTTATTTTTGCTGTCTGTTTAGGTCTGTAAGGTTATGTCCTCATTTTTGTCAGATGAGACAATTTTGTCCCATGTTCGACCGTTTTTTAAAATAGCGCCCAATTCATACATAGTATTATGAACAAGAGAGGGATTGATGATATGACCAAATACCATCCACAAATTCTCATAGGAGGAGAATCATTTAGAAGAAAGTGAAGGTAATATATTTGCTAATCGGAGTTATTTTCAACTCTATGGCACAGGTAATTCTCTTGTCATTATCTACAATGAGCATAATTTAGTGTTCATCCAATTGACAGTGCATAATTTGTCAATTTTTACCTCAGGTTTCTGAGAATGATCAAAGTATGGTTGCCATCTTAATACTCGATTTTTTGTTCATAATTATATATACGAACTTCTGCATCAGGACTTTGGATTGCTGCTTATATTGTGAATGAAGTTCGTGAAGATATTTCATGGGTTCAGATTTCGTCTAGATTCTTGTTATTACTAATGGTATGGCATTCTTCCATTATTCTGTTATCCCTCTGGTCTTGGTCAGAAAGAATTGTAACGCTTACGCTTCAAATACTTATCAGTTTAGAGTTCATAGTATGGTAATCAATTTTCCATTTTGTATACATGATTCTCATCTTTTAGTGGGGTGGGTTGTGGGTGTGATATTTTAGCCTTTAAGTTTTTCCATAGTCCAGAAAGACTTATATGCTACAACTCCAGAGGCACTCACGTACACTTTGACTTAGAAGTAATCAAATTGGGTTTGCATCGATGACAGTAATTTAGATCAGTGGTTGCATGAACTTAATGTACTAAATGGCTTATCTGATTTAAGCATGTTTTGAGGATAATTCTACTCCGAGATGGTTGATTCCGATCCCTAAAATAACCGTCCAGTGTCTGGGCACTGAGTCATTGACACTGTGATTTAAGTCTTAGTACTGGTTTTAAATTAGTTGGTTTTAGTATTAAGTTTATTAATGGGTTAGTATGCTTTTTAATGGGTTAATGGGTTTATTAACAAGCTGTTGGTTTATCCGACATCGTTAATGGAAAATTGTAATAAGTGTATAGCTAATTTTACCATGTATTTAAGAACCATCTAGACATAATTAATTGCTGAAAAGTATGCCATACTATTTATAATATTTTTACTATATATGTAAAAAAATATGTAGTCAAACGATATAAAAAAGTCACTCCTATCCGAGATGGCTGATACAGCGGAGAACGTCAATTCTGATTCCAAAAACGATTTTCTGATGCCATTTGGTCCAGCACCAATATCGAGAATTTAAACTGTGGTTTAAATCCATATAGCAATTTAGCTCAGTGGTTGAGTGATCGAATACTAAGTGGCCCATCAGTTTTAAGAGCCTCAACTCAATGATTGTAAAGCCATTTGTTGGAGCCAGTGAATGTTTTTCTGAGTCATCATATTCATATTTTGTTCTCAAATTTCCAGTCTAGGATCCATAATGTTAGTCTAAGTTTTCATCTCACAGTGTGACCCTTTCTTCTTTTGTTTTCCTTGCAGGCAAGCATCCTTGTTTTGGTTTTCTTTTCAATGTCGATTTCTCAACCGTTGCTTTCTCAAATTAGTTTAAGGCAAAGAGATACCATAGAAGCCACAACAATGAGGGAAGCTTTAGGAATTACAGCAGATAGTGGATCTCTTATGCTGATACCGACTGCAAAAGTTGGAGATTTAAACCAGCCATTTGACAAGTTGCTGGCAAATAAGAGATTCCGGCAATCTTTTATGGCATTTGCTGACAGGTTTTATATTTTTCTCTTCAACTTTTTTCTCTATCAATCGAATGGAATCTATAATATGTTCTTTTTCTTATTTAATTATTAGTTGTTTAGCTGGTGAGGGTGTTCATTTTTTTGAAGAAGTACTTGACCTGAGCAAGATACCGGCCAATGATGCTGTACGAAGAGTGTATATGGCAAGGCACATAATTGAGAAATATGTTGTTGCTGGTAAGCTATTTCCCCTACTCTCTATTTTACCAAATATGCGACAGGCATAATCTTTTCTTTTCTTTCTTTTATTATTTCACTATAAATTTGTGGTTGTTTAATAGATAAAAGCTAAATTGCAGGAAGCCTCCCTCGCATTTGCTCGATCAGTAGATATCTCCCTCTCATTTAAAGACCTAGAGTACCCCCAATGGCATGAATGATTCTGTCAAAATTTATTTATTTATATTCATTTTCCTGTCATTTCTTATTAACCTTTTATAGGCTTAGCCAATCGGGCAAATGTTAGGGAGGTTTCTTCAAAAAAATTAAGGAAATATACTGATTAGCTTTATGATGATGGAAAAAGGGTGTTTAATGGACATGAATTAAGATAAAACTATGGTTATCTGTTTAGCGAATAAATTTTACACTTCATTTCAGGGAACCGATGGTTTTGAAGCTCTAACCTTGAAATTGTTAATTATAGCTTAATCTCTCCCATACATTTGGGTTCATCATCATCATCGCTCTTGCTTAGGAAGTTTTCTGCAATTTAGCCTTAATCAAACTTCCATTCTTCATATCCGTAGAAAATTGCTGCACATGTTTTATGAGTCTGTAATATCTGAAGTGAAATTCTTATGCATTGATGTTATTGTGATGATTAAGATGCTTAATTTGGCGGGTTAATCCACTAAAATACCCTTAGCTATTGCCATTTTTAATGAACTGCCTTGTCGTTTTTTATTACTATAAAATCCCTTAAACTTTGGTTTTACAGGGTCTTTCACTAATATACATATGTAACACTTAAACGAGCTAACTGCAATATAAAATGTAAAAGGATGTGTAGTGAAATTGGTGATATTTAAGGGTATATTGGTGTAATTTATCCTAATTTTCCAGAATCTTATGCTAAGACTTGATCCATCATTATTCAGGCGCACAAATGGAAGTAAATATATCACATAAAACCCGCCAAGAAATTCTAGGCACGTGTGATCTTTCTCACTCGGATCTCTTCAATCACGCTGCAAGTGAGGTGATCCAACTTCTGAAAACGGTATGTTTTTTATATTCTTACTGTTTTACGAAAAAATTTAGTACCAATATTTTATAAAGGATTAATTGTAGCACAAACACTCTATCTGTTGACAGCTCTTAAAAATATACAAATTCTTCTCTTAAAAAACAAACAAATTCTAGGGTTAAATTAAACAATCATCTGAATTGATTAGAGTTGAATCTGAGTGTTCTCAAGGGTCTGGTTTATAAGCAGAGGGCCTGTTTGTGCTACTAAATCTCTTGAGGGGGTAAAGTGCTATACATGATAAACCACATAAAATTTGCTCGTTACCATCATTTCCTATTATTTTTGTAGAATCTGGCAAGAGATTATTGGTCGTCAATTTACTCAGTAAGGTTTAAAGAAGAAGCCTATAACCGATCTGAGAGTTTCGAGTGCACCGGACGAGATTTTTCTCCACGGGTAAGCTGTGTCCAGTGCAGTGATGATCCTTTTCAACAACAAAATATGCATCAATGTCCTACATGATGCAGCTGTGTAGTCTTTTTTCCTTTTCCTTGAGCAAAATATTGTAGAGTGTACTGATATTGAGAAATAGAGTTTCTTGATTCCTTGTGCAAGTTAAGAATGTATCATCTCAAAGCAATGGAATTTTGTTACAAGTCTACTTTTTTTTTTAATTTAATTTTTCATAGCAGCTTTTTATGAGAAAGAATTCATTCTAATGCTTACATAATGGGAAAAACTCCACGAAAGGAAAATTAATGACTCTTAATTTTATTTATTTTTTCTGTGGCAGTTGTTTCTTGGGTTATATATGAGAAAATCTTGATAAGAATAAGTATGTTAATTATCTGAGAGAAGATGACAATATGCCGATTACTGTGAATAATTTAAAAATAAAACGGAATATGGAGTGTTGCTATAGGAATCTTTCTATGGGAAGCTAAAATGCTCAACCATCCAACATTTTCTAGATAATCGGTACCGATCATTATAATTTATCATTATAATAAGCATATGTCAATATTTTTGTGATTATAAACAGTTTGATTTTATATAATTTGAAAAAGCCAGCCTTTTCCAGTATATCCTAAATTATGCGCGCATCAATTTTCATGTGCTTTTGAGTCGAGATTACATACCTGAGGGGTATTTAAATCTTTTGTCTACTTAAATATAAAGTCTACCTAAATATAATTGAGTGTCACCTTGACATAGCTCGAATTTTCACATCTTTTTGTGCAAAAAAACTTCTTAGAGATCTGCTCAAAGTAATTACTAACCAATTGCAATAAAGTTTCTCCGAAATGTAATCTCGTCTCCGACCACGCCATCCCAAGCTCCATCACCAAATGCCAGCCTAGCTATTTGCCGGAATCTTGAAATTTTTGAACAATCTAATCCAGTCTCCTAAATCTTAAGCTTTACAAATGCAAGAATAAATTCCTTCATGATTAAAGTCCGTACTCTATCGAAAAATACTCTGGTAAATTCCACGAAGTTCGCCGGGTTGATTGCCGATTGACTACAAAAGAATAGAAACAAAAATGCAAGTATTAAAGTTGTGCTTTGTTTCTCATCTTACAACCAACTATTTGTTTATATAAAATCTACGGATTTGATGGATAGAGCATTTTTCATCTCTATAACCAGAACTAAATCACCTTCCAATCAAAAGTTTGAAAGGATAAAATGCTATCTTAAAAGGAAGTTTTATCAGTTTGGCATTTGTGGCGGGTTCAGGGGCTTTCAAAGGATAAGCTTGTGTCCTTTTTGTGTTTGCTACAAAAAAATCAATTTTTTTTCTCTCTCTTTCTTTCCCCCTCAGTTTCTAATTTGTGAAGAATCCATCAATAGCTGCAGCCGCAGCTCCATTAGCTCCATCTTCTTCTAGCCTCATCCCCAAAAGATCCACTTGCTCTTCTTCTTCATCTCTACTTGCTAAAAATGGGTCCTTTGATTCCTTCCAATCTAGGGCTAAAAACAGCAACTTTATGCCCTCTTCTTCATCTTCATTTTGTGATATGAAAATGGTGGATTCCTTCGGCTTTGCTGTTCTATTGCGATGGGGTTTTGGTTGATACAGAGAAGGATGGCCACAGGATCTCTTTCAATGACACCTTTGCTGAGGTGAAAATATTAGGGTTTTCCTTTTTGTTCATTGCAGTTGCATCTCACTAATTGGGGGTTGTTGTTTGGGCCATTGGAATTTAGGGAATTCTACCGATTTTGCCAATTTTGGGATGCTGTAGAAATCAACTAATAATGGAAGGTTGCTAAATATTTTGAGCCACTGTTAGGTTTTAGATTTCTTGTCACTTGCTAAACACAAATGGAGCGCTACAAAGTCACTTTTTCCCCACGAGGAAACTGGATAAAGTCAATACGACGTTAGCCAAATAACTGAAATAAGATATACAATATGTATGATAGGAATCTTTGGAAAAGAAAATTCAACCACGAAGACAATAGAGCAGTAAAATCTCTACATATTTGAATCACCCAATGTTCGTGTCGACCCGATGATTTTGATGTCGGATATCGGATATCATGAAATATCGGGTTGTTTTATCGAATATCGGATTCTACATTTTTGTAATATAAATGTCATTTATATAACTTATTTTTTTTGAAAAAATATTAACTTATGCATATTTTTAGTTTTATTAAATTTATATCTTTCTTAATAGCTCAGACGTCTATTAATTACTCAATCTGTAAAACCCAAAGTCCAAAACCTGAAAGAAAATTACCCAAAAAAATATCTCGCTTTTCGGAAAATGTCGGGTAAAACGGCGACATCATGAAATGTCATGAAATGTCGGCCGACATTTACCAAATATCGGTAACCGAAATAATTTTGCAAATCTGTGTCGTTTTCCTTCCAAAACCGACATTTCGGCAATGTCGGCCGACATTTAGAACACTGGAGTCGCCAATAGACTTTATTTTCATTTATTGGCTACAAAAACCGGGGAAGATTTGAAAAAGTTTTGCGACCGGTTGTAAATCTGATGTCTACCCTCTCTGAGTTACTGCCTGGCCCAGTAATGTTATATGTTTGTCAAGCATTACTGTCAAGCTTGATGTAAATAATCTAGTCTACAAACAAAACAGATATTATATTGAGAAACACCAACTCAATGAGAACAAAACTCTTTGAAGAATTTGACAATTAGTAATCCATCAGTTTATGTTAAAGCTTTTTACTTTTTAACATTTGGAGCTGTTTTCACAGAATGAACCAGGAGTCAGCTGGGATGTAGATTTGTATGGTGAGTTGCTCAAGATTGGTGGTGGGAAGGAGAGGTACACTATCATACATTTTTGTAATTAAGTAGGAATTATTCTAATAAGTTTAAAAATAATGGAAAGTTCCACAAAATCTCAATGAAGAATGGAATAATGACCAACTTCAAAAATTACTCCCCCCCCCCACACACACACACAAAACAAAACCAACCCAACAAAATCCTTCGTTTATAAAATACTATCTATTCAACGGAGGCATAAAGATGTGATTGCTACTTGAATTGAAATTTTCTTTTGGTTCTTTTCTCATTTTGATAATTTTCTATTTTTTACACTGTTATATATGTTTAGAATGACGGCATACTTCAACAAGACGGGGTGGCCAGATAAAGCACCAAAAAACAGAAGAAGAAAGAATGGACTTTATAGCTTCTCTTCATAAAAGGAAAACAGAACTATTTATGGTCCTTATTGAGAAGAAGCTGCTTCCGCTTCGGCCTGGGGTTGCGAGGTTAGAGTTTTTTTAACTTAACCCTTCATTAACTTCTGATTAAGATCAACAATTCTACGACGGAATTTGGACAAGCTCTTTGAAGTGGAAGAAGGTTTCTTCAGTAGGATATCTCACTTTTTAGCGGCTGACATATGATAAAGAAAGATCTTTAGTGAATTAGACATGTAGTTATTTTACTTTCACCTCTTTTCTGAAAATGCTTATTGCATATCTCTACTTTGTATTTTCTATGTTGTAACGCTTCCTATTTTATATTTATAAAAAAAAAGCTTCATATTTCATTATTACAAAAAAAAAAAAAGCTTCCTATTTCATGTTGTGAATGAAATATGTTTCTGGTTAGGTTCTTATATTTGCACGTCTTTGTTCTGTTGTTGATGGAAACATTTTTTCTCTCCACATACAGTTTTGAAGCCAACTCTCATCTAACTGAAAATACCATTGGCAACATAGTATATATGAGATCAAAAACAACTTAGACCCGCCTATCATTAGTTCTGTGCCTTTCTGGCTATTATGTTTTCCTCATCAAGCCTAATACTATTAATTACAATACTCAATATCTCTATTTTAAAAATCTTTTAGCACTTGCTCTATCAAACAACTAAATGGTTATGAGTTAAACTAATCTTTTCTGGGGCATCCTTGAATTTCCTTAGGTTGATTGATGAGGCTTTATCGAAAGTAGTAAAAGTTGCTGTTTGCAGTACTTCAAATGAGAAGGCGGTATGCATTATCAGGTTTCAGAATTTAAGTTGCATACAAATTTTCAGGGTGCACTTATGATCAAATTAGTTATTTGGATCTATCTATTTATAAGATATTAGTATATTACTTTAGAAGATTCAAAAATATACTGCTGCTTCTAAAGATAAACAAAGATGAATCTTATGTCAGTCAAGCTCTTATGGTTAATTTACATGTACTCCCTTTCG
The DNA here is from genome assembly GCA_030015575.1 of Agapanthus africanus. Lineage (NCBI taxonomy): Eukaryota > Viridiplantae > Streptophyta > Magnoliopsida > Asparagales > Amaryllidaceae > Agapanthus > Agapanthus africanus. Next base: position 613,256,500 of record JASDDO010000022.1, read on the forward strand.
CTTACAAAATGTGCCAATGATGAATGCAATTTCGCACAGTATATTTATTATTTTCATGCTTCACCCTTCTTCGAGACTCCTCCCAAATGGTCATAGCTATTTGCATTGGCGTCATTCTTATCTTTGAATATCCAAATCCTTTGTTCAAACAATTAAATTTCTACTAACTAAATTTGATTTTTTTTATTTATTAATAACTAAGATATACATGATTTCTGTAGGTTTCAGCCATAGTTTCATTCTTGTTGGGCCCAGAACGAGTAGAGAAGATTCAAATATTTGCAGGAGATGGGGTTCCTCGTAAGAAGCCTGATCCGGTATTCATTTATTTATTCTTCTTTTTGCTTGTGAAACTTTTGAATCTTGTATTTTTTGGGCAGAACTTTCATCTTTTAGTTTACGGTAAAATTGTTTCATTTGTAATGATGGAGGTCCTTTTTAGATCTCCTTCAGATGTTATCTTCCGTCGATCTCCCGGTGGATTCTGGAGGGGATCCCCTGTTGTGTGTGGGTCTCAATGGGTTTTGAGAAGAGTTGGTGATTGAAGGAGTTTGACGCCAAGTACCTGCAAAGAAGTCCCGGGATGGTTTGTTACCATCGAGGACCCTCCGACGATCAAGTTAGTACTAGATCTGAGCAGCATAACGGCTAAGTGGAGTCAAAATGGCTTACCTGATCCTTCTGTGAGGGGGGTTTATATAGTGGTGGAGGCATGCGGCAGCAGGCGCGAGAATCTCGCTGGCAGTTACGCTCTCGACGTCACGCCTACGTAGAGAGCGGATCGCCCATGAATGAGGATCGTGAAGGCGTGGAACGTGGGATGTTGCTGGCGGAGAATCCGCGCATTGCGAGATTCGCGGAGCTGCGGTTACGCCTGTGAGCGGCGGAACTGGTCGAAGGGCCGAGGAAGACAGCCTCGGCAAAAGGGCTCGGGGACGAGCGAGAAGGCCGAGGGGGCTTGGTCTTGCGGTAGCTCGGGGCGAGCTGAGGGGCCGAGGAGGCCAATGTGCGGGGAGCCCCGAGGAGGGCTAGCTTGAGCTGGCCGGTCGGGTACAGGGGTAGCATGGTCTGCCTTTGTGGGCCCTATCTTCTGAGCTCTGGGACGTGTCGTCCGCCACGTGTCCTGATTTTGAGGGTCGCCAATATTTAGCATTATCATTAGCCCCCCACTCTTGTCCCGACCAGCTATCGGGTCGGGTCAGGAGTGGACTGCCGGGCCGCCCGGGGTGAGCTCCCTCCTAAGGTTTCGTCGGAACGCGTCCCCGGGCCGTAAGCTGTCTTTTCCGCTAGCGAATCAGGGCGAGATCTCTGCATTTAAGGAGGGCGCGCCGGTTCGTGTGTCTGGTCTTTGAAGTGATGGTCCACATGTTGAGCGTCGGTTGGCTGACGCGACGTGAATAGACCTGCGACGCTTGAAAGGGCGCGGTCCAATGTGGGAACGACATGTGGAGCAATCTAAGCCGTTTGGACGCGAGGAGGCGTTTCGGCGGGAGACGAAAGGCACCGTTGGATGAGATTGCTCGTGGCGATAAATAAGGGTGGGGTCTGTTCCATGGCCCATAATCCTTCATCTCACCTTTCTTCTAAGTTTTGGCTGCTCGGTGCTCCTCTTTTTGGGGATACATGGTTCGTTCTCACTCTTTGGGTTGCTCGCCCCAGAGGGAGGCTCGCGACACGGGCGTGCCCCTGGCTGGATGAGGTTCTGCGTCGAATGTTCTGCTGGCGACAGGGTCGTCCGTCCCGTTGGCGGCCCCTGAGGGTTCTTCCGGCGGCGGTCAGAGGCGCCCGCGGTCATCCGAGCCCCAGACGGGAGATGGAGGAGGGGGCGAGGACGGGGTCCCCCTTAAGAGGAAAATGACAATCTCTCGCGCATCGCCGTCAATGGTCCCTGAAGGGATCCCCATGCAGGAGGGAGAGGCCATCTTCATGGTTCCGTCCGGGCTTTCCGTTGCTACCGGCTTGCTCACCGGGATGGAAGAGTCGACAGGAGGGAGACTTCCGTGCGACACCCTGAGGGTCCAAATGGAGGCCATAGCCCAGGGGGCGGTCCAGGTACGAACCCCTTCACGCGTTCGCTTTTAGCCTTCCTTTCTTTGGCCCGAGTGACTCCTGGTTTCTCATCCGCTTCCTGTCAGGTCCTTCAACACTGCACCATCACCGTTCGTATGGAAACCGAGGGAGCGTTCCACGCACCGAGCCCAGTAGAGGCATTCCCTTCGGAGGTCGAGGTCCTGCGACGTGACCTGCGCCTGCTGAGGGCTAGGGCCGATGTTCTGGCAGCCCGCACGGAGTGTGCGGAGCTTGCCAACTCAGCGAATCAGGGCGTCCGCCGTCGCCTGAGTACATCTCTCCAGGTTGTCGAGAGGAAGCTGACGGACCTGGCTGATCGCTTCGCGGCCATGGAAAAGGAGAGAGATGCCAGCCGGAAGGATGCCGAGGCGGCGCTTCTGTCGGCTTAGGTCGCTGAGGCCCGAGCCAGGAAAGCCGTGGCCGATTACAAGGTGTCAGAGCAGTTTTACGTCGAGCTCGGTGAGTATTCTGCCGTCGCGTGGAATAAGGCTCTGGATACCGTGAAGGAGCAGCTTCCCGATTTCGCCGATGGCGAGCTCCGTGCTCGGGTCCCGCTCCCGGTGGCAAAGCCTCCGGCTGACAACGATGGGGGAAATGAGGCGCTCCCCTGGTGGCAAAACCTCCGGTGGTGAAGCCCCCAGCGACGAGGGAAGCGAGGCGCAGGGGGGAGGGGGTTTGCGACTTAGGTCTTTTTGATATCTCCTTGTCCCCCTTTGTAAGCCTCCGGGCAGTTTGTAAGGCTGGGGAGCCCGAAGTACCCTTTGTAAAGACTGTGCGTTTGATAATAAAGCTTCTTCTTTGGTTTCATCGGTCCGCACTTTATCTTCTGTTTGTGCTGCTGGGCTTTCACGTCAGGTCGGCCATCTGTTCAGCGATCGTTCGCCGAGTTGACTTCGATCATTTGCCAAGCGTTGCTGAGGATGGACGGAAGCTGCCCTGTTGCCCTTAGGTGAGGTCTTCTGATTTCTGGCGTTGTGGGTAGGCAACTACCAGCCTGGGATGATCGAGCGAGGTCGCCGCTCGGGTGCCTCTTGCGAGGGCTTCGATCCCTGGTGTCACGGGTAGGGAGCTACCAGCCGGGAATAGCCGAGCAAGGGCTCGACTGCCCTTGGGGGGGACTTTCTGATCCCAGGCGTTGCGGTAGGGAAGCTACCCGCCGGGATCGACTGGGCAGGAATGACCGGGCAGTGAAGCCGTGCGGTTTCCTCTTGCGAGGGCTCTGATCCTTCAGGACGGGGATCGAGCAGGGTTACTGCCCAGTGCCTCTTGGCAAGGACTTTGATCCCTGTCGGTCATGGTAGGATGCTACCCGCCGGGGATAGCCGAGCAAGGGCTCGACTGCCTCTGGAAGGACTTTGGTCCTTGGCGCGGGAGGGGCTGTAGGAGCCTACCAAGGACCCTTGGCCTGGCAGGGTTACCGCCCGGTACCTCTTGGCGAGGGCTTTTGTCCTGAAGGATAGCCGAGCGAGGGATCCTCGAGCTCAACCGCCTCTGCGAGGGCTTTCTGATCCCCGGCGTTGCGGCAGGGAAGCTGCCCGCCTGGGATAACCGAGCGACAGTTGGGCTCGACTGCCTCTGCGAGGGCTTTCCAATCCCCGACGTTGCGGTAGGGAAGCTACCCGTCAGGGATAACTGAGCAGGGTAGCTGCTAGGTTTCCTCTAAGGAGGACTTTGGTCCTTAACATCGGTGGGCTGTAGGAAGCCTACTAAGGTTAACCGGGCAGTGGGGCTGCGCGGCCGCCTTTTGGCGAGGGCTTTGGATTGTAAAGACAGAACTCTACTCGGGATGTTTCGACGTTTCTTTATTCGTATGGACATGATTTTTACAGAACATTTTACATCATCTTTGCGAAAGAAAAAAGGGGGTACACACTCGCTGGCCTTGACCCCACTAGTATAGCTTGAACTTTTCGGTGTTGTAAGGTCGCGGGAGCTTGCATCCGTCCGCGTCTTGTAGGCGGTAGGCTCCACCGGGGAGCGCCTCAGAGACGAGGAATGGACCATCCCACTTTGGGGAGAACTTGTGAAGCCTGCATTGGTCGATGAATTCGTTTCGCCGTAGGACCATGTCTCCGGTATTGAAGGAACGGTGTTTGACCCGAGCGTTGTAGTATCGGCCGTTTGTTGTTGATAAGCGGCAGCTCTGATTTGAGCCCGGTCTCTCTTCTCCAACAAGATGTCCAGGTTGGTCTGCAGCGCCGAGATGTTTGTGTCATCGTCGAAGTGCTCGACCCGATGACTAGGTAGCCCGATCTCCGCTGGGACCATCGCTTCGGTCCCATACCAGAGGCTGAAGGGGGTCTTCCCGGTGGGAGTTTTTTTTGACGTGCGCAGGGCCCATAAGACCTGGGGTAGTTCTTCGATCCAACTGCCTTGTTGCCCTTCTAGGCGGGTCCGGAGATCTCGGAGGACGTCTCGATTAGCGACCTTGGCCTGCCTGTTGCATGGGGGGGCGACCGCGGCGAACTTCATGAGGATATGATACTCTTTGCAGAAGTCCACTTTTTCGTTCTCGAAGTTCGTCCCGTGGTCGGTGATGATACACCTCGGGATGCCGAACCGGAGTATCAGGTTGTTTTGCAGGAACTTGATGGTTGTGGCGGCGTCCGGTTTCCTGATGGGGACGGCCTCGATCTACTTGGTGAAGTAGTCCACCGCGACAAGGATGTATTTGTGCCCGCCTGTACCGGTAGGGAACTGGCTGATCATATCCAACCCCCACTGGGCGAACGGCCATGGGATGTTAGGGCAGTCAGCTCGGTAGCCGGGAGGCGGGGAATGCTGCAGTGAAGCTGGCAGCTCTTGCACCTCCTGACTAGCTTCAGGGCGTCCTCGTGCATAGTGGGCCAGTAGTATCCCTGGAGCAACGCCTTTTGGATCAAGGTTCGAGCCCCTTGGTGTGCACCGCCCACCCTCTCATGGATTTCCCGAAGGACGTAGTCGGCTTCGTGGGGGTCAACGCATCGGAGCAGGGGCTGAGTGAAGCCTTCTTGTAGAGGTTCCCATTGCTCCAGACGAAGTGGCGGGCTTTGGCCCGGAGACGGCGGGTGGCTGCTCGGTCCTCTGGGAGCATGCCGTCTTTCAGGAATTTCACGAGGGGCTTCCTCCAATCCTGGTCGCTCTCCTGCGCCGCGTACACGTGGAGCGTCGTCGCTCCGTCTCCCACGCTGGGTTGAGGCAAGGTTTCAAAGAGGATAGACCGCTTATTGTTGGCCGAGTATGACGAAGCCAGCTTGCTCAGGGCATCGGCTTGGGCATTCAGCTGCCTGGGTATTTGTTCTATCTGGACTTCGTTAAAGTTCCTTCGGAGTTTCCTCACTTCGTCTAGGTACTTCATCATCAGAGGCTCCCGAGCTTCGAAGCGACCGGTCACTTGACCGACAACAAGGACAGAGTCGCTGCGGATTCGAATTATCTTCAGTCCCAGTTCGGCGGCCATGCGCAGTCCGGCCAGGAAGGCCTCATACTCTGCCGCGTTGTTTGAGGCTTTGAAACCGAGCCTCAGAGAATACTCTATCTCTGCTTCGTTCGGGCCCCGGATAATGAGGCCAGCACCGCAGCCTTCCTCGGTAGAAGACCTGTCAACGTAGATGACCCACTCTGGAATCGAGCCAGGCCCTTCCGCGATGGGACACTAGGTTGCGAGGGGCGACGTGGACTCCGGCTTCTTGCTAGGGATGGTGCATTCAACGATGAAATCTGCCAGGGCCTGCGCCTTGATGGTATGCCTCGGGCGATACCTTATGTCAAACTGAGATAGCTCCCACCTCCATTTTTTTAAGCGGCCCGAGGATTCTGGTGATGCTAGAATAGCCCCCAACGGGCGCTCGGTGAGGACGACGATGGTGTGTGCTTGGAAGTAGTGCCGCAGCTTCCTCGAGGCTACCACGAGTGCTAAGACAATCTTCTCTATGGCAGGGTACCTCGTTTCTGCGTCCTTAAATACGTGGCCCACATAGTACACCGGCTGCTGCGCTCCCTCGGCCTCCCGGACGAGCACCGAGCCTGCTGCTTGGTCGGATACCGCCAGATACAGCGTCGGCTCGTCTCCTTCAACTGGTCGGGTGAGCAGTGGTGGCGTCACGAGGTGCTTCTTCAATTGGTCGAAGGCGGCCTGGCACTCTTCCGACCACTCGAATCTCGGAATTTTCCTCAGTGCCTTAAAGAACGGAAGGCATTTCTCTCCCGACCTGGACATGAAATGGCTCACGGCGACGACTCGTCCCGTGAGCCGCATGATCTCGACGTCGGTCTTGGGCGCGACCATGTTGAGGATAGCGTCGATCTTCTCCGGGTTAGCCTCAATTCCGCGGTGAGTGACCATGAACCCGAGGAACTTTCCCCCGGTGACTCCGAATGCGCACTTGGCGGGGTTCAGCTTCATGTTGAACTTGCGGAGCACTTCGAAAGCCTCGTCCAGGTCCTTAGCATGGTCGTCCGACGAGATGGATTTGACGAGCATGTCGTCAACGTAGACTTCCATATTCCTGCCGATCTATGGCTTGAACATGCGGTTGACCAACCTTTGGTACATGGCCCCGGCGTTCTTGAGGCCGAAGGGCATCACCTTGTAGCAATATACTCCCCGGTCCGTTGTGAATGCGGTGAGATCTTCATCTTCAGGATTCATTCGAATTTGATTGTAGCCGGAGAAAGCGTCCATGAAGCTCAACAGCTCGTGGCCGGCCGAGCTGTCGCCGAGCTGGTCTATCCGGGGGAGCGGAAAGTTGTCCTTGGGGCAGACCTTATTGAGGTCGGTGAAGTCGACGCACATACGCCACTTTCCGCTTGACTTCTTGACCAGAACTACGTTTGCTAGCCACTCCGAGTAGGGTACATTTCTGATGAAGTTGGTGGCGAGGAGCCGATCAACCTCCTCTTCGATAGCCTTCTGTTTGATCGGGGCGAAGCTTCTTTTCTTCTGTCTGACGGTTCGGGCCGCAGGATCAACCCCGAGCTTGTGGGAGATGATTTTGGGATCGATCCCAGGCATGTCAGCAGGCGCCCCGGTGAAGACGTCGGAGGTTCTTCTGAGGAATCTGATCAGGTCATCTCGCTGAGTCCCCGTCAGGAGCGATCCGACCTGGACGGTTTTTCCCTGTTCTCCTTCTGTTAGGGCCACCTCGGTCAGAGGTTCGACCGGTGCCCCACGGATCTCCTTCCGCTCGTCTCGAGTGTCCAGGGAACCTTTGATGCCGTCACTTGCCTCGGCGTCGTCGGCCGGTTGCTCGGGCGAAGACGTTTCGGTAAGGCCTATCCTCGCGACCCGCTGGCTCCCGTAGGCCCGACCTATCCCGCCCCGATCGAGAGGGAACTTTATCGCCAGGTGGTAGGTCGATATCTGGGCCTGGAGGGAGTTCAGCGTCGGACGGCCGAGGAGGACGTTGTAGGCCAATGGGATTTTTGCTACGATGAAGTCCACAGGTAACGTGCGCGTGCGGCTGGGCTCCCCGATCGTGAATTGCAGGGTGACCATCCCTTGCGCCGGGATGGAGTGGTTGGTGAACCCCAAAAGGACGTGAGAGATCGGTTTCAGGTCTGCTGGGGCGAGCCCCATACGTAGAAAGCAGTCGTGGAAGAGGATGTCCGCCGAGCTTCCCGAATCAACGAGTATCCGGTGGACCTCGTACCGGTGGATTTGGGCCGTGATCACCAGTGGGTCATTGTGGGGCACGGATATGCCGTGGAGATCCTCGTCGCCAAAGGTGATGGGCTCGCGGCCTCTAGGCCTTTTGCTCGGGCGGCCGCTGGCGTCTGTTGCCGGCGCGGGGTGGCGAGCCTTGCAGGAGCCCGAATGGCTCCCTGTCCCCATGACCATAGTCCTTGATGGCCTAGGTTTCCTTCGGCGGGGCCCGTGGGGCGATGGCCGGTGTAGGGGCCAGTGACGTTCGGTTGAGGTTTGTCCGCGTCTCCGTTGAGGGGAAAGTGGCGGCTGGGACCCGGATTTTCGGGGCGATTACTCGCCATGTGGATGGAGATCGGAAGACCAACTTTGTTTTTGTGGAGTTTTCGTTCCTACAGACGGCGCCAACTGATGAAGGTCCTTTTCAGATCTCCTTCAGATATTGTCTTCCGTCGATCTCCCGGTGGATTCTGGAGGGGATTCCCTGTTGTGTGTGGGTCTCAATGGGTTTTGAGGAGAGTTGGTGATTGGAGGAATTTGACGCCAAGTACTTGCAAAGAAGTCTCGGATGGTTTGTTACCACCGAGGACCCTCCGACGATCAAGTTAGTACTAGATCTGAGCAGCGTAACGGCTAAGTGGAGTCAAAATGGCTTACCTGACCTTTCTGTGAGGGGGGTTTATATAAGTGGTAGAGGCATGCGGCAGCAGGCGCGAGAATCTCGCCGGCAGTTACGCTCCCGACGTCACGCCTACGTAGAGAGCGGATCGCCCATGAATGGGGATCGTAAAGGCATGGAACGTGGAATGTTGTTGGCGGAGAATCCGCGCATGGCGAGATTCGCGGAGCTGCGGTTACGCCTGTGAGCGGCGGAACTGGTCGGAGGGCCGAGGAAGACAGCCTCGGCAAAGGGGCTCGGAGACGAGCGAGAAGGCCGAGGGGGCTTGGTCTTGCGGCAGCTCGAGGCGAGCTGAGGGGCCGAGGAGGCCAATGTGCGGGGAGCCCCGAGGAGGGCTAGCTTGAGCTGGCCGATCGGGTACAGGGGTGGCATGGTCTGTCTTTGTGGGCCCTATCTTCTGAGCTCTGGGACGTGTCGTCCGCCACGTGTCCTGATCTTGAGGGTCGCCAATATTGAGCATTATCATAACCAAACATTGTTTAATGGATTTCAATAATTATTTGAATTCATTATTATTTAATTGATTACTGTGATATCTTCAAATATACATATTCTTGCTTGAAGAAGTTTATACCATTCGACCTTACCTTCTGAAGTACAAGATCAACAAAATCTTATATGATATCTATTTCATGAAATTGGTGACTTTTGGAAGTACAGATGAACAACATACAGCTATTTTACGTGCATCAAATGCTTTTCTTTTTTCAGTAAAAAATCAAATGCTAATCTTTCTTTGAACAAAACCTTACAATAGTCTTGAACGAAAAGTTTAGTAATCTATTTGTTTCTTCTATTGGCAGGCCATATATCTCCAAGCTGCAAATACTCTTGGCATTGAACCATCAAGGTAATTTAATTACACGCGGTATTCGAGTACTTTAAATAAGAAATGGAAAATAGAAATAGGCATATCTCTCATGACATCAGGAAAATAGCATCCTTAATAAATTACTATAACTTGGGTAAACATATTCTTTTCTACATCATCATGACCCATGACGGAAGAAATTGCAGTCCCCACGTTTTTGCTAGATTCTGATTGTTTTAGTATATATCATATGCGTTTTTACTCGATCAGCAGATCTTTTATGTGTTGCTGTACGCTTCATGTTTACTGTAGTTTCTCAGCCTTCTATATATTTATGAAACACCATTTTAATTTTTTTTAGATAGAATTCCATTTTGAATTGGACAACTATTGATGCAGTACTATGCTAATTTACTTCATTTCTTATGCTTTCGGTTGTGTTGTTGTAGAGGACAGTGCAATTGGTCTTGCGGCAGCCAAAGCCACGGGAATGAAATGCATAATAACAAAGAGTGGGTAAGCATTAATGATGGAGGTCGGAATTTCCTTCAGATATTGTTCTCCGTCGATCTTGTTGCCAGCGAGACTGAACAATTGAGATTTGATATGAGAGCTGAACTTGTGGATCTCAATGGGTTGTTGTTAACGCCGAGCTACCAGCAAGGGAAGTCCCGGAATAGGAAACCACCGTAGGACCCTTCGACGATCAAGTAACTACCGAGAAATAATAATGGCAAGGTAGCATCGTATTGGAAATGAGTTCGAGATCCCTGAGTCGTCTGGTAGAGGGGTTTATATAGCGGTCGTATAGAGCAAACCGATGCGAGATTCTTACCGTCCGTTACGTCTCTGCGTCACGTTCGCGTTGATGGCGGGATACGTCCATTAATGGCGACATAGACTCATTAACGGCGATATATGCTAGCATGAGATGAGGGACTTGGAGCGGCAGTGTCACGCCCCGCTTTCCGATGTACGGGTAAGAAGACGAGACAAGCCCCGCTACGTATTTACTCAGAAGCAAACACGCTAAGCGTAAATAAGCAATATAATAAAGTATACAAGAAAATGACAAGAGATGCAATTGAACGGCAACTTTTATTTATTAACATTTCTTTACAAGTACAACTGAAAATGTAAATACAGGAATGGAAAGCAATGCCTGAACAATGAGATGAACATGAAAATAAAGTGAGTACAAGTAAAGCCTAATGGTCGTGCTGCTCAGTGGTCGGCTTCAAGTGCTCCTAGCTGGTGTCGAACTCCTCAGCGTCGAGTCCTCATTACAACATTCCAAAGAAATAAGAGAAATAGAAATGTCGTCAATGAACAATCGCTCGGTAAGTCCCAAAGAGAGGTAGAAATATAGTAGACAGATAAGAGAGTATAACTAGTAATGTTTGATTATAATGTTAACGCGGTTGGTTGTAGCTTGGTACAGAATATACCAGTGTATACGAGAGGAGTCCAACTTACACCGTGGATATTGGTAACCCGTAGTATAAGACTCCGTCGATAAAACCACGGAACAACGGCATGGATGTATATGTACGTTTTTTAATGGTCATCCCATGCCACCTTTAACATGTTCCATACCAGTCTACCCTTTTAAAAACCCCGTGATGTATTATGTATTGATTGTATTGATGTAATGAATGGTTGTATTCGACTTGCCGAAACCATGATACCAGTAGTTCATGTAAACAAACTGGATATAAATGGATAGTCGTGTAATCAGAGTATATCCATGGTTCGGTTCAGTCGAGTCATGTTGATATAGATTGAATTCTGGTATAAACGGATTCATGTTGTATTGTAGTTATATTTGAATTGAATTCAAGTTAGATTGATTTCATATTAGATCGAGACTCTGTCTAAGTCAGACACTTTAAAAGAAATTGAAGACACTTTAAAAAAAATTGAAGTCTTGAATCATGTTTTGGAGTTATCGGTCACTGCTGCACATGGACGGCAGGATTTGTGTTTTTTCCAAGACAATTACCGTATTGATAACACCGTTTTTAGGTTGTCTACCTTAGATAGGCAAGCATCCATATTCTCCAGCTCCCTGAGGTTCAAGAGAACATGTCCCGCTTAAACCCATGTTTATTAGGGTCCTTATTGTAAATTAATATAACTTAAGAGGGTTTTATGAAAAACAGTTTTGATATATTTTCAAAATACACCTCAAGTATTTAATTATCGTGTTTAGGGTTTTCATAATTGTAATTTTTATAAAATGAAGTTTTCTAATGAATAAAACCTAGATTACATTGTATATGATATTTTAATGTAATATTGGAATTGTAATGGTAGTTTCATGAAATTTGTGATTCCTTTGATTTAGAAAACATGGAATATATATAATATATTTAAAGTAGATATTTTGATAATATTTATATATATCTAATATTTATAAAAAAATAGAATTTATTTATTAAATAAAAAACACATGTTTCTTAAAAATTGCATTAAAAATTCCATCGAGGAATTACATTAAAACTAATTTATGGCTTCATTCCTTTTGTCATGGGGCCGGTCCCTTCCATGCTCGGTTCTGACCTGGGCTTGGACCCACTTGGTTTGGGGTTGACTTTGATTTTGACTTGGTCAACCGGGATGTAAATTTTGATCCCAACAGCTATGTTCTTTTATAATTAAGCATAAAGTTATTCAAAAAAATTTATTGGTTTTGTTTATAACCATAAGTTGGTATCAAATAAAAAAAAATTCCTCACTATTGTTGTATACAAAAGATATAAATGGTGCATGTTCTGTCATAATTGCCAAGGGGGAGAATATTGTATTTATTAAGTTACTATATCCAACCCATTAAGGTGGTCAATATATAACACAACCATTTATCTTTTTCTTTATGATATTTAATAGTTGGCAATCTTTTAGTTGTCATGTGGAGAAGTATCTCAACTAAATATGAGAAAATATCTTATGGTTTTAAATGATAGATTATGTGAGATCAATGTTTAAAATAGCTCGTTATTTTACGCTACGTAGCGTAGCTTAGCCTCTTCGCTATGTAGCATCAGTAAATAACTTAAATACAAAGTAGCTTACGCTTTTTAACAAATAGCTTACGTTTTTTAACAAATATTATACGCTACGTTATGCATACGCTATTTTCACATAATATTTTCTATTCAGTTTCATAAGATTTCAGTCTCTAATCCTAAGTTATATAAAGACAGTTTATTGAAATTCTAAACTCTTAATTTGAAATTATATTTAGTAGACATGTTTATCAAATAGAGATTATTTGATTGATTTTTGATACGTTTAATACAATTATGAATCATACATATGAACTCGAGATTTGATAATTAAGAAAATAATGTTATGTTATTAATTGTTGTATGTTCTTTATCTATATAATATATAATTTATTGTAAATAAAATAATAATAATAATTATTATTAGTAATAATTAATAATTCGTGTAGGTTACGTTATGCGCAACGCTGTTCGCGTTTTTCGCTATTTAATAGTGGAACACTATGCTACACGCTATCGCTATTTTGAACAATGTGTGAGATGGATATATGTAATCATGATAGGAGAGGCTCCCATAATACAGAAAATTATACACAGTAATATTACGACTGACGAAGTGTTCCATTAGCCGCCGACATAAAGAGAGGAGAAATCAAGGTTGCAATTTGGGAGAAGTTGAAACATTCTATTCAAGCTTTCCGCTGCAGATCTGATCGACAAGATGAATTTGGGTACGTATCAATTGTATATTAATGCTAACATCGTAAAACCTTCTTGTAGTTAAGCGGGAGTGCGGGAGGTGCGGGGCTCAAACCCTTTCCATAATTTGAATTAGATAATGTTGCAAGAATGAATAATATGAATATGAATAGACAAAAAAATCTTCTAATGGTTGATTCGATCCATTTGATTAATATACAGGAGAACTAACTAATCAAAGGAAAACTAAATGGTATTTTCAAATTAACGGTAGGACTAGGACGTATCTACCCATTTGCATTTTAACCCTTATCTACCCATTTGCATTTTCACCGTCCAAAAGGACGACTCCTACTCAAGAATCCATTGGTATCGCCATTAACCGGAGAAGATCTGAATCCTACGAGGATCGACCGACTGCTTATATGGTATGCATTCACCTCTGTTTCTTTTCTCTACCCCCAAATTACTGGTTCTCAGGAATATCAAGACAATGATACCGTTTGATTATAATTTACTACGTCCAAGTAAAAACACTAATGTTATATAACCATATTCTTATTAACAAGCATTAATACATCCTATACTTTAAAACCTAAAACAACAATTGATTTCCTTCTCACTTCACTTCACTGAAGTCTAGACAACAAGCGGTTCTCCAAAGAATATGAAAATATTAAATGAGATCATCACAAAGATAATAAGAAATTAACAAAAGAAAAGAAAATAATAAGAGATAATTACCTTACATGAATCTTGGTTCCATTTATGGCCCATATTATTCAGAGTAGGGGTGCAAGCAAGGTCAGGTATGACCCAAAACCCGACCCAAATCTGATATTTCCAGGTTTTTGCGACATCTCATACCCATCCAATTTGTTAAAAAAAAACATATGATATCTTGTACACGCTTCAAGTTACATAAGTTTTTTCATTTAGCTTTTCAACTCAAGCATGCCAACAAAAGATTTTACTACAATGCAGATAAGTTAAAAAAGAATCGACATATTACAAATTTTAATTCAAAAATGGAGAAAAAATAAATGCGAACATGTTATGAAGACTTTGCCACAGCTGGATCAGTAGATTGCCGATTTTGATGTTTGAGCAGCGGCAGATTCGTCAGCAAGAAACATGGCAACACTGATGCAAAGATTAGACAGAGAACAGCTGCAGCTCCTACCCACCAAGCTTTATAAGGGAGCCCAGCTAATAGTTCATCGCAAACTGAAAAGAAAATAACATAGAAATGCCTCTTTGAGAACCATTCGGACAGAATCCTTCTGTCTAAATTAATGAGCTAGTTCACTATTTGATTGCTATATCCACCCTAAAATATATGTAAGAAGAAGAAGAAATTACATTAGACTACATCGAACTCTCTAAGCATATTCAAGGTAAGGGCCTTGTTTTCGGTAAATAAAAAGGAAAAGAAATGGAAAGGATGAAGGCCTGTTGTTGTTGCCAATGATGCTGAATTAGTTGATAAGCTTAGGAGGTGTTAGTCCCAAATAATTTGAAAATACAAATCCGGAATTTGAAAATTCATGTTAGCCCAAGTCATTTAAAATTAAAATTTGCTTAATAGTGTAAGTCGAAACTGGTGTTTTAAAATACGAGAATTTGGATTTTAGAATTCATCATTGAGCTTATAGTACAAAAATGAAAGAACCAATCGATTTTCAAATCGTCATGTACCCCTAGGTTTTCTAAAATGCCACAGTATACATAATATATCAAAATTTCGATAAACCGTTATACCGAGCATCGCAACCATCGGTTGCCGCCACCATTAACCGGATATCAAACGCCCCCACAATCGCCGCCGCCGACCGTCCCCACCTCCATCGCCGGCGGCCGCCGACCGTTCGCCACCGCCGATAGTTGCCGTCCCCGTTCGTCGCCACCATTGACGTCACCGTCCCCGTTCGTCGCCACCATCACCGCTGCTGCTGCCCGTCCCAATCGCCGCCGCCATCGTCACCTCCGCCGGCCACCATCCCCGATCGCCGCCGCCTGCCATCGTCCTCGATTGCCGCCGCCCGCCGTCGTCCACAATCATCGCCTCTGGCCGTTGGCCGACTATCCTTGCCGTCTGCCTCCGGCTGCGATCGCCGCCACCTTCGACCGCCGGTCGACCATCCTCGCCGCCGTGTCCGATCACCGCCACCATCGCCGCCTCCGATTGCCAGTCGACCATCCTCATCACCGGTCATTCTCCGCCATCGATCGGCGTCCGTCGAATCTCTATGAGTTGAGTACCGACTAACGTCCACTATTAAATGTATTGTCCTAAATTATATATGGATTTTGAAATCAAATAACTATCATTTTGAATATAAAATAATTTTATCAAAATAACGGTCATTTCATTTATAAATTCTGGATTCTAAAGTTATTTGGGACTAACACCCCCTTAAAGAACTTGTAATTTCTTACATGTAAACAGAATCTAAGGAATTCACTGCTCAGCAAAGCAAATCTATGAATGTGACAGGTGAGATTGTGAGAAGTCCGGAATACTTTTCAATGATGGGGAAAAACACTAGAATAATATTCATTATAGCTTAGGGCCCATTAATTGAGATTATGGAGGATATTGTTGATAAAATCAAGCAAATTGGTTTGAGTCGAATGGTGCTTCAAGAATACAATGCGATTGCCTAATCCCTGTCAAGTTAGAAATAAAATGAGTTAGGATAGGATCTTGCAGATTGGATTTGGAAACAAATCGTATCAACTTTCTAGACTTTAGCTCTGCTTTAGAATTTGCGCAAACAATCAATCATGACAGGAACTTCTCATTCTTTCCAATGATGGCATTATTTTTCACACCCCAATGCAGATCTAATGGCTAAAAAGTTGATAGGCTATTCTAATGTCAAACTCTAGTTACCCTATCGATCTAATTTGGAAACAAATCCTATCAAGTTTCTTGACGTTAGATGCACGCTGAGATTTGTGCAAACTATTATGAAGAGAACCTATCATTCTTTCCAGCAGTGGCAATATTGTTCACACACATTCCAATGTAGATCTAATGGCCAGAAAGTTGATAGTATTTGTTTTTCAAATCCTATCGATATGATCCTAGTCAAACTCACGAAAAATGTGCGTGCTCATGTGTGTGAGGCATATGTGCATACATACTTTATTGATTCATATATTACTACAACTAGGATAGTAGGATGCGGAGATCGTGCGAGGCCAAAGTGAGAGTATCGAATGGCTGAGCAACTATATAAGGTGGATAAGAATCTGTTAAAAATTAGAGGAAAAAATGAGATAAAGTATTTTCTTTTTCATGCGATCCCTTAGGGAATCGAACTGGCGACAAAGTAGGAGCTATGCTCCTTCGTTGAGAAAGTGTGGCTCAAGCTGGTTTTGCAACAAAGAAGAGTAGTATATTTAACAATGTGGTTAAAGGAAAATCCTGAACAAGGAATAAGGATAGACAAAATCATCATGTGTTAAGGCACTGAATAAGATCTTAATTTTGCAAAGGTCAAGACCCTTAACAGTAGTAATGAGAGAATTAAAATCTCTGTCCACGGTCAAATTACAAACTTAGCAGCACAAGTTTCTTAATTACATGATTTGCTCTCCCGGGTCTAATTAACATCTAAGGTCTAGCAATCAGCCTCCAATGCTCTCTGACATTAAAATGTCGCACCTTTTAACGTTCAGAAGTTAGAGGCACATTTAGTTTCTTATCTTTTGCAATTTTCGCATTGCCTTTACTGTTTATGGAGTTATTGGTGTAGAATATGTATGAGATGTATAAAATAAGATTTTCCAAACATAAAACCATATTTCTCATATAGGCTACTAGCTGGGAGCTTGGAGAAGTCTATATAGCAATTACCATAGATTCTATGCTGTAATTTGAAGTGGGCCTCTTATGAGTCTTTCAAAGTTCAAAAAATGGGCAAAAACTCTTCTAACCTTCTAATGAGTTTTTAAGCACCTTGATGTCTCAAGGAGGAATCCTCTTAAAAATGAAACTTCCCTTCCAAGCCTTGAAGTATTCACGAAACCCATTAACATAAACATTTTTAGGAATTACGACCAAAGCAACCATGAAACCATAAAGAAAATCTTAGATGAGCCAGGGAAAATCGTCGCCATGAATCTAGAGTTGTTTTATTATCCAATTTTCGCTTGTAATGCCCATTTTAGTACCTGATCGGATTCAAAGATGCTTAATTTTAATAGTTCTTCATATTAGTCAGGACTCCTTTGCTAAACCTCAACTTTGAGATAAAAACAGTACACAAACAGGAAAAGTATTGCAAAAACAATATTAAATACCATAAAGGGGAAGGAAAAGATAGTTTACCAATATTAAACAAAACAACATCTCTTTCATGCAAATGGGGCTTCGCAACAACTCCGGCAGCCTCCACAGTTACAAGAACATACATCTCATTCCTAACTGCATTCTGCATCAATAACTCTCTAGTATTTAATATGAATTCTGCATTGAAAATATATGAATGAATAAACCAAGCATATATATGATACATACCCAATTATGACTATCAGTCTTGAAAATTATTTTCTCCGTATTTAGTAGTCGTCTATTCTTATTTACCGAAAGCTCCGAAGCATTTCTCTTCAACTGTAGGAAGAAGTTTGCAGGTATCTACAATTACATAAAAATTAAATCAGGTCACATTTATTTCGTTAAAGTTCATAAAGAAAAGGGAAAATGGTGAGAAGAAAGAACATACAGAAGCTGGGTAAGATATCTTGACTTCATACCATACAGATTCCTTGAGATCATGCAAATGGTAAAGGCGTTGGCCCTTTCTCAACAGCAAAGATTCTCTAAAAAGTTCCTTGCCAACTATTAGTTCTTTGATATCGAGCCTGAAATCATTTAGAAGTGAGGTGGAAAGAGAGCAAAGGTTTGTTCTTCGAAGACTTGGGCACATAAATAGTTACAAGGCTAGATTGCTCCAATACCTTCAACTATCGTTTTTTCACTAAACTACCTTA
Source organism: Agapanthus africanus (assembly GCA_030015575.1). Classification (NCBI taxonomy): domain Eukaryota; kingdom Viridiplantae; phylum Streptophyta; class Magnoliopsida; order Asparagales; family Amaryllidaceae; genus Agapanthus; species Agapanthus africanus. Next base: position 613,274,391 of record JASDDO010000022.1, read on the forward strand.
AAATTGTTATTACAGTAAATACCCTTGAACTTTGAATTTAAGGGAGTATTGTTTTCACTAATACACCCTTAAATGCAACACTTCAAAAAACCTTGCAAGGCAGTTTAGTGGAAAACAGCGATAGTTTGAAGGTATTTTAGTGTAATTTTGCCTGGTTATAATTTGAGTGGAGAAAACTAACATGTCTGGATGATGGAGAGAGAGGCATCTGATGAAGAAGCTCTGAAAATATATTATAATGAACCAGAAGAAAGAAGTCATAAGGATTCGCACAATATCTGGTGGTCACTCGAAACAAGTAAGAAACTAGAGCTCTCCTGAAGTCAGACTGTAATGTGCTCCGTTTGAATGTAAGAAAAATACTCTTTACCGCCACAATTGCTGTAAAAATGAATACCAATGTACAAATGTAAAACATTAACACAAATAAACAGAGCATTTGAGTTGGACATATGACTTGGACAAGCGTAGCTCTTTGATAAATGGAAAAGGTAAAATCAACAGAAAAAAAAAAGTAAATTGTCAAAACCCCATGGCAGATTACCGATGGCTAAAAACTCTGGCCCCGAAGCGGTTGTCAAAACCCCTTGGAAAATTTTCCAGCGGTATCTGCATAGTTGCATGTTATATCTAATTAGCTTATACATATCCCAGCAACTGCATAGATATCGCAAGCGACTGTATTTATATCGCATAAAAATTTGATATTGCAGGCAGTTATACAGATACCACGGGCATGGGATTTTTTGACAACTGAAAACTTTTTCAATGGGTTTTTGACAACCGCTTCAGGGTCAAGGTTTTTGGTTTTTTGTCTGTGAAAAATTTGCGTGGGGTTGTTGACAATTTTCACCAAAAATGATGTTTAGCAAAGCTAAAAATAATGCTTGCTTTCTTCTCATATAACGGTAAATAATTTACCTGAAATATCAATAGAAATGTAGTGTTCGGATTCATCTCAGAGAGCTATCCAGTTAAGGCATCGTCTCGGCTGAGACCAAATCTGATCGAAACCTTAAATCAATAAGTTTATGCTTCAATTTATGCCGTGAAATTTCCACTCAATTTTCGATGTAGGACCATTTCAACCTCATTTGAATAGCTCTGTATGTGACAGAGCTCATGAAAATTACTTAGGCCTAATGTCCACCACCTTAAAAATTATACACTTGCAATCTAGTTCTAATGATCCTCTTATGTTACACGATGTGTAACTGACTCTCGCATTGGGCTCAGATACCACCTGTTCCGATTAATTTGGGTTCACGTGAAGTCAACTAGTAAATACCATCATATATTCATATTTGCAAGGACCTGATCTGTCCCAAAACTTACATCGATAGGTCAAACTCCGACACTAGATTACCTAATACATGTAAAAACATTAGGGTGTGATGAAACAACATACCGGATGAAAAGAGTAATTACTTCTGAAGGCTAAGAAATCATTGCCGGCTATTTTCAAAAGCTTAAAACAACCAATTTTCAATTTTTCTGATGTGAATCGTACATTTATACTGAAATAATCGCCGAGTATTTCTAACATTCTAGCAGTTCATTGTATGTCTTGTGTCTATAAAATTTGAGATACAAGTTGGTTAGGGTTTTCTGAGCTCATGGGTTTAATTAGGGCAATTTTTTTTGGGATTGATAATGTGCAAAACATAAAAAAAGCAGAAACAAATGAGAGAAAATAAGCAAATAATCTGAAAACGAACAGTAAATTTTAATAAATGGACCTCGAGAGAAGACGAAGAGGGATCTCGCTCGCTACCAACAATTGCTTTGCTCAAATCGCTTAGTAATTACAAGGAGATGAAAATGAAACCCTAATTGTATCGTTAGATAATTGTAGAAGGGAGAAGCTTGAGTGTCACTAAAATACCATAGGCTATAAACTTCATTCAGACAAGTATTGCAACTTGTGTAAATTGTAGATAAATACCTTAACCTTAGTCCTAAAAAATTGGAAAATTGTTTCCGAGACCAGTATTGAGAGGTGAATTATTTTCAACCCCCGGATATTTTCAAAATGGTTTAAAAAAACCAGTAGCAAGAAAATACGAACAGGCCTAAACCTATTTCAACAGAGAGATTTTTTCCTTCAAAAATATCAGTTTGGAGAAGTGAATTATTTTCAACCCCGGATATTTTCAAACTTGTTTAAAAAAACCAGTAGCAAGAAAATACGAACATTTCAGGCCTAAACCTATTTTAATAAAGAGATTTTTTCCTTCAAAAATACCAGTTTTATCCTATCTCATACATTCTAATTTTAGTATCTTAATTTATTCAACTATAACATTATTTATCAAATCATAACACTGTATATCAAACCATAACATTGGTTATCAAAATATCCCGTATTCGGTTTTGGACTATATTCCATATACAAGTTCAATCCTGGGTTGTTAGTCCATTCATGCTTTAAACGAGTTCACCAAACTAGATTTTCATATAAAGTTGCCGATTTAAAGATGGTTCATAGGATTATGATTTCATGGTGCGAAAAAGGCTGAAAGTGCAATGGTGCTTTATGATTTCATGGTGCGAAAAAGGCTGAAAGTGCAATGGTGCTTTATGAAATTTATCCAATTAATACATGCAGAGTTCAGGACATATCCCCTAACTCACAGAACAAACTAATTGACCAACATGTATCATTGCTTAGCCTTAGCCTCCTCCATCTCCTGCGAAAAAGCCTCAGAGTGTTCCTTCTCGACACATTGCGCCATCAAACGAACTCCCTCTCTCGGCACAGGCTGGTTCAGCACAAAACACGCCCCGGCTTTTACACTCTCATTCATCGGAAACTCATTCATTGGTGCCCCCCATCCGAAATCCACCTCGAAGATCCCTAATCATCGTCAATCTGTTACATTCAACACTTCATAACCTAGCTTCAATTCCATCTTTTCCTCATCTTCATCTCCCTTCATCCATTTCGAAAACTCGCTCGACAAATTTGCCTTTGCTTTGCTAACAAGTTGCACAATGTCAGTGATGGCCGCATTCGCGATACGCCCTTTTGGTTCCTGAATGGTTACAAGGTGAATGCAATTGCCATAATTGCCTTCATCTTGGGCTATCAGATGATCAAACTCTTGACGAACGATTTGCAGCAAATTTCAGAATCATCATGGCATTTGGGTCTATTTAGATCTCTGGTTACAAGGTGAATGCAATTGGTAACCCGAGTCCATGAGTTTATTATTCCTTGACATAATTTCTGGCTGCTACATTAAACATTCAGGTGGCAAGAAAGAATATTTTAAGAAGAAAATGTAGCACCTATTTAGATCTTCTCATATGTTTCATTATATGTATTAAAACTCATTAAAAGTAGCTATTATTCTAACTATATTTTAAAAATCATCTCTTTTGCTCATACCTAATAATACACACTTGCACCAAGAAAAACACTATTTAAACTAACCAAAAAATAGTGAAAATTTTGTTGACTCCAACGGTGACAAGGATATAATTTAGGGTAGATTGTCAAAAAGCACATGGCCCGCTCAAAAGATGTCTAAAACCCCCTGATATTTTCAAAATTGTTGGAATGGGTCTACCGTTCAAATCTTTGGAAAGGGCCTACCGTTCAAATCTTTGTGGAAAAAACCCTCGGCCGTATTTCATTTAGCCTTTTATTTCCTTCAACTGCATAGATATTACAGATAACTGCTTAAATATTACATGCAACTTTTTAGATATTACAGGCAACTAGTATAAAGGGGTTTTAATTAGGCTCGTTTTTTTTTTACGAGAGAAAAAGGCTCTGGCTTTTTACACAAGTTTGACTTTTTGACAATTCACCTTTAATTTAATTTATATAGGTAGGGCAATTACTGCTTTCACATGGTAAATTTCTTTTTCTTTTGTGTGTGCGCGCTTAATTGAAGAAAGTAGGAAGGACGGAGAATGCTTATTAAAGATAAATTACACTCTTAATATATAAAAAAACTCAAACACTCATATTATTAATATTTGTTACAACAAAATACAACTCTTTCTTCTTCAATTCGGTGTTAATTTCAATACCCATCTCTCTCTCTCTCTCTAACTCTCTCTCTTTATAGTGTTGTCTGCTTCTCTTATTTTTCTTCACTCCTTGCTTGATTTCATTACATAAGAGTGCAGTCTATTTATAGGTAAAACAAGCTACTATTTGACACATAAATTTATTTTCTACATAACCTATCCCAGCTTAGATGGTTGCTACGCCTGTGACTATATCCAGCGGCCCATATTATTCATTGAAAGGTTGAAGTCAAGATTTGGGGGCTTCTAAAAAAGCTCACTTATTTTACATAAGTTATCAAAAAGCCCATGGGCCTCTCCGGAGTTGCTAAAACGCCCTGTAATTTTCGAAATTGCTTGCAAAGGCCTACCGTTCAAAATCTTTGTGATAAAACCCCTGAGTTGTATTACATTTAAGCCTTGTATTCTCTCAGCTACTGGCAACTGCTTAGATATTACAGGCAACCGGTATACTTGGGGTTTTGATTGGGCCAGAGTTTTTTTAACAAGAGCAAAAAAACTAGGGGTTTTTAAATAAGTTTGAAGCAGGCCGGGGGCTATTTGACAATTTACTCTTAATTTTAACAAAAATAACTTGGACAGGAGATTTAAACCTAACCAAGAAATATCTAGGTCTAGTTAATGCTCGTTATTTTATTTTATTTCTAACTTTTGAAATAATAGATTATAATGTAATGCAAGCAGGGCTTAAACCCTAAACCACATGCTGGATGACGAGATTTTACCACTATGCTATAGAGGGACCAAGCCAGAAAATTTGACTTGGTAGGGCCAAGATCACCCATATATTTGTTTGCTACAGATATATATATTGAAAAAAAAAATACTTATGTTAACCTGTATTATATATTATACAGCAGCATATACATTTTTTCCTATTAAGAATGATTTTAATATTGTTATTTATTTAGTTCCTGTTTTGAATTGTTTGGTTTCTTAGTTAAAATATACTTAGCATTAGAATCTATCATATCAAAGCATTAGCTCAGTTGGTATGAGCACTTCCTCTCTTGAAGAGAGCGCGGGTTCGAACCTCAGGAACTCAGAAGAGAAGCGGCCACAAATTAACACTTTCGGGGCAAATTCATGGGGTCCATTGGCTGCATGAGTGTGTTGTGTGTGTTGTTGTGTGTGCTTTTAGATTAGAGCTTACGGGGCCGGGGCCGGGGCCAAAAAAATATCTATTATTAGCTGCAACATGGCAACACTATTAATTATTTCTTATAATAAAATAAGTAAATTTATATTGACAAAAGGCTAGTCTATTTATTTTGGATCAAATCACACAATGTACACGCATATATATATATATATATATATATATATATATATATATATAAAGTTTAGAAAGGCACCACCATTCTAATTTAAAAGATCCAAAATAAATTAGTATGCAGTGATTTTGAGCAAGTTTTAATCGTTTGGCTAATCAATTAAAAAAATTTCCTTAAAAATAAATTTGAATGCATGAGCGCGGGTTCGAATCTCAGGAACTCAGAAGAGAAGCGGCCATAAATTAACACTTTTGGGGCCGGGGCCGGTGCCAAAAAAATATCTATTATTAGCTGCAACATGCAACACTATTAATTATTTCTTATAATAAAATAAGTAATTTTATATTGACAAAAGGCTAGTCTATTTATTTTGGATCAAATCATACAATGGACACGCATATATATATATATATATATATATATATAGAGAGAGAGAGAGAGAATAATGGAGGAAAGAGGCCATAGGAGGGAATTTCCTCCTATGGCGTCGAAAAAATACGTCCCCCATCGTGTTTTCCGACGATCGGAACCCATCATATTCATCGTTATCATCTAAGATGTGGGTACGCCAAATTTCATATGATTCTACAACCTTTTCACCGTTGATTTAGGAATGTAAAAAGTTCTATTGTCGGTAAACCGTTAATTTTGAACCCACTAATTCAACGGTGAAAAGGTTGTAGAATCACATGAAATTTGGCATACCCGCATCTTAGATGATAAAGATGAACATGATGGGTTCCGATCGTCGGAAAACACGACGGAGCTTGTATTTTTTCGATGCCATAGGAGGAAATTCCCTCCTATGGCATCTTTTCTCCATTATTCTCATATATATATATATATAAAGTTTAGAAAGGCACCACCATTCTAATTTAAAAGATCCAAAATAAATTAGTATGCAGTGATTTTGAGCAAGTTTTAATCGTTTGGCTAATCAATTAAAAAAAATTCCTTAAAAATAAATTTGAATGCTCAAATAATTAAACAACGTTTAGTAAGACCATTGATATAAACACGAGCAAATATATTATTTTGTATTTTGTAGATAATATAGAGTTAATTAAAAGCATTTTGTAGAAATTTTCATAGCAAGTACAGAAAATTTAATAATTTTTCGGAGCTTTAGGGGGCCCTAGACCTCAGCCCGTCCTCCTTCCTGTCCGCCCCAAGATGCTATCATGGTGATCTTCCTTCAGCCATCATATCGTTACTTGGTGATCTTCCTTCAGCCATCATGGTGCTCGTAAGATACTGTTGAAAGAAATACTCATAAAAATAATTAGTACATGCATCATAAAAATGACACCATTCTCATCATCACCTTCATTCAAAGAAGGAAGAAGTTGCTCCTTAGGGATCATGTGAGGAGGAGCATCAAGATACTCAACATCTTCAAGGCTACAATCCGTGGACGCTTCCACAAACAACATGCCGTTGTCGCTGCACGCAACCTCCGGCTTGCGCTGGTCGGCTTGTCGAAGACCCGGCCTGCGACCGGGTAGTAAGAAACCAAGGTTTCACGCAAAGCATCCCGATGGTGCTCACGAGTAAGGATTTCCCAGATCAAGACATGTGGCAGATGACAAGTCTCCCACGTGCATCAACTTCCTACTCGAAGTCTACGAAGCTGAGATAAGTACAGTGTAAGAGGGACATTTCTCGGCGTCTCGCTTCCGAAATAGCATCCGACCTTTGGAAGGCCACTCCTGAATACGTTCCCTTTTCGTCTAACCATCGTCCAATCGTTGGTCTACGAGCAATCATATAACCGTGCTTTCTAAGTTTTCTTGCTCGTCTTCGAACTATCCTATACCTGGGATTGCTCACCGTCCATAGAACACGAGCGTCCCCGTAACGGCTCTGTATATCTCGCCACGACGAGATCTACGCCGCTCCACGTCCCATATCTCACGTTAGTGCATCTCGCCATCAATGCGAACATTACGTATAAGCGGAGCGGACAGCGAGAATCTCGCATTGGCTTGCCCTCAGACGACCCTTATATAAACCCCTCCTCCAGACGATTCAGGTAACTCAAACCGATTCCAATACGCCGCTACTCTGTTAAATATTCCCCAGTACTTATTTGAACGTCGGAGATTCCTACGGTGGTCCCCGGAACTTCTTTGCAGATAGCTTGACATCAATATTTATCAACCACCCATTGAGATCCACACTCTCTTTCCAAATCACAGTCCTTCAACCATGCTGGCCACGAGATCGACGGAGAAAATCTTTTGAGGGAGATTCCGACCTCCATCACATCCCTTATGAGATTTGTAGGGATCTCGCCATGGCCAAACACAAGAATGAGCTCGAACAGGAACCTAAATCTATCCATGGAGGAGAGAGGGAGAGTAGGAATGGTGTGGGCTTTAAAGGAAGGATAAACTAATGAGGCGACTTTGTTATTGTGAAGGTGAAGCCCATGGAGCATAATGGGAGGCCTCATGTCCTCATTTAAGTAGGTACAAATGCGATTCTAACTATGACTCTCCAATTAATTGTGAGTTGCACTCTCTCTCCAAATCATATACCTTCAATCACGTTGGCCATGAGATGAACAACATTTGAGAAAGATTCCGACCTCCATCACATTCCTTATGAGATTTGTAAAGACCTCGCCATGGCCAAACACAAGAATGAGCTCAAACAGGAACCACAATCTATCCATGGAGGGGAGTGGGAGAGTGCAACTCACAGTTAATTGGAAGAAACTCTTGCCACCTAAGTTTTTTTGTGAATAAAAAGATGATACTCTCATCATTTTGATTGCTTTGTAAATTGGATATTTTGTCTTATTTGGAGGTAACAAAAAATATTCTGATCGCCTTAATGTTACCTCCAAATCTAAATTTTGGAATGCTTATCAATTTGGTGCAACCAAACAAAGGATTGTATATTTTTGGGTCATAATCTTTAATTTTGATACAAACCAAACAAAATATTACTAAATCCAAGTTTTTGGGAATCTATTTTTATCAATCCCCCAACCAAACAGGGTAAGTGCTCGACTTCCCCCGACAGTTTCCTATTTTGAATGGATTCGCTTTTATCGTTTCTTTCCCGTTTCATTTTCTGGAAATTGCTACATGTTTAAAATGAAAGGAGAAATTTAAAAAGGGATCAATATGGTGAAAGTCAATGAGAGCGAAATCAAATCAGTGAGTGTCCAATTTCCCCAAAATTTTCCTATTTTGAATGAATGTGCTTTCATCCTTTATTTCTCATTTCATTCTTCTGAGAAATTGTTATATGTTTAAAAGGAATGTGATTATTCTCTTATTATTCTGTGTATTGACTCGGGTGTGTACTCTCTCGGGTTGCATGCGGTGAATAATGGAAAAGATATCGATTTTTTCTTCTCCCATCTTACGAAATATTCTTGCTGGAAGAAGGCAAAAGAAAACGAAACATTCTTTGGCCTATTTTGTTTTCTGTTTTCAATAGGACAATTTTATTTAAAAAGTCTTGTTTTAATAAATAATTATGAAAATAGATCTCATTGAAATTTATTTATCAAAATACACCTATCTATGACACATCTCTACTATATTAATGTTAAAGGAAGGGTGTACCGAGTACACATACAAAATAAAACCCTCTATCCTGCAGCCACCTAAGTAGCGATGACGTGTCAACTTATTATGACACGACTTATTTCATGGAAACCCCCTTAAAGTTTGGGGTAATATATAGAAACCCCCATGTAGTTCCACCATTAGTCGAAAACCCTTTGAGGTTTACAACCGTTACCCCGCAGCTCTCTTTACCGTTCAATCCCACTTATAAATAGCCATCTGACCATCAAGTGATCAATTAAACCTTTTTAATCCCCATTTTACACTTCTTCTTCATTATAACAACCACCTCTCCCATTTCTCATCCAATTCACACTAAATTTTCTCTGGTTTTTTGATCGAAGCGCCCAGCAGAGAAATGCCAGCAAGCTCCTCTAGAAGAAGATCTAGCGCCCCGCGGAGAGCATGAGCATCGTGACCAAGGACGATGTGTTCTACTGCCTATGCGACTTTACATCACCGGTCAGAGTTGCAACCATTATAGAAAATGCGGGTAAAAAATTCTTTGGTTGCTATTACTACCCTAAGAGGTGTCTTTTCTTTAGGTTGATAACTTCTGATGCGACTTCAAGAGACAATCGATCATAAGCCATCAAATCTCTGGCAATGCATTATTTTGCACTAGTTAACCCACATACATACTTATATGGGCAAAGTAGTGGGAGCATTTGTTCCCGTAAAATTAGGGCTCAGGCGCTTAGGCTCAATCTTGGCTTAGATTGCTCCAATGCCCTCTGGCGACCACGTCAATACTTAAAGCCTTAGCTTCCTTAAAGCTTAAGCTTTAGTTTTGAAAATTAATTTCTACTATCTTTTCCAAACAGAAAGATACATATTTTATCAACAAATAAATCAATTAAAGATCTTTCTAAACAAAGAAAATACCAACCGGGTTAATAAAAACCCATGGATAAAAACCCAACGATGGTTAAGTATCTGGGCTGATCTTAAAATCAATTAGAAAAAAAATTTCTCTACTTGCCCAATAAAATTTCATTCCCTATAAAAAGAACCCTAAACTTCAATCTCAACAAAGAGAGACCCCTGTTTATCGCCGAAAACAGAGACGAACTGGGATGGATCGTCTTACCTAAATTTGGGGGCATATGCTATTTGGACATATCCATCCACCTCTCCGAAGATACTAAGTTGATTTATGGTACCGTATATTGAAAGTTTGGATAGATGCGACCGATATAGCAGACTTTATCGGATTTCTCCTCATTTGTGAGGGGTTTTTGATTATGGGGACGCTCTTCCCTGCAAACGCAAGCCCTTACAGTTAATTACGTTACGGCGTTGTGATAACCACTTTCTTCTACTCCAGTAATTCACTTCGTGTCGTATTATATTTGGTTTATTTTGTTTGCCCGTGGATTGTATACGGAGACTAATTTATGTCGTCGCTAGTAGGGCGCGGATTAGTCCAAATCCGTATATTTTATATTTGGGTTTGGGTCAAGAATTTATTTGACGGGGTCCACGTTGGTAGTTTGGTTTGCCAACGGAAATGAATTTAAGACGTATTTTTCACATTTGTGAGGTCCATCGGTTCATATGAAATTTGGGTTTTATCTAAGGGTCGTTAGTCTTATTTGAGACTAAGATCAACTTAGATATTTTGGATCAAGCATTTACTTGACAGGGTACACGTTGGTAGCTTGGTTTGCCAACGGGAATGAACTTAAGACGCGGATCTCATATAAATGAGGTCTATCAGTTCATGGTATATTTGGATTTGATCTAAAAATCGTCAGTCATATTTGAGACTAAGATCAACTTAGAAACAAATGAGCATATAGGCCCAATTATATTAGTTTAAGGACATCACGGTCCATTATCACTATGTTTGTGGTGAATATTAGTTTAACGACATTTCGGTCCAACATTCTCATTTTGGGACGAAGATTAGTTTAAGGACATTTCGGTCCATTATCACCGTGTTTTGGATGACAAAAGAGGAGTTGTTGGTTGTTAAGACCCACTACCTCTCTGAAGAGATTGAGGAATAATAACGCCGTATATCATAGGTGTGGAAAGATATACCCTTGAACCAAATCCCGTAATTAAGGGAAAAGACCATAATGGATCAAAGAATCATTAGTTTTGTATGAGACTAAGATAAAGATCATCAGTCATATATTGAACTAAAATCAACGAAAAAGATTAAGCTTCACAGATTTAGCCAATTTAGGCTAAGATTGGATTTTTATACCACTCAGCAGTGCTAAGCACTCAATTACGTAGTGCTCACGTGAATATCACATGAGGCGCTAAAATAGTGCTAAGCACTAATCTTTTCTGGTGTTCACGTGTGTTTCACGTGAGGCGCTCAGCTTTGGGCGCTCACATATGTTTCATGTGAGGCGCTGAACTTTTAGCTTCTTTTGTATGTGTTTCACGTGAGGTGCTGAGTTTTGGCGCTCATGTGTGTTTCACGTGAGATGTTGTCTTCTCAAAGATTTAATCTCTGTTGATATTTTTAGAGAGATTAAATCTCTGTTGACGATATTTTGACCTTTAACGATCACCAAGATCACTATTTTAAGAATTTGGGATCAGGTTCTTTAATAACTAAGTCCTTATTTTATGAGGGAACTAAGTTCCTGGAGTCTCCATCTTCTTCATGTTCTTTTCTTCCATGTTCTTTTTGATATTGTTCTTTCTTGAATTTTTTATTCTCAAGAACAAAACCTTCTCGGTGAGAATTGAATTCTCAATTTATGGGAGACTTGTCTTGTGGATCTCAGATCTAAAGAAAAAACTAAGTTCTTGAGAAGGTTAAACCCTTAGATTTGATATGATAGGTAAGGAGATATTTTGATCTTTTTTTTTCTTTACCTAGGGTTTTGAGGAGTAAAATCTTTTTCGAAGAGAATTAAATTCTCTGTTGCCGAAGCTTTTAGAAAGCCTTCTATATTTTTTTAAAAGGTTATGGGGGTATCCTCTCCTTGAGATTTGATCTCTTTGGTCTTATTTATAGGAGAAGAGAAAATATCAATTTGTTTGAGAAAATCTCTCGTTTAGAGATTCTGATTGATCAAATTGATCTTAAAAATCAAACAGTGAATTTTATTTACCGTTAGATTTTTAATTTAAAGACTTTCTATTTAACAGAGAAGATCATTCTTGTTCGTTTAAAAAGATTAAGAAAATATTTTTTTAAGATAGAATTTAATTCTATCAGATGATCAGATGGTGGTTTCATAATCACTGTTGGATGTTTGATCCAAGAGTTCTCTATTTACAGAGAGGATAGAATTTTATTCTATCATATTAATATCTTGTTAGTTTAACAAAATTAGGAAGATATTTTCCTAACATAGAATTTTATTCTATTATATAGAATTTAATTCTATCAGATAGTTTAATTTGTGATATTTTATCACTATCGGAATTTAAATACAAAGATTCTCTGTTAGAGAAAAATCTTTCTATATTAGAAAGACAAGGAAAAATATTTTCCAAATAGAATTTTGGATTTTAAATTAAAAAATTCTTTGTTAGAGAAAGATCTTTCCATATTAGAAAGATCAAGAAAAATATTTCCAAAATAGAATTTTGGATTTTAAATACAAAAATTCTCTGTTAGAGAAAGATCTTTTCATATTAGAAAGATTAAGAAAAATATTTCCCAAATAAAATTTAATTCTATCACATAGAATTTAATTCTATCAGATGAGAGCATTTAAAATTAGGGTGCTCACATTCTTTGCATGTGAGCGCTGCCATATACATATATGGCAGGGACGCTCACGTGCTTTGCATGTGAGCGTTACCAAAAGAATGTGGCCAGATAAATCACGTGTTTAACACGTGGGGGCTATCATAGGATTTAATCCTATCTGAAGCCGGTACTCACATACTTTGCATGTGAGTGCTCACGTGTTTAACACGTAGGCGCTGCTCAACATGAATTCATGAATCCGTCTATTCAATCTATATCAATAAATATTTACGGAACCGAACCATGGATATACTCCGTCTACATGACTCTCCATTTATATCCATTCTGTTTACTGATATCATGGTTTCGGCAAGTCATCCATCTATATAATAAAACAATACAATCAATACAAAAGACATCGCGGGATTTATAAAGGGGTAGATTGGTACAGAATGTGTTAGAAGTGGCACGAGACTATAACCTTAATACACCTAACCTGAATATCCATTGCCGTTGTACCGTGGATGAACGGTTCCTTGTGCTCCGTATACCTTAGTTTCCGGAATAGTGGGACTCCTCTCGTATACACCGGCATATTCTGTACCAAGCTACAAATAACAGCGTTAACAATATAATCAAACACTATAAATTATATTCTCTTTCTGTCTATTCTATCTCTACTCTTCTTTGGGACTTACTGAGCGATTGTTCGCTGACGATATTCCTTTTCTTCTTTCTTTGGAATGTTGTCAGGTGATTCGGACGCATTAGAGACCGAGCCCGGTACTGAGGATTTGGAGCAGTTTTCTTTCGACTCGAAGCTTTAGACACTTGTACATATTTATTTCATTTCAGTTATGCCATTGTTTAGACATCGCTTTCTATTCATGTATTTTCATTTCAGTTGTACCTGTAAAAGAATGTTTAATAAATAAAGTTGTCGTTCATTTATATTCTTGTCTCTTGTGTACATTTACTTTATATTACTTAGATACGGTTAGCATGTTTACTTCTGAGTAAATACGCAGAGGGCCTCGCCGCGTCCCCTCCCCGTACATTGGGAAGCGGGGCATGACAGGTTTTGTTGGTGGCCCATGCATGTCAGCTCTGTATGGATATGCAAGTCAGTTCTGTATGGACATGCGGGTTAATTCTGCATGGACATGCGGGTTAATTCTGCATGAAGTCCTATGCAATATAACACAAGAATCGGCAACTAAAAACATTCTTTACATATTCCTTGAATCTTCTAATTTCATATATTTTGAATCTGTCCTAACCCAAATTTTTCTTTCAAGATTATGGATTCCCCAAACAACACCAGCACCAATTTCAACAACACACCGCCACCTCTACCGCTTACACCTACTGTCGCTACTCCGATTAATGAGCAGACGGTACTGCTTGAGGCGATCCACAGGCTCCTGGAGGGACAGCAACAACAGACTGCTATTTTGATGAACCGCCCAGAAGCGGAAGCACCTGGGGTAAAGAAATTCCGAGCTTTACACCAAAGCAGTTCTCAGGAAAAGAGAGCCCTCTGGAAGATGAGGAATGAGCTCAGAGTATTGAGGATGATCTGGCAGCGGCACAAGCGCCAGAGATTGCTTGGGTTCGAGTTGCAAAGCTGTAACTCACTGACAATGCACGAGTTTGGTGGAAGGCGGAAGAAAGTCGTCTTGACTAACCTATCGAATGGAGGACTTTTCGCGACATGTTTGACGCGAAATACTTCTCAGAGACTGCCCGATTCTACATGGAGCAGCAATTTATTCATCTAGAACAGGATTCGATGTGGACCAAGTCAGTAGATGAGTATGATACTGAGTTTACCATGCTCAGTAGGTAAAATATGTCTCAATATTCGATTTCCTAATATCACATATTACACAGCTATCACAAAACCTTAACAGGTCCGCGGCACATTTGATACCAACTGCTGAGATCAGATCTAGAAGATTTCAGCAAGGGTTAGATTTGGAAATCAAAGCTGCTTTAGCTACAGGGGATTTTCCAACTCACGAGCTGACCCTGAAAACTGCCCGCCGATACTAGGCAGTGGTGAAGATAAGGGGCATACCTCAATCTGCCGGGATGAAGCGCCCTGACACTCAGATGGCAGGAGGAGCCTCTTCAAGACCATAATTTGTGCCCAGGAGACTGGGAGCACCGAACAACCGGCCCAACCCAGCCTTTTGCACCTACTGCAGGAGAGATGGACATTTAGCGAAAGACTTCCGGTGTGCAAATCGCCTTTGCTTAGTCTGCGGCTCAGCTACTCATGACATTGGGTCTTGTCCTCGTAGACACAACCCAAATGCTGCACCCAGGCCAGCAATTACTTATCAGTAGCGCCCATCATCCAGGCACCTGCTCTACGACTCGCACTACCTGCTCCACCTCCTCCTCGTCAGTTCCATCAAACTCAACGGAACGTACCTTAAGTACAAAAAAATGGGCAGTGGAATGCTCCTCCGGCAAGGAGGAATGTGCCGAGGCGACAAGCTTTCACAATGACTGTGGAAGAGGCTGAAGCCATCGGCCAAGTCATTACTGGTAACACTTTCCCTTCAAACATTCCTTCAGTCTATATACATATCTATATATCGTGACCTTATACCTAAACTCTATCCCACATAACTTAGGTACAATCTTAGTAGCCTCACTTCCTACACTAGCACTCTTCGATACTGGAGCATCTCATTGTTTTATGTCGCAACGGTTCGTCTGAACTCATGCGATTCCAGTCAAACCCCTCGTATCCAGATGGAATGTCAGTTCAGGGAACGGCATTCTAAAGGCAGTAATGGGATACGATCTGTGTCCAGTGGTCGTCTGCAGCAGAGAATTCTATGCTGACTTCAAGGTGCTGGACATACCAAATTTCGATGTCGTTTTGGGTTTGGATTGGCTAGGAACATTCTATGCTACCATTAACTGTTGTCAAAAGAAGGTAGTATTCGAGATTCCGGAGCATCCAGTCTTTATTTCAAAAGTGGAGACCGTACCCTAGAGCCAAGCACATACAAGGCAAAACCGAAGAAGGTAGTGATTGCAGCACTTTAAGCGGAGGAAGGATCAAAGCCAGAGATAGTTTGAGAGCTCGACGATGCATTTCCTGAAGACATATCAGGTTTGCCTCCTGATCGAGCTCTTGAATTCAGCATTGATTTAGTACCTGGAGCACAACCGGTGATCAAAGCACGTCCTGAAGGATTGAAGGAAGTCCGAACTCAGTTGGACGAATTATTGGCGAAAGGATGGATTCGTCCCAGCATTTCAAGTTGGGATCACCAGTTCTTCTTGTAAAGAAGAAGGAAGGTTCATATCGAATGTGCATTGATTATAGAGCTCAGAACGATGTAACTATAAAGAATAAGTATCCACTCCCGCGCATCGACGATCTGTTCGATCAGCTAAGTGGATCTTGTGTTTTCTCTAAGTTAGATCTTCATTTGGGTTATCATCAGGTGAAGGTCAAAAAATCTGATATCCATAAAACGACATTCAGAACTCGCTATGGTCATTACGAATTTCTTGTGATGTAACAGCCCTAAATTTCCTGTACAACTGTAAAAAAAAATCTTAATTTAAAGAAAGGGGTAATTTTGCCTGAGCACAAGTTAAATATTTGTTTTGCTAATTAATAAGAAGAAAGAGTTTGTAGCTCATTGCTAAGACTTTGCACTGCTGAATCAAAGCACCAGAGTTCAAATCCCATACCCCACATTATTTTTAATATTGTTTTATTTAGGATTTTTAGAATACCAACAGTTTACACGTGCATATCTCATAAAAAACCCACTACACCCTGAAAAGTAACTGTACCAGGGGACTGATGAACCGACGTGGAGTGCTCCGACCACCCGACTCGGCCGGCGGACCGGTCGACTCGGGCCACTGCCGCCGGCCGGACTCGGCCGGACCGCCGAGTCGCCAACATGAAAAAGTTATCTCTTCAGCTCCCCATCACTCCTGCATACTCTAAATTCTTGGATCGATTCCAGAGTACCTTTAAATCACATTAAACCCATTTTTTAATACAATTTAATACATTTTTTCTCACACCTCTTCACCTAACCCTAACCCTAGCTTTACCCTATAAATACTACCCCTAAACACACACCCCTCACTCCAAAATTTTGAGCAAACTCTCAAGAAATTTTATAGAACTCTAGTGTGCATTTGAAGTGAGCAAAGGGGCGAAACTTCGGCAGTCTTCCGACGACAACCCTAGGAGATCCCGACGACGAAACGACGCACCAACGCCTCCTCCCGATCCCTCTCCCTCTCCTCTTTAAGCTAAACCCATAAGTCCCACCTCCCTCTCTCCTTTGCTATTCTAAAAACATCTTTTAATAAAACCCGACGGAATTGGAGTTAAACCGATTTCCGATTCGGTTTCTTTCTAAAAATCCCACTTTTCTTAAACACAACCCGATTAAACCATTACATGTTGACTATTAATCATTAACAAACATGTTGAACAAGTTTCATGACAATCTATATCATTTTGTAACTTTTATTGCTCTTTTTCAGTAAAATACCATGTAGTTTCATTTTGACACTAAATCATCACAATCTTGCTATACCTTTAAATTAGATCAAGAGGTAATGACCTACCTCCTCACAACACTCATATGAAACATAGCACAATACTTTCGGGAACCTAGAATACGGAAAACGAAACATTTCAAATAAATACCATTTACTAATAAAACAATTTTTACAAGATTTAGTATTTTACACAAATCTTTGCAAAGCGTCGCTACAATCCAATTTGGGGAACCCGACTGGGATGGTGCGGATTATCGCACGTCCTTGAGCTTAGTAGTGCGAGATGCAGACCTCCGCAAGGAGCATTCGGTCTCGAAAGATTTAAAATACGAACATCTTAAGAAAATGAGATTTCTAGAAATATAATATATATATTAAAATTTATTTTTATAAAAAAAAATATATATATATATATGTAATATCAAAAATACCTTATAATATAAATACTTCAACTTTTCCAAAATCACAAGAATCCCTTTACATTAAAATACCATGAAATCCATACAGGTTCAATATTACAATTAAATACCATGTATTATGAAAAATAGGTTATTCTTACTAGAAATGTCACAAATATAAAATCTACATTTATTACAACTCTAAACACGATAAATAAACACTTGGGGTGTATTTTGAAAATTATACAAAGTATTTTTACATAAAACCCCCTCAAGTTCTATAAATTACCATAAGGACCCTAGTAAATATAGGTTTAAGCGGGACCAATCTCTTGAGCCTCGGGGAGCCGGAGAAGTGGGTGCTTGCCTATCTAAGGTAGACAACTTAACAACTATGTTATCAATACGGTAATCGTCTTTGAAAAAGACACAAATCCTGCCGCCCATGTGCAGCGGTTACCGATAACATCAAAACCATCAGGACTTCAATTTACTTTTCTAATTGTCTGACTCGGATTGAGTCTCATTAATAAACTGACTTGAATATGATTCAAGTACAATCT
Source organism: Agapanthus africanus (assembly GCA_030015575.1). NCBI lineage: Eukaryota > Viridiplantae > Streptophyta > Magnoliopsida > Asparagales > Amaryllidaceae > Agapanthus > Agapanthus africanus. The sequence goes on from JASDDO010000022.1 coordinate 613,292,475, forward strand.
ACAATCTGCAATCTACGATATTACAATTCAACATGAATCCATTCAATCTATATTGACTGAACCGGACTATGGATATACTTCTATTTACATGATTCTCCAGTTACATCCATAATTCTACAGTTACATCCATTTACTAATATCATGGTTTCGGTAAGTCATTCAATTATATAATCTATACAATTTACAATACAAGACAATACAATACAACTATACAAACAAGACATTACAAGTTGAAATACAATACAAACAATACAATCAAGACATCGCGAGGTTTAAGCGGTAGATTGGTACGGAAGGTGTTAAAAGTGCCACGAGACTGCAAGATTAAGACGTAATTACATCCATGCCGTTGTTCCGTGGTATTATCGACGGAGCCTTATACTTCCGTTTGCCTCTAGTCTCTGGCATATAGAGACTCCTCTCGTATACAGAAATAGCTTGGGTCCGAGTTGCAAAGCTGCAGCTCACGGACAATGCACGGTGGGAGGCGGAAGAAAGCCGTCTTGATCAACCCATCGAATGGAAGACTTTCCGAGATATGTTCGACGCAAAGTACTTCCCTGAGACTGCCAGGTTCGATATGGAACAACAGTTCATCCATCTGCAACAAGGTTCGATGTGGACCAAGTCAGTAGATGAGTATGACGCTGAGTTCACCTTGCTCAATCGGTAAGATATGTCTCAATGTTCGAGTTTATATCACATACTACACAGCTGACACAAGACCGTAACAGGTTTGCGGCCCATCTCATACCGACTGCTGAGATCAGAGCTAGAAGATTTCAGCAAGGGTTGGCTACAGGGGATTTCCCAAACCATGATATGGCTTTCAAAGCTGGCCGAAAATATAAGGCAGTGGTGAAGAAGAAGGGAAGACCTCAAACTACCGGAGTGAAGCGCCCTGCCAACCAGATGGCAGGAGAAGCCGCATCTAGACCACCATTTGTACCAAGGATACCGGGAGTATCAATCAACAGGCCCAGCCCAGCCTTTTGTACCTACTGCAAGAGAGCTGGACATCTGATGGAAGATTGCAGGCGAGCAAATGGTCTTTGCTTGATATGCGGATCATCCTCACATACCATAGGAACTTGCCCACACAACCGAACTAATCCTAATTCCGCAGCTAGACTAGCTTTCCAAGCCCCACCTACTCGGTTAACTCATCCTGCACCACCTCCACATGGACCACCTTTACCTCGACAATCAGCAATGTACCAGCATGCAAGAAGAAACGTGCCGAGACGCCATGCTTACAATTTGGCGGCCATAGAAGCTGAGACGGTTTGCCAGGATAAACCTGGTAATTCTCTTCAACCTTTTCAAACCATTGTATCACCTTGTTAAGTATTCATACACCATCACCAAACTTTCCTTGAATCTGTTACACATTCCTTTTACAAATTTCGAGAACAAAATTTTTATATGGAGGGTAGAATGAAACAACCATAAATTTCCTGTACAACTTTCTGTAAAAATTTTTCTTCTTAATTTAAAGAAAGGGGTAATTTTGCCTGAGCACGAGTTAAATATTTGTTTTGCTAATTAATAGCAAGAAAGAGTTTGTAGCTTATTGGTAAGACTTTGCACTGCTGAATCAAAGCACCAGAGTTCAAATCCCATACCCCACATTATTTTTAATATTGTTTTATTTTGGATTTTTAGAATACCAACAGTTTACACGTGCATATCTCACAAAAACCCCACCACACCTTGAAAAATAACTGTACCAGGGGACTGATGAACCGACGTGGAGTGCTCTGACCACCCGACTCGGCTGGCGGAGCGGCCGACTCGGGCCGCCGCCGCCGGCTGGACTCGGCCGGACCGCCGAGTCGCCAACATGAAAAAGTTGTCTCTTCAGCTCCCCATCACTCCTGCATACTCTAAATTCTTGGATCGGTTCCAGAGCACCTTTAAATCACATTAAACCCAATTTTTAATACAATTTAATACATTTTTTCTCACACTTCTTCACCTCACCCTAACCCTAGCTTTGCCCTATAAATACTACCCCTAAACACACACACCTCACTCCAAAATTTTGAGCAAACTCTCAAGAAATTTCCTGAAACTCTAGTGTGCATTTGAAGTGAGCAAAGGGGCGAAACTTCGGCCGTCTTCCGACGACAACCCTAGGAGATCCCGGCGACGAAACGACGCACCGACGCATTCTCCCTCTCCCTCTCCCTCTCCTCTTTAAGCTAAAACCATAAGTCCCACCTCCCTCTCTACTTTGCTACTCTAAAAACATCTTTTAATAAAACCCGACGGAATCGGAGTCAAACCGATTTCTGATTCGGTTTCTTTCTAAAAATCTCACTTTTCTTAAACACAACCCTATTAAACCATTACATGTTGACTATTAATCATTAACAAATATGTTGAACAAGTTTCATGACAATCTATATCATTTTGTAACTTTTATTGCTCTTTTTCAGTAAAATACCACGTAGTTTCATTTTGACACTAAATCATCACAATCTTGCTATACCTTTATGTTAGATCACGAGGTAATGACCTACCTCCTCACAACACTCATATGCAACATAGCACAATACTTTCGGGAACCTAGAATACGGAAACCGAAACATTTCAAATAAATACCATATACTAATAAAACCATTTTTATAAGATTTAGTATTTTACACAAATCTTTGCAAAGCGCCGCTACAACCCAATTTGGAGAACCCGACTGGGATGGTGCGGATTATCGTACGTCCCTGGGCTTAGTAGTGCGAGATGCAGACCTCCGCAAGGAGCTTTCGGTCTCGAAAGATTTAAAATACGAACATCTTAAGAAAATGAGATTTCTAGAAATATAATATATATTAAAATTTATATATATATATATGTAATAAAAAAATACCTATTTTTGTTATAATATAAATACTTCAATTTTTCCAAAATCACAAGAATCCCTTTACATTAAAATACCATGAAATCCATACAAGTTCAATATTACAATTAAATACCATGTATTATGAAAAATAGGTTATTCTTCCTAGAAATGTCACAAATATAAAATCTATATTTATTACAACTCTAAACACGATAAATAAACACTTGTGGTGTATTTTGAAAATTATACAAAGTATTTTTACATAAAACCCCCTCAAGTTCTATAAATTACCATAAGGACCCTAGTAAATATAGGTTTAAGCGGAACCAATCCCTTAAGCCTCAGGGAGCCAGAGAAGTGGGTGCTTGCCTATCTAAGGTAGACAACTTAACAACGGTGTTATCAATACGGTAATCGTCTTTGAAAAAGACACAAATCCTGTCGCCCATGTGCAGCGGTTACCGATAACATCAAAACCATCTGGACTTCAATTTACTTTTCTAATTGTCTGACTCAGACTGAGTCTCATTAATAAACTGACTTGAATATGATTCAAGTACAACCTACAATTTACAATTTACAATCTGCAATCTACGATATTACAATTCAACATGAATCCATTAAATCTATATTGACCGAACCGAACCATGGATATACTTCCATTTACATGATTCTCGAGTTACATCCATGATTCTACAGTTACATCCATTTACTGATATCATGGTTTCGGTAAGTCATCCAATTATACAATCTATACTGTTTATAATACAAGACAGTACAATACAACTATACAAACAAGACATTACAAGTTGAAATACAATACAATCAAGACATCGCGGGGTTTAAGGGGTAGATTGGTACTGAAGGTGTTAAAAGTGGCACGAGACTGCAAGATTAAGACGTAATTACATCCATGCCGTTGTTCCGTGGTATTATCGACGGAACCTTGTACTTCCATTTGCCTCTAATCTCTGGCATATAGAGACTCCTCTCGTATACACTGGTATCCTTCTGTACCAAGCTACAAACAACAGCGTTAACACTAAATACAATATTATAACAATATAATACAACATTAAAAGTTACTCTCCCTCTCTCTTACTCTCTGTCTATTCTACTTCTCCCTTATCTTTGGGGCTTATCGAGCGATTTGTTCGTTGACGATATTCTCTTTCTTTCTTCTTTGAATGTCGTTAGGTGATCTGGACACTCCGGAGATCGAGCCCACTAGTGAAGACTTGGACCACTTCATTGAAGGCCCAGAGCTTTAGCTCATTGTACACTTTTATTTCAGTACTTTTCCTTTTCTGTTATGCCATTATTTAGGCATTGCTTTCATTCAGTTGTATTTACTTTTCCATGCATTGTAGAGAAAGAATGTGAATAAATAAAGTTGATGTTTTATTATATTTTATCTCTTGTGCATTTATTTTTATATTGCTTAGATATGCTTAGCGTATTTACTTTATAGTAAATACGTAGCGGCTTCGTCGCGTCCTCTGCCTGTAAACTGGGAAGCGGGGTGTGACAGGCTTTGTTAGCAGCCCATACAGGGCAGATCTGTATAGAACACTACCATGCAGTTCTGTTCTGTGTGAACAACCTAAGAAATATAACACAAGAACCAACAACTAAAACATTCTTTACAATTCATGCTCCTTGAATTTTATCATTTCATATTCTTTGAATCATATACTTTGAATTTGTCCTAACCTAAATTTTTCATTCAAGGTTATGGATTCCCCAAACAACACCAGCACCAACTTCAACAACACTCCACCTCCACTACCAATCACACCTGCCGTTCCTGCTCCACCCAACGAGAAAACGGTTCTGCTTGAGGCAATCCGCAGCTCCTAGAGGGACAGCAGTAGCTCTTGAACCGTCCCGAGGCTGAAGCACCTGGGGTGAGGCAATTCAGAGCTTTACATCCCAAACAGTTTTCAGGAAAGGGGAACCCACTGGAAGCTGAGGAATGGGCTCAGAGCATCGAAGATGATCTGGCAGCAGCACAAGTGCCAGAAATAGCTTGGGTCCGAGTTGCAAAGCTGCAGCTCACGGACAATGCACGGTGGAAGGCGGAAGAAAGCCATCTTGATCAACCCATCGAATGGAAGACTTTCCGAGATATGTTCGACGCAAAGTACTTCCCTGAGACTGCCAGGTTCGACATGGAACAGCAGTTCATCCATCTGCAACAAGGTTCGATGTAGACCAAGTCAGTAGATGAGTATGACGCTGAGTTCACCATGCTCAGTTGGTAAGATATGTCTCAATGTTCGATTTTATATCACATACTACACAGCTGACACAAGACCGTAACAGGTTTGCGGCCCATCTCATACCGACTGCTGAGATCAGAGCTAGAAGATTTCAGCAAGGGTTGGACCCGAAAATCCAAGCTGCATTAGCTACATGGGATTTCCCAACCCATGATATGGCTTTCAAAGCTGGTCGAAAATATGAGGCAGTGGTAAAGAAGAAGGGAAGACCTCAAACTGCCGGAGTGAAGCGCCCTGCCAACCAGATGGCAGGAGAAGCCGCATCTAGACCACTATTTGTACCAAGAAGACCGGGAGTATCAATCAACAGGCCCAGCCCAGCCTTTTGTACCTACTGCAAGAGAGCTGGACATCTGATGGAAGATTGCAGACGAGCAAATGGTCTTTGCTTGATATGTGGATCATCCTCACATACCATAGGAACTTGCCCACACAACCGAACTAATTCTAATTCTGCAGTTAGACCAGCTTTCCAAGCCCCACCTACTCGGTTAACTCTTCCTGCACCACCTCCACGTGGACCACCTTTACCTCGACAATCAGCAATGTACCAGCATGCACGAAGAAACGTGCTGAGACGCCAGGCTTACAATTTGGCGGTCGTAGAAGCTGAGACGGTTTGCCAGGATAAACCTGGTAATTCTCTTCAACCTTTTCAAACCATTGTATCACTTTGTTAAGTATTCATACACCATCACCAAACTTTCCTTGAATCTATTACATTTTCCTTTTACAAATTTCGAGAACGAAATTTTTATAAGGAGGGTAGAATGTAACAACCCTAAATTTCCTGTACAACTTTCTGTAATTTTTTTTTCTTAATTTAAAGAAAGGGATACTTTTGCCTGAGCACAAATTAAATATTTGTTTTGCTAATTAATAGCAAGAAAGAGTTTGTAACTCATTGGTAAGACTTTGCACTGCTGAATCAAAGCACCAGAGTTCAAATCCCATACCCCACATTATTTTTAATATTGTTTTATTTTGGATTTTTAGAATACCAACAGTTTACACATGTATATCTCATAAAAACCCCACTACACCCTGAAAAGTAACTGTACCAGAGGACTGATGAACCAACGTGGAGTGCTCCGACCACCCGACTCGGCCGGGATAGGCCGAATCGGCCGGCGGACCGGCCGACTCGGGCCGCCGCCGCAGGCCGGAATCTGCCGGACCACCGAGTCACCAACATGAAAAAGTTGTCTCTTCAGCTCCCCATCACTCCTGCATACTCTAAATTCTTGGATCGGTTCCAGAGCACCTTTAAATCATATTAAACCTCGGTTTTTTATACAATTTAATACATTTTTCTCACACCTCTTCACCTAACCCTAACCCTAGCTTTACCCTATAAATACTACCCTTAAACACACCCCCATCACTCCAAAATTCTGAGCAAACTCTCAAGAAATTTCTTAGAACTCTAGTGTGCATTTGAAGTGAGCAAAGGGGCGAAACTCCGGCCATCTTCCGACGACAACCCTAAGAGATCCCGGCGACGAAACGACGCACCGGCGCCTCCTCCCGATCCTTCTCCCTCTCATCTTTAAGCTAAACCCGTAAGTCCCACTTCCCTCTCTCCTTTGCTATTATAAACACATCTTTTAATATAACCCGACGGAATCGGAGTCAAACCGATTTCCGATTCGGTTTCTTTCTAAAAATCCCACTTTTCTTAAACACAACCCGATTAAACCATTACTTGTTGACTATTAATCATTAACAAACATATTGAACAAGTTTCATGACAATCTATATCATTTTGTAACTTTCATTGCTCTTTTTCAGTAAAATACCATGTAGTTTCATTTTGACACTAAATCATCACAATCTTGCTATACCTTTAAGTTAGATCACGAGGTAATAACCTACCTCCTCACAACACTCATATGCAACATAGCACAATACTTTCGGGAACCTAGAATATGGAAAACGAAATATTTCAAATAAATACCCTTTACTAATAAAACCATTTTTAAAAGATTTAGTATTTTACACAAATCTTTGCAAAGCGCCGCTACAACCCAATTTGGGGAACCCGACTGGGATGGTGCGGATTATCGCACGTCCCTGAGCTTAGTAGTGCGAGATGCAGACCTTCACAATGAGCATTCGGTCTCGAAAAATTTAAAATACGAACATCTTAAGAAAATGAGATTTCTAGAAATATAATATATATATTAAAATTTATTTATATTTATACATATATATATATATATATATATATATATGTAATATCAAAATTACCTATTTTTGTTATAATATAAATACTTCAATTTTTCCAAAATCACAAGAATCCCTTTACATTAAAATACCATGAAATCCATACAAGTTCAATATTACAATTAAATACCATGTATTATGAAAAATAGGTTATTCTCACTAGAAATGTCATAAATATAAAATCTACATTTAGTACAACTCTAAACACGATAAATAAACACTTGGGGTGTATTTTGAAAATTATACAAAGTATTTTTACATAAAACCCCCTCAAGTTTTATAAATTACTATAAGGACCCTAGTAAATATAGGTTTAAGCGGGACCAATCTCTTAAGCCTCGGGGAGCCGGAGAAGTGGGTGCTTGCCTATCTAAGGTAGACAACTTAACAACGGTGTTATCAATACGGTAATCGTCTTTGAAAAAGACACAAATCCTGCCGCCCATGTGCAGCGATTACCGATAACATCAAAACCATCAGGACTTCAATTTACTTTTCTAATTGTCTGACTCAGACTGAGTCTCATTAATAAACTGACTTGAATATGATTCAAGTACAACCTACAATTTACAATCTACAATCTGCAATCTACGATATTACAATTCAACATGAATCCATTCAATCTATATTGACCGAACCGAACCATGGATATACTTCCATTTACATGATTCTCGAGTTACATCTATGATTTTACAGTTACATCCATTTACCGATATCATAGTTTTGGTAAGTCATCCAATTATACAATCTATACAGTTTACAATACAAGACAATACAATACAACTATACAAACAAGACATTACAAGTTGAAATACAATACAAACAATGCGATCAAGACATCGCAGGGTTTAAGGGGTAGATTGGTACGGAAGGTATTAAAAGTGGCACGGGACTGCAAGATTAAGACGTAATTACATCCATGCCGTTGTTCCGTGGTATTATCGACGGAGTCTTGTACTTCCATTTGCCTCTAGTCTCTGGCATTTAGAGACCCCTCTCGTATACACTGGCATCCTTCTGTACCAAGCTACAAACAACAGCGTTTACACTAAATACAATATTATAACAATATAATACAACATTAAAAGCTACTCTCCCTCTCTCTTACTCTCTGTCTATTCTACTTCTCCCTTATCTTTGGGACTTACCGAGCGATTTGTTCGCTGACGACATTCTCTTTTTTTCTTCTTTGAATGTCGTTAGGTGATCTGGACACTCCGGAGATCGAGCCCACTAGTGAAGACTTGGACCACTTCATTGAAGACCCATAGCTTTAGCTCATTGTACACTTTTATTTCAGTACTTTTCCTTTTCTGTTATGCCATTGTTTAGGCATTGTTTTCATTCAGTTGTATTTACTTTTCCATGCATTGTACAGAAAGAATGTGAATAAATAAATTTGCTGTTTTATTATATCTTATCTCTTGTGCATTTATTTTTATATTGCTTAGATACGCTTAGCATATTTACTTTATAGTAAATACGTAGCGGCCTCGTCGCGTCCTCTGCCCGTACACTGGGAAGCGGGGCGTGACATGTGATGCCATTTGGAGTGATCAACGCACCGGCTATATTCATGAACCTAATGAATCAAGTTTTCCGAGAGTACTGTTTCCCCTAATCAAAGAGCAAAGCTCTATTTGAAATTTCAAAATTTGAAATTTAAAATGAGGCAGCGCCTCATAAGAGCGCTCACGCCAAAAGCGCCAGCGCTAGGTGTCAAAAACTCTGAGGCAGCGCTCACATGCAAAGCACGAGAGCGCACTGCCAGCGCTAAGAGTCAAAGCACGAGGGTGCTAGCGCCCATGTGCAACGCTAGCGCCCACGAGCGCCAGCGCTGGGAGTCAAAGACTCTGATGCAGCGCTCACATGCAAAGCACGAGAGCGCTAGCGCTAAGTGCCCTAGCATCAAGAATCAAAGACTCTGATGCAGCGCTCACGTGCAAAGCACGAGAGCGCTAGCATTGGAACTAAATGTTCCCCACTCTTGGATCAAAGATCCAATGAAGATGGTAAATTATTGAATTTCCAGAATAAAATTCTGTTGAGGGAATACTCCTCAAATCTTTCCAAACTGGAAAGATTGTGCTCTGTAAATCAGAGCACCGTTGGATCAAAGATCCATTGGTGATTAAAAAATCACCAAGATACAGAACAATCTCTGTATGGAAAAATAATTTCCCAATCTTTTTAAGTAACAAGAAAGATGTCTTCTGTAAAACAGAAGCCCTAGGATCAAACATCCAACGGTGGGAAACATCCCCAAATCAATTAGAGAAAATATCTCCTTAACTGATTCAACAAATCAGCCTCCACTAAATAAAGACCTCAAGACTTCAAGTCTTGCGGAGAAGAACCCCACCATAAGTTTCAAGTTCTCATAAAAGAAAAAAGAGAAGAGTAAGCTCTCAGAAGAAGAAAATTTCTTCAAGGTAAACAAAAAAAAGAAGAAGAGAGATCATAACATCTCCTTAATTTTTGAGAGTTTTAACTCTCACATCATGAGAACTTAGTTCTCTTTCTAGATCACAGATCTACAAGACAAAGTCTTTCACAGAAATGAAGAGATCATAGCATCTCATCAAAAAGAGGAGAACACAGTTCTTAGACCCATAAACAGAGAATTTAATTCTCGAAGCACAGAACTCAGAACTAATCAGATCTGTTAAAGAAGAGCCTTAGCGTTCCAATTTTAAAAAGAAGCGCTCCAGCGCTCCAAGCCTGGTGCTCCACGTACGCCTCACCTGAGCACTACTTCAAAAGAAGCGCTTCAGCGCTCCGAGTCTAGCGCTTAGCTCCCAGCGCTATTTGATAAGAGCGCTCTGCGCTCATTATCTGGCGCTCAGCGCCAAACGCACCACGTGCTCCCCACGTGGGCGCTTCTTGACATAGAGTGTTCTACACTCATCACACAGGACCCAGCGCCATAATAAAGAGTGTACAACACTCAATAAAAAGACAAAAAAAGAAGGGCTGTCAGAACCCAAAATTAATGCTCTGCATTATTGAACAAAAAGGGCCTGAGCCCAAACAAATGTTAACATTTTTTTCAAAAATGAATGGACTGAGTCCAAATAAGTGTTCAAACACTTTAACTGAATGGGCTGAGCCCAAGTAGGTCATAAATCTACCAATTCAGATTAACTGAGCCCATGTGCTCTCAAAATTTTTAATTGGTCTTAGTCCCAAACCTTGACTACAGATCACTCAACCAACATCGGTTCAAGGGTACATCTCTTCACATCTTTGATATGTGTCGTTGTAATTCTTCAACGCCTTCAGAGAGGTGACGGGTCCCGACAACCAGACACTCTATGGACTATGATGTCCTTAAACTTATGGACCGCAACGATAGAGTCCAAATATTCTTTCGTTGGATCTAAATGATCCCAAAATCCTGTTGAGTAGATCTTAGTCTAAAATTAGACTAACGTATTCTCAACAAACGTTTAAGTTGATCTTAATCTCAATGAGATTAACGATCTTTAAACCCAAATCAAATCCAAATCTAAGAAAATACGGATTTGGACTAATCCACGCCCTACGGGCGACAACATACATTAGTCTCCATATACGATCCACGGGCAAACGAAAATAAAACAAACACGCACGACACGAAGTGACCATCTGGAGAAAGAGAAAGTGGTTACCGCTATGCAGTAGCGTAATTAACTGCAGGAGCTTACGCCTGCAGGGAAGAGCGTCACCACAATCAAAAACCTCTCGTAAACGAGGTGGAATCTGACGAAGTCTGCTACAATGAACGCATCTATCTAAACCTCTGATATACGGTGCGTTCCCGCCAAATTTTTCGGCCAAGAGCTACTTGTTCTCTTACAAAAATTGGGGAGAATCCTCAAAAAACAGGCATCACGTGTAAAACACGTGGGCGCACATATGCAAAGCATATGAGCGCTGAACATAAATAACCAAGGGCCAAGATGGCATCACGTGTAAAACACGTGGGTGCTTATAAACAAAGCATATGAGCGCTGAACATAAATAACCAAGGGCCAAACATGCCTCACGTGTTACACACGTGAGCGCTATGAACATACACAGGCTAAAACCCACACTAGGGGTCACGTGTTAAACACGTGAGTGCTTTTGCCAATCACATGCAAAGTATGTGAGCACCCTAATTTAAAATGTTACTATCAAATTCTAGAATTAAATTCTATTTTGGGAAATATTTTCCTGATCTTTCTCAAATTAGAAAGATCATCTCTGTTAAACAGAAGACCCTTGGATCAAAATTCCAGCGGTGATCATTTGATAGAATAATAATCTATCATAGGAAAATATTTTCCTAATCTTATAATAAGAATAAAATTCTATATTAACAAGATATCCATATTAAGAAAATACATTTCTGATCATGTTAAACTAAAAAGATATGATAGAATAAAATTCTAATCTTGTTAAAACTAACAAGATATTCATAATCTTGTTAAACAAACAAGAAATCTTCTCTGTTAAACAGAGAGCCTTTGGATTAAAAATCCAACGGTGAATAAAATTCACCAATTGATCTAAAAGATCATGGAATCAATCATGATCTCTCAATGAGGAATTTTCTTAACAAATTGATTCTTTTTTAAATAGGAGCAAGGAGAGGAGAAAAAAAGAGACAGAGGGAGAGGGGAGGAAAAATAGAAAGAGAATTTAATTCAAGGGGAACCCCTCCCAAAAGCTCCCACAAAAAGAGAATTTAATTCTCAAACCAAGAGTTTAACTCTTCTATAAAGAACTTAGTTCTTCCTCTGGTTAAGATCTGCAGAAGCGGATCTCCCCACAAGTTGAGAATTTAATTCTCATTGGGAAGATTCTGTCATGCAGATTCAAAACCTAAGAGAAAGAAATGAATCCAAAAGAGTTTAACTCTTACAAAACATATAGCAATTTAATTCCTCTGGAACTAGGGTTTAACCCTTTAAAAAGAAATTAATCCCTACAAAGAACAAAAAGAGAACTTGATCACTCAGAACCATAGAAGAACAGCCTGATGATTCATTAGCATTTAAACGCTACATAAAAGCTCACGTGATCCCACGTGAGCACCTTTGAAGAACAAAGAGGGAAAGAATGAGATCTAGTCACGTGACCCCATGTGACCCCTGAGAAGTGCTCAGCACTTATAAAAGAGAAAAGGGAATAAGCCCTATTTTTGGAGCGCCTCACGTGACCCCACGTGACCCCTGAGAAGTGCTCAGCACTTATAAAAGAGAAAAGGGAATAAACCCTATTTTTTGGAGCGCCTCACGTAAGCCCACGTGACCCCCAAGCAGTGCTTAACTTTTATAAAGCAGAAAGGGAATAAATCAAAGGGCGGTTTCCATTCTTAGGGCGCCTCACGTGATCCCACGTGACCCAATAGCGCTTAGAAAAGAAATAAGGGAATAAACCCAGAGGAGCAGCGCCAACTTCAAGCGCCTCACATGAACCCACGTGAGTGCGTCAAATTCTTAGTGTTTAACACTACTTCAAGCGCCTCACGTGATCCCACGTGAGCGCCTCAAATTCTTAGTGTTTAACACTATTTCAAGCGCCTCACGTGAGCGCTGATCATACACTAGTGTTTAACACTACTTTAAGGCCTCACGTGGAAGCACATGAGAGCCGATCATATATTGGTGTTTAATACTATGAGAGGCCAATATTAGCCAAACACAGATTAAATCTTCCGAGGGCAATCAATCGAGCCCCTCATGCTCAGGGTCCCCCAAACCGATCTCAGTCCCAGAGATAGCTAATGATATCCTAACATATGGCATCTAAAATGATGTTCATCCCACCATGATCTCTCCCCTCAATCTGAAATTTGGTTCAAGGGTACATCTCTCCACACCTCCGATACATGTCGTTATAATTCTTCAACGTCTTCAAAGAGGTGGAGGGTCCCAATAACTAATAACTCTTGGCGCACTACCGAACGAGCTTTTTAAAAGGGGAGTAAATCTAAAACAATCTCAATTTGAGGGCGCCTCACGTGACCTCACGTGATCCCTTGATAGTGCTTAGCACTCAGAAAAAGAAAAGGAGAATAAAACAAAGGCAATTTTCATTCTTCAGAGTGCCTCACGTGACCCAATAGTGCTTAGCACTCAGAAAAGGAAAAAGGGAATAAACCCAAGATAGCTCCCATTTTGGGGGCACCTCACGTGTTCCCACGTGACCCCCAAACAGTTGTGTATAAAAGAGGGAGAAAATTCCAAAGACAGCGCTCACATTTTGAAGGCACCTCACGTGTCTGTACGTGACTGTTTGATGAACCAAGTGCTTAGCACTTATAAATAAAAGAGGAATAAAATCCAGAGAACGGTTCTCACCTCAGGCGCCTCGCGTGCTCACACGTGAGCCAAGTGCTCAGCACTTATATATATATATATATATATATATATATATATATATATATATATATGAGGGAATAAACTCAAGGAACAATGCCCACTTCGGGGCTCTCACGTGTTCACACGTGAGCTCCTCCAAAGTCCAGTGTTTAACACGCGCGCTTGTCAGGCGTGTTTTTCGTCACCCCATTGAGATGGGAATACGCGCGCGCTTGTCAGGCGTACTACAGATTCCCCCTGCCTAGGATAGGCCGGGGTTTATTGATTGTGGGGATCCGAATCTCCGGCAGCCGTGGACTAAGCTACCGTTAATTACCCCTCGCCTTTGGAGCGAGGGAACCTCCGATTAACGGGTTAAACTGGTCATGCGAACTCAATGTGCAGTGTGCGCGTGTTTTGTTTTGGAGGGGGGCTTGGATATATCGGGAGCCACGCAGAGTTTTTACGTGGGTCCCCCTACCCGGATAACGGGCTGGGGGTCAAGGGGGCTACCAGGGCCCTTTGCGAGGTGCAAGGCAGCGCCCCGGCCCAAATTTTTTTGAGAGGGATAGTGTTGTAGAGTATGTGTGTGTATATGTGTACATATGTATATATGTATGTATGTATGTATGTATGTATGTATAAAAGGGGGAAAAGGCATCCAAAGGATGCGTGGGGGCCAGCGCCTCACGTGCATGGTACGCAGGCGCTATGCGCTTGAGCGCTGTGCACGTGAGCGCTAGCGCGCCACGTGTCCAACACGTGGGCGCTGTGCGCTTGAGCGCTAGGGCACCACGTGTCCGACACGTGGGCGCTGGGCGCTTGAACGCTGTGCGCTTAAGCGCTAGCGCACCACGTGTCCGACACGTGGGCGCTGCACGCTTGAGCACAGTACGCCTAGGCGCTGTGCACTTAAGCGCTAGCGCACCACGTGTCCGACACGTGGGCGCTGCGCGCTTAAGTGCTAGCGCACCACGTGTCCGACACGTAGGCGCTGCGCGCTTGAGCACAGCGCGCCTAGGCGCCGTGCGCTTGAGCGCAGCGCGCCTAGGCGCTGTGCGCTTAAGCGTTAGCGCACCACGTGTCCGACACGTGGGCGCTGCGCGTTTGAGCGCAGTGCGCTCAGGTGCTAGGCGCTCGAACGCTTGGGCGCCGGCGAGGAAAAGAGGCTTTTAGCCCCAGAAATAGGATTTAAACTCCCGAAAGAGAAATTAGAGGGGAGTAAAACTCCTAAGATGTTTTGAAGCTGATGAAGGGCTTCTCCCTCTGAGCCCTAGTTCTTCCCAAAAGTGGGGTCTCTGGAGATGGGTCTCCTTCTTCTTTCTTTGTTGGCCGGATCTTGAAGATCAAAAGTATGAGATTTTAATTTTTTTTTCTTTTTAAGATCTGATGGCAGATCTGAGTTCCCCTTTGTGGGTTTTGTGGTGAAAAACTATTTAGTTTTGGAAAAGGAAGAGTTAAACTCTTGATTTAATTCTTAAAGAAGAAGAAGCTTTAGAACCTTGAGGAAGGAGAAGGAGGCACAAAAACCCTAACCTTTTTGAGGGGAATGAAAAAGTGTCCTTTTATTCATCATCATGTTATCTTATATAGGCTTACATATTTACATATAGCCCATTGGGCTTCACAAAATGGCATTTTGCCCATCCCATGGCTCATATGCCATTTCTTTTTGCACATAAGCTATAGGCTTTACAAAAAAAATTTGGCTTTATGCCCATTTTGCATACATTCATGCACAAAAAATTACATAAAAATTATGTATTACATGATCAATATTTTGGCATGGAGGAGGCTGGCCGCGGGCTCGACTTGGGCATGGGCCCGCTTGACCTGGGCTTGGGCCCACCTGGCTCGGGGTTGACCTTGACCTTGACTCGGTCAACCAAGGGTGCAAATTTTGACCCCAACAAAGTGCCCCCCATCAATAAATGCACACTGCACGTTTGAGTTGTGTGCATGAAATTGATGGATCTTAAAGCTGAACTTCGAGGTGGAACATCATTCCGGAGGCGAAGCATCATCCCGGGGAGCATGATTCCCGGGGATCGGAGCATCATTCTGATTCGCGGAGCATAATTCCAGGGTCGGGTATCCCTCGGGTAGCATGATTCCCGGGGATCGGAGCATCATTCCGATTTGTGGAGCATAATTCCAGGGTCAGAGTATCCCTCGGGGAGCATGATTTCCGGGGATCGGAGCATTATTCCGATTTGCGGAGCATAATTCCAGGGTCGGAGTATCCCTCGGGGAGCATGATTCCCGGGGATCGGAGCATTATTCCGATTTGCGGAGCATAATTCCAGAGTCGGAGTATCCTTCGGGGAGCATGATTTCCGGGGATCGGAGCATCATTCCGATTTGCGGAGCATAATTCCGATTTGCGGAGCATAATTCCAAGGTCGGAGTATCCCTCAGGGAGCATGATTCCCGGGGATCGGAGCATCATTCTGATTTACGGAGCATAATTCCAAGGTCGGAGTATCCCTCGGGGAGCATGATTTTCGGGGATCGGAGCATCATTCCGATTTGCGGAGCATAATTCGAAGGCCGGAGCATCATTTCGAAGAGTCGAAGCATAATTCCGAAGGATCGGAGCATCATTCTGAAGAGCAGAGCATGATTCCAGGGGAGCGGAGCATCATTCCGAAGAGTCGAAGCATAATTCCGAAGGATTAGAACATCATTCCAAAGAGCGGAGCATGATTCCAAGGATCGGAGCATCATTCCGAAGCGTGGAGCATGATTCTAGGGATCAGAGCATCATTCCGAAGAGCGGAGCATGATTCCAGGGGATCGAAGCATCATTCCGAAGAGCGGAGCATGATTCTAGGGATCAGAGTATCATTCCGAAGAGCGGAGCATCATTCCAAAAGGATCGGAGCATCATTCCGAAGCGCGGAGCATCATTCCGAAGAGCGGCAGACATTCTGACCGAAGCATAATTTCGATGCAGAGGTTGATTCCCAGGCGAAGTATAATTCCGACGGGGAAGGCAAATACTCCGAGGCGAAGCATGATTTCGACATGGGGTACATTCTAAGACGGAGCATGATTCCGGCGCAGAGCTTGTTGGCCGACTTGACTCCGAGACGAAGCATAATTTCGACAGGGAAGGCAAATACATCGAGGCGAAGCATGATTTCGACACGGGGTGCACATTCTGAGACGAAGCATGATTCCGACGCAGAGCTGGTTGGTTGATTTGATTCCGAGGTGGAGCATAATTCTGGCAGGGAAGGTAGATATCCCGAGGCGAAGCATGATTTCGATACGGGGTAAATTCTGGGACGGAGCATGATTCCGCCGCCGAGGTGGTTGGTTGATTTGATTCCGAGGCGGAGCATAATTCTGGCAGGGAAGGTAGATATCCCGAAGCGAAGCATGATTTCTACACGGGGTAAATTCTGAGACGGAGCATGATTCCACCGCAGAGGTTACTGGTTTGACTTGATTTGGGTTGACATCGGCATCGCTACACTGGAATATGGTACCAGGAGCGAATCATCATTTGCCATGAGAGGATTTGGGGATTTTTTTGCCGGCATCTGCATTGCTGCACTGGAATAATGCTAGGAGCAACTCATCATTTGCCCCGGGAGGATTTGGGAATTGGTTTTTGCTTGGCATCAGTATCGCTACACTGGAATATGGTACCAGAAGCGAATCATCATTTGCGCTTGTTTATCAGGAAGCGATGGCTTAGGAGACAGGTTTTAGGTCCCTATCACCTAAGACTTTTCAATTTTTTGAGCCATAAGGGTCTCACAAAGTATTTTCTCCCTACGGGTCGTAAGGATCCCGTAGGTGTATTTTCTCCTTAGGAGTCGTGGGGATTCCTAAGTGTGTTGCTCCTTTGTGAGTCGTATGGATCTCACGCGGGAATTTTCTCCTCACAAAATCGAGAGGACTTTGTGAGTGCATTTTATCTTTTTTTTACGAGTTTGCGCCCTTTCGGGTTTTCATAAACTCGCCGGCAGCCCTGCTGTTTTTACTCACGGAGCTCTTTCGGGTTTCATCCGTGCCCATTTTGCTTGTGGACATACCCTTTTTTTTGAATCTTCACCGCCTGTGGGACTTTGAATGTGGTCTCACCGGTAGGACATGGGAGGGAATGGGATTGTTTTACGCCCATGGATTGTATACGGTTTTATAGGATGTATGATCCAGACCGTAGGGCCGGAAAATTTTTGGGACTTTATCGGCGTCTGCATCGCTGCACTGGAATATGGTACCAGGAGCGACTCATCATTCGCCGTTGGGGTATGGGATTTGGAATTTGGTTGGCATCTGCATCGCTGCACTGGAATATGGTACCAGGAGCGACTCATCATTCGCCACTTGGGGATTGGGGAGCGACGGCTTAGGAGACAGGTTTAGATCCCTATCGCCTAAGGCTTTTCAATTTTATGGGCCGTGAGGATACCATAAAAGCATTTTCTCCTTACGAGTCGTAAGGATCCCGCAGGTGTATTTTCTCCTTAGGAGTCGTGAGGACTCCTAAGTGTGTTTTTCCTTTATGAGTCGTAAGGATCCCATAAAGGTTTGTTCTCCTCATGTATCGTGAGGACACATGAGTGGGTCTTCTCAATGGAGCATAATTCCAAGGACGGAGACCAGCCGCGTAACTGGTGATTACAGTGGAGCATGGGTATGATGAGAATTATTTGAGCCCGTGGATTGTATACGGAAGTCAATTTGGGGACTGGCCGTAGGGCTGGAGAATTTTGGGAAATTGAATTTTGGTTGGCGTCTGCATCGCCGCACTGGAATATGGTACCAGGAGCGACTTATCATTCGTCGTTTTTTTCTTTTTTCTTTTTTTCTTTTTGTTGTTTTTTTTGTTTTGTTTTACCGCGATTGCTCTATCATTTCAGCTTTTCTTATCGCGAAGATCGCGATTGCCCTATCATTTCGGCTTTTAATCGCGGTTGCCCCATCATTTTGGCTTTATTTTCATCTTTATTTTACTCACTGATTTTTATTGCGAGTTGCCCCATCATTTCGTCTTTTCTTTATTTTTCTTTTATTTACATTTTTTTTACATTCCTAGTTTAACGACTTAGAGGTCGATTATTCCCAGTTTAATGACGTGGTGGTCGACTGTTCCCAGTTTAATGACGTGGTGGTCGACTGTTTTCAGAGAAAGGCAGATGTGTGAGAGAATCAGTTTCACGAGAACTTCGATCTCCGTTTGTATGAAATTGGCGGTTGCAGCTTGACTGTTTGTTAACATGCCTTTGAACAGTTCTATCTCTCCTGCCTTGTATTGCTTTTCGACCCAATCTTTAAAGACGAAGTAGTCCTCAATGGCATGACCTATCACTCTGTGATAGGGGCAGTATTTGGTGTCGTTGGTCCTATTCGCTTCCTGCGGTCTTTTTGACTCTGGCAGTTGTAGACCGTTCCTCAGTGCGTCTTTGAATATTTTACGGATTTTGTCCCTTCTGAAGGAATAAACCTTGTCTAGCTTCTCTTTGAGTGGAGATTCTCCTCCCTCTCCGAACACTGGCTTCCGAGGCTGGTTGGCACTAGGCCCGCTCATCCCTTGCTTATTTCAGTTAGCCGAAGTATTGAAAGATTCAGAATCGTTGGGATTCCCGCCTTTGCGATTATCGTCCTTTCGGTTTCTCCAGGACCTATTGTTATTTTGGGAATTCGAGGAGGACTCTTGCCTTGAGCGTTCCAACATTTGAACTTTTCTAGTCAGCTCTTGGAATGTTTTGAGACCCGCGGTACATAGAAACGGGGCCATCCAATTGTTGAGATTTCAGACGAGAAGACTGACAGATTGGTCCTGCTCTATCGGCGGTTCGCATTTGACGGAGAGATTGTGCCATGGGGTTATAAAATCTGTGCTGCTTTCGTTGTTCTGTGGCTTGGTCCTTACGAGATCGGCAATGGTGATCTTATCGCTGACGCTCATGAACCTCTGCCGAAACAGAGACTCCATTTGGATGAATGTTGTGACGGAGCCATCCGGTATGCTCGCGTACCAGTCGAAAGCAACATCAGCCAAGCTATTAACGAACTGGCGGAGGAGAAGCGCATCATTTCCCCCAGTATTCTCACATGAGGTTTTAAAGTGGGCGATGTGCTGATTCACATTTCCCGTCCCATCGAATCTTCCGAATTTAGGGATGGCATAGCCGCTAGGAAATTCTACCAGATCATACTGAGAAGGATATGGTCTCCCGCTACTGCTAATATCTTTTTGCGCTTCAGCTTCGGCTACCAATGTTTTGACTTTGTTGGCAACCAAATCCATGATTTGATCTTGAGTTAGCGGGCTACAGTCATCGGTAGCCAAGACATTTCCCGAGATAGGATGCGACTGATTTTCATGCGGTCTGCCCACTTTTGGATTTGAGGGAATAGGTGCCGGCTGTCTCGGGACACCGTTTCCCGGTTCATGAGCAGAGCCCTACGCTTGATTGGGCGGCTGAGAGGCAAGTTGGGCCGTAAGCCGTAAGACGACATTTGTCAAGTCGTCGATCTTTGAGTAGAGCTTGTCCATTTCCTTGTCTTTGCTTCTGAGCTGTTTTCGGTGCTCTTGGAGAAGTTGCTGCTCTGCGGTCTTAGGATGAAAAGTTGGCTCATCTTCACTTTCCGAGCCCGACTCCTCGTGAACTGAGGGCTCTCTCTGCCTATCAGCCTCACTGGGAGGATTTTCACCACCCTCTGGAGGATGCTGGTTTTGAGAAGTGACAGCTATATTCACACCAGGTTGGATTTGAGATGTGGTGGCCCCATCCTTGCTTTTGCTGCGAAGGTTGTCGCTGGGACGAGTGCCCACCATGTAGACGGTGTGGATAATATATCCAGTTGTCTCTTTATCTTTGGCGGGGAGCTTAGAGAAGATACCCGATTGAGCAGTTGTCGATGGCACCGCTGGAGCTTGCTCGAGACGCCTCGTTGCTTTGTTCGTGTTAATGGCCTTGCTCCCAGCTGGGGCCAAGGAAAGTCGTTCAAACACCGACTTGCGTTTGAGTTGGGGCGTCTTCGAGACCACCACATTTGGCCTCTTGCCTTTCGAGACCGGTTTTTCCGTCACCGGGGCTTGAGGAGCTGGGATGGCGTTAGCTGACACAAACAGAATAGAGCCAAATGGTAGCGGCTCCTCCTCCCATTGTCGCCCGAGACTGGCCGGAAGGACCGTCCTGGAGTCCATCTTCATCGTGTAGGAGACGGGAGTTGTGTCGAGAGCTGAGCTTGTCCTTGGAGACATTGTTGAGAAGTGATTGCTTGAAAACCTGCATGAAAGAGCACTATTTTAGTATAAATATAGATAAATATATTGATTGAGTTCACATGAATATTTAACCCGAAGTATGGGAAGAGAGATAGTCCCACCGGGCGTGCCAGAATCTGTAGGGTGTTTTTCGTCACCCCATTGAGATGGGAATACGCGCGCGCTTGTCAGGCGTACTACAGATTCCCCCTGCCTAGGGTAGGCCAGGGTTTATTGATTGTGGGGATTCAAATCTCCGGCTGCCGCGGACTAAACTGCCATTAATTACCCCTCGCCTTTGGAGCGAGGGAACCTCGGATTAACGGGTTAAACTGGTCATGCGAACTCAATGTGCAGTGTACGTGTGTTTTGTTTTGGAGGGGGATTGGGTATATCGGGAGCCACGCAGAGTTTTTACGGGGATCCCGCTACCCGGATAGCGGGCTGGGGGTCAAGGGGGCTAGCAGCCCCTTTACGGGGTGTGGGGCAGCGCCCCGGCCCAAAATTTTTTGGGAGGGAGAGTGTTGTAGAGTATGTGCATGTGTATATTTATATATACATATATATAAAAAAAGAAAGGGAAAGTGCATCCAAAGGATGCGTGGGGAAAAGCGTCAGCGCTTTGGGTGCTAGCGTTTTGAGCCCAAGAGCGCTAGCGCACCACGTGTCAGCACGTGGGCGCTCGAGCGCTGGCGCTTTGGGCGCCAGCGCAAGAGCGCTATTACACCACGTGTCAGCACGTGGGTGCTCGGGCGTTAGCGCTTTGGGCGCTAGCGCTCTGAGCGCAAGAGTGCTAGCGCTTTGAGCGCTAGCGCACCACGTGTCAGCATGTGGGTGCCCGGGCGTTAGCGCTTTGGGCGCTAGCGCTCTGAGCGCAAGAGCGCTAGCGCGCCACGTGTCAGCACGTGGGCGCTCGAGCGCTAGCGCTTTGGGCACTAGCGCACCACGTGGGCACTCGGGCGCTAGCGCTTTGGACGCTAGCGCTCTGAGCGCAAGAGCGCTACCGCCCCACGTGTCAGCACGTGGGCGCTCGAGCGGCAAAAGGGACTTGGTCCCTGCAATTGGAGTTGTACTCCCAGAAAGGAGCACTTATTATTCTATGTTCTTATATATATATGAGGAGTTAAATTCCTAAGATGTTTTGAAGCTGATGAAGGGCTTCTCCCCTTGAGCCCTAGTTCTTTCCCCAAAGTGGGGTTTCTGGAGATGGGTCCCCTTCTTCTTCCTTTGTTGGCCGGATCTTGAAGATCAAGAAATATGAGATTTTAAAAATCTCTCCTTTTTGAGATCTGATGGAAGATCTGAGTTCCCCTTTGTGGGTTTTGTGGTGGAAAACTATTTAGTTTTATAAAAAGGAAGAGTAAAACTCTTGATTTAATTCAAAAGAAAGAAGAAGGTTTTTAGAACCTTGAGGAAGGAGAAAGATCAAAGATCTAGATTTTCTCTTTGGAGAGAGAAAAAGTTCTTGGGATATTTTCATTATCCTTGCCTTTATAGGCTATACATTTTACATATAGCCCCTTGGGCTTTACAAAAATGGCATTTTGCCCATCCCATGGCTCATGTGCCATTTCTTTTTGCACATAAGTTATGGGCTTTACAAAAAATTTGGCTTTATGCCCATCATGCATACATTCATGCATAAAAAATTATATAAAAATTATTCGTTACATGATTTTTATTTTGGTATGGCGGAAGGCCGGACGCTTCGTGTTCGGGCTCGACCTGGGCATTGGCCCACTTGCTTGGGCTTGGGCCCACCTGGCTTGGGGTTGACCATGACTTTGACTCGGTCAACCGGGATGCAAATTTTGACTTCAACATGGGGTCCTTAAACTCATGGACTATGATGTCCTAAACTTTACAGACTTTGATGTCTCTAAACCACCACGGACTATGAGGTCCCTAAACTTATGGACTATGATGTCCTTAAACTTTACAGACTATGATATCTTTAAACTGGACCGCAAAGTCCCTAAACTAAAACAATCGACCCTAAATGCTCTTTTTGTTGGATCTAAATGATCCTGTTAAGTAGATGGTTAAGTTGATCTTAGACTAAAATTAGACTAACGTATCCTTAACAAATGGTTAAGTTGATCTTAGTCTAAAATTAGACTAACGTATCCTTAACAAACGTTTAAGTTGATCTTAGTCTCAAATGAGATTGACGATCCTTAAACCCAACCCAAACCTAAATCTAAAAAATTACGGATTTGGACTAATCCACGCCCTACGGGCGACAACAGAAATTAGTCTCCGTATACAATCCACGGGAAACCAAAAACAAAACAAATACACACGACACGAAGTGACCATCTGGAGAAGGAGAAAGTTGTTGCCACGATATGGTAGCGTAATTAACTACAGGGGCTTGCGCATGTAGGGAAGAGCGTCCCCACAATCAAAAAACCCTCAAATGAGGGGGAATCTGACGAAGTCTGCTACAACGGCCGCATCCGTCTAAACCTTCGATACATGGTGCCATAAATCAACTTGGCATCTTCGGAGAGGTGGACGGATAAAACCAAATAGCATCTGCCCCCAAATGCAGGCAAGACGTCAGTCTTTCCGGTCTTTCGACGGAGAACAGATTCTGGCACGCCCGGTGGGACCTTTTTCTCTTTCCACTCCACACTTCGTGTGTCGTGTTTTTCCCGTGATCAGATAATCGCGGTGTGTATGTTTGTGGTTGCCTTTAGGGGTGGGGATACTGAAGTCGGCGCTTCGTCTCTATGAAGAATGGCGTTTGTTCCCACCTTAGCAACTCAGGCTCTGTCATATCTGGTGGAGTCAAGTACGGGCCACTTGCAATCTCAAATCTCTGCAATCCGGCTCTTCAAGAAATCAACGGGCTTCTCTTTGGGTTGATGCTCCCACCTCCCACCCTCGGTGCCTCAACGCCGATGGAGGAAGCCCAGAGGAAGTCTGTCTTCCACAGGCTGGTTCCCCAAGCTGCAACTTTGCCGACGGAATCAGTCCTCAAACAACTAGCACCTGCCAAGGACCAAGGTCGACGCAGGGGGCAGGATATTCAAGCTCCTAAAGGAAATAGGGGGCAGGCTCGGAAAAATCCTGAGGCTAATCAAATCCTGGCCGTAAGAAATGGTCGACGTCGATATCGGCATCATACAAAATGAGCTGGGGGCAGTTCTCCGTATGGTCCTATTTCAAGTGGTGAATGTTGTTCCAACCGGGAACAACTTCAAATTGTTGCGAAGGGTCATACAAAATTCTCCTACCACAATATTGAAGAAATCTCCGCAGCCCATGGAGATCCCACGAGAGCAGAAACCAGTTCGCTCCCTAAATCAACTTTCCTCATCTATATATAAAGTGCGGAAGTAAGTGAAGGTCTCTGTCGTCAACCACGGCTCTTCCCCAAGACATCAGCCAAATTCTGACAAATCCTCTTTCAAATACGAGGGGACTCATCCCAAAACGGATCCTGATACAACGGTTCCTCCCAAAACCAAAGCGGCTTTTCACAAAAAAAGAGGCCCAATAAAGCTCAAGTGCCCGAAGCATGCTCCAAAGGCCAAAAACTCTAAACACCCCAAGCCTGGGGGCATGGTAGTTCATATAGTCTATTTGGTGAATTCCAAAGACGAAGTTCGAGTTTCTACTAGTCACCGACTTCAAACTCGGTCCTTAACAAAAGTTCAACTGCAACGTGAAAAGCTGCAGGAGATGCTTGCTCAGGCGTCACCACTCGCTAATCCATCGTCTAAGGCAAATCCCGAAGACGCACCTGGAGAAAGAATAGAGAAGGAATCGGATATTGATTTCCTAAAGCGCGCTCTGAAAAAGGGAGATGCAGAAGCGGCAGGAATGTCCACTAAGATAAACCAGATGACCCTTCTGATTCAGAATATGATTAGAATGATGGTTCAATCGGAACCACTGGCAGATGAACTGCTGGTAGTCGGTCTTAAAGATAAGGATAACATTTCAAATCCTCTGCAAAGCTCATCAATGGCTGAGGAGGAAATGATTCCAAAAAGCAAAGCTGAACGAATATATCGCTCAGCAAATCGAAGCTCACTACGCCAGTGAGCCGCAAATAGATCAATCAGGATTGGTCGACCGTATCCGACATGGCACAATCAAAACAATACCCGCCAGAGTACACACTTCCAATGTGCCACATGTATAAAGGAACTGAGAATTCTTGCCGGCACATTGCGCGATTTGAACCCATGTGCGGCAATACTGATATACTTCTTCTCTGACAGTTCATCAGCTGTCTGGCGGGCATTGCTTTTGAATGGTATGCGGAACTCCCGAATGACTCCATGAATACCTTCGACGAAATGGAGATGCCTTCCTGTCAGAGATTCACTAGTGTGAATAAACGCACTACCGTGACGGCACTGGTCAATGAAAGGGTTAGACCGAATGAGACTTGGGTTCAATGTGTTACCCGATGGCGAAATCTCTGGTCGAATACAAGCAACGCATCGATGATGTTGCAGCCATGGGAATGCTCATAGCCACCCTTGACCCAAATTCAAAGGCGTCCTCGTAAATGGCCCTCTTCAAGCCAACAGCCATCGAAGAGCTCATGGATAAAATGACTTGATTGGATCAGCTGAGTCAAGACCCTTCATCATCTGATGAAGATGAATGAAAAGCGAAGGTAAGGTGGTATTTGTCGCCGACGCTCAACAAAAAAAATGAGCGACTTTGAAACAACCTGTCACCAAAATAGCGACGGCGTGGATACTCTCCCCCCCGAGGTATACACAGGGGGTATATTTCTCACTGGAGGATGAATATCTACGTAAGATGGTCTTTTCTTCTCAAAGAATAGAAAGGATATCAAGGGTCTTACAAACGAGTCCTGCAGTCAAGTGGAATATCCCACTTGAACAAAAAAAAAACGGTATGTCCACAAGCAAAATGGGCACGGATGAAAATTCGAAAGGGCGCCGTGAGTAAAAACAGCAGGACTATCGGCGATATTTGTGAAAAACCGAAAGGGCGCGGACTCGTAAAAAAACAAAAAAAGGTACGTCTGCAAGCAACATGGGCACGGATGAAAACCCGAAAGGGCTCCGTGAGTAAAAACAGCAGGGCTACCGGCGAGTCTGTGAAAACCCGAAAGGGCGCAGATTCGTAAAAAATTCATGCACACTGGCAAGGTTCTCTCGACCTTATAAGGAGAAAATACCTGCGTGAGATCCTTACGACTCACAAGGGAGCAACACACTTAGGAATCCTCACGATTCCTAAGGAGAAAATGCACCTACGAGATCCTCACGACTCGTAGGGAGAAACACCTTTATGAGACCCTTACGGCTCATAAAGTCAAAAGCCTTAGTCGACAGGATCCTAACCCTGATTGCTAAGCTACCTTTGTTCGACATCGATAGAGGCAAATGATGATTCGCTCCTGGCAATGTCCCAATGGTAGCGATGCTGATGCTTAAATTGGTATAAAATTTCAAATCCTTTCACGGCAAATGATGATTCGATCCTGGCAACATTCCAGTCGCAGCGATACTAATACTAAGATTGGTATCAGATCTTGAGTTCTAGACTCGCAAAAAAAAAAAACGGTACGTCCATAAGCGAGATGGGCACGGATGAAAACCCGAAAGGGCTCCATGAGTAAAAACAGCAGGACTACCGGCGAGTTTGTGAAAACCCGAAAGGGCGCAATCTCGTTAAAAGACACTTGCAAGGTCCTCTCGACCCTGTAAAGAGAAAATACCTGCGTGAGATCCTTACGACTCACAAGGGAGAAACACACTTAGGAATCCCCACGATTCCAAAGGAGAAAACACACATACGAGATCCTCACGACTCGTAAGGAGAATTCCCCTTTGAGACCCTCACGGCTCATAGGATTCAAAAGCCTTAAGCTACAGAGATCTGAACCTGTTCTTAAGCTGTCATACACCCCGATTTTGCCCTACAAGTGTTTCAATATTGACCCTTGTATACAATCCACGGGCACGAATAAACATTTCCCTAACAAAGTCCCACCAGCGACTAGGGATATACTCACACGGTGAACAACCCTTGTAAGTCCTCTCGACTTATAAGGAGAAAACACTCTTGTAAGATCCTTACGACTTATAAGAGAACATACACTTAAGAATCCTCACGATTTTTAAGGAGAAAACGCACTTACGAGATCCTCACGACTCATAGGGAGAAACACCTTTATGAGACCCTTACGGCTCATAAAGTTAAAAGTATTAGTTGACAGGATTCTAACCCTGATTTCTAAGCCATCTTTGTTCGAACCGACAAAGGCAAATGATGATTCACTCCTGACAATATCTCAGTTGTAGTGATGCTGATGCATAAATCGGTATCAGATCCCAAGTTCCATACTCACGGCAAAAATTAGCGAGCCATAAATGCATATGAAATAGCCGAAATGATAGGGCAACTTGCAACAAAATCAGCAAGTAAAATATATGCATATAGAAATAGCCGAAATGATTGGGCAACTCGCAATAAAAAGCTGCGAGTAAAAATAAAAAATAGCCGAAATGATTAGGCACCGCGAAAAATAGTCGAAATGATTGGGCAATCGCGACTTTCGCGATACAAAAAGCTAAAATGATAGAGCATCGCGGAAAGAAAACAAAAAAATATAGATATAAAAAAATGAAATGAAACTTTTGCCCTACAGGTGAGATCACATCGATCCCTGTATACAATCCAGGGGCACAAACAAAAAGGGAACCATATCATCCCACCAGGCTCCATCAGAAAGAGTTTCAAGTCTCGACGGCCACATCTACAGCCTAGAGACCCACAACAACGTTCCTCCTCATTCCAGCAGGATTCGAACGCGACAATCAAGCGGAGCCACGGCAGAGTTCCTAGTTCCAAGTCTCGACGGCAGCATCTACAGCCTGGAGACCCACAACAATGTTCCTCCTCGGTTCAGCAGGATTCGGACGCGACAATCAAGCGGAGCCATGGCAAAGTCCCTAGTTCCAAATCTCGACGGTTCACAGACAACCTAGAGACCCCCTCGACATTCGTCTCGTTACAGCAGACGCAACGTCAGCAAAGCGGAGCCATGGCAAAGTCCCTAGTTCCAAATCTCGATGGTTCACAGACAACCTCGAGACCACATCGACATTCATCTCGTTACAGCAGACGCAACGTCAGCAAAGTGGAGCCACGATAAAGTCCCTAGTTTCAAATCTCTACGGTTCACAGGAAACCTAGAGACCGCCTCGACATTCGTCTCGTTACAGCAGACGCAACGTCGGCAAAGCGGAGCCATGGCATACCCCTAGCTCCAAATCTCGACGGTTCATAGACAACCTCGAGACCACCTCGACATTTGTCTCATTACAGCAGACGCAACGTCAGCAAAGCGGAGCCACGGCAAAGTCCCTAGTTCCAAATCTTGACGGTTCACAGGCAACCTAGAGACCCCCTCGACATTCGTCTCGTTACAGCAGACGCAACGTCAGCAAAGCGGAGCCACGGTAAAGTCCCTAGTTCCAAATCTCGACGGTTCACAGGCAACCTAGAGACCCCCTTGACATTCATCTCGTTACAGCAGACGCAACGTCGGCAAAGCAGAGCCACGACAAAGTCCCTAGTTCTAAATCTCGACGGTTCACAGGCAACCTAGAGACCACCTCGACATTCGTCTCGTTACAGTAGACACAACGTCAGCAAAGCGGAGCCACGGCAAAGTCCCTAGTTCCAAATCTCGACGGTTCACAGACAACCTAGAAACCACCTCGACATTCGTCTCGTTACAGCAGATGCAACGTCAGCAAAGCGGAGCCATGGCAAAATCCCTAGTTCCAAGCCTCGACGGTTCACACGCAATCTAGAGACAACCGCGACATTCGTCTCGTTACAGTAGACGCAATGTCAGCAAACGAAGCAAAGGAAAATCCCTAGCTTCAGGGTCTTGACGGCAACTCAAATAAAACCTGAAAGACTATCGGAGATCATCCCACACCAGCGCGGAGTGGTTATGACTCATCGGGGCTCCCAAACCGAGCCTAACCTCAACTAAAAAGCGACACGGAATATCCCTAACGCTTGCTCTTTCGACGGTAATATTACCTGGAAGAGTGCTTGAAGACGTCTTGTCCAGCCCCCGAAGGGATCAGAGACACGACAGTCGCAAGGCTGCTCGAACAGCAAGATTACCTATCGAGGAATACATCAGCCAACGCAACGGTATGACGGACAAAACCCTGGTACCACAGACCCTAATGGACCTTTGTCGTAAAGAGCAGAGGTTAACTGTGACGTTAGGACATCCTTGCGAGAACTTCTCGATTCGTCTCGACTCGTAAGGAAATTAGTGTCCTTGCGAGAACTTCTCGATTCGTCTCGACTCGTAGGGAAAAGCCTTAGGCAACGGGGATAAGAACCTGTTTCCTAAGCACTGGGGTCTTGCAAGTCGGTCCAAGATGGACTATTGCATACTATTCACGGGCCACACTCTCTAAAGTCGAATCTCGACAAGGAAGGAAACAACCACCTACGAGTCCTCTCGGCTTGTAAGCGGGAAAATTCTCTTGTGAGATCCTTACGACTCTCAAGAGAAAACAGACACTTAGGAGTCCTCACGACTCCTAGGAAGAAAATACACTTACGGGATCCACTCGACTTGTAGGGAGAAAAGTCTTTATGAGACCCTCACGGCTCATAAAGTTGAAAAGTCTTAGGCGGTAGATCTGAACCTGTTTTCTAAGTCATCACTGCTCTGCAAGGAGGTCAAGATGGACTATCCACGGGCCACACACTCCCAAGTCGAATATTGACAAGGGGGAAACAACCACTTACGAGTCCTCTCGACTTGTAAGGGAGAAAATTCTCTTGTGAGATCCTTACGACTCTCAAGAGAAAACGCACTTAGGAATCCTCACGATTCCTTAGGAGAAAATACACCTACGAGATCTTCTCGACTTGTAGGGAGAAAAAACCTTCTTGAGACCCTTACGGCTTATGAAGATGAAAAAAGTCTTAGGCTACAAGGACTCTAAACTTGTCCCCTAAGCCGTCAATTCTATTGCCATGCATAACTCTGCACTACTTCACCCACGTACATGCTTACGTGGGCAAAGTAGTGGGGGGCATTTGTTCCCGCCAAATTTTTTGGCCAAGAGCTACTTGTTCTCTTACAAAAAATGGGGAGAATTCTCAAAAAACAGGCATCACGTGTAAAACACGTGGGCGCACATATGCAAAGCATATGAGCGCTGAACATAAATAACCAAGGGCTAAACATGCATCACGTGTAAAACACGTGGGTGCTTATATGCAAAGCATATGAGCGCTGAACATAAATAACCAAGGGCTAAACATGCCTCACGTGTTACATACGTGAGCGCTCTGAACATACACAGGCTAAAACCCATACTAGGGGTCACGTGTTAAACACGTGAGTGCTTTTGCCAATCACATGCAAAGTATGTGAGCACCCTAATTTAAAATGTTACTATCAAATTCTAGAATTAAATTCTATTTTGGGAAATATTTTTCTGATCTTTCTCAAATTAGAAAGATCTTCTCTGTTAAACAGAGGACCCTTGGATCAAAGATCCAGCGGTGATCATTTGACAGAATAAAAATCTATCATAGGAAAATATTTTCCTAATCTTATAATAAGAATAAAATTCTATGTTAACAAGATATCCATATTAAGAAAATACATTTCTGATCTTGTTAAACTAAAAAGATATGCTAGAATAAAATTCTAATTTTGCTAAAACTAACAAGATATTCATAATCTTGTTAAACAAACAAGAAATCTTCTCTGTTAAACAGAGAGCCTTTGGATTAAAAATCCAACGGTGAATAAAATTCACCAATTGATCTAAAAGATCATGGAATCAATCATGATCTCTCAATGAGGGATTTTCTTAACAAATTGATTCTTTTTTAAATAGGAGCAAGGAGAGGAGAAAAAAAGAGACAGAAGGAGAGGGGAAGAAAAATAGAAAGAGAATTTAATTCAAGGGGAACCCCTCCCAAAAGCTCCCACAAAAAGAGAATTTAATTCTCAAACTAAGAGTTTAACTCTTCTAAAAAGAACTTAGTTCTTCCTCTGGTTAAGATCTGCAGAAGCGGATCTCCCCACAAGTTGAGAATTTAATTCTCATCGGGAAGATTCTGTCATGCAGATTCAAAACCTAGGGGAAAGAACCGAATCCAAAAGAGTTTAACTCTTACAAAACATATAGCAATTTAATTCCTCTGGAACTAGGGTTTAACCCTTTAAAAAGAAATTAATCCCTACAAAGAACAAAAAGAGAACTTGATCCCTCGGAACCATAGAAGAATAGCCTGATGATTCATTAGCATTCAAATGCTACATAAAAGCTCACGTGATCCCACGTGAGCACCTTTGAAGAACAAGGAGGGAAAGAATAAGATCTAGTCATGTGATCCCACGTGACCCCTGAGAAGTGCACAACACTTATAATAGAGAAAAGGGAATAAACCCTATTTTTGGAGCGCCTCACTTGACCTCACGTGACCCCTGAGAAGTGCTCAGCACTTATAAAAGAGAAAAGGGAATAAACCCTATTTTTTGGAGCGCCTCACGTGAGCCCACGTGACCCCCAAGCAGTGATTAACTTTATAAAGCAGAATGGGAATAAATCAAAGGGTGGTTTCCATTCTTAGGGCGCCTCACGTGATCCCACGTGACCCAATAGCGCTTAGAAAAGAAACAAGGGAATAAACCCAGAGGAGCAGCGCCAACTTCAAGCGCCTCACATGAACCCACGTGAGCGCGTCAAATTCTTAGTGTTTAACACTACTTCAAGCGCCTTACGTGATCCCACATGAGCGCCTCAAATTCTTAGTGTTTAACACTATTTCAAGCCCCTCACGTGAGAGCACGT
The DNA here is from genome assembly GCA_030015575.1 of Agapanthus africanus. NCBI lineage: Eukaryota > Viridiplantae > Streptophyta > Magnoliopsida > Asparagales > Amaryllidaceae > Agapanthus > Agapanthus africanus. The sequence continues at coordinate 613,324,238 of JASDDO010000022.1, forward strand.
GAGTGCTGATCATACACTAGTGTTTAACACTACTTTAAGGCCTCACGTGGATGCACGTGAGCACCGATCATATATTAGGGTTTAACACTATGAGAGGCCAATATTAGCCAAAATTAGATCAAATCTCCTGAGGGCAATCAATCGAGCCCCTCATGCTCAGGGTCCCCCAAACCGATCTCAGTCCCAGAGATAGATAATGAGCTCCTAACATACGGCATCTATAATGATGTTCATCCCACCTTGATCTCTCCCCTCAATCTGAAATTTGGTTCAAGGGTATATCTCTCCACACCTCCGATACATGTCGGTGTAATTCTTCAGCGTTTTCAGAGAGGTGGAGGGTCCCAATAACCAATAACTCTTGGCGCACCACCGAACAATCTTTTCAAAAGGGGAATAAATCTAAAACACATCTCAATTTGGGGGCGCCTCACGTGACCTCACGTGATCCCTTGATAGTGCTTAGTACTCAAAAAAGAAAAGGAGAATAAAACAAAGGCAATTTTCATTCTTCAGAGTGCCTCACGTGATCTCACGTGACCCAATAATGCTTAGCACTCAGAAAAGAAAAAGGGAATAAACCCAAGATAGCTCCCATTTTGGGGGCACCTCACGTGTTCCCACATGACCCCCAAACGGTTGTGTATAAAAGAGGGAGAAAATTCCAAAGACAGCGCTCACATTTTGAAGGCACCTCACGTGTCTGTACGTGACTGTTTGATGAACCAAGTGCTTAGCACTTATAAATGAAAGAGGAATAAAATCCAAAGAACGGTTCTCACCTCAGGCGCCTTACGTGCTCACACGTGAGCCAAGTGCTCAACACTTTTATATATATATGAGGGAATAAACTCAAGGAACAATGCCCACTTCGCGGCTCTCACGTGTTCACACGTGAGCTCCTCCAAAGTCCAGTGTTTAACACTGATTCGGTGCTTAGCACTATGGGGCGACTAAGGGAAATCAACCTTAGCTCAAATTAGCCAAGTCTTCCGAAGCCAAGACCCTTTTTATCACCAATCAACTAAGCCCCCATGTTCAGGTTTCTTGGGTCTAGCAGGATATTACAGAAGGTTTATTGAAGGATTTTCGAAGATTGCAATATCCCTGACCAAGCTCACACGTAAAGATGAAGAATTCGTGTGGTCAGAAGCATGTGAACGAGCTTTCATAGAACTCAAGTCAAGATTGACATCAGCACCTGTCCTTAATATACCAGACCAATCTGTAGGTTTTGAAGTGCATTGCGATACATCCGGTAAGGGATTAGAATGTGTTCTACATCAGCACGGTAAAATTGTAGCTTATGCATCAAGACAGCTGAAGATTCATGAGCGCAATTATCCGACGCATGATTTGGAGTTGGCGGCCGTAATCTTTACTCTTAAGATTTGGCGCCATTACCTTCTTGGTGAACGAGTGGACATATACACAGATCACAAGAGTCTGAAATATGTGTTTACTCAGAAAGAGTTTAATATGTGGCAGAGAAGATGGTTGAACTCATGGTGGACTTCTACATCAACCTACAATATCATCCAGGGAAGTTGAATGTAGTTCCCGATACCCTTAGTCGCCAACCATTAGCACTGAATCTCACCGCACAGTGAAATTTCAACAAGATTTGCATCAAATGGAGATTGAAGTAGTCATGACAGGTAACGCTTCAAGTTTGATGGACTTACAAGTTCAATCTACCATTGTCAATCAGATCAAAGCAGCTCAAGCAAGTGATGCTATGTTGCAAAAGATCAGAGAACAAGTTGAAAGTGGACTTTGAACAGACTTCATCATACATGAAGACGGATCTTTGAGATATGGCAGTAGATTGTGTGTATCAAAAGGTTCTATGCGAGAAGAGTTGATGAAAGAAGCTCACAGCTCTCCTTATTCAGTACACCCTGGAGGTACAAAGATCTGAGTCAAAATTACTGGTGGCATGAAATGAAGCGTGAAGTAGCCAGAAGTGTCGCTAAATGCTTGGTATGTCAGCAAGTAAAGGCTGAATATCACAGGATAGCTGATTTACTTCAATCGTTACCTATCCCAAAATGGAGGTGGCGACACATCATAATGTATTTCGTGACTGCACTTCCTCGCAGCACGAAGGGTAACGATGCGGTTTGGGTTATTGTGGATCGACTCACAAAATCGGCTCACTTTATTCCCTTTCGAGTTGGCCAATCTACCGAGACACTAGCAAAGAAGTACATGGAGGAAATTGTGAGATTACATGGAGTACCGGTTTGCATAGTCTCCGATCATGACACTAGGTTCCGATCGCAATTTTGGCAAAGTCTGCAAGCTAGCTTGGGAACAAGTCTAAACTTCAGCACAGCTTATCATCCACAAACTGATGGTCAGTCTGAGCGAACTATTCAGATTTTAGAAGATATGCTCAAAGCGTGTATGCTAAACTTCGGAGGATCGTGGGAAGATCACTTACATCTTGTGGAGTTTTCATACAACAATAGTTACCAAGCAAGTATAGGAATGACACCTTTTTCAGTGCTATATAGAAGGAAGTGTCGATCGTCATTAAGTTAGGACGACATCAGAGATAGAGAACTCCTTGGACCTGAGATGATAGTAGCAACTGTCGACGTGGTTCGTACTATCAGGGAAATAATGCGCATAGCCCAAGATCGACAGAAGCACTGGGCTGATGCAAAGCGCCGTCACTTGGAGTTTCAACCGGGAGAACATGTATTTCTGAAGATATCTCCGAACCATGGAGTGATTCGTTTTGGAAGACACGGTAAGCTAAGTCCGAGGTATATTGGACCGTTCGACATACTCGAACGAGTCGGTGAAGTGGCATATCGCTTGGCACTTCCACCCTCATTGGAAGGAGTGAACAATATGTTCCACATATCCCAACTCAGAAGGTATGTGAGTGACCCCAGCCATATTCTTGATCACTCCGAGGTCACTGTACATCCAGATTTATCTTGTGAGCAACAACCTGTTGAGATCCTAGATAGAAAGGTGAAGTCACTTCGAAACAAGGAAGTCAACTTGGTTTGAGTGATGTGGAGAAAAGACACACCAGGTGAATCAACATGGGAAAGAGAAGACGGGATGCGTGCAAGATACCCTCATTTATTTGTAAACTAGTCCTTAAAATAATTGTAAATTTCGAGGACGAAATTTTTGTAAGGAGGGTAGACTGTAACAACCCCAATTTCACTGTACAGAAAATTATTTAAAAGTTAATGTACAATTGGGGTATTTGAAATCCTATGTACACTATAAATATTTGTTTTACTTTTGAACAGGAAGAAAACAATTGTAGCTCATTGGTAAAACCTTGCATTGCTGTGACGTAACCCCTGTGATCGAATCCTCCCAGCCACATTATCTTTTTATTTAATTTTCTTTTAATCTTTTAGAAGCCCAAGAGTTTACACGCGCACTACATGTAAAATGAAGAGACACAGAATAATCAAACATGTGCACTGAAGAAAACCAAGCGACACCAACAAGTGGCACAAATCCCACCGTCCATCGCTGGATTTGGGCCGGTTATGCAAGCAAGGGGGACCAGTACCGCCGGGCCGACCATAGGTAATGGCCTCCATCTCTTCACCCGAGCACCCCTTGGCCTACCCCACTTCCCCTAGACTGTTTGTATTCTCTGCAATTATCCAGAGAATTAAAAATCCTCTTTAATCCAATTTTTAATGCATTCTTTAACCCTCTAAACCCTAATTTTCCTTATAAATACCATACTCCATTTCACCCATTCTCACTCAGAAATTCTCTGCCAAAACTCTCAAAAATTCCCAAGTCCTTATAGTATGCAAGTGGCGTTAGCAAAAGGTAAAGTTCCGGCGAAGTTCTGAGAAGATTCCAGCAACAAAATGATGCCCCGACACCTTCCTTAGTTTTCCCTCTCTCTTCTCTTGTTCCCTAGCCAGTAAGTCCCCTCTCCCCCTCTCATCTTCTATTCTAAAAACTTTAATTTCTAAAACCCGACGGAAGCGAAGTTAATCCAACTTCCGATTCGGTTTTTCCTTAAAAATTCTATTTCTCTTAAGAAATAAAATACCATACTCTCACATAATATTTAACAAACATTAACAAACACTTTAAAATAAGTTTCATTTCAAAATAATCCTTTATGCAATTCTTATTGTATTTTTACGGTAAAATACAACATACTTTACATTTCGTCATAATTCACATAATACTTGTATTACCTTTAGATAACTCACGGGGTAATTACCTATCTCATCACAACACACATATTTGACATAGCACGATGAAGTTTTGGGAATATAGTTATAGGATAATACGACATTACAAATAAATACCATCAAACTTGCAAAACCATTTCTTTAAAAAGGTGTGTTAATAAATTCCTTGCAATTGCGCTTCTACAACCCACTTTTGGGGACCCCGTTCGAAATGGTGTGGATTATCGGACATCCTTGGGCCTAGTAGAGTGAGATGCAAACCTCCGAAAGGAGTATTCGATCTCGATGGAATTTTAATGCTTTTTTCTTTAGAAAATGAGATTTCTAAAAAAAAATTATTTTTATTAAATATATATATATATATAACTATTATCAAAATATCTATTTTAATTATATTATAAAAATATTCCAAGTTTTCTAAATCAAAGGAATCACCATTACAGGAAAATACCATTACAGTTCAATGCAAAATTCCAATATTTCATTAAAATACCATATACTATGAAAACTATGTTCTACTCACTAGAAATTTTACTTTTATAAAATATACATCTATAAAAATCCTAAAGACGATAATTAAATGCTTGAGGTATTTTGAAATTATACCAAAATTATTTTTACATAAACCCTCTCAAGTTATACTAAATTACAATAAGGACCCTAGTAAATATAGGTTTAAACGAGGCCAATTCTATTGAGCCTCAGGGAGCCGGAGAATATGGGTGCCTGCCTATATAAGGTAGACAATCTAACAAACGGTGTTATCAATACGGTAATTGTCTTGGAAAAAGACACAAATCCTGCCGTCCATGTGCAACAGTTACCGATAATATCAAAACTAATTCAGGATTTCAATTTCTTTTCAAAGTGTCTGACTCGAACTGAGTCTCAATCTAATCAATCTGACTTGAATATGATTCAAGTATAAACTACAATACAATATGAATCCATGAATGGTCTATTCAATCTATATCAATCTATATTGACTGAACCGAACCAAGGATATACTCCGTCTACATGACTCTCCATTTATATCCATTCCGTTTACTGATATCATAGTTTCAGCAAGTCATCCATCTATATAACAAAATAATACAATCAATACAACAGATATTGCAGGGTTTATAAAGGGGTAGATTGTATGAAATGTGTTAGAAGTGGCACGAGACTGTAACCTTAATACACCTAACTTGAATATCCATTGCCGTTGTACCGTGGCTGAACGGTTCCTTGTGCTCCGTATACCTTAGTCTCCAGAATAGTAAGACCCCTCTCGTATACACTAGAATATTCTGTACCAAACTACAAACAACAGCGTTAACAATATAATCAAATATTATAAGTTATATTCTCTTTCTGTCTATTCTATCTCTACTCTTCTTTGGACTTACTGAGCGATCGTTCGCTGACGACATTCCTTTTCTTCTTTCTTTGGAATGTTGTCAGGTGATTCGGATGCATTAGAGACCGAGCCTAGTACTGAGAGTTTGGAGTAGTTTTCTTTCGAGCCGAAGCTTTAGACACTTGTACATATTTATTTCATTTCAGTTATGCCATTGTTTAGGCATCACTTTCTATTCATGTATTTTCATTTCAGTTGTACCTGTAAAAGAATGTTTAATAAATAAAATTAATGTTCATTTATATTCATGTCTCTTGTATACATTTACTTTATATTGCTTAGATACGCTTAGCGTGTTTATTTCTGAGTAAATACGTAGCGGGCTTCGCCCCGTCCCCTCCCCGTACATTAGGAAGCGGGGCGTGACAACCGAGTCCTTCACCCGCTTCCACACCATATATATAAACAAGGAAAGATTTCTCGGAGAGCAAACTGGCTTCTGCTCTCCTTGGATCTTCATGGGCTGCGAAGACTTCTTTAGTATTGCGGTGAGAGAATTTTTTCTGGCCCTTTGCAACAGTTCGAAGCTATTCCCTGTTGGAACAACATCATTCGCCATCGAAGCTGAAGCAGGTGGAGTCAACACAGACGGAGAACTGCCTCCAGTTTGTCTTATTTGCTGAGCTTGCCCCCTGTTTTCCTTGAGAGCATGAATATTCTATCCCCTGTATCGACCTTGGTCTTTGGAAGGTACCATCTGTTTGGAGGCCGATTCTATCTGCGAAGATTGGTTTGCCAACGGGAATGAACTTAGGACGCAGATCTCATATAAATGAGGTCTATCAGTCATGGTATATTTGAATTTGATCTAAAGATCGTTAGTCATATTTATGACTAAGATCAACATGAAAACAAATGAGCATATGAGCCCAATTATATTAGTTTAAGGACATCACGGTCCATTATCACCGTGTTTGTGGCGAATATTAGTTTAAGGACATTTCGGTCCAACATTCTCATTTTAGGACGAATATTAGTTTAAGGACATTTCGGTCCATTATCACCGTGTTTGGGACGACAAAAAAGGAGTTGTTGGTTGTTAGGACCCACCACCTTTCTAAAGAGATTGAGGAATTATAACGCTGTATATCAGAGGTGTGGAAAGATATACTCTTGAACCAAATCCTGTATTTGAGGGAAAAGACCATAATGGATCTAAGATTCTTTATTTAACAGAGAAGATCATTCTTGTCCGTTTAACAAGATTAAAAAAGTATTTTCCTAAGATAAAATTTAATACTATCAGATGATCAGATGGTGATTTTATAATCACCGTTGGATTTTTGATCCAAGGGTCCTATGTTTACAGAGAGGATAGAATTTTATTCTATCATATGAATATCTTGTGTGTTTAACAAGATTACGAAGATATTTTCCTAATATAGAATTTTATTCTATCACATAGAATTTTATTATATTAGATGGTTTAATTGGTGATATTTTATCACTATTGGATTTTAAATCCAAATATTCTCTATTAGAGAAAGATCTTTCCATATTAGAAAGATCAAGAAAAATATTTTCCAAATAGAATTTTGGATTTTAAATCCAAACATTCTCTGTTAGAGAAAGGTATCTCCATATTAGAAAGATCAAGAAAAATAATTCCCAAATAGAATTTTGGATTTTAAATACAAAGATTCTCTGTCAGAGAAATAACTTTCCATATTAGAAAGATCAAGAAAAATATTTCCCAAATAGAATTTAATTCTATCACATAGAATTTAATTCTATCAGATGAGAGCATTTTAAATTAGGTCGCTCACGTGCTTTGCACGTGAGCGCTACCATATACATATATGGCAGCGGCGCTCACGTGCTTTGCATGTGAGCGCTGCCAAAAGAATGCGGCAAGGGAACTCACGTGTTTAACATGTGGTGGCTATCATTGGATTTAATCCTATCTGAACCCGCTACTCACATATTTTGCATGTGAATGCTCACGTGTTTAACACGTGGGCACTGCTATAAAATTTAATCCTAACTGCAGCAGGTACTCGCTTGCTTTGCACGTGAGTGCTCACGTGCTTTGCACGTGGGGCGCTGCCCTCTATTTTTATAAAAGGAACAATAAGCTTTGGCCAAAATTTTTGGCGAGAACAACCCCCATAAGTTTGATAAAGAATTTAAGTTCTCTGTTATCAAAGCTCTCGTTTTCTTCCTCTTTCATCAACCGAGATAAATAAGAGATCAATCTCCATTAAAAAATAAGTTTAAGCTTCATATATCAAAGAAGGTTAACCTTCATATAGAACTTAAATTCTTTTCTTGGATCTCAAGATCCTTAAAATCAAGATTATCCCTCGAGAAAGCTTAAGTTTTACAAAAGGGATTATTTTGATCTTAAGATGTCGGGTTTGAGAAAAGAACCAAATCCCTTCACCAAAACGACGATGATAAAAGACCAAAGTTCATACCTTTGAACAAAAATAGAGATTCCAGATCATCAAATATTGATCTTGGTGATCGTTAATGGCCAAAAAGTCCATTAATAGAAGCTTAAATTTCATGAAACTTAAGTTTTAAAAGATAGAGATTAATCTCTGGATATTGGGTATGCGCTAATATGGGTATGTGCCAAATGCATATGTGCCAATGGAGACCCGCCAGCGTGGCATGCGCCAGACCCATAATATGCACCATAAACCCACATGCGTCAGATGCATATGCACCAATGGATTTGCACCCTGTGGCATGGGCCAGCGACCCATGTGCCAAGAACCCATGCTCCAATAGGCATATGCACCAAATGCATGTGCCATTGGACATGCGCCAGTATGTATTCGCCAGTCTATTCTACGCAGACCAATCTTAGCCCCAAATTGGCAAAGTCTGTGAAGCTTACGCTTCCACGAACCCATATGCTCATCAACTTCTAAGTTGATCTTGGTCTCATATAAGACTAATGATTCTTAGATAAAATATAAGTTCGTCAAGAAGCATTTTAGGCAAATCGAAACTTAAGTTCCAACATATTCTCTTCCTTCATAAACGGGATTGATTCAAGTGTACATCCTTCCACATCTCTGATATACGGCGTTGTAATTTTTCAGCGCCTTCAGAGAAATGGTGTATGTATATGTATATATCTTTGGAGGAAATATAAATACTTTCAAATTGGATTGCACCCCAATATTGGGTGCATCCCATTTAGATGTTCATATCATGCGCTTCGCCACGTGATATACACGTTGTAATGTCTGCGTTTTGTCTATACCGTAATAAAGTTTTCATAAATTTTTCTTCGTATCTTTTACTTATTTTAGTATTTCTTTTGATGGAAAAGTTTAGAATAAAATTTGCTTTATGTTTAAGAATACATGAATTAAAGGTTTATTTGTTTTTATAATTATTTAATGTAATTTTTGTGGGGAGAAAATAATTTTTAATTATTTTAGAAAGTTTATGTAGATTTATAAAGATTTTTTTCGGAATTCCCTTAACAAGGAATTCTTAAAAAAGGAATTATTTTTAAAGAAAAATTATTGCAAAAGAGGAAATAATTATTAGGAAATTTCCTAGAATTTATGTAGGTTTTTCTGATATTTAAAACTATTTTTAAGCATTATTTATTAAAAAAATAAATTTAATATTTACCATGACATATACGATTAAAACTTATTTGACCATATTAATTTATTTACTGATTAATTGGCAATAAATAATTTTACATCTTCTAATTATAGCATATACTAAATAGAGCTTTTATGTCTTTAAATATGATGTCTTAAATACCTTGCAATTAATTGAGTAATTATGTAAGAACGAATAATCGTATTATGAGCTTTAATTACAAATGTTTTCTAATTTGTATCCTCTTTCTTATAAATAGCCCACACTCTTCTTCACTTTTTCCCACAATTCTATCTCCCAAATAATTCCAGAAAAATTCAAGTGCGGTCCTCTCTCGACAATCTACACATAGGTACTTGTAACAGGTGCTAGAAAAATCCGAGGCCGGAGTACGATTTGCTGCGAGTCGTGGGTTCGTTTCGGCTAATCTTCGTCACGAGGTAGCATTCCGTCTATGTAAATCCCTAGTTCCGTATATGATTTTTTCCGTATTTTTCAGATTTTTCCAAAATTATTTCATTTTTATATACATTTTATTATATTTTATTATTTTATATTAATTATTTCTAAACCTAAACTACCCAAATCCTAATTCTACCCGACCCGACCCGCACCCGCTTTTCCCTCTTCTTCCTTCGCTCCTTTCTTTTCCCGCCTCTTTCTCTCGCAACGGCTCCCCGCTCCCCGCGCCCACGCCGCAAGACTCGCACCCACGCTCCCCCAATAGCTCCTTCCCCCAATGGCTCTTCCCCCTTGACTCCTCCCTTCTCGTGCCGCTATCTCGAGATCTGCCCACGTTCTCGCTTCCCCAACGGCCCGACTCAACTCGCCCCAAACCCCCGATCGCTCATACCTTCCCTCATCCTCCCTCTCTACTTCACTCTTCCCCTCGTTTTTCTCTGCTTCATTCTTTTTCTCTCTCTCTCCCACTCTGCTCCGCCACCGAGCACTCCCATCTCCAAGCTCCGACCAATCACCGACGATCTCCCCGGCGACCTCCATCTCCTCCCACTCCACCTCGCCGACCATCACCAAGCTTCTCCCCTGCTCACCCTCCCCAAGCACCAACCCTAAGCCACTGCACCCGAGCCCACAACCCACTGCACCCCTGCACCTCGTCGACGAACCCGATCACCTCATCGCCGGCAACCCTATCTCCATCGGCCCCATCGACTGCACGACTCCCTACTGCACACCCGAGCCCTCAGCAAACCAAGTTCCCGTGCCACGCCAGTGCCAGCTCCGTGCCACGCCGCACCAAGTTTCCGTGCCACGCTAGTGCCAGTCCCGTGCCACGCTGTGCCAAGCCTCGTGTGCATGCCGTGCCTTGCTCGTGCGTGTGTCGCTGCCATGCCACCTTCACCAAAAGCAAGTGAAACTCCTCACTTGCTACTCATGCTATCGTATTATGTTATAATGAGTAATCTAAAGTATGAACACTTTTATATATTTTGTCGTATAACCGTTACATTTTAATTACACTCGTAGCTATGATGGTTGGAACATGATTGAGTGGATAACGCATATTATTATTGTATAGAGCACAGAAGAATTGCTTACCGTTGTTTGGTTGAAAGAAAACGAGTTATCGATCGTGACATATTTATATTTGGCAAGTGTTCGATACACTACCCTAATGAAAACCTCATTTCAAAATGGCGGAATTTATGGCGCATAAATCCCTTTAATGATAATAAATAACTTATAAGAATTTGAGATGAAAATAGTAACTTCATCACTATGAAATGATACCTCCGTCGAGCTATGTTAAATCTGAAATTTTACCGCGCATGTCGCTTATTAAAATTATTGTAAATTAAATACAGATTGGAATTTGATGTTCTATGGCTCATACCAAAACCGACTCGATAGTATAGAACCATTTATAGTTTATTTTTCGATATTGATAGATTACGACAATGAGAATTGACTGGGAATGCGACTCTGGACTGTAGTCCGGGGCAGCATTCCACGGGGAAACCTAAATTTAAGCACCTGTACATACCTGCATAAAACTGAAAATACGCGAAGCCCCATATGGTCACGTAGATAATTTAGTTAGCTAACACATGAATCTGGTCCCGTGCTGTTTCACCGTCGTTTGATATTAAATCTGTATTTTAGAGTGTCGCAGTGTTACTTTAAACAGAACATAACTTTCAATAAAGAACTGCTATCGATAATCCATTTAATGCGTTGGAAACTTAACTGATAGAACTATATTTCATTCAACTGGGAAAACATCTGAATCTGAACACAATCACTAATAAAACGCGCATGAAGTTGGCTCTAAGTGGATTTTTATAAATAAACTAGATGAAGATGGCCGTGCTACTGGGAAGAAGGCTAGACTTGTGGCTCAAGGATATAATCAAATTGAGGGAATAGATATAGAGAAGACTTTTGCACCAGTTGCTAAACTTGAGGCTATTAAGATTTTACTTGCATTCTCATGTTTTCATGGTTTTAAGCTTTCTCAAATGACTGTAAAAAGTGATTTTCTAAATAGATATTTAAATGAAGAAGTTTATGTTGAGCAACCTCCAGGTTTTCAAGATTTCAAAAGTCCTAATCATTTTTTTAATTTATTAAAAGTTTTGTATGGTTTGAAGCAAGCACCTCGTGCTTGGTATGGTCGTCTTAGCAATTTTCGTTTGGAAAAAAGATTTAAAAAGGGGAATGTTGACGTAACACTCTTTATAAAGCATGAAAATACGATTTTCTTGTTGTACAAGTTTATGTTGATGACATTATATTTGGCGCTACTAATAATTTTTTATGCAAAGGTTTTGAGAAAGCTACGCATGAAGAATTTGAGACAAGTATGGTTAGCGAACTAAAATATTTTCTTGGATTTCAAATAAAGCAAAGTAAAGAAAGTGTTTTTATTTCTCAATCCAAATACATTAAAAAACTACTCAAGAAATTTGGGATGGAAAATCTTAAAGCTGCGAATACACCAATTAGTCCAACAACAAAAATGACAAAGGATGAGAAAGGTACATCAATTGATTAAAAGAAATACCAAGATATGATTAGTAGTCTATTAAATATTACAGCTTCTCATCCAGATATAATGTTTTCTGTGTGTTTGTGTGCTCGTTTTCAATCTAATCCTAAAGAAACTCATTTAAAAGCTGTTAAAAGGATTTTTCGATATTTAAACGGCACTCAAAATTTTGGCTTATTGTATCCTTCATGTGATTCTTTTGATTTGACTGCATTTTCTGATTCTGATTATGCTGGTTGTCTCACCGATAGGAAAAGCACTAGTGATTCATGTCATTTATTGGGTCATTCTATTGTTTCTTGGTCTAATCGGAAACAAAATTGTGTTGCTTTATCAACTATAGAAGCTGAATACATAGTTCTTGGAAATTGTTGTGCACAAGCTTTGTGGATGATGCAAACTTTAAAAGATTTTGGGTTAAAATATAAAAATGTGACTCTTAAATGTGATAATAAAAGTGCAATTGATTTCATTAACAATCTTGTTCATCACTCTCGTACAAAGCATATAGATTTCAGACATCGTTTTATTCGTAATCATACTGAAAATAAAAATGTGTGCATTGAGTATGTTTTCACTGATCATCAACTTGAATCATTGGCTGAAGAGTGATTTTCTCGACTAAGACAAGAATTGGGGATTATTTTTTTAGATATATCATTTTTTAAACAAAAAAGTATTTTTATGACACATGACTGCACATTATTTCATCTTTTTATGAGTTTTACGTTTCTATACTTGAAAAACTTATATTAGGGTTCCCAAATTCTATGCTTGAGATTTTGTTTAAATTCATGATTCTCAACATTTCATAATTTTTCCTATTCGTACGCATACATGATATATTATTTAGATATTCATGAAATGGTTACTCATAACAATATAAGTCTATTAGAGTATTTTACTTGAATGTATCTAGTAACCAAACACATATAACAACAAAGAGGATATACGATATTATTGCTACAATTGTTCTCATAAAAATCATGATTATCACTGAATCAAAGAGTGGGTAAAAGGTGCCGAAGGGCAATCACTCAAGAGTGGGTATTGTCGGCTATAGTGCTCTCAAGGCAATTATTGTAATTGCATGCAGACAATTATGATAATTGAAGGAATACCTATACAGGTAGAACAATCTTGCTTGAGATGATAGTATGGTATCTGATTTGTCTTTATCGTTATGTGTATACATTTTACTTGTTACGTGTCGCTAATACATAATGATAAAGTTTGTAGGATTATTACTTGACTACCAGCATTATAATAGTGATCATATACGTGAGAGCTGGGTTGTCCATAAATACATCCTTAAATGTCCCTAGTCGAGGGTATCGAGATTAGGCATCGATATTCCAGAGTAGGCTAGTGTATACGTTTCTAGACCCCGATTAGGGGTGGTGGCCGGTCTCACAAGCCATTGGTGTTATGTCACCTAAGATAGTATACAGGTGCTCACTGGATGTGATTACATCGGATGGACTCGCCAAGAACTTCTAGATGATATTATACCTATTGTCAGATAGCGGTTCTCCAGTAACATGAGTACATATTAGTATTTTGACCTGAGATCGTCATTTGTCTCGTGTGAGTTCCCACTGTACTTGGATTACTACCCTATCATGGCTCAAAGGAGTCGTGCAAACAGGTTTTAGTTAGGTACAGTCTCGATCCATATGGAGGCAGTGAGCGATTGTCAGGGATTCGTCTCTCCTGGTATTAGGAGTCAATGTCGCGCAATGTTCGGTTGGCCATCATCATAAATCCCTGAACATGGTGGATGAGATTTACTGATAGGAGTTTAGTAATTTCTCGGTGGGTGACGAGCTTGACTCTGGCACGACTTATCGAGTTATTAGAGGTCTGACGTTATCCACCCCATAGACTCGGTATGCGATACTTTTAAATGAAGAGACCAGAGTGTACTGTAACGACTCTGAAATTCCTGTACAGAAATTTCTTGTTATTGTACAGAAAAGAGTATTACAGCATGTGTACAAGTTATAAGTTAAATTTGTTTAATAAAAGTAAGAAATAAATTGTAGCTCACTGGTAAAGCCTCTGCACTGCTATGACATAGCCTGTGTGTTCGATTCTCATCAGACCCAATTATCTTTAGGATTTTTCTTTTTAATTTTTCGGAAGCCCAAGAGTTGCACGTGCAATTCACAGAGAAATGAAAAGTTTCAGAAAAATCAAACAGGCGCAAAGAGGAGTAAACACCCACCTTGACACGTGGCACGAATCTCGAGGCGATTGGGCCAAATCCAACCGCCTGTTTACTTCATTTGGCCGGCACCGAAGGTCCGCATAGCTCCAAACGACTCCGTGCTTTGCACACACACACACCCCTTCAACTCCCCTGCACTGTTTGATTTTCCTGCAATCAAACAGATACTCTTCAATTCATCATTTAACAATATTTTAATTCATTTAATCCAAATTTTTAATTCCCAAACCTTAATTCTTCACTATAAATACCACCCCATACCATAACTCTCCCCTATTCTGAAATTTCTATAAAAAATTCTCTCAAACTCTCTAAGTATCAAGTGGAGTTAAGCACCCAAGTGGTGTAGCAAGCCAAACTCGACGACCGAAGCCTTTCCGACGACACCACGACACCCGAAGACTTCTTCTCTCTCTTGTTAACCATCTAAACCCGTAAGTCCTACTTCTCTCCATTTCTCTCATCTCAATTCGTTTTCTAAGAAAATATCGACAAAAGTGGACTTAACACGTAACAACCTTCTTATTTAAATATTTTATCATACTTGATAGGTCTGCATGTCACATAATCACCCTAATATCTTTTTAAAACAAAATTCACATCTATTGTCTTTTGACATAACCAAAATTTCATGTTCAATACTCAAATAACGAACTTTTTCATTAAAATACCATGAACTTTAGTATAACCTTCATTTCAATAATTGTTAAAAAATACCTTCAGGAAAACTTCACGGGCTAATGACCTATTCCACACGCACACTATGGTTGGATAGCACGGTATTCTAAACATATGGCTAAGTTAAAGAATAGGTTTTATATTAAAATACCATACCTTTTCGAAACGGGTTTCTTTTAATCGGTATTTTGTAATCCTTGGTGTAAAAACTCCAATTCTTATGTACAAAAAATTGATTAAAAGCCAATGTACAATTAGGGTATTTACATTTCCTGTGAGTACTATAAGAATTTGTTTTGCTTTTGAATAGCAAGAAAGAGCTTGTAGCTCACTGGTAAGACCTTGCACTGCTGAACCAAAGCACCAGAGTTCAAATCACATCAGCCACACATTCTTTTTAATTAAATTTCTTTTAATCTTTTTAGAAGCCCAAGAGTTTGCATGTGCACTACACGTAAACTGAAGAGTCACAAATAAAACAAACATATATACTGAAGAATACCAATAGACCCCGACACGTGGTCAAAACCCCAAGTCCACCCGCTGGAATTGACCCGGCGACAAGCTTAGAAAAACCGGCACCATCGGGTCAAACCGTCCCAAATGCTTCCAAACTTCACCCCCCTGCATCCCTTCAGCTACCCCACTAACCCAACATTGTTTGTTTACTCTGAATATTTCCAGAGAGCAATAAAATGCCATTTAATCCCAATTTTAATGCATATTTCAATGCATTCTTTAAACACCCTAAATCCTAATTTTTCCTATAAATACCACCCTCATTTCACACCTCCTCACTCACAATTCCCTGCTAAAACTCTCAAGAAATTTCCAAGTTCCCATAGTGTACAAGTGGAGTTAACAAAGTTTTCCGGCGACGATACAAGGAGTTTCCGGCCACGAAACGAAACACCGACGAATCCTAGACCTCCTCCTACCTCTTCCCTCTCATCAAAGCCGGTAAGTTCCCCTTCTCTCTTTCTCTTTTGCTATTCTCATACTTTACATTCTCAAATCGTGTCGGAAGTGGAGTTATCCGGTTTCCGATTCTCCTTTCTTTTAAAAATACAACCTTTTCTTAATAACAAACCTACAACTTTTGATATATTGTTTAGTAATCATTAACAAAGACAGTAGAACAAGTTTGACATCAAAATGATAACCATAGCAGGTTGTATTTCAATTTTACATTAAAATAATTTTATTTTTCATATCGACATGTTTATATCTTTTAACCATGTGAGCTTTAGAAAACTCATGAGGTAATGACCTACCTCATCACAACACACATTCCTATCATAACACGATGAATTTTGGGATAATAGAATACGGGAAATAAGACTTTGTAAATAAATCCCTTTAACTTATAAAACTGTTTTCTTTAAAAGATGTATTAAAACATTCCCATGCAATTGCGCCTCTACAACCTATTTTGGGGAACCCCGTTCGGAATTGTGCGGATTATCGCACATTCTCGGGCTTAGTAGAGCGAGATGCAGACCTCCGCAAGGAGCATTCGGTCTCGATGGAATTTTATACATTTTCTTTAGAAAATGAGATTTTTACAAGAAAATAAATAAAATTATTTTCATTAAATATATATATATATATATATATAATTATTATCAAAATACTTATTTTAAATATATATAATATTCCATGCTTCCAAAACTCAAGAAAAGAAGTCAAATATCACATGAAACTACCATGAAAATTCAAAACAATATCCATATTACAAATAAATACAATATAGTATGAAATTAGGTTTTATTCACTAGAAATGTCACATATATAAAATATACATCTATAAAAACTCTAAATATGATAATTTAATGCTTGAGGTTATTTTAAAAATTATACAAAATTATTTTTACATAAAACCCCCTCAAGTTATACTAAATTATAATAAGGACCCTAGTAAACATAGCTTTAAGCGGGACCAGTCTCTTGAGCCTCAGGGAGCCGGAGATATTGGTGCTTGCCTATTTAAGGTAGACAACTTAATAAACGGTGTTATCAACACAGTAATTGTTTTGAAAAAAGACACAAATCCTGCCGTCCATGTGCAGCAGTTACCGATAACACCAAAACAATCAGGATTTCAAGTTCTTTTAAAAGTGTCTGACTCAGACTGAATCTCAATCTAATCAATCTGACTTGAATGTGATTTAAGTACAAACTACAATACAACATGATTCAATATGAATCCAGCTATTCAATCTATATCAATCTATATTGACCGAACCGAACCATGGATATATTCCATCTACATGTTCATCCATTATATTCGTTCCATTACTGATATCATGGTTTCGGCAATTCATCCATCTATACAATTTACAATACAATACAATACAATACAATCAATACAAATCAATACATCGCGGGGTTTTATAAGGGGTAGATTGGTACGGAAGGTGTTAGAAATGGCACGAGACTGCAACCATAAGACACCTAACCTGAATCTCCATTGCCGTTGTACCGTGGCTGAACGGTTCCTTGTACTCCGTATACCGTAGTCTTTGGTATATTGAGACTCCTCTCGTATACACCGGCCTCTTCTGTACCAAGCTACAAACAACAGCGTTAACACTGAATAACAACAATAAACAACTATACCCTATTCTATTTATTCTATTCTTATCTATCTACGGGACTTACCGAGCGATTTGTTTGCTGACGACATTTTCTTTCTTCTTCTTTAAAATGTCGTCAGGTGATTCGGACTCACTGGAGATCGAGCCGAGCAGCGAAGACTTGGATCAGTTTACTGAAGACCCAGAGTTTTAGATTCACTTGTACATTACATTTCATTTTCATTTCTGTTATGCCATTGTTTAGGCATTGCTTTCATTCCATGTATTTTTCATTTCAATTGTATTGTAAAAAGAATGTTGAATAAATAAAGTTGTTGTTTATTTACATCTTGTCTCTTGTGTACATTTTATTTTATATTGCTTAGATATACTTAGCGTGTTTACTTCTGAGTAAATACGTCGCGTGACCCATCGCGTCCTCTGCCCGTACATTGGAAGCGGGGCGTGACACTTGGCAATTATGCCCCTACAACTCTCGTTCGGGGACCCGTTAATGAATGGTGCGGATTATCGCACATCCTTAGGATAATAGAGAAAGATGCAGAACTCCTCACGGAGTATTCGGTCTCGAAAGGAAATAAAAATACGGTTTTTAAAAAATACGATTTTTCTAAATAAATATTAAATTTTGGAAAATTATATAAAACTATGAATTCGTATTTTCAATAAAAACATATTATGAAACTATTTTCTTTTAAAATGAAAGATTAAAATTTTAATAAAATACCATCAAATTTCCAAAAGAGCTAGTTTGCATAAAAATACCATGAACTTTTAAAAGCTAGGTTTTTTCACCAAAATACCACAAAAATTAAAATACATGTTCATAAAAACCCTAAATATTATAAATCACCCTCGAGATTATTTTTAAACAATATTAATAAATATTTTTCATGAAACCCCCTCGGGAAATAAAACAATGAAAACAAACAATATTAAGGACTCTGGAATAATATAGGCTTAAGCGGTATCATTTCTCTTGAGTCTCGGAGAGCCAGAGAAAGTGAGTGGCTGCCTATTCAGGTTAGACAATTTAACGGAGTTATCAATGACAATTGTCTTGGAAAAAGACACAAATCCTGTCGTCCATGTGCAGCAGTTACCGATTTCTCCCGAACATAAGATTTTTAACAGTTTAAATTAATTCCTATGAAAAAGACATGAACTCGAATCTAAACTTGAACCCGAACTCGAACACAAACTCGAACTCTAACCTAACTCGAATCTAAACTCGAATATGAACTCGAACCCAAACTATTCGAACCAACTTGACTCGAACCAAGATTGCAATTGTCATGACCCGTATATTACTCGATTCACTCGACTACATTCTACACCTTTTGCAATCTATAATTTCGATGAAGATATGTTAATCAATCAATCAAATCAATTAAGTGTATTAACCAGTTATAATATATTTTATATTCGGGGTGTTTGGGATAGTTTCTTGTGTGAATCCAATGGAGTTTCAGGAGTCCCGTATTAATCTTTTTTTTATTTTACTCGAATATCAGTCGGGTTGACTCATCCACAGTGTAGAGCCCCGATGCTAACACATGAAATGGGCCCATATTTCCTTACTCCTGGGGCCCCACTCTTGAGATTGTGAATACTTCTACAGCTGCATTGACATTCACACTTGGAACTTAACGTTAACATAGTGATTATATAGAGACCTATAGAATATATTTACCCATGATCATATACTCCTACTCGTCATATAAATATTCTATAATTATCACTTTCTTTACTTTAACTTATCTTTGGGACTTACCGAACGCTCGTTCTCTGACGGGCTGTCACACCCCACTTCCCAGAGTGCGCTAAGATAGGCACGTGACAGAGCCAACCATGCTACCTGTGGACAGGAAACATCCATCCACAGTCATATTACGGCTGTCTAGAAATATCAAGAACAGTAGAAATAAAATAAACTATCTAGTACATGTCCATAAGCCAGAATAAACGAGTCATGAAATAAAACGCGGAAGCAATATGTTCAATAAACAATAATAATCTGGAATGTACGTCCCAAATACGGGCTCACATCAGGAAATAAAAAGTGCTGAAAGGAAACTAAACTAGAACACTAACAAGTCCTCACTGCTCGACCTGTTGACTGAAATACTCCTGATCGGCATGCAGCGAAGGTAGAGGATCTGGGCCATGCAAAACCCAGACGTCAGTGCGTCATAATATCAATAATACTAAGCAAGCAGGATGTAATGAGATATGCAGGCATGAAGTATAAACAGTAACAAGAGTATAGCAGTATCATGAATAAGGAACAATGAAGGGTATAAGCACATGTGATGTACAGTAAGTAATCTGAACTAAGCTACTGGGTTAATTACTCTCAAGTCTTTGAAATCAATTTGATGAATCATCGATATAACTCAATAGTATCCCGTACATGCCCGGGACCACGGTCCAGATTCTCGGGCTGAAACCGAGACATGCCGCTAGGCACTAAAACAGGAAATATGTACAGATGAATGATGTCAGCAGCATCATCCCAAGGCTGGCCTAGCCCCTAAAACTGATCAGTATAAGTATCGAACTGTCGAGTTACAAGTCAGATTTCATCATTGATTTTCCCATACCCCCAAGTTATGTGTTCAAGTTAGGTATTGATAAATCTGAAGCTAATGCCAACACAGGATCAAGCAGGAACATGTTTGTCTATACAGACAACAGGATATGTCCATCGGGACAACATATAAGGATTGTCGGCATTAGAAACATGATCAGGTAACATGTCAAGTAGTGATATATCAGGTCATGTCAGGTAGTATACAAGTATCAAGTCATGTCAAGTAATGCACATGTATCAAGTCATGTCAAGTAATGCACAGGTATCAAGTCATGTCAAGTAATGCACAAGTATCAAGTTATGTCAAGTAATGCACAATAAAAGTATGGATGTACAAATATTTATCAGGGGTTACCACATTACTATGTAGTGTGCACAATATCAAGTATGGAGTACTAATATAACAATAAAATGAATTAATGTGACAAGGTACGTGAATAGGTATAAAATCAATGGATGCACAGTTATCGATTAGGATTACATTTATAGTTCCAATATATTAATGATGCACTTTATTAAACATGGGGTGTTAATATAACAATATTATATATTAATGTGATCTGCAGATGCAGCTATATGTATGTTATATGATATGGATGCAAATGGGTATCCGAAAACTGTAAAACTTTAACATGGATGTATAATGTGATAAATGGTACCATTTAATTCATATGGATGCATAATACTCTACCTAGCATGTAGCAAGATGATTTAGCATGCGACTAGATATGTAAATAATGATATTGATGTGTATGGGCGTCGTATAACAATAAAATGATAAACTGGTAAATGCGAGAAGTACAACTAAACAATATGAGATGTTATATTCAATTGGATGCAGTATATTATAGCATAATGTGTAACAAGATATGTTTGCATGCATTAGATGTGAAATAACATGTACAAACGCATACGGATGTCCGAAAACAGCGAAACATGAAAAATGATAATGTGGATTGCAAAACTAATCATTATGAAGTGTTATAATTCAATTAGATATAGAATATAGTAGTATAGCATGTAGAAAGATTAACTTGCCTCAATGGATCACGAAACGGATATGTACGGCACGTCCGACGTCGGCAAAACGTCGCAATGCACGCACGACACACGGGACGGGTCCAAGCAACGCAAGATGGTGATCACGCAGGTAAGGTACGTCCTCTGGGTCGTCTGCATCGTCGGCGTCAAGCCCGGCTCCGGCGAACTATGAAAATGTAAGATTCAAGAATTAAAGAAAAGAAAAGAAAAGAAAGAAACAAAGAAAAGGAAGAAGAAGAAGAGAAAGGCTTATTGTGGTTGGTGCTCTGTGGTTTTCTCGGGTCAGAGGAGGTGGTGAGGGAGCAACGACGGTGATAGGTGGTCGGAATTCCGATGAGGTGCATATGACAATGGCAGTTTGTTTATGGGTTCTTGATGTAGTTTGAGAGTGTAGTAGAGAAGGAGGAGGAAGGTGTCCACGAAGGAGAGGAATGGTCGACGAGGAGATTGGTGAGACGGCGAGGGGTCTCCGGTGATGGGAGGTGATGGTGTGCAGGGTCGGTTCTAGGTTTTGCAGCGGGGTTTGCACGGGGGTGTGCAGGGTTAGTAGGGTGAGGGTGTTTGTGCAGGGAAGATAGCTCGGAAAAGGAGAAGAGGAGGTGGAGGTCAGAGGTGACGACGAGGTGGGATCGTCGGCGGTGGAGGGTGCAGGTGAAGGAGGAGATAGGTTCTTGGTTAAACGTCGGGGTGAGGACGAGGAGGAGAGGAGAAAGGAAGGAGATGAGAGAGGAGAAGGAGCGAGGGTGCCAGTGAGGCTGGCGACGGCGACGAGTTCCGGCGAGGGCGAGGTGATGGGTTGATGGGTTTGGAGAAGGTGGGTCGTCAGGGAAGGAAGATGAGGTCAGGAGATGAGGAGGAGGAGGAGGTCGAGGGCAACGAGGGGGTTGAGGCGAGGCTGGAAGGCTGAAGTGGCGACGATGAGGTGCGGCGAGCGCAGGGGTGTGGGTTCGAATGAGCTCGGAGGCGGGAGAAATATGAAAAGAAGAAGGAGAGTTAGGAGAGAGAGAGAGGCAAAGCAGTGAATTAATATATATAGAAAGAAGAGAGAGAGAGATAAGCAGAGAAGAGAGAGAAAGAAATATGCGAAAGGAGAAAGAGAGAGTGAGAGGAGAGATAAATTTGTTTTTAGTGGTTAAGATATAAATTTTAAAAAATATATTTTATCGTTATAAAATTTTAAACAGTTAGATTATTTTAAATATAATATTAATAAAATTAGAAATTTTGGCAAATACAAACTTACTCCAAAATGCGCTCAGGTCAGGTCTAAAATTCAGTTTTAAAATACGAAAAATATATGCGACGACCAAAATTAAAAATGAATACTCGGGTAACGCAAATGCATACCCCTAAGAACGGATGCACGTACGTGCGCGTAGCCATCCAAACAAGTCTGTTTCACTGAACGGGATAAGAACAAGATGCGCGGATGCTGCCACGGGGTTAGGGGTACCATGCAGGCCATGCAATGTATTTTTAAAATATTTTACGGGACCTAAATTGTTATATGGTAAAAGATGCAATGCCAGATAAAATGCCACTATGCAGTATACATGAATGTGCACAAGTCTACGTAACAATCAGGATAACCCAATAAACATGAACCAGGACAGGTTCCAAGTAAGCGGGCCGGGTCGGATACTAATACAGATGTCAGATATACTATTTGTACCCAAAACACGGTAAATCAGGAAAATACCATAAAGAAAGAAATACGGAAACTGGAATTGGTATAAATGAACTAAGGTGTTACACGGGCATTCCACCCACTTTTTTCTCTTGGAATGTTCGTCAGATACGGTCGAGATGGAGGAAGTGGAAGCCACAGAGGAGAACTACAACCAGATCACTACTCAGGGCTTGTTCGGCTTCACTTTTCTTCAGTTTATATATGCCACTTGTTTAGGTATTTTTCTTTTTGTATTTAAGCATTAACTCATGTATTTGTAAATATTGGAAGTTGAATTTAAATAAAGATATTTGTTGAAAAATTTTATCTCCATTTATTCTTGCATTGTGTACTATTGTTTCAATACGCTTAGTATATTTATTTAGGGAATGACGTTCTCTGGATAAGTATGCCACGGGCTTGCCACGTCACCATTTCCGTCTACTGAGAAGCAGGGCGTGATAGGTTTTTGTTGGCGGCTCATGTAGGTCAGTTTTATATGAAGTCGTAAACAATATACCACAAGAATTAATGAATTCAACAAACATTTACATTCCTTACATTTCAAATTTCTTGAATCTATCATAACCTATCTTTTATATCAAGGTGATGGGCTCTCCGAACAATACCGGCACCAACGTCAATGGCAATACTCCACCACCTGCACCAACGTCAATGGCAATACTCCACCGCCTACACTAGCACCACCACCTACCGTTGCAACTCCTATCAATGAGCAAAATGTACTACTTGAGGCTATCAAGAGCCTATTGGAGGGTCAACAGCAGCAGACTGCTATCCTTATGCGCCGCCCTGAAGTCGAAGCACCCGGAATTAAGCAATTTCGAGCACTTCACCCAAAGAACTTCTCGGGTAAAGGAGTCTGTTTGAAGCAGAAGAATGGGCTCAAGCGATCGAGGTTAACCTCTGCACATATTCTTGTAATACCGGATCAATCTGGAGGATTTGATGTGCATTGTGATGCGTCCGGTAAAAGATTGGGATGCGTTCTACACCAGCATGGAAAAGTTGTGGTTTTTGTATCAAGGAAGTTAAAAGTTTATGAACGCAACTATCCATGTCACGCCCCGCTTCCCGGTATACGGCGAAGAGGACGGGACAGGTCCGCTACGTATTTACTGGGAAGTAAATACGCTAAGCGTATCTAAGCAATATAAAAGTAAGCACAAGAGACAAGAGATATAAACTGAACATCAACTTTATTTATTAACATTCTGTTGTACAATATATGAAAAGTAAATACAACTGAATAAAAAGAAATGCCTAAACAATGGCATAACAGAAATGAAAGTACTGAATGGAAAGTGTACAATGACTAGAGCTCGGGGTCTTCACTGAACTAGTCCAAGTCTTCAGCAGTAGGCTCGATCTTTGACGTGCCCAGATCACCTGACGACATTCAAAGAAGAAAGAAAGAGAATTTCGTCAGCGAACAGATCACTCTGTAAGTCCCAAAGATAAAGGAGAAGTAGAATAGACAGAATAAGAAGGTAGCTTTTAATGTTGTATTATATTGTTATAATATTGTGTTAACGCTGTTGTTTGTACCTTGGTACAGAAGATGCCAGTGTATACGAGAGGAGTCCCACTTACTCCGGGGACTTTGGTAACCCGTAGTACAAGGCTCCGTCGATAATACCACGGAACAACGGCATGGATGTAATTACGTCTTAAGTGACCACCTCGTGCCACCTTTAACATATTCCGTACCAGTCTACCCCTTAAACCCCGTAGTGTTATCTTGATTGTATTGTTATATTGTATTGTCTTGTATTGTAAACTGTATAGATTGTATAATTAGATGACTGACCGAAACTATGATATCAGTAAACGGATGTAACTGGAGAATCATGTAAATGGAATGTATATCCATAGTTTGGTTCAGTCAAGTTGATAGAATAATGGATTCATGGATTCAAGTTGAAATGTAATATTGTAAATTGTAAATTGTAGATTGTAAATTGTACTTGAATCATATTCAAGTCAGATTATAATGAGACTCAAACTGAGTCAGACAATTAGAAAAGTAAATTGAAGTCCTAATTATTTTGATGTTATCGGTAACCGCTGCAGATGAGCGGCAGGATTTGTGTCATTTTCAAAGACGATTATCTTATTGATAACACCGTTGTTAAGTTGTCTACCTTAGATATGCAAGCACCCACTTCTCCGGCTCCCTGGGGTTCAAGAGATTGGTCCCGCTTAAACCTATGTTTACTAGGGTCCTTAGGGAAATTTATAGAACTTGAGGGGGGTTTATGTAAAGATACTTTTATATACCTTTCAGAATACACCCCAAGTATTTATTATTCGTCTTCAGAGTTGTAATAAATGTAGATTTTATATTGTGATATTTCTAGTGGAAATATCCTAATTTCATAATAAAGGCATTTATTTGTAATATTGGTTTTGCATGGAATTCGTGGTATTTTAGTATAAAATTGATTCTTGTGATATTGTAGAAAAGGTGGAATATTTATAATACTTCAAAAATAGATATGTTTATGTTACATATACATATATTTATATGAAAATAATTTTTGTATATATCTATAATATTCTAGAAATCTCGTTTTCTTAAGATGTCGTATTTTAAATCTTTCGAGACCGAATGCTCCTTAGGTCTGAATCTCGCACTACTAAGCCCAAGGATGTGCGATAATCCGCACCATCCCGAACGGGTTCCCCAATTAGGTTGTAGCGGCACTTTGCAAAGATTTGTATAAATACTAATCATTAAGGAAAACGGTTTTATTAATTATGGTATTTATTTGTAAAGATATCGATTTCCCGTATTCTATGTTCTAAGGTCTCCTAAGTCAACTAGACTGCTCCTAACTGGTTCAAAGCGATGTGAGATACCTAAAATCGCCTCTTCACTGCCAATTGTGGCCAGGTAAGTACAAGTGAAGAAATGAGGGATCCGCTCACGAATCACCGTGAGACGGGCATTTTAAAGTTACCTTTCTCACTTGTCTAGCCTAGGCACCACAAAGTCAGATTTAGATAAACGACTGAATGCCCACAAGCTTCCTCTGTCCTAATGAGCGCGACAGTCCTTAATTGACCGAGTCTAGATATTTTTATTATTAGCTCAAAGGTTATTTATTTGTAAGATATATCAATACTAAATCTTTTAGAAATGGTTTTATTAAGTAAAGGGTATTTAAATGAAAATGTTTGTTTTCTCGTATTCTAAGTTCTCGAGGGTATCGTGTTATGTTGCATATGAGTGTGTGAGGAGGTAGGTCGTTACCTAGTGATCTACTTAAAGTTATAGCAAGTTTAATGGAGTTAAATGTAGAATCGAAACAATGCGGTATTTAAGTGAAAAATACTATAAATTGAAATAGCCATCATTTTATGAAATGAAACTTGATCAATTTGGTTGATTAGTGTTTAATAGTCAACATGAGAGAGTTTAAGCATAATTGTATTAAC
Organism: Agapanthus africanus; assembly: GCA_030015575.1. NCBI lineage: Eukaryota > Viridiplantae > Streptophyta > Magnoliopsida > Asparagales > Amaryllidaceae > Agapanthus > Agapanthus africanus. The sequence continues at coordinate 613,350,692 of JASDDO010000022.1, forward strand.
GAGAAGTGAAGTTTTATAAGAAACCGAATCGGAAATCGGATTTGTTCCGATTCCGTCGGGTTTTGTAAATCCGTATTTTTGGAATAGAAAAGAGAGATAGAAAATGAGACTTACGGGTTTTGGACAATAACGAGAGTGAGATAGAAGGAGAGGAATCGCCGGTGCGTCGCTTCGTCGTCGAGAGCTCCTAGAACGATCGCCGGAATTTCGCCGTAGTTTCGTTTCGTGCTCGTTTTCAAAGTACACAAGTTTCTTGGAAATTTTTGAGAGTTGGCTCAGAGTTTTGGGGTGAGAGGGTAGAGGGTAGGGATGTATTTATAGGGTTAGGCTAGGGTTAGGGTAGATGTATGGTTTTAAATTAAAAAATATAAAAAATATATTAAAATTCACTAAAATATGGAGTAAATGGGGATTTCAAAGGTCTCTGGAACCGATCTGGCAAAATAAAGTATGCATGGGGTAGGGGAGAGGAAGAGCCCCAACTTTCCAGTTGGGGACTCGGCCGTCCGGCCGAGTCCGGCCGGCTGCACCGGCCCGAGTCATGGCATGGGGAGGTGGGGGTCATCAGGTGTAGGCTCTAGTATATTTAGTTTTTTATGAGTAGTGGAACTTTTGGAATTTGTCACGTGTTGTCTGTTGGACTTCTAAAAATTTTAAAACAAAATAATATTAAAAATAATGTGGAGCATGGGATTTGAACTCTGGTGGCTTGGTTCAGCAATGCAAGGTATTACCAATGAGCTACAAGCTCCTTCTTGTAATTAAATTGCTAATTAATTACTTAAGTCTTGTGCTCAGGCAATAAATACCCCTTTAAGGATTTTGAAAAAAACAATTTAAAAATTTGTATGGAAAAAGTGTATAAGAAAATTAGGGTTGTTACAATCCAACACATGATCTGGAACTGGTAGCAATAGTTTTCGCACTCAAGATTTGGCGCCACTACCTTTTGGAAGAACGAGCGGATATATACATTGACCACAAAAGTTTTAAGTATATATTTACTCAGAAGGAACTCAACATGCGGTAGAGAAGATGACTAGAACTAATGGCGGACTTCGATATCAACCTACAGTATCATCCTGGGAAGGTGAACGTAGTTCCTGACGCACTTAGTCGCTAGCTATTAGCAATGAACCTCACCGCTCAATGGACGCTACATCAAGAATTGCACGGATTGCAGATCGAAGTAGTTATGCCAGGTAACGTTTCATATTTGATGAACTTACAAGTCCAGTCCACTCTTGTAAATCAGATCAAGACAGCTCAAGAAAATGATGCCAAGCTATAAAAGATCCGAGAACAAGTAGAAAGTGGACTTCGAATTGACTTCATCATCCAAGAAGATGGATGCTTGCAAAATGGAAGACATTTATGCATGCCAGTCAGACCTGTTTGAGAAGAGTTGATGAAAGAAGCTCACAGCTCTCCGTACTCAGTACACCCCGGCTGTACAAAGATGTATAAGGATCTACGACAACATTACTGGTGGCATGGAATGAAGCGAGAAGTAGTAAGGAGTGTAGCAAAGTGTCTGGTATGTCAGCAAGTGAAGGCTGAATATCACAGAACCGCTGGTCTACTTCAGCCGTTACCAATCCCAGAATGGAAATGGCAGCACATCACCATGGACTTCATGACTACTCTCCCTCATAGCATGAAGGGTAACGACGCAATTTGGGTTATTGTGGATCGACTCACCAAGTCGGCTCACGTTATTTCATTCAGAGTTGGCCAGTCAACTGAGACGTTGGTATGGAAGTACATGGAGATGAGTAAAAATCTAAAGTAATATTTATACCTTCAAGATGTACCATACTTGATACCCATAGACTCATGCAGGATATCGTGAGATTACATGGGGTACCTGTCTGCATCGTCTCCGATCGTGATACAAGATTCCGATCACAGTTTTGGCAGAGTCTGCAAGCTAGCCTGGGGACGAGTCTGAATTTCAGTACGGTGTATCATCCACAAAATGATGGACAGTCCAAGCGAACAATTCAGATTCTGGAAGACATGCTGAGAGCCTGTATGTTAGATTTCGGAGGTTCGTGGGAAGATCACTTACACCTTGTAGAGTTTTCATACAACAACAGCTATCAGGCAAGCATTGGGATGACACCTTTCGCAGCACTCTACGGACAGAAGTATCGTTTTCCGCTGAGTTGGGACGGCGTTGGAGATCATGAACTTCTTGGACCAGAGATAATCGTGGCAACGGTAGATGTAGTTCGCACGATCAGGGAAAGGATGCGCATAGCCCAAGACCGACAGAAGCATTGGGCAGATACAAAGCATTGACATCTGGAATTCCAATCCGGAGACCATGTGTTCCTGAAGATCTCTCCAAACAGAGGAGTGATACGTTTTGGCAAAAGGGGTAAATTAAGTCCGAGATATATAGGACCGTTCGACATACTTAAACGAGTTGAAGAAGTGACATACTGTTTAGCACTACCACCCTCGTTGGAAGAAGTGCACAACGTGTTCCACATATCCCAACTACGACGATATGTGAGTGACCCCAGCCATATACTTGATCACTCAGAGCTCACGATACAGACTGACCTAACCTACGAGAAACAACCAGTTGAGATCCTGAACCGAAAGGTGAAGACTGTTTCCCTCCGAACGGCGGCCAAGACATGGATGTCTTGCCTGTGATTCGGGGCAGATGTTATTTGGTTTTATCCGTCCACCTCTCCGAAGATGCCAAGTTGATTTATGGCACCGTGTATCGGAGGTTTAGACGGATGCGGCCGATGTAGCAGACTTCGTCAGATTCCCCCTCGCTTGAGGGGTTTTTGATTATGGGGACGCTCTTCCCTGCAGGCGCAAGCCCCTGCAGTTAATTACACTACCGCATCGCGGTAGCCACTTTCTCCTGCTCCAGAAGTTCACTTCGTGTCGTGTGTGTTTGTTTTGTTGATGGTTGCCCGTGGATTGTATACGGAGACTAATTTATGTCGTCGCCCGTAGGACGTGGATTAGTCCAAATCCGTATTTTCTTAGATTTGGATTTGGGGTTTTGGTTTAAGGATATGTTAGCCGTATTTGAGGCTAAGATCAACTTAAACGTTTGTTAAGGATACGTTAGTCCAGTTTGAGACTAAGATCAACTTAACGGGATCGTTTAGATCCGACAAAAGAGCGTTTGGACTCTATTGTTCCAGTTTAGGGACATAGTGGTCCATTGAATGTATGGCTGTCGGAACCCGTCACCTCTTTGACGACGTTAAAGGATTACAACGATAGATATCAAAGGAGTTCTGAGATGTACCCTTGAACCAAAGTTGGTTGGGAGACCTGTAGTCCAATTTGGGACTAAAGTCTGTTTGAATGTTTAAGGATACGTTAGCCATATTTGAGACTAAGATCAACTTAAACGGGATCATTTAGATCCGACAAAAGAGCATTTGGGAGCTCTATTGTTCCAGTTTAGGGACGTAGTGGTCCATTGGTAGTTTAAGGACATTGCGGTCCATAGCATGTATGGCCGTCGGGACCCGTCACCTCTCTGACGTCGTTAAAGGATTACAACGATAGGTGTCAGAGGAGTTCAGAGATGTACCCTTGGACCAAGTGTAAATTGATTTAGGAGAGCAGACGTGCTCAGTCAATTTAATTTGAGGACTTACGGCCATGATTGGTGTAATACCCAGCTCCTTATTATACCAATACTCGTATTTTGTTCCCCTCAAAAGTTATTTATTTTATTATTATTATTTTTAGAATTCTAAAACCCTTTTCATTTTCTACCTGGCAGTTTTCGAAAGAAAAATAAAACCTAATCACACTTCCATTTTTCCTTTCACTACTTTTCCCTAAACTAGACCAGAACCCGATTACCTATTTCTTTTATAGTTTCCTTTTCCTCAAACCCAACACAAAATTTATTTAGATTTAGCAAATAATTTTTCCCCAGCCCAAACCAACCCTAGCCCCATTTATTTTCTACTTTTCCTATTTTTCTCTAAACCAGGCCCACTACTTTTCCCTCCTTCTTCACAATCATTTTCTTTTTCCTATTTTCCTTTCCCGGCCCACTCTTTTTCCCCATCAAATTTTTCCTTATTTTCTTTCCTGCCCACACTCCATTCCCTTTTATTAATTTCCTGCGGCCCAGCTCCTCAGCCCATCTTCTTTTTATAAACTTAAACCCCATTTTTTTAAAATCCCCAGCCCAGCCCCGGCCCATTCCCTCTTTTATCCTCAATTTTCTTATTTTTCCCTTCTCCAAGCCCAACGGCTTGCGCCCGCTTCACCAACCCGACCCGCCTTCTACACCCCCATCTTCCCAACAGCTAGTTCTTCCTCCCGCTCATTCCGCCGCTTCCGTCGCCAACACTCACGCCCACGTCGCAGCGCCCATGCCCACGCCTTGTCGTTACCCCTCGCGATCCCCCAATCTCCTCCCCTACCTCCCTCACTCCTCTCTTACTCACAAAACTCTTCTCCCTCTCAAAAATTTCCCTCGAACCCACTGCGCACCCTTCACCCGCTCTCCCCGACGACGACGACCACAACCCCTCACCCTCCTCACCGTCGCTCGCCTCCTCCTCACCTTCATTCTCTCTACTTTCTCTCTCCCTCCACCTACCTTCCCTGACTCACTCTCCTGCACCTACTCGGGTCCCTACACACTCGCCGTCCCCTCACCGCCGGCTCTCCTCCACCCTCGTCCTCATTCCTCCCCTCCTCGACAATCCTACCTTCTATCACCAACGCCCTCGTCTCCATCTCAAACCCCCACTTATCCACTACCCGCACCCGAGCTCCACCCCTGCGCCCTCTCGCCGGCGAGCCCCACTGCATCTCGTCGACACCCCCGCACCATCGCCGACCGCATCATCATCATCATCATCATCGTCGTCGTCGTCGTCGTCGCCATCATCCCCTCTCTTTCTCTCTCTCTGGCTCTCTCTTTCTCTCCCTCTCCAGTTCTCTCTCACTCTCTTTCTGCCCTCTCTCAATCTCTCTACTCTCTCTCTCTTTCCCTGTTCTCTCTCACTCTCTCTGCAATCTCTCTCTCTCTCTCTCTTTCTCTCTCTGCATCTCTCCCTCTCTCGTTTTCTCCCAAGCCTCAACCGACCTCTCTTCCGTCGAGCATCCACGCATCAACAGCAAAGCTGCGACGCAAGCCCAAGCCTAGTCGAGCCCCGGCATTTTGTCGAACACCTACAGAGATCGCCGTTGCCGTTGCCGTGCATCACCAGAACGTCTCCAGGCAAGTTCCCTACTTGCTACATGCTACTTTATGTTAATTACAAATTACAATCGTATAGATTCCATATTTTACTTTTCCGTTAAACTATACGGCGTAACTGTTCGATGCATGATCCCTATGGAAATCCTCATCTGATTTGACGAAACTCAATTGCATGGTCTGGCCCGTAGGGTAGTGAACCCAGTGTGTAAATCTCATTGGAAAATATGACTGTTAACGACTAAAATGTATACCCCAAGTATACCTGTAAAACTGGAAATTTCTTGTACCTAAAAACCGTTAAAATCACCATAAATTATATACATACTGGAATGATGCGTTCAAGGGATTAAATCGAAGCCGACTCGACGAACTATAACCCTATGCAATTTTCTAATGATTTCTGTACTTAAATTATGACAATATTTGGTTCGGAGTGCGACTCTGGACTGCAGTCCAGAGCGACTCTAGTTGTTGTTCACTATCCCGTAATGGGTACCACTCTGTTTCCTTAACTCGTAGGTTGCGGAACTCTACTGTTTATTAAAGGTGAATCTGTTATCTAGATAACACAAGTGGTTTCATTCTGTTTCGTCATCGGTTGCTATTTAATCTGTAATTTAAAAGATGGGGACGTATAACAGTCCCAACAGAATCAGAATTGACATACTAGTATTGAACAGTGTATATATCCTGACGTACAGATGCGATTGAGAATCCGTCTATTGCGTTAAAAACCTTACTGAAAACCCTAGATTTCATTCAACTGTAGCATCGCTAAATTCTGATCTCAACTGGGATTTAAATGCGTTGCGAAACGGACTTCCGATTCTGATACCGGATTTTCAGCCGTGAACGCTTAAAATGAAATGGCCATAACTAGTGATCCTGAAACCCGATTGGCGTGAAACTAAATTCTCTGGATAGATAATTGAACATACTATTTATTCCCCATTCATCGTTTCGCTAAACTGTACACGTATGATTTAGGATAAATTGTGCAAGTGATAGAATACTGTTGTATGACATCTTAATTATGCTTTACATACTGTTTCCTCATCATATCATACATATGTCACTGCATTGATAACCTAGCGATCATGTGCATTACCCAGTGTTAGGTATTAGTGATGATTGTGGCAAGTACGTAGTGTTCGTACATGAGTGAATAAGTGGAAGTGACACGTACTTGTACATAATCAGTGAACCTTGTTATTCTATTGCATTGTCGACGTCTGTGGGACGCGTGTACGTGTGACTATAAGTGGTATGGGACACTTATGAAAGCTCTTGCATGGGTGTCACAGATAAGGCACCAGACACTGCCATTTAGCTTGGGTATTAGTCTGGACGTGCTTGATGGAGATCCTGTCTCCAGTTCTCGTGCAGACTTGTCACAGACCGACTGGTATTTGAGGTTATGGTTAGCGTTTGATGTATACCATGGGGTGTGGGGTAGTTTGAGTGTGAGTTCAACAGAATCTCAGGAGTCCCATGCCGGCTTATATATATGGAGATATATGGAGATTTACAGGGTACATGATTATTACCGTGAGTTACATGTTGGGCCCGTGGTCCCTTGTCCTTGGGTTCTACCCTTGGGTGGAGGACACTCGCGAGTGGTTGACTCTCACACTTGGACTAACGATAGGCTTAGTGACCTGTACAGTAAGACTTAAAGACTGATAGGGATAATGGCATTGATATACATTACTTACTGTGTTGACATACCTGGCATATTATTTTACTGCTTTACTGTTCACCTGCTCTATTAGACACTTCTTTGGTTACTGCATGTTCATACCTATACCGTCATTGATTTACTGTTATATATAATTATTATCACTATTAGAGTTGTCACTTGGATTTATATATTATATTGCAATTGTGTCGCTCTGACGACCTGAGTATGCATGCTCAGTGTGAGGAGCGGATTTAGCCGGGACCAGGACCAGACGCACATCACAGACATCTTGATTAGCTATCCATAGTTATACCCTTTTGTTTCCCATCAGGTCAGTTTTTTATATTGTTTTGTTTCAGTTACTGCATTTCTCATTGCCTGCGCATTATTTACTGATTACTGCGTAAAGCTAGAAGCCGAAGTGTGACTACGGAAGGATATTTTCTTGACCGTAGGAGCATGGCTGGCCTTGTCAACCCCTCGTATTCCGTATTTTGGGAAGCGGGGCGTGACATGGTTTAGTTGATATTAGTGCCAGGTTTTGCTTCGATTGGGATTGCAGTTTTCGTGTAGATCTTGACAATCTAAGACATCCCTCAGTCTAGATTGTAAACTTGATATCCTTGATCCATATTCACATTAGATGTTCTGCTATCCATTCGCTAGGGTTTCGGGTGACTTGACAAGGTTACGTGGTTGTAATTGCGAACTACATCATGGTTACACTACCGTACTCTGTTTAAGGGACTTAGAATCCTACAGTTGATTTCCACTTGTAATAAATTTCATCACATCCGATGTTCTTGATTCCTTGCCCAATCCATATTATATTTTGATTCTTATATCGTTCTCAAAATTATTGTTTCAGGATCATGTCGGCCAACGACTCTTCCTCTATCCCCACTCCCCAGAATCAGACCGTTGAGATCCTGAGTGTACTGCAAGGTCTGAAGGAAGCCCAGGAGCGAACAAACGACTTGTTAGCTGAAGGACTGAGAAGGCAGGTGAATCAGGCACCGGCGGGAGTTTCCAATCGTAAAGGGATCCTTGTTAGACGAGGAAAAGAGAATAAGATGAAGCGCCCATTTGTTTCCCCGATACAGAAGCAACAGAAGACCCAATGTTGTGGGTACTGTAAGAGGCCAGGACATCTTCAGAGGGATTGTCGCCGCGCCCAAGGGAAATGTCTGATTTGCTGATCCAGCGAACATCTTATCAACGGTTGCCCAAAAAGGAAAGAGCTACAAGGAGGAGACTCGTCCACACTCTCCACTTCTGCCAGATGATGATTGCGTAGTTCGAACCTCGAGGATAAGACGGACCCAGCCCAGGATACAACTCGCGTGACGAGAATGCAGCTGTTTAGTAGTCAAAGAAGAATTTTCATGTTTTCTACTTTCAGTAGTAATGTTGTCATCCTCTTATAAATATTTCTTTCCGTTTGAAATCTTGTATCCGTCGAACTTTTGTTGAATGCAATAAAACTTTGAATCGTAATGTATGTATCATTCCCTTGCTTTCCCCCTTATTTATACTATTCATTACCACAGCATTTTTATTGTGATTTTTGTTCCTGCCCACCGCATATTTTCCTATACTTCGTACCCTTAGCTATTTTCTTGATGTATTCCACTGTCTAATCATAACTCTTTCCTTTCAGGCCATGGCCCACCTTGGAGCAACGCCGCATTTGGATGAGGATGCACGGTCATGCGTTTCCTTAGACCGCACGCTGATGAGTTCTGACGATGAGATCAATGGTCCCCAGGTCTTCTTCGGAAACAACGATTCCGAGGACGAAGGAGCCGCCGCCCCAGAGGTCGACATGATAGACGATTCCGACGAAGAGGAAGGAGACCCTGAAGAGAACCCGATAGAGGAAGATCCCGATGAAGTCCCGATAGAAGAAAATCCAGTGGAGGAAAATCCCATGGAAGAGAATCCAGAAGAAGAGAACCACATGGAGGCAGACCTTGATGAAGAAGCTCCAGCCGAGGATGATGGACCAGAAGAACAAGACCCTGCGGTGGAAGAACTCCCGATGGCAGTCCCTGCGAGGCGCTATAGAAATGGACGCCCCTACCTGAGCGCGCGAGCCTACCGCAACCTGCTGAACCTCCACAACCGCGACTGACAGGATTTTTTTTTAGTTGTTGTCTTCTCTGGCCAAATAAATCTGTGTATAGTTTAGGGCCACCTTTCGTTTTTGTGAATGCTTTGTTTAGAATTTCCTAGAATGAAATAAAACTTTCTGAGTTCGCAAAATCTTTTGATTACTGTTTCACTCGATGCTTTGACTTTTCCCTTATACCGTTATTTCCTCCTGAGACCCGTGACTGTCTACCCCGTACCTTGTGCTGTTTCGACCCTCCCTTAGATTGACCAGTATCGCACCCTGATCTTTGGAATGGGCCACCCTTCATCTTTCGTCTGTGCTTCGTTTGAGATCCTTCTGAGAAGGGAAATTGAGAGTAAAATTTCCGAGATAACTGACTCTTCGGATTTTTGATTCACATGATGTACCGACCGTTGTCCTCCCCATACTTTTTCCCCTTGTAGTCCTTTGTTGCTCACCCTTACTTCCTGTGCTAACCCGATCCCAATCTCTGTGACCTTCAGTCTAAAGCGGACACACCCCGACCTTTTGTATGAGCCACACTTCCTGGTAATCCTTATCCTAGCTAGCCCTATACATTTTGTGCTTTTTCCTATTACCCTAAATATATTTAGGGACATTATTATTCGAAATTTGGTTTTCATTATTTTGTATTTATCGAAGAGTGCGTTTATTGACTATCCCCGTTTTACGCATTTCAAGTACTACACTACTAACTTTCCCATTATTTTCAGTAGCGCAACCTTACATCGCGCATATTTTCGTTCCATGCTTCTTATTCTCACTATGTGAGTTTTCTAAGTTATTTTAGAACTATTCGATCGATACATTATCCTGAAATGTTTTAACCTACCAACAAATCTTTCATTACTTTATTGCCGTTACTTTATTTCCGGGTATTGTGCCTATGGTTACTATTATAAGTGGTTGTGCTTTATACTTATTATTTCTGCTGTGCTACTTTTGATATACTTATATGTGTACATATTTGGGTTTCGATTTTATCGAACACGCCTTGATTATTATTGTTCGTTATTGTTAACTATATTCTCGTATACATGTAGTTGCCCCTATAGTTATTCCTGCCTTATACCTATTTAGACCTATCTTTTTGTATATTGTTCTTACATATATATACCTTCAAATTTCTCCATCCACGTATTTCTAGTAAATCTTTATGTGTTAGTTTGCAATATAATAGCTTTCGCTTATGTTTGTATAACTTATCGTTTATTTTAAATTTCGAGAACGAAATTTTTGTAAGGGTGGTATAATGTAATACCCAGCTCCTTATTATACCAATACTCGTATTTTGTTCCCCTCAAAAGTTATTTATTTTATTATTATTATTTTTAGAATTCTAAAACCCTTTTCATTTTCTACCTGGTAGTTTTCCAAAGAAAAATAAAACCTAATCACACTTCCATTTTTCCCTTCACTACTTTTCCCTAAACTAGACCAGAACCCGATTACCTATTTCTTTTATAGTTTCCTTTTCCTCAAACCCAACACAAAATTTATTTAGATTTAGCAAATAATTTTTCCCCAGCCCAAACCAACCCTAGCCCCATTTATTTTCTACTTTTCCTATTTTTCTCTAAACCAGGCCCACTACTTTTCCCTCCTTCTTCACAATCATTTTCTTTTTCCTATTTTCCTTTCCCGGCCCACTCTTTTTCCCCATCAAATTTTTCCTTATTTTCTTTCCAGCCCACACTCCATTCCCTTTTATTAATTTCCTGCGGCCTAGCTCCTCAGCCCATCTTCTTTTTATAAACTTAAACCCCATTTTTAAAAAAACCCCAGCCCAGCCCCGGCCCATTCCCTCTTTTATCCTCAATTTTCTTATTTTTCCCTTCTCCAAGCCCAACGGCTTGCGCCCGCTTCACCAACCCGACCCGCCTTCTACACCCCCATCTTCCCAACGGCTAGTTCTTCTTCCCGCTCACTCCGCCGCTTCCGTCGCCAACACTCACGCCCACGTCGCAGCGCCCACGCCTTGCCGTTACCCCTCGCGATCCCCCAATCTCCTCCCCTACCTCCCTCACTCCTCTTGTAACACCCGAGCCCAATGCTACTATTTTCAGTTACTGTTTGAGCATAATGTGGTACTCATTTTATTTAACTTGCTTGTTTGTTGCTTACTGTAAAATTTACCCGGCAAAGTCATTTCTACATATAATAAATTTTGGTATCTAAAATAAAATTAAAAATATTCATCTTGGCCTACTTGACACCCCTAGCCTCGTGGTAGCGTCCGTGCATTGTGTTCTCGTCCCGTTCAGTGAAACGGGCGAGTTTGGATGGCTACGTGCACGTACGTGTGTCCTTTTTGGGGGTATACTTTTTAATCATAAAACACTTAATTTTAAAATTTGGATCCCGCTTAAAATCCTATTATTTCAATTTCAAATTTTTGGACTCGACCCGGGCGCGATTTGGAAATGTTTTATTTGGCGCCAAAATCCCAAATTTTAATATTATTAAAACCATCGCATATATTTTTCTAACTAACCTAATATCTTACCGTTCATTACCTATGTTTTAAATCTTTAAGTTAACCATATAATATTTTTACAATCTTTTATATCCTTCTCAATTTATTCTCTCAGCCAATCGCAACCTCCCCTTTAACCCCGTGGGCCCCACTTTCTCTCTCTCCCTCTTCTCTCTCTCTCCACTTTTTTCTTTCTCTCTCCCTCATATATTCTCTCATACTTCTCTTTATCATTCTTTCTCTTCTTGCTTCATGTCTCGTTTCTCATTTTTTTAACTGTTCTTTTGTTGCCGGAATTCCGTCGTGCCGGTGACGCTTCTCGACGTTCCAGCGAGGTACCCTGACCCGTGTGGTTCCTTTGTTCGTCGTTTGGGTTCATTCCGTGAACCGTGCGTCCGTCGCGAGTTTTCCCCGCCGACGGTTAATGTTCCGTTTTCCCGATTCGCGACCCATCGAGGCAAGTTAATCTTGCTACATGCTATATAATTCATTTTATACCTATTTAAATAAATACCATACCTATAGTTTAAATCTAGTGCCCCATGTTTAATTTTATAACGCTTCGATGTTCCGTTTGCATCCGTTTATATCATATTAAATCTAGATCATGAAAACTTATCTTATGACATACTAGATTACATTATACTGCATCCATATCAATTAAAATATACATCGTCGTAATATTTATTATTATTATCTTTAACTAGTTTATAATCTTCATTTTATAATGTTATACATTTGAAAATCTTATAGTTTACATATGAAAAGTCGTTGAAAAATCGGATATGACAAATCTGAAATTTACTGTACACCTTACCTTATAAAATTCATTATAAATCATAGAAAAATCATTAGTATACGTTCTTTAGTTCGTTACGAAGCTAACTCAGAATACTATAACTCTATAAAATATTTACTTGCAAAATAAATTGTTTAAATAACGTAAAATGCAAATGAAAATGTCTCCAAACTGCTGTCCAGGGAAATTCCAGCAGCAAACTTTCAACTTCGAATGTTCATAACTTTTTGTAGGGACAACCTGAGATGCTTATACTTATAAAACTGAAAATCTTATTGAATTATCTTTGTTTTGGTATAAGACACGTCCCTTTTGGAGAACGTTTGTTATTTTTAAGCTATTTTACAAATTAGGGTGACGCTGAATTTCTGAACGGAACTTTCTTGTGCATGGTTAATCAATACCACTTTTATAGTTATTAATCGTTTTGAATATGCTATCCATATTAATATTATTATATCAATATTTATATCACATATTTCTTAGTTGTACATCCCACATTACCATTTTATAGTTTTATAACTTTTCGGATACCCGTTTGCATCTATCGCATTTAAAATACATATAATTGCATCCATAGATCACATTACTACATAATAATGTGATATTAACACTCCATATTTAATAAATTGCATCCTAATTAATATTGGAACTATAAATGTAACCCTAATCGATAACTGTGCATCCATATCCTTGAAATTATATCTATTTGCATATCATATTACATGTTCCAGTTTATTGTTCTGATAGTACTCATGCTTGTTTATTTTATACACATGCTTATGTTAGTTTGATTATGAGCACCCACATGACATATTGTGCTTCCTGACATGACCTGTTACACTTCCTACTTGACATGACATGGTACCGTACGCTCTTGACATGACATGACACCTTTATACATTACCTGGCTGGACCTGATGTACCATGGCTTTACCTGTTACCTGATCTTGTGTCTAATGCCAACAAACATAACATGTAGTCCTCATGGACCGTTCCTGTTGTCTATCCAGACAAACCTGCTTTTACCTGATCCTGTGTTGGCATTAGTTCTTGATTACTGAATACCTGACTCGACATACATAACTTGGGGGTATGGGGAAATCAAAGGTGAAACCGACTTGTAACTCAACAGTTCGATACCTGTTCTGATCAGTCTTACGGGCTAGGCCAGCCCCGGAGTGATGATGCTGACATCACTCGCCCATCCTGCTACCTGTTACTGCCTAGCGGCACGTCTCGGATTCAGCCCCGAGGATCTTGACCGTGGTCCCGGGCACGCACGGGATACTATTGAGTTACATCGACGATTCATCAATTGATTTCAAAGACTCTAGAATAGAAAACCTGATATAACAGTTTAGTTTACCCACTGCACACTACCCTGTACTGCTCTGATTTATATTATTGTTACCCTTGCTTTATTCATGTTTATATTCGCATTGCCTGTTTACTATGTTATTACTTGATGACTTGACGCGCTGACGTCTGGGTTTTGCATGGCCCAGATTCTTCTACCTTGCTGCAGACTGATTAGGAGTTTTGCCGCTGTTAGACGAGCGGTGAGGTTCCTGTCGGTACGTAGTTTCACTCCAGGTGTTTCATTTATTGTATCTTTTGGCTTCCGCATATTGTTATCTCTTGATTCTTTTACTCTGGCTTATGGACATGTACTAGGTAGTTAGTTTACTTTCCTGTTCTTGATATCTCCACAGCCGTAATGTGACTGTGGAAGGATTTTTCCAATCCATAGGTAGCATGGTTGGCTATGTCACGTGCCCACTTTAGCGTACATTGGGAAGCGGGGCGTGACACCTCTCTTACTCACAAAACTCTCCTCCCTTTCAAAAATTTCCCTCGAACCCACTGCGCACCCTTCACCCGCTCACCCCGACGGCGACGACCACAACCCCTCACCCTCCTCACCGTCGCTCGCCTCCTCCTCACCTTCATTCTCTCCACTTTCTCTCTCCCTCCACCTACCTTCCCTGACTCACTCCCCTGCACCCACTCGGGTCCCTACACACCCGCCGTCCCCTCACCGCCGGCTCTTCTCCACCCTCGTCCTCATTCCTCCCCTCCTCGACAATCCTACCTTCTATCACCAACGCCCTCGCCTCCATCTCAAACCCCTACTCATCCACTACCCGCACCCGAGCTCCACCCCTGCGCCCTCTCGCCGACGAGCCCCACTGCATCTCGTCGACACCCCCGCACCATCGCCGACCGCATTATCATCATCATCATCGTCGTCGTCGTCGTCGTCGCCATCATCCCCTCTCTTTCTCTCTCTCTGGCTCTCTCTTTCTCTCCCTCTCCAGTTCTCTCTCACTCTCTCTCTGCCCTCTCTCAATCTCTCTACTCTCTCTCTCTTTCCCTGTTCTCTCTCACTCTCTCTGTAATCTCTCTCTCTCTCTCTCTCTCTCTCGATCTCTCTTTCTCTCTCTGCATCTCTCCCTCTCTTGTTTTCTCCCAAGCCTCAACCGACCTCTCTTCCGTCGAGCATCCACGCATCAACAGCAAAGCTGCGACGCAAGCCCAAGCCTAGTCGAGCCCCGGCATTTCGTCGAACACCTACAGAGATCGCCGTTGCCGCTGCCCTGCATCACCAGAACGTCTCCAGGCAAGTTCCCTACTTGCTACATGCTAGTTTATGTTAATTACAAATTACAATCGTATAGATTCCATATTTTACTTTTCCGTTAAACTATACGGCGTAACTGTTCGATGCATGATCCCTATAGAAATACTCATATGATTTGACGAAACTCAATTGCATGGTCTGGCCCGTAGGGTAGTGAACCTAGTGTGTAAATCTCATTGGAAAATACGACTGTTAACGACTAAAATGTATACCCCAAGTATACCTGTAAAACTGGAAATTTCTTATACCTGAAAACCGTTAAAATCACCATAAATTATATACATGCTGGAATGATACGTTCGAGGGCTTAAATCGAAGCCGACTCGACGAACTATAACCTTATACAAGTTTCTAATGATTTCTGTACTTAAATTATGACAATATTTGGTTCGGAGTGCGACTCTGGACTGCAGTCCAGAGCGACTCTAGTTGTTGTTCACTGTCCCGTAATGGGTACCACCCTGTTTTATTAACTCGTAGGTTGCGGAACTCCGCTGTTTATTAAAGGTGAATCTGTTAGCTAGATAACACAAGTAGTTTCATTCTGTTTCGTCATCGGTTGCTATTTAATCTGTAATTTAAAAGATGGGGACGTATAACAGTCCCAACAGAATCAGAATTGACATACTAGTATTGAACAGTGTATATATCCTGACGTACATATGCGATTGAGAATCCGTCTGTTGTGTTGAAAACCTTACTGAAAACCCTAGATTTCATTCAACTGTAGCGTCGCTAAATTCTGATCCCAACTGGGATTTAAATGCGTTGCGAAACGGACTTCCGATTCTGAAACCGGATTTTCAGCCGTGAACGCTTAAAATGAAATGGCCATAACTAGTGATCCTGAAACCCGATTGGCGTGAAACTAAATTCGCTGGATAGATAATTGAACATACTATTTATTCTATGTTCATCGTTTTGCTAAACTGTATACGTATGATTTAGGATAAATTGTGCAAGTGGTAGAATACTGTTCTATGATATCTTAATTATGCTTTACATACTGTTTCCTCATCATATCATACATATGTCACTGCATTGATAACCTAGTGATCATGTGCATTACCCAGTGTTAGGTATTAGTGATGATTGTGGCAAGTACGTAGTGTTCGTACATGAGTGAATAAGTGGAAGTGACACGTACTTGTACACAATCAGTGAACCTTATTATTCTATTGCATTGTCGACGTCTGTGGGACGCGCGTACGTGTGACTATAAGTGGTATAGGACACTTATGGAAGCACTTGCATGGGTGTCACAGATAAGGCACCAGACACTGCCATTTAGCTTGGGTATTGGTCGGGACATGCTTGATGGAGATCCTGTCTCCAGTTCTCATGCAGACTTATCACAGACCGACTGGTATTTGAGGTTATGGTTAGCGTTTGATGTATACCACGGGGTGTGGGGTAGTTTGAGTGTGAGTTCAACAGAATCTCGGGAGTCCCATGCCGGCTTATATATATGGAGATATATGGAGATTTACAGGGTACATGATTATTACCGTGAGTTACATGTTGGGCCCGTGGTCCCTTGCCCTTGGGTTCTACCCTTGGGTGGAGGACACTCGCGAGTGGTTGACTCTCACACTTGGACTGACGATAGGCTTAGTGACCTATACAGTGAGACTTAGAGACTGATAGGGATAATGGCATTGATATACATTACTTACTGTGTTGATATACCTGGCATATTATTTTACTGCTTTACTGTTCACCTGCTCTATTAGACACTTCTTTGGTTACTGCATGTTCATACCTATACCGTCATTGATTTACTGTTATAAATAATTATTATCACCGTTAGAGTTGTCACTTGGATTTATATATTATATTGCTATTGTGTCGCTCTGACGACCTGAGTATGCATGCTCAGTGTGAGGAGGGGATTTAGCCAGGACCAGGACCAGACACACATCACAGACATCTTGATTAGCTATCCATAGTTATACCCTTTTGTTTCCCATCAGGTCAGTTCTTTATATTATTTTGTTTCAGTTACTGCATTTCTCATTGCCTGCGCATTATTTACTGATTACCGCGTAAAGCTAGAAGCCGAAGTGTGACTACGGCAGGATATTTTCTTTACCGTAGGAGCATGGCTGGCCTTGTCAACCCCTCGTATTCCGTATTTTGGGAAGCGAGGCGTGACAATTGGGCTAAGTCCAGTTCAAGAATGTTCAACGCTTTTATTTGTCTTTGGCCTATTAGGCCTGTGCTAGGGCTTTGCCCCTTTTTAAATAATGCACTGCATTTCTTATTTTATTTGGGCTCTGCCCTTTTATAAATGATGCAGAGCATCAATTTTGCTTGGGCTCTGCCCTTTTATTGCATTTTATTTTGTTTGGGCTCTGTCCCTTTTAAAAAAGAATGATGCATTGCATCTGATTTTATTTGGGCTCTGCCCTTTTTGAAAATAATGCATAGCATTTACTAGGCCTGCTGGGCCTTTTTAATTGGGCTCAGCCCTTCTTTTTAATGATGCAGTGCATCAATTATCTGACAGTGGCCATGTGTCCTGTCGGGCGCTTTGCGCCAATAAATGAGCGCAAGCGCTTGTGATGATGACACGTGTCACGCAAGCGCAGTGCGCCACGCCAATGCGCTGCGCTTGCGCTGCTGACACGTGGCGCGCTCTGGTGAGTTGCGCCAACTTCAGAGAGCAAGGCTCTATCTTAAAAACGCATAGCGCAAGTGGTTCAGGTGTTGACACGTGGCGCTCTCTGGTGGCTTGTGCCAACCCAAGAGCGCAACAGTGCAAATTTTACAAGTGCAGGGCACTGTTTGATTTCTTGATCTAATTTAGATCAAAGAAAAACAAGTTTTTTCTTGTTTTTCTTGTTTTCAGAGAACCAGTGGTTCATAAAAAGTGCAAGGCACTGTTATTTATATTTTACTGAAGATCATTGATCTTGTTCTTAGATCAATGATCTATTAGAAGAAATTCTTCTATTTTAAAGGGTTTTTTTTAACCTTTTTCTTGAATTTCTCTTCAAGTTTCTCAGAGTTGAAGTTCTTGATGTTTCTTGATGTTGATGATCCTTTGAATTGGGGTCTAGGGGCCTTTATATAGTGCCCATAGGTTTGTTAAGTTTGTTAAAGAGATCATTCTCTGAGTGATTTGGGGAATTTTCCCCACCGTTGGATCTTTAATCCAAGGGCTCCTGTTTTACAGAAGACAATTTTCTTTTTTTAATAAGAACAGAAAGATCTTTTTAGAATTTAATTCTGTTTGGCACAAATGCACCAGCGCTTGACACGTGTCGCGCAGCGCGCAGCGCTGCGCAACTGCGCTGACACGTGTCGCGCAGCGCTTGCGCCACTGCGCTGACACGTGTCGCGCAGCGCAGCGCTTGCGCAACTGAATCGTTGCTTCCTTTAATTTTTGTTTTAAATAGAGCCTTGCTCTGATTGGGCGCGCTGCCTTGGGTGCTGCGCTGACGTATCAACTTCTGACACGTGGAGCGTTGCGCGGAGCGCACGGAATTTGAAGCCTTGCTTTAATTTTTGAATTTTTAAAATTCAAACAGAGCCTTGCTCTGATTAGGGGAAACAAATGCCCCCCCACCGTTGCGTTCACGTGGCGCACACGTGAGTGCAGCGGTGGCAAGATCCCAACGGTCGGATCAACTCAGGAGTTGAAGGGGCGCATGCGCCTATAAATAGGACCCTTGGTCCTCAGTAGATGATTACCATCTTCAAGATTTTACTTTCAGAGCCCTGCTCTTGCTTTTAACAACTTCAGAGCCTTGCTCTTGTTTTTCAAGAACTTCAGAGTTCAAACTCTAGAACATTTTTAGGTAAAATTTAACTTAAATAAATTAAATTAATTTTAATCTACAGAGCCTTGCTCTCATAGATCTTTGATATAAAGAAAACCCCTTTGGGGTTTCACCAACAGAGCCTTGCTCTCAAGAATCCATAGATCTGAAGAGATCTTGTTCATGGGTTTTAACCCATGAACAGAGCTTTGCTCATGGATCAAATGTAGATCTTTTTTTTTTGATCTGAAAAATGGAGAACTCCTAAAAGTTTTCATGGATCTTTAAGATCCCAAATTCTTAACCTTTAGGAGTTAAAGTTTTCTTTTTTCTTTTTGATGGATTCTTCCATCATTATTATAGAGCCAGGCTCTTTTTTTAAGAAATTTTTATTCCCTTGAGATCAGAGTTTGACAAATGTCACTCTGTGATAGAGCTTTGCTCTAAATGAGGAGATTTTCTCCTTGTCTATAGGGATTTCCCATCAATGAGGATATTCTCTTGGGGATCTTTTCATTAATTGACAGTCTCACCTAATGATGGGGCAGTCTTGTTAAATGATGCACTGTCATCCAAATTTTGTGGGTCCCCATTTGGTCCCCTACCCACTGCATTGCAGTGTGGTATAAAATTTTAAAATGTCGAGCGTTGGAATTACAACACTGACGGCTAATTAATTTTTTGTCCCTCCGCAGGAAACATGTCTGCTAATTTGTCCCTCCCGTTTATTCGCTCGGAGGGAGGGTTTCCTCAGGCACCGATGGATCGAGTGGTGCTCGCTCTCATAAAGGATCATGACCCCGAGCACAAGAGCCTTCACCTGTGGGGTAGGTGGTACAATGAGATCATCCAGGGTCGCCGAAGTTTCAGTTCCGCCACGCCGTCTGAGCCCATAACTTCGATCCCCTATGCGGATGAACCCCCGGTGAAGTATGCCGTGGAGGTCAAAAATTGGAATTCGGATGACCTCCTTCAACCTGCAATTGGTGCCATTCCCGTGCAGCCGCCGCCGGCGATAGACATTCTGGGAAGGCGAATCTGTCAGGGTGAAGCACGCCCTTGGGGACAGGCCTATAATATTGGATTGGTCCCGCGACCTCCCGCCGGATATTTGCAGTAGGCCCGGTACATCTTATCGGCGAAAAGGACTCATATAACGAAAATTGGTTTGTATTCGGCCATCTACGTCTCGCTCTTCGAGTATCCCTCTCCTCCAACGTGGTGGATCAAGGCCTTTATCGAACAATGGAATATCCCCACCCACACCTTCCTGATGACGGACAGGGAGGTCTCTATCTCCTTGGAGGAGTTTGCTGAAGTCTCGGGTCTGCCGATGAGGGGGGAGCATTACGAGGAGCTGCTTCCTCCTGATGAATACGTCTTCGCCACCAAGCCGCTGGTGTTTGATTTGACTCCGGAGAACGCTATTCAGCACCAATTCCCGGGCTTGGTGAAGGTGCTGGAGATTTATGAAGGGCTCTATCTGGAATTGGGTGTCCGGGGCGTCAGTTTTGTAGATTTTATTGCCCGCTTCATTCGACCGGAGTTCCTATCGGAGCGGAGCGAGAAGTTCGCCCAGCTCGATGATCCTTTTGGCTTCGGCTTGGACCGCCGACCCATAGCAGAGAATGATCAAAGGGACTTTTATCTCCCCGGCGCCGCCGTCGTTTCTTTCTCAGAAATCGCCGTCCCGGGCATGGATGAGGAAACCTTTTTTGTAGGGTTCCTGGGCTTGTGGCTGTGCAGCTTTACGCTCCCCATGCACCCGCGCCACATGCGGCCATCTGTTTTCTACCCAGCGCATCGGATGGTGGCTGGTTTGCAGTTGTCAGTAGGAATTGCCGGGCTGGCTTATCTTTATAATGGACTTAGCGTAGCGGCGGACGCTAGAGCCCGCTAACTTCCCGATGCACTACTTCACCTCCTGGATGGAAATGCACGTGCACGGGGTGTTCGGCGCCCATAAGATCCCTCCCTTTTTTGAGAAATGCAGACTCCCTAGAGTCATACGGTTGGTCGATACTTCAATCGTAGTTGCACCTCCGCGGGAGGCTAGGGGGCTACTCTTTTGTCCACACCTGGTCGGAGCGAAGGTTTCCTTCTTGGATAAGGTCATAACAATAGGCTCAGAGACCACTAAGTCGGTAGTGCCGCTGCGCGATGATTTTAAATACAGAGCTTCCATATTGAAGGCTTGGGAAATCCTCCATCTTTACTCCATTCGGCCGGGCTATTTGGTGTTTAGGCAGAATGAGACGGCGCTCCTCATGAGGTATAACCCTCACCGGTTTGCTCAGCAATCGAGCTATAACCAGGGGATCCCGATGGAAGCTTTCTTGGAAAGGCCCGTGGTTAGCCGAGAGGGGATAAGGGATGCAATGCACCATTTTATACGGCTTAACACGGATTCCTATTTCTTTATCAGCGAGCCGAGCTGCGCCCCCAAAGTCCTCAACACGTACGTGGCCTGGTACGCGCACGTAATGGGTCCAGTTATCCAAATGGAAAAACGTATGCTGGTTGACCGCAAGGTTGCGCCTCCCGGCGGCGATCGCAAGGCTCCCCTGAAGCCGAGGACCCCGGTCATTCCTACATTGAAAGGTGCTGGAGTTGGACCTCCGCGTGTGTTGAGCCCTCCGCGCGGATTGCCGCTCCGCGATACTGTGACTGTGCTACCAGCGCCCCGTGCTCCAGTGGAGGTGGTAAATATGGTATCGCCGGAGTTCGGCGCAGGCGGGGGTATCGGGACCTGCCGCTCCAAGGTTCCTGCCAAGCGCAAATCAATCCCGGGTGCATCCAGAGCTGGCGGGCAAAAGAAAAAGAAGTCGCTCCTCTCCCTCGACGCGATCCTCGGTTTAGAGCCTGAGGCCCTTCTTACCGAAGGAATAAGCGAGTATGGCAGCAATAAGGGCTTCTCGGTAGACCCCGCAGACACCGATTTGGCGGCCGCTATTGCAGCTTTTGAGCGATCAGCGAGGCTCGAAGCGATGTTGAATAAACTCGCTGAGTCAGGTAATCATTAGCTGCTTTCTTCGTCATTTTATCGCATTTTTTTAATCATTATTTTTGACTCTTACTTTCCCCCATTTTTCAACAGGTGTTAATACCGAAGAAGCCATTGCTGCCTCTTTAAAAACCTTCCAGGAGGAGGAGAAATAGCGCGCCTTAATGGGCGTTGGTACATCTCGGCTTATTGAGTTTTTTTTATCCTCTTTTCTGACGGCCAAACTAACCTTTTTTTCTTTGTTTCTTTACAGGGGCTGCGTCAGCTGATGCGGGGACTCTCCCCGGATCCTCTACTGAAGTCCCAGCTTCTTCGAGGCTGCCGCGAGAGCCTCAACTTGACAAATCGACGAGGGATGCCTTGAAGGATTTGGAGGCATCCCTGTTCATGGACGAAGACGTCTCGATGAGGGAAGCCTTGGAGAGCTCCGTCTTGACGGCACGGGAAGAGAGAAAGAGCTAAGGCGCGAGGAGAAGGCACGCAGGGCTGCTTTGGCTGTTGGAGCGGGCCCAAGCACCGTCCCTCGTGCTGATACTCCCTCGGAAGAGGCCCCCGTCGCCCTATCCACTGCTCGCAGACAGGTGGCGCGTGCAGTTCAGTGTGCTAACGATAAATCCACTTCAGGTAATGAATCTTTCGAGACTTGCTTGTAAAAATTGTAAACTCGTCGATTCTTATGTATTTTGCCCTGCAGGGCCAAGTCCAACCGAGGGGGAGGCGGAGACCGTCGAACCCAAGGAGACAGAGGAAGAGGCGCCGGCCGAACCCGAGCCGACGGTGGGCAACGTCGCCGGGGTCGCTGAGCCTGAGTTGGGGGCTGAGGGAGCCGCACACGAGAAGGTCGTTGATGCCGAGCCTGGGATGGCGGAAAATGAGACGACCGCTACAACTGAGCCTGAGGTAGCGGCGGACGAGGCGCTTGAAGCCAGTGACCCCCTGGTGATGGCGGATGAGACAATGGAGACCGCTGAGCCCGAAGAAGTAGCGGGTGAGATGGGCACGACTCTTGGGGAAGAGACAGCCGCCCCTTCTCAAGAGTCCGGCAATGTTCCGATTATCGCCCTCCCCGTCTACGGTCTTCCGCCGTCTCCCGGCCGCGCAAGCACGACGACAGCCCCCATTGAGTCGGGTGATGAGGCCATGGGCGGTGGCCTCATGTCGATGGAGGAGGGAGACGCCTCTGCTTCGGCCGGCGGCTCATCAGGTAAATCTCGAGTTATAGTCCCCCTTTTTTTTATCTTGCAACCGCTTCTGACAAGTTTATCCTTGTTTTTAACGCAGGTGCGGCTAGTGCCGATGCTCCATTGCTAAAGAGAGCGCCGTCAACTACTGCCTTGGCGGTGGTCACCTCTCAGCCCTCTCTTGTACCATCGAAGATGTTGGAAGGTATAGATTTGCAACCTATTAGTTTCGTCTTTTAGCCGCATAATTTATGTACTAAAGTCGTACTGTTGTGTCTTTTCAGGAGTGCTTTTTGATCATCTTTATCAAATGTTGCTCCCACACTTCTCCTTCCCATCTGAACTTGCTTCTTCCTCCAGTGGCGCTGGTGAGTATAGTTTCCAACTGATGTCTTTCTCTTTTTAGTAATGGTATTATTCCTAATTTTCCCTTGTCCTGATTGCAGTGCTACAAATCGAAGGAGGAGACGAAAGATCGGTCGCGCCACCGGCCCTTCCGGCCTTGCCACCTGCTGCAGCTGGTATAGTTGACTATCTCATTAATGACTTTTTCATATTTCTTAAACTGTTATCTGATCGTATCTTGTTTTTTCAGCTGTCGTTCCGGTCTCAGCGCCCTTCGAGCCTCGTGTTACAATGCCGACGGGCCCTTTCTTGAGGCGTCCATCCTCGAAAGGCGTCGCGAATAGTTTGCGCATGGTGAGCGACTATATCGAGGAACTCGACGTCGAGACTCCTACGTCTGCTGCAGATTTCGCTACGGCGGTTAACCCGATGCTGGTGATACTCGTAAATTTCCATGACGAGGGCATCATTGCGTCTTGGGTTAACCACTGTAGGGAGATCGAGGCTCGCCTGCATCAGCTGGAGTCGATGCGTCCTGCCCCTGAGACCTTAGCCGCAAGCAATCAGAGAGCAGCGTGGATTGAGCAAAGCGCTTCTTACATCCACCACTTGGAACAAGAAGCGGCTTTAAGGCTGAGGGAATACCAAGAGACCTCGAGCGAGACGGCTCGTCTGCGTGCCCAAGTGAAGGCGAATGCTGCCCAAGTGAAGGCTATCTTTGAGGGCCTCCTGGAACGCATCTCTCATGGGCTAAACTTGAAGCGAAAGCTTAATGTCGCTGAGCGTGACACCTCAGGCCGCGAAGCTGCTCATCAGGCTGTTGGGGAGCAGCTTGAATCTTTCTTGCAGCAGCGGGCTCAAGTGGAGACAGAACTGGCGGTGGTAGCCGATCAGGAGAAAGCGTGGAAGGAGGTGCGCGAACAATTGCTAGAGCTATGCAAGACGCTTCCTTCCCAGTAGTTCCCCTTGTATCCATATACTTGTAAAAAAAATTCTTTTTCGAATAAGATGTATCCATTCTTTATTCTTTTGTACGCTTCACCTTGTACTTGATTAAATTAATAAATAAAGATACACATTTTTCTTTGCAATGTCTTGTACTGTTTCTTTGCTTTCTCCCTTCTCTTATTATCAGCATGCTGTCTTGATAAACACAATTGACAGATAATAGAGTAAGCATCTAGATTTCTCCAAGAGATAGCGATGGCTTAGGCCGCATGTTCAGATCTGTTGCCTAAGACTTTTCAACTTTATGAGCCGTGAGGGTCTCATAGAAGCTTTTCTCCCTACGGATCGAGAGGATCTCGTAGGTGGATTTTCTCCTTAGGAATCGTAAGGATTCCTAAGTGTGTTTTCTCTTATAAGTCGTAAGGATCTCATAAGAGAATTTTCCCTCTTACGAGTCGAGAGGACCCGTAAGCGGTTGTTTCCCTCCTCGTCGAGATTCGAGTTTGGAGAGTGAGACCCGTGGATAGTATGCAAGAGACCGTTTTGGGCCAACTTGCAGGGTCTCAATGCTTAGGGAACAAGTTTTTTAATCCTTACTGCCTAAGGCTTTATCTTACGAGTCGAGCCGCATCGAGCAGTTCTCGCAAAGACATCAATTTCTTCACAAGTCGAGATGAATCGAGCATTTCTCGCAAGAACATCCTAACGTCACAGTTAACCTCTGCTCTTTACGACAGAAGTCCGTTAGGGTCTGTGATACTTAGGGTTTTGGCCGTCGTACCGTCGCATCGGCTGATATATTCCTCGATAGGCAGTTGTGCTGTTCGAGTAACCGTGCGATTGCCGTGTCTCTGATCCTTTCGGGGGCTGGACAAGACGTCTTCAAGCAATCTTCCTAGGCAGTTTGACCATCGGAAGAGCAAGCATTAGGAATTTGCCATGCCGCTTTTTACCTGAGGTTAGGCTCATTTTGGCGAGCCCCGATGAGTCATAACCACTCCGCGCTGGTGTGGGATGATCTCCGATAGTCTTTCAGGTTTTATGCGAGTTGCCGTCAAGACCCTGAAGCTAGGAATTTGGTCTTTGCTTCGTTTGCTGGCATCGCGTCTGCTGTATCGAGACGAATGTCGCGGTGGGAACTAGGGATTTTGCCGTGGCTCCGTTTGTTTGATTGTCGCGTCTGAACCCTGCTGGAGGAAGAACGCTGGGGTGACATCTCGTCTGCTGTATCAAGACGAACGTCGCGGTTGTCTCTAGGTTGCTGGTGAACCGTCGAGGCTTGGAACTAGGGATTTTGCCCTGGGTCCATTTGTTTGATGATGTTGCGTCTGCTGTGTTGAGACAAACGTCGAAGTGGTGACCATTCCGCACTGGTGTGAGACGATCTCCAGTTGTCTTTCAGGATTTATATGACTCGTCGTTAAGACCTTGAAGCTAGGAATTTGGCCTTCGCTTCGTTTGCTTTGTCACGTCTGAACCCTGTTGAGGGAAGAACGCTGTTGTGACATCTCGTCTGCTGTATCGAGACAAACGTCGAAGTGGTGACCATTCCGCACTGGTGTGAGACGATCTCCAGTTGTCTTTCAGGCTTTATATGACTCGCCGTTAAGACCTTGAAGCTAGGAATTTGGCCTTCGCTTCGTTTGCTTTGTCACGTCTGAACCCTGTTGAGGGAAGAACGCTGTTGTGACATCTCGTCTGCTGTATCGAGACGAATGCCGAGGTGGAGCTGGGATTTTGCCGTTACTCCGCTTGTTTGACCATGGGGTCTTTCGTTGGCGTTGTATCTACATCTTGATGGACTGCGAAGGAACGCCGTTGTTAACATCTCGTCTGCTGTATTGAGACGATTGTTGAGATGAAGCTGGGATTTTGCCGTCGCTTCGCTTTGTTTCGACCGCGAGGTCTTTTGTTGGCGTTATATCTGCATCCTGATGGACTGCGAAGGAACGCCTTCGTTGATTCTTAGGCCGTAGATATTGCCGTTAAGATTTGGCTCCGTTTTCTGATGGAGCATTGGGAGGGAAAGGGTGCTTCCTTCTTTGTTTGTGCCCCTGGATTGTATACAGGGATTGCTGTGCTATCGCCTGTAGGGCAAAAAGTTTCATTCTTTCATTTCATTTTTTTTTATTCTTTCCGCGATGCTCTATCATTTCAGCTTTTATATCGCGAAGGCCGCGATTGCCCAATCATTTCGGCTATTTTTCGCGGTGCCCAATCATTTCGGCTATATTTTTTTTTATTTTTACTCGCTGCTTTTTATTGCGAGTTGCCCAATCATTTCGGCTATTTTGTATGCATATGTTTTCTTTACTTGCTGCTTTTTATTGCCAGCTGCCCTATCATTTCGGCTATTTCGTATACATGTGCGGCTTGCTGGTTTTTCACCGCCAACCTGAAATTAGACACTGATTTTGGCATCAGCACCGCTACAAATGGGATATTGCCAGGAGCGAATCATCATTTGCCTCTGTCGATGTTGAACAAAGGTGGCTTAGCAAACAGGGTTAAGGTCCTGTCGACTAAGGCTTTTGGCTTCATGAGCCGTCAGGGTCTCACAAAGGTATTTCTCCCTACAAGTCGTGAGGATCTTGTAGGTGTATTTTCTCCTTAGGGATCGTGAGGATTTCTAAGTGTACGTTCCTCTGTAAGTCGTAAGGATCTTACAAGAGGGTTTTCTCCTTGTAAATCGAGAGGACTTATAAGGGTTGTTCATCATGTGAGCATATCCCGAGTCACGGATGGGACTTGGTTAAGAAAATGTTTATTCGCGCCCATGGATTGTATACAAGGGTCAGTGCTGAGCCACTTGTAGGGCAATATCGAAGGTTGTGGAGGTTGCTTAAGCACAGGTTTAGGTCTCTGTAACTTAAGACTTTCAAATCTTATGAGCCGTGAGGGTCCCATAAGAGAGTTCTCCTTACGAGTCGTGAGGATCTCGCAAGTGTATTTTCTCCTTAGGAATCGTGGGGATCCCCAAGTGTGTTGTCCTTTGTGAGTCGTAAGGATCTCACGCGGGTAGTTTCTCCTTACAAGGTCGAGAGGACCCTGTAAGTATCCTTTAACGAGGTTGCGCCCTTTCAGGTTTTCACAAACACTCGCCGGTAGTCCTGCTGTTTTTACTCACGGAGCCCTTTCGGGTTTTCATCCGTGCCCATTTTGCTTATGGACGTAAAGTTTTTTTTTATTCTTTTTATTCTCTTTTTTTTACGAGGTCGCGCCCTTTCGGGTTTTCACGAACACTCGCCGGTAGCCCTGCTGTTTTTACTCACGGAGCCCTTTCGGGTTTTCATCCGTGCCCGTTTTGCCTATGGACATACCGTTATTTTTTGTCAGCCTGAGGATGCTGCGGTAGTAGTTTAAAGACGTTTCGGTCGTTTGCAAGTTTTAGGACATTGCCGTCCATCATTAGTTTAAGGACGTTTCGGTCCGCCGTCGCCGTATTTGAGGCGAATATCTAGTTTATTGACTTTTCGGTCTACGGGACTTTCTCTATGACTGAGCATGATGCCTCCGGCGTATCTATCTTTCTCGGAGCGTGCGGTTGTGGCGGGCTCACCTTCCAGTCTTCGGAGATGACGAACCTGCCCTGTTGGTATTGGTCTTCGACCCAGTTTTTGAAGACGTAATAGTTTTCGATCGATGGCCCAATACTTGGTGATAAGGGCAATAATTAGAACTGTTGGCATCGCCTGGCCGCAAAGGACGTTTTGGACTCGGCAGATTGATGAGTCTGTCACGCACTGCCAGCTCGAACAGTCTCCTTGTTTTATCTTGAGGAAACGAGTAAGGACGTTTCAACTTTTCATGGAGGGGTTGCCGCTTGTTGTTTCGGCAAACAACCGGTCTAGGGCCACTCGATTGTTGTTGAGTGTTGGCTACGAGGGCTGTTTTTCCCTTCCCTTTATCCTTTCTGCTCGATCCTTTATTTGCGGGGCTGAGATTTTTTGCGAGTAGCGTGCGATTGCACGGCTGAACGTTCTCGCAACTCCTCAATTCTTTCATTTTTGAAATGGATTCCTTGAGGAGAGGGTTGAGGGCAGCTTCTTCGTCAGAGTCGCTTCCAAAGGTGATAATTTGCGATCCCTTGGAGTCGGCTATGTGACAGTCGGCGGCGGCTCTTTTGCGCTCATCTATCGCATTTTCTGATGTCTACGAGCTTCACACTTTGTCCTGTTGAAGTGTTGCTTTTGAGCGACATATCCTTGCCACCAACACTTAAAGGAGTCGCAATCTTCGGTAGGATGTATGATCTTCTGATGATATAAGCAGAAGTTAGGATGCATCTCTACTCCACCGAGAGTATTTTCTTCAGAGGGCGGTAGTTTCATTCCCACTGATAGGGCTTTGGCGAACCTTTTCCTCGTCTTGAATTTGTTTTTATCCGCAGCGGATGACCTTTGATTTGACGGAAGTGCCTCGACTCTTTGGTCTAGTAGTCGGTGTTTGGCTCCTTCCAGTGTGGCCATCTCACGCTCTTGATTGGCTTTAACTTTCAGACGAATCTCATTCAGGAAGGCATCGATCAACTCGTCTGATGGCCGCAGAGTTTCTAGTTCAGGGTTCGCCCACGATTTCTCGGCGCAAGGAGCCTCTTTATCATCCGTCAATGAGTGAGAGATCACATGACAAGTCGCTACGTAGTCTTCGGATTCGTCTGATGAGTCTTCTCCATCGTTTTCGTCCTTGACAAAAGAACAAGTTGCCCCCATCGTGTCCGTCTTCTTTGGAGTGTGCGGCTGTGGTGGGTTTACCTTCCAGTTTTCAGACAGCGCGAACTTGATTTGTAGGTACTGATCCTCGATCCACCGCTTAAAGACGAAACAATCCTCAATCGGGTGACTTACCGTTTGGTGGTAAGGGCAATAATTGGGATGATCGAGATCGCCTGTCTGTGACAGACGTTTTGGACTCGGCAGATTGATGAGTCTGTTGCGCACTGCCAGCTTGAATAGTCTTCTCGTTTTATTTTGAGGAAACGAGTAGGGACGTCCTAGTCTCTCCTCGAGGGATGGGCGTGGACGCGCGTTATTTTGGCGAACGACTGGCTTTGAGTTGCTCGGCTGTTGTTGAGCATTGGTAACGACAGTCGCTTCCCCTTTTCCTTTCTCATTTCGAGAGTCTGGTTTTGGAGGAGACGGTCCATGGCCTATCTGGTCCATTTGGGCTAATTTGTCGATCAAGGCCTGGAAGGTGGTCGGCATGAAGAACATCATGAATTGCGAGATGGTCGCTTGCGGATCGAGAGTGCCCACGAACATGCCTACCGCAGGTGCCTCTTCTATGCGTTGTTCGCATTTTGACCATAGGTTCTGCCATCGTGTTGCGTATTGGACCCATGTTTCACCGGGCCTTATCCTGGCATTTATCAGTGCTGTTATCAGGGTGCGTTCACCAGCGCTTGCGAATCTTTGTGTAAACAGTAGCTCCATCTCCGCAAACGTTTTGACAGAATCGTTAGGTAGCTCCGAATACCATTCAAAGGTTGTTTCTGCTAAACTGCCGACGAATTGGCGGAGCAGCAGTTTGTCATCGCCTCCAATATTGCCGCATAAGGCCCTGAATTGAGCGACATGCTGATGCGGATTCCCTGTCCCTTTATATACGTGGAACTTAGGGATCGTATATCCCGGCGGGTAACTGATTTGGTCATACCAGCCCGGATAGGGTCGTCCAGTTCTAACAGTTTGCCCAGCCGCTTCACTCGCCTGATGAGCTCGTATTTGCTGAGCTATATAGTCATCCAGCGCGGCCTTGGAAATGGTCTCATCTTTGGCTGCTGAAAGAGCCAGTGGAGGATTAAATGTCTCTCTTCTATCGTCTTCAACAATGATTGGAGGGTCATCAGCTGGAGGGTCCGGCTGTAACATCATCTCTACCATATCTTGAAAGAGGAGCGCCATCTGTTTTATGTTAGCTGCTTGCTCTTTGGCTTCTTTGTCCTTCTTTTCGAGGACTCTACGTAGGAAGTCAGCGTCAGTTTCTTGTTCGTGACGCTGTTCTGATGATGCCTCCGAGCTCTCTTTCGGCCCGGTAAGCGCAGCCATTGTAATCATCATTTCCTGAAGCTTCTGTTGCTGCTCTTGGGCTTTTGTCACGGATCGAGTGAGCGGACGGTGACCCGTCAAAGAACGGCTTTCCTCTTTTCCGGAAGCCATATAAATAGTGTGCACCACCATGCCCCCAGACTTGGGGCGTTTGTGCTCAGCGCTTTTACGGTTCGCCATATTCACAGGGGCTTTTTGCGGCCTCCTTTTCTTCTGAGTGATTGACGTTAAGGGGGCCGTTGTAGTGGGCACCCAAGTAGCTGTTGCTTTTTGTGGCTTGACGGAGTGATCCTTCTCGTGCCAAACCTTCATCTTTTTCTGTCGGCGGAGATAGTTTTCATCAATCACCGAGTCTTGGACTTGACGCCAGACTTTGTGAATCTTAGAGGACAGCCGCTGAGGGGGCTGCTCCAGCTTCTTCTCTGTATCATTCTCCACAGGTGAAGGAATTCTCTTTAGCACTGCAGTAGGAGAGTTTCTGCGCACCCTGTTGAGCAGTTCAAAGCTGTTCTCGGTCAGAACAGCAGGATTGATCCCCACCATTGGAGCTGGCGGAGTTATCCTAGAGGGGGAGTTGCCCCCAGCTTTCCGTAATCGGCGCCAGTGACGACGGCGAGCATGTCGCGCGATTGGAGTTGGTTTAGCCGTAGGGGTGACCTCCTCATGCCCCCTATGTTGGTCAAAATTCGCTGTTATCATCCTTTTAAAGACCGACGTCCGTTGAATGGGGACGGCCAACAGATCAGAAGCAGACTTCCGAGTAGGGGGAGCAACCTTGGTGATTTCGCCTGGAACGGGAGCAGGGTTGGTTATCCGCTTCGGGATAATGCCTTCTGGTATTGCAGGCTTCTTCGTGGGCCCGTTGGAGCTCTGGCCTAGTCTGTTAAAAACCGAGGCAGTGGAGTTGGGCGACCCGCTGAGAGGGGCCACGGTAGTTGTAAGCCGATCAAAGACCGACTTCTTTGGAGCTTCTTGCGACGTCATTGGGGCGTTGAAGCTCATTGGTGGGAGCATGGTCCCGAAGAATAGTCCAGTGGTGGCTTGAGTCACCTGCTCCACTGACATCTTGAAAAGGGAGGCCGCTTGGAGCCCGTAAGTCACTCCTCGAGGAAGGACGGAGTGAGAGTTGTAGTTGCAGGTAGTGCAGTTTGAAGCCATTGATCTTCTATTTTCTGCACGGAGAAAGACACCAAATATAAGTACCTCGAATCCACAGGCAACCACAGCAAACCGCGATTCGTTCGTGAACACGACACACGAAGTGTGGAGTGGAAAGAGAAAAAGGTCCCACCGGGCGTGCCAGAATCTGTTCCCCTCCGAACGGCGGCAAAGACATGGACGTCTTGCCTGTGATTCGGGGCAGATGCTATTTGGTTTTATCCGTCCACCTCTCCGAAGATGCCAAGTTGATTTATGGCACCGTGTATCGGAGGTTTAGACGGATGCGGCCGATGCAGCAGACTTCGTCAGATTCCCCCTCGCTTGAGGGGTTTTTGATTGTGGGGACGCTCTTCCCTGCAGGCGCAAGCCCCTGTAGTTAATTGCGCTACCGCATCGCGGTAGCCACTTTCTCCTGCTCCAGAAGTTCACTTCGTGTCGTGTGTGTTTGTTTTGTTTATGGTTGCCCGTGGATTGTATACGGAGACTAATTTATGTCGTCGCCCATAGGACGTGGATTAGTCCAAATCCGTATTTTCTTAGATTTGGGTTTGGGGTTTTGGTTTAAGGATACGTTAGCAGTATTTGAGGCTAAGATCAACTTAAACGTTTGTTAAGGATACGTTAGTCCAGTTTGAGACTAAGATCAACTTAACGGGATCGTTTAGATCCTACAAAAGAGCGTTTGGGCTCTATTGTTCCAGTTTAGGGACATAGTGGTCCATTGAATGTATGGCCGTCGGAACCCGTCACCTCTCTGACGACGTTGAAGGATTACAACGACAGATATCAGAGGAGTTCTGAGATGTACCCTTGAACCAAAGTTGGTTGGGAGACCTGTAGTCCAATTTGGGACTAAAGTCTGTTTGAATGTTTAAGGATACGTTAGCCATATTTGAGACTAAGATCAACTTAAACGGGATCATTTAGATCCGACAAAAGAGAATTTGGGAGCTCTATTGTTCCAGTTTAGGGACGTAGTGGTCCATTGGTAGTTTAAGGACATTGCGGTCCATGGCATGTATGGCCGTCGGGACCCGTCACCTCTCTGACGTCGTTGAAGGATTACAACGATAGGTGTCAGAGGAGTTCAGAGATGTACCCTTGGACCAAGTGTAAATTGATTTAGGAGAGCAGCTGTGCTCAGTCAATTTAATTTGAGGACTTACGGCCATGATTGGGCTAAGTCCAGTTGAAGAATGTTCAACGCTTTTATTTGTCTTTGGCCTATTAGGCCTGTGCTAGGGCTTTGCCCCTTTTTAAATAATGCACTGCATTTCTTATTTTATTTGGGCTCTGCCCTTTTATAAATGATGCAGAGCATCAATTTTGCTTGGGCTCTGCCCTTTTATTGCATTTTATTTTGTTTGGGCGCTGTCCCTTTTAAAAAAGAATGATGCATTGCATCTGATTTTATTTGGGCTCTGCCCTTTTTGAAAATAATGCATAGCATTTACTAGGCCTGTTAGGCCTTTTTAATTGGGCTCAGCCCTTCTTATTAATGATGCAATGCATCAATTATCTGACAGTGGCCATGTGGCCTGTCAGGCGCTTTGCGCCAATAAATGAGCGTAAGCGCTTGTGATGATGACACGTGTCACGCAAGCGCAGTGCGCCGCGCCAATGCGTTGCGCTTGCGCTGCTAACACGTGTCGTGCTCTGGTGAGTTGCGCCAACTTCAGAGAGCAAGGCTCTATCTTAAAAGCGCATAGCGCAAGTGGTTCAGGTGTTGACACGTGGCGCTCTCTGGTGGCTTGCGCCAACCCAAGAGTGCAACAGTGCAAATTTTACAAGTGCAGGGCACTGTTTGATTTCTTGATCTAATTTAGATCAAAGAAAACAAGTTTTTTCTTGTTTTTCTTGTTTTCAGATAACCAGTGGTTCATAAAAAGTGCAAGGCACTGTTATTTATATTTTATTGAAGATCATTGATCTTGTTCTTAGATCAATGATCTATTAGAAGAAATTCTTCTATTTTAAAGGTTTTTTTACCTTTTTCTTGAATTTCTCTTCGATTTTCTTCAGAGTTGAAGTTCTTGATGTTTCTTGATGTTGATGATGTTGATGTTCCTTTGAATTGGGGTCTAGGGGCCTTTATATAGTGCCCATAGGTTTGTTAAGTTTGTTAAAGAGATCATTCTCTGAGTGATTTGGGGAATTTTCCCCACCGTTGGATCTTTAATCCAAGGGCTCCTGTTTTACAGAAGACAATCTTCTTGTTTTAACAAGAACAGAAAGATCTTATTAGAATTTAAATCTGTTTGGCGCAAATGCACCAGCGCTTGACACGTGTCACGCAGCGCACAGCGCAGCGCAACTGCGCTGACACGTGTCGCGCAGCGCACAGCGCGGCGCAACTGCGTTTGCGCTGACACATGTCGCGCAGCGCAGCGCTTGCACAACTGCGCTTGCGCAACTGCGCTGACACGTGTCGCGTAGCGCAGCGCTTGCGCAACTGAAGCGTTGCTTCCTTTAATTTTTGTTTTAAATAGAGCCTTGCTCTGATTGGGCGCGCTACCTTGGGCGCTGCGCTTACGTATTAACTTCTGACACGTGACGGGTTGCGCGCAGCGCACGGGATTTGAAGCGTTGCTTCAATTTTTGAATTTTTAAAATTCAAACAGAGTCTTGCTCTGATTAGGGGAAACAAAGACCTTATGTAATAAGGAAGTGAACTTGTCTGGATAATGTGGAGAAAAGATTCACCGGGAGAATCGACATGGGAACGAGAATAAGATATGCGTACAAGATACTCTTACCTTTTTGAAAATTAGTCTCTATGTAAAGGTAAATTTCGAGGACGAAATTTTTATAAGAAGGGTAAAATGTAATGACTCTGAAATTCATGTACAGAAATTTCTTATTATTGTACAGAAAAGGGTATTACAGCCTATGTAAGACCTATAAGTTAAATTTGTTTAATAAAAGCAAGAAACAACTTGTAGCACACTGATAAAGCCTCTGCACTGCTGTGACATAGCCTGTGTGTTCAATTCTCATCAGACCCAATTATTTTTAGGACTTTTCTTTTTAATTTTTCGGAAGCCCAAGAGTTACACGTGTAATTCACGGAGAACCGAAAAGTTTCAGAAAAATCAAACAGGCGCAAAGAGGAGTAAACACACACCTTGACACGTGGCAT
The DNA here is from genome assembly GCA_030015575.1 of Agapanthus africanus. NCBI lineage: Eukaryota > Viridiplantae > Streptophyta > Magnoliopsida > Asparagales > Amaryllidaceae > Agapanthus > Agapanthus africanus. The sequence goes on from JASDDO010000022.1 coordinate 613,385,230, forward strand.
GAATCTCGAGGCGATTGGGCCAAATCCAACTGCCCGTTTCCTTCATTTGGCAGGCATGGTCCGCATAGCTCCAAACAACTCCGTGCTTTGCGCACACACCCTTTCGACCCCCCTCAACTCCCCTGCACTGTTTGATTTTCATGAAATCAAATAAAGACTCTTCAATTCACCTTTTAACACCATTTTAACTCATTTAATCCAAATTTTTAATTCCCAAACCCTAATTCTTTACTATAAATACCACCCTATACCCTAACTCTCCTCCATTCTGAAATTTCTATCAAAAATTCTTTCAAACCCTCTGAGTATCAAGTGGAGTTATGCACTCAGGTGGAGTAGCAAGCCAAACTCGACGATCGAAACCTTTCGACAACACCACGACACCCGAAGGCTTCTTCTCTCTCTTATTAACCATCTAAACCCGTAAGTCCCTCTTCTTTCCATTTCTCTCATCTCACTTCGTCTTCTAAGAAAATATCGACAAAAGTGGAGTTAACACCTAACAATCTTCTCATTTAAATATTTTATCATACTTGATAGGACTACATGTCACATAATCATCCTAATATCTTTTTAAAACAAAACTCATATCTGTTGTCTTTTGACGTAACCAAAATTTCATATTCAATACTCAAATAACGAACTTTTTCATTAAAATACCATGAACTTTAGTATAACCCTCATTTCAATAATTGTTAAAAATACATTTAGGAAAACTTCATGGGGTAACGACCTAACCCACACGCATACTATGGTTGCATAGCACGGTATTCTAAACATATGGCTAAGTTAAAGATTAGGTTTTACATTAAAATACCACACCTTTTCAAAATGGGTTTCTTTTAATCGGTATTTTATAATCCTTGGCAATTACGCCCCTACAACCATTGTTAGGGTACCCGCTAATGGATGGTGCGGATTATCGCACATTCTTAGGATAGTAGAGCGAGATGCAGAACTCCTCACGGAGTATTCGGTCTCGAAAGAAAATAAAAATACGGTTTTTAAGAAATACGATTTTTCTAAATAAATATTAAATTTTGGAAAATTATATAAAACTATGAATTCATATTTTCAATAAAAACATATTATGAAATTATTTTCTTTTAAAATGAAAGATTAAAATTTTAATAAAATATCATCAAATTTCCAAAAGAGCTAGTTTGCATAAAAATACCATGAACTTTTAAAAGCTAAGTTTTATCACTAAACACCACATAAATTAAAATACATGTTCATGAGAACCCTAAATATTATAAATCACCCTCGAGATTATTTTTAAACAATATTAATATATATTTTTCATGAAACCCTCTCGGGGAATAAAACAATGAAAACAAACAATATTAAGGACTCTAGAATAATATAGGATTAAGCGGTATCATTTCCCTTGAGCCTCGGGGAACTGGAGAAAGTGAGTGGTTGCTTATTCAGGTTAGATAACTTAACGGAGTTATCAATGAAAATTGTCTTGAAAAAATACACAAATCCTGTAACAACTCCAAATTCAATGTACAGAAAATTGTTTAAAAGTTAATATACAATTGGGGTATTTGCAATCCTGTGTATAGTATAAGTATTTGTTTTAAATTAGAACAGCAAGAAAGTACTTGTAGCACAATGGTAAAGCTTTGCACTGCTGTGACGTAGCCCCTGTGATCGAATTCCCCCAGCCACATTATCTTTTTAATTAATTTTCTTTTAATCTTTTAGAAGCCTAAGGGTTTGCACGTGCACTACACGTAAACTGAAGAGACACCAACACTTGTGTAACAACCGAGTCCAGTTATACCAATTTTTGTTGCCTTATGCGTTGCAAGTGGTAATTTACTTTATATTCGTCCCGTTTACTTGAGCTCATTGTTTCCTAAGTATAGATTACACAAACATTACATATTTTGCATATAACCATTTAAGTGATTTAAAATAATTTAAAAATACATGACTTGGCCTGCTTGACACCCCTAACCCTGTGGTAGCGTCCTTGCATCATGTTCTCGTCCCGTTTAGTGAAACGGACGGGTTTGGACGGCTATGCGCACGTACGTGCGTCCGTTCTTGGGGGTATGCTTTTTAATTACAAAATCCTTTATTTTAATTTTTGGAGCTTGCCAATAATTTTCATATTTCAAATTCAAATTTTTGGACCCGATCCGGGCGCAATTCTGAATTATTTAGCATTCCGCCAAATTCTAATTATTTAAATATTTTAACTCATTTAAACTGTCACCAGCGAAAGATTTTGGGTAGGTTTAACAGAGGAAAATATTTTTTACTAAGGAAAATCTTTTTCCCAGCCAGTGGTATCACTCTTTTAAAATATTAAGAATCTTTAATAAAATTTCCAAACAATTCCCCTAACTCCCTTAGCTAATCGCAGCCTCACATTCTTCTCCCCTGGGCCCCACACTCTCTCTCTCCCCCTCGCTGGCCCTTTCTCTTTCTCTTCCCTTTCTCTTTCTCTCTCTTCTCTCTTTCTCTTTCTGCATATAACGCCAACTTTATATCTCCTCTTCGCTTTCTCTCTCCTCTCGATCTCTCTCTTCCTCTTTATCTCTCTCCTCTTCTCACTCCTTTCGCGAGAGAATCCCCTCTCTCTCTCTCCCCCCGCGTATCTCTCTCTCTCTCCCCGCGTATCTCTCTCTCTCTCTCTCCCGTTATATATTTTCTTTCTTCCTCGTTCTCAAACCAAAACCCATTCCCTGCAAAACCCTACCCGCCGTTCCTCCTCTCGCCGTTGCCTTAGCACCGACGCCACTATCGCCGTTCGTCGCCGCTCCTCACCTTCGTCACCTCCGCCACCTTTCCCTCCTTCCTCGATCACCCTGCATCTGCACCAAACACCTGCGCACCCACTCGTCACGGCCACCCCCACTTCCAGCCACCGCCGGTGACCTCGTCCCCGTGCCCTAGCCTTGTGGACACCCCTGTAAGCGCCCCTTCTCTCTCTCATCCTTCTTCCTTTTCCTATGTTTTCTAGTAAAGTTTCTTGCTGTTTTTTAAAAGGGTGTCTCTATTCATCGTCGGAACCCCGTCGATCTCGCCACGGTTGGTCTCACCGCCACCACAGCACCTCCTCTGCAAACCCTGTATGCTATAGTACCCTCATTCCTCCTCTGTTCTTTTCCTTGCCTTCTTTTCTTTTCTTGTTAAAATTATAGTTTCTTGTTGTCGTTGTTTTCTGGTTCGCCGGAATCCGACCGTGCCGGCGACGATTCCCGACGACCCAGCGAGGACCTCCGATCCGTGTGACTCCACTGTTCGTCGTTTAGGCTCATTCCGTGTACCGTGCGCGCGTCGCGACTTTTCCCCACCGATGCGTAACGTTCCGTTTTCCGTATCGTGACCCGTCGAGGCAAGTTAATCTTGCTACATGCTAGTCATACTATTCATATATCAGTCTATCTATTTTCCTATTAATCTATAATTAAAATCTAAAGGTTTGAATTCCAGATTAACAGTACAATGTTCCGTTTATATATTTCAGATCTAAAACTTGAAACCTGATTGTTGCATTTAGTTGACTATATCTAGTAATCACATTTATATGTAGATCTCATAATCACAATTGTTTTATAGCCATATTACCCTTTTTGTAGTTTTACCCTATCGGACGACCGATTGCATACATTTAGCCTTATTCACATTCGATTGCATCTCTAGATTGTTTTAATACATATTAATATGATTTTATCATCCACATGTGTAATACTGCATTCCTGAAATGTTAAAACTATTCCTTAAACCAAACTGATAACCGTGCAACTAAGTAGTTTAACCTGCACCTATTGCTACCATGTTACTGTGCCTGTTTATTGTTCTGATAGTACTATGCTTGTTTATTCATAACCATGATTATGCTAGTCGATTATGAGCATCCGTATGTTATCTTGTACACCCTGATGTGATTTGCTACACATATTACTTGACCTGACTTGGTACCGTACACTCTTGACATGACATGACATCTAAATACACTACTCGACTTGACCTGATGTACCATGGCTTTACCTGTTACCTGATCTTGTGTCTAATGCCAACAAACCTGACATGTAGTCCTCACGGACCGTTCCTGTTGTCTATCCAGTCAAACCTGCTCCTACCTGATCCTGTGTTGGCATTAGTTCTTGATTACTGAATACCTGACTTGACACACATAACTTGGGGGTATGGGGAAATCAATGATGAAATCCTGACTTGTAACTCGACAGTTGCTTGCTTATACTGATCAGTTTTAGAGGCTAGGCCCGCCTCGTGACGATGCTGCTGACATCGTTGGTCTTTACCCTTTTCCTTTTAGTGCCTAGCGGCACGTCTCGGTTTCAGCCCAAGAGTCTTAGACCGTGGTCCCGGGCATGCACGGGTTACTATTGAGTTATATCGATGATTCATCAAATTGATTTCAAAGACTTGAGAGTAGATAACCCAATAGACTAGTTTAGTTTACTCACTACCCTGATTTATATTGCTATTACACTTACTTTATCATTCATGATTATATTTGCATTGCATGTTACCTTATTTATATTTTATTGCTTGATGACATAACGCGCTGACGTCTGGGTTTTGCATGGCCCAGATTCCGTACCTTTGCTGCAGTCCGAGCAGGAGTACTTCAGCCAGCAGGCTGAGCAGTGAGGATTCAGTAGTAGTTAGTTCTTTTACTTTTCTGCATTTTATTCTTGATGTGAGCCCGCATTATGGGACATACATTCCAGTTATTTTGTATTGGATCTTTTGCTTCCGCATTTATTATTCTTGACTCATGTTATCTTGGCTTATGGACATGTGTTAGATAGTTATATTATGTTCTTGATATCTCTACAGCCGTAATGTGACTGTGGATGGATACTTCCTACCCACAGGTAGCATGGTTGGCTATGTCACATGCCCATCTTAGCGTACTCTGGGAAGCGGGGCTTGACAACGTGGCCTAAACCCCAGCACCCCCCGTCGGTAAAAGCACGGCGAAATGACCAATTTGCCCGGTACCGCCGGTCTAAACTGACGGTAATGCCCCCATCTCTTCACCCCTGAAACTTTTAGCCTACCCCACTAATCCCATATTGCTTGTTTACTCTTTATTTATCCAAAATGCAATAAAATGCCCTTTTAATCCAATTTTAATGCATTCCTTTCTCCCCTAAAACCATAATTTCCCCTATAATTACCACACCATATTTCACCTTTTCTCACTAGAATTTCATAATCAAAACCCTACTAAATTCTCAAGTCTTTTAGTGTACAAGTGGAGTTAGCAAAAGGGTGAAGTTCCGGCGACGATCCAAGGAGTTTACGGCGACGAAATAACGCACCGGAGCTTCCTTACTCTTCCCTCTTCTCCCATCTATCTTAAAATCCGGTAATTCCCCTTTCCCCCTCTCTTCTTCTTCTATAAAAATATTCATTTCTAAAACCCGACGGAAGCAGAGTTAATCCGACTTCCGGTTTTTCTTTAAAACGTTACTTTTCTTAATCAATAAAATTCTATACTCTCACATATTGTTTAACAAACATAAACAAATCTATTAAAACAAGTTTCATCTTAAAATATTTTTTATTGCAATTTTATCGCAGTTTTACAGTAAAATACCACAAACTTCATTTCCGACATAAAAAAACATATTAACCGTTTTACCTGTAAATAGTTCACGAGGTAATGACCTATCTCATCACAACACACAATTTTGACATAGCACGATGAAGTTTTGGGAATTTATTCTTGGGATAAAACGACTTTACAAATAAATACCTTTAACTTACAAAACCATTTCTATAAAAAGATATATTAAACAATTCCTTCCAATTGCGTCTCTACAACCAACTTTTGGGGACCCTGTTCGGGATGGTGCGAATTATCGCACGTCCTCGGGCCTAGTAGAGCGAGATGCAGACCTCCGAAAGGAGCATTCGATCTCGATGGAATTTTTATACATTTTTCTTTAGAAATGAGATTTCTACAAGAAAATAAATAAAATTACTTTCATTAAATATATATATATATATATATATTGTCAAATTATCTAATTTAATTATATTATATAAATATTCCAAGTTTTCAAAAGGAATTACCATTACATGAAAATATCATCCAAACACAAAACAATTCCAATATTTCAAGAAAATACCATATACTATGAAAATTAGGTTCTACTCACTAGAAATTTCACATTTATAAAATATACATCTATGAAAACTCTAAAGACGATAATTAAATGCTTGAGGTGTATTTTGAAATTATACCAAAGCTATTTTTTCATAAAACCCCCTCAAGTTATGCTAAATTACAATAAGGACCCTAGTAAACATAGGTTTAAGCGAGACCGGTCTCTTGAGCCTCAGGGAGCCGGAGATATGGGTGCTTGCCTATTTAAGATAGACAATCTAACAAACGGTATTATCAACACGGTAATTGTCTTGGAAAAAGACATAAATCCTGTCGTCCATGTGCAGCAGTAGCCGATAACATCAAAACTAATTTAGTATTTCAAGTTCTTTTTTAAAGTATCTGACTCAGACCGAGTCTCAATCTAATCAATCTGACATGAATGTGATTCAAGTATAAAGTACAATTCAACATGAATCCGTCTATTCAATCTATATTGACCGAACCGAACCATGGATATACTCTATCTACATGTACATCCATTATATCCATTCCATTTACTAATATCATGGTTTCGGTAAATCATCCATATACAATTTGCAATACAAGACAATACAATCAATACAAAAGACATCGCGGGGTTTATAAGGGGTAGATTGGTACGGAAGGTGTTAAAAGTGGCACAGAACAGTAATCATAATACACCTAACATGAATATCCATTGCCGTTGTACCGTGGCTGAACGGTTCCTTGTGCTCCGTATACCTTGGTCTCCGGAATAGTGGGACTCCTCTCGTATACACTGGCATTTTCTGTACCAAGGTACATGCAAAGCATTAACAATATAATAAAACATTAAAACTTATATTTTCCTTCTGTCTATACTATCTCTACTCACTTTTGGGACTTACCGAGCGATTGTTCGCTGACGACATTCGTTTTCTTCTTTCTTTGGAATGTTGTCACGTGGATCGGACTCACTGGAGATTGAGCCCAGCACCGAGGATTTGGAGCTATTAGCATTCGACCCAGAGCTTTAGATACTTGTACAAACTGTTTTCATTTCTGTTATGCCATTGTTTAGGCATTACTTTCATTCCATATATTTACATTTCAGTTGTACTGTAAAAGAATGTTAAATAAATAAAATTGTTGTTCATTTACATTACCGTCTCTTATATACTTTACTTATATTGCTTAGATACGCTTAGCGTGTTTACTTCTGAGTAAATACGTAGCGGTCTCGTCGCGTCTCCTTGCCCGTACACTGGAAAGCGGGGCGTGACAGGTTTTGTTGGTAGCCCATGCAGGTCAGCTTTGTATCGACATGCAGGTCAGTTCTGCATGGACATGCCGGTTAATTCTGTATGAAGTCCTAAGCAATATAACACAAGAACCAGCAATTAAAAACATTCTTTACATATTCCTTGAATCTTCCAATTTCATATATTTTGAATCTGTCCTAACCCAAATTTTTCTTTCAAGGTTATGAATTCCCCAAACAACACTAGCACCAATATCAACAACACACCTCCACCTCTACCGCTTACACCTGCAGTAGCTACTCCGATCAATGAGCAGACGGTACAGCTTGAGGCAATCCGCGGCCTCCTGGAAGGACAGCAGCAGCAGACTGCTATATTAATGAACCGATCAGAAGCGGAAGCACCTGGGGTAAAACAATTCCGAGCTTTACACCCCAAGCAATTTTCGGGAAAAAAGAGCCCTTTGGAAGCTAAAGAATGGGTTCAGAGTATTGAAGATGACCTGGCAGCAGCACGAGTGCCAGAGATAGCTTGGGTTCGAGTTGCAAAGCTGCAGCTCACTGACAATGCCCAAGTCTGGTAGAAGGCGGAAGAAAGCCGTCTCACCCAACCGATCGAATGGAAGATCTTTCGCGATATGTGATTGGTAGAGATTCTGCGTGTTCAAGTTTAGTTAATTACCGCAATCAAAACGGTTTCGCTTGTAGCTAGCCGGTTGAGTACGGGTCGTCCGCAGGGAGATGGGAATCTTTTTCTATGTGCTTTAACGAGTTAAGTCCAATTTTCCAGGTTTGTTTGTGATTAACTAAGTGTTAAAATGATATGTAAAGAGAGCTTGTTAGGGTTAGGATTAGGTTAGTTTGAGTTAGGAGTCGCTCACCTCTTTCGTTGCCACTCTTAATATCGGTGTTACGGTAATCGGCAACAACGGAGATTAGCACGACTAGGAAGGAACTTGCGAGTATAAGCTAGGCTTTCCAACGCTTAAGTTCTTCCTTTTGGTGCTTGTCCGTCCGTTCTTGGCTCTTAGCCATAACCTCCGGTTAATTCAACCACAACCGGTCTCACTACGGAATCACCGTTATCATGTAGGATAGGGTGCCGAAGGGAGCGGATTGTGGTTCAATTAACGGGAGTCGATTTAAGATGTTGGGCAAGGAAAGAGTGAGAGAGATTTCCTTCTCTCAAACTTCCCTTATCCTACCCTAACAAGTATGGAAACTACTCACACATCATAACGAAAAGAAAAGAAAACAAAAGAGGAAGATAGAAAGAAGGAGATTAGAAGATAACAACTAGCTATTTGCGACCTCACCTTGGCAAGGATCAAGCGTAAGCGTCATGGTTGTTTAAGGATAAAGGAAAAGAGAAAAGAAAGAAACAACAAGAAATAACAACAACTAAGTTAACAAATGAAAATTACAAGCAATAATAATTTAACTAGAGAACAAGACAAGTATAATAACAAAAGGAACTTCTTTTTTCATCATTCTTCACTCACAAAAGCTCACTACAAGTTTTTCAATGGAGAAGAGATGAGAAGAGGAAGAAAAAACAAGTATTCTAAACCCTAAAAAATACAAGATTAAGCACCCTTGGCTTTGGCAAGTTCTGGACTATTTATAGGCAGGGAACTGGAAATCTAGAGCAACAATCTGCCTCCTTACAAAATTACCCAACTGACCCTGAAATTTCATCATGTGATATGCCAGTACGGCCGCGGATCCGCGGCCTATACCCCCTATTGGCCGCGGATCCGCGGCCCTATGGTGGAATTGAGGCATGAGTTTTTTGGTACTTCCCTGGTCTGCTGTGCCCATGAGTCTGGTATATGTGTTTTCTCATATTGTCTTCACGATTTTTCCAGAATTTCTGTTGAACAAAAAGGTGATGAGTGTGGATCTTTTTGTCATGATTTTCTTGAGCTCCGCGTAGATTTCTTAGATCTTGTGCTGCCATTGAGCCTTGTGCATGAAAATGACATTGATTTGCCATTTTGTCTCTTAAACTGGTGTGTGGCAACAGACGGATAAAGAGCGGAGATCTGTGTTTTATCTGTGGTTGGCAGGAACCCGGATTTTGTCGTGTTTTTCCATGAATTTCACCGTTAAGAGCCGAGAACCTGTATCCTGCAATTGACTAGCAAACACGGCTCAAGAGTACCTACCGATATGCAATGTGATAAAAATTGGGCGGTATGAAAATGCAAAAATCTGATATGAACAAATACCCCCAAACTTATCATTTACTCGTCCCGAGCAAAGCCAATTTATTCACAAAAAAATTCCTAACCTCACTTTCGCAGGGAACGCGATTGCACTGAGCATGTGCAACAAGCCGTTAAACCTCTAGGTATCCCTAGTAGGAGGAGTGTTGTCTCCTGAGGGTTTTCAGCGGATACTACCCACAAAATCCGGTCAAGCTAGTTTTGTAAAATAACTATGATTCAAACCCTAAAGTTTTGTTTCAGAAAATAACAATTCTATTATCTTAAGTCTAGACTATCGAACCCTTATTTTTCATATCTTGCTTCTTATTTAACTAAAGATTTTATATGTCTTTACGTGCAGTGCAAATAGTGCCGTTAAGTTCCAGAAGGATCGATTAAAGTCATCATGTCACACAATAAAGCCCAGATAAAAATTTTAAAAGGATCACATAAGTTTTATAAAGAGTTAAGTATTTTTCAAGTTTCGTTTTCCAGTAAAGTTTCAACTTCAGAATTTCTATCTTCCCTAACAGGAAACTAGGTCTTATTTTTCACTCCACCTTTTTCTTGTTTTCATTTTATACACACCTCTGTGAACGTGCAATAGTCTTTATCATAGAGTAAAACCTTCATATCTCCGCTAAATTTTTTATAAAAGCCTGTCTTTTATCAAGATTATTCTCACACAAAGAACCGTTAGGAATTTTAACTCGGAGAGAACACTTGCTTGACTTTGTTTTAATCTGGACTTTCTAGGCTTCTTAGAGAGATTTGGGCCAATGCACCCAAACGAGTTGGCTTTAGGGCATTAGGTGTAGAAACACCCCAGCGGATTTAATTACTCAAGTTACCTAGGTCCAAAAACAAAAGACAATTTGGCGTGAAAATCATGATGATTCAATGCGAGCGGAGATATAACCGGCAGTTCAATTATTTTTTGGATAAAAGACGTGTTTAGTGGGTTTTGGTGTGTAATCACCAATCAAGTTCCAGATGGGTTATTTTTCAGACTTAGTTCCAATTAAGGCATCAATAACATTCCTTCATATTCACTCACTTCATAAACTATTCTTGATATTACTTATTTCAGAACAAACCTATTTGATCCTCAGAAAATCATTTATCCATTTAAAAGTTTTTTAGACATAAAAGACTTGTCATCTAATTTCTAAAACTCACAACACGTGTAGTGTGATGTAAAAACGTATATCAGCTATAGTTAACTTCAAAGGAGAGTTATCTTTCATGTTTTCAAAATCTAAACATAAGATTTAGTTATTCTTATTTTATCAAACAAAACCGTTGAAATGTTGAATCAGAGCCCTCCCACTAGCTAACTTGACAGAATAGTTTTTATGTTTTTGGAAAATTTTCAAATTTTTATGGATTTTATGGATTTTAATATGCAGATGCAAAATATACATATGAATGCGAAGGTTAGAAATGCGTACCGAGCATACCCCCAAACTTAAACTGGACAGTGTCCTCACTGTCATCGCATGAAGAGATCATTTGAAGGGTTAAAATTGTCGGTTAGATATACACAATTTATTTATTTATTTATTATTTATTTTATTTTTTTAAAGAAAAGAAAAAGAGCAAAAATGGAAAAGAATATCCACAAATATACACAAAATGGTATATACATACCCCCAAACTTATTTGGAACAGTGTCCACTGTTCTTGGCTGGATAACCGAAGTTTGGTGGTAGGCAGAGGAAGATTATGCAAGGTAAACCGGCTCCTGTAAGACCAGGAGCTCCTCTGTTGGTTCGGCGCTAAGGTACGGTTTTAGTCGGTGTCCGTTCAGTTTGAAAAATGAACCGTCCTTTGGATTCTCCAAATCCACAGCGCCCTGCGGATATACATTCCGCACAAAATACGACCCTTTCTAGCGAGATCTGAGCTTTCCTGGATGGAAGTGTAGCCGGGTGTCGTAAAGCAATACCTGTTGACCAGGTACGAATGTCTTGCGCAAAAGGTGTTTATCGTGAAACACCTTCGTTCGGTTCTTAATGACAACCGCGTTATCGTAAGCCTCATCCCTAAGCTCGCTCAATTCGTTCAACTGCAGCTTCCGATGGCTGCCCGCATCTTCGAGAGACATATTCAGCTCCTTTATCGCCCAAAATGCATGATGCTCTATTTCGACAGGTAGGTGGCAAGCTTTTCCGTATACAAGACGATAGGGAGACATGCCAAGATCGGTCTTATAAGCGGTTCGAAATGCCCAAAGGGCATCAGTGATTTTCAGCGACCAATCCTTTCGGTTCTTGGAAACCGTCTTCTCTAGTATCTGCTTGATTTGCCGATTTGAAACTTCGGCCTGCCCGCAGGTTTGGGGGTGGTAGGGCGTAGAGAGCTTATGATTAATGGAATATTTCCGCATCAAGATCTCGAAAGTCTTATTGCAGAAATGACTTCCATTGTCGCTAATGATCGCTCGGGGGTACCCAAAACGGGAGAAAATGTTTTCTTTAAGAAACCTAACGAAAACCTTGTTGTCGTTAGTCCGGCTGGGCACAGCCTCGACCCATTTAGAGACGTAATCAACAGCGAGAAGGATGTACAAGTTCCCAAAAGAGCTGGGAAACGGCGCCATGAAATCTATCCCCCAAACATCGAAAATCTCCACAACCAAGATTGGTTGGAGCGGCATCTCATTCCTCCGGGATATCCGGCCCATGTGTTGGCACCGGGAGCAAGTCTTGCAATAGTCATGAGCGTCTTTGAAGAGTTGTGGCCAGTAGAAACCACATTGTAAGATCTTCTCAGCTGTCTTTCTAGGGCCAAAGTGCCCGCCACACGCTTGATCGTGGCAAAACGACAGCACACTCTTGAATTCCTCGTCAGGGACACACCGACGAATAATCTGGTCGGGACAGTACTTGAACAGATAGGGTTCGTCCCAGTAAAAGTGTTTTACTTGGGATAAGAAGCGAAGTCTGTCATGACTTGACCATTCAGTCGGTAGTAATCCCGTGGCCAAATAGTTCACAATATCTGCGAACCAGGGTTCGCAAGATACTGTCAAGAGCTGTTCATCCGGGAAAACGTCGTTGATCGGAATTGGAAGCGAAGGCGAAGAGGGAAGTCGTGAGAGATGGTCGGCAACTACGTTTTCACATCCTCGTTTGTCCTTAATGACAAGGTCAAACTCTTGAAGCAAGAGGATCCAACGAATTAGCCGAGATTTGGCATCTTTCTTCGCAAAAAGATGGCGCAGAGCAGAATGGTCAGTGTAGACAATGACTAGAGAGCCGATGAGGTAGGGCCTGAACTTTTCTAAAGCAAATACAACAGCTAAGAATTCCTTCTCAGTTGTTGTCTAATTGAGTTGGGCGTCGTTCAGGGTTCGGCTCGCATAATAGATTACGTGCGGCATCTTGTTGATGTGTTGTCCAAGGACAGCACCAATGGCAAAGTCGGATGCATCGCACATAATCTCAAATGGGTGCGTCCAGTCAGGTGAAGAAAGAACGGGAGCAGAAGTGAGTGAGGTTTTCAATGACTCGAATGCAGTAACACAGCTCGAGTTGAAGTCGAATGGCGTATCCTTGGCCAGCAAAAGAGTCAAGGGCCTAGCAATCTTGCTAAAGTCCTTGATGAACCGTCTATAGAAACCGGCATGGCCAAGGAAGGCTCGGATATCTCTGACGCATCGGGGAGGAGGGAGATTGGAAATGACCTCAATCTTCGCTTTGTCAACCTCTATGCCATTTTGCGAGATGATATGTCCTAAGACAATACCTTCGCGCACCATGAAATGGCACTTCTCCCAATTCAAAATGAGATTCTTGTCCTTACATCGGTAAGGACAGCGTCAAGATGCAGCAAACACTCGTTGAAGGAATCGCCGAAGATGGAGAAATCATCCATGAAAATCTCCAGAAATTTTTCCACCATGTCTGAGAAGATTCCTATCATACACCGCTGAAAGGTAGCGGGCGCATTGCATAACCCAAAGGGCATGCGACGATATGCAAACGTGCCGAAAGGACAAGTGAATGTGGTCTTGTCCTGGTCTTTTTCGGCGATGAGAATCTGATTATAGCCGGAGTAGCCATCAAGAAAGCAGTAGTACTCGTGTCCGGCCAATCGTTCAAGCGTTTGGTCAATGAAAGGTAGCGGAAAGTGGTCTTTCCGCATTGCGGCGTTGAGTTTTCTGTAATCAATGCATACTCGCCACCCAGTTTGGGTGCGAGTAGGGATTAACTCGTTCGCCTCGTTAGTGATGACCGTTATACCTGATTTCTTGGGGACAACGTGAATGGGGCTAACCCACTGGCTATCAGAGATAGGGTAAATGATACCGCTATCTAGACATTTTACGATATCCTTCTTCACAGCCTCTTTCATGACTGGATTGAGCCGTCTTTGTGGATCCCTGGCTGGTTTGGCATCATCCATCAGATGAATGTGATGTTCAACGATCAGGGGACTAATCCCCTTGATGTCCGCCATGGACCAGCTAAAAGCTTGCCTGTTACTGTGCAAGACTGCAAGAAGGGCTTTCTCTTTGCTCTGGAGCTAGAGAAGCCGAGATGATGACAGGGAGGGTCTCGTTCTCACCTAAGTAAGCATACTTAAGGTGAGACGACAAAGGGTTGAGTTCTAGCTTTGGAGGTGAAACGATGGAAGGCAAGATTGGTGAAGAGGTCTCGAACTCAAAGGACTCCAGCAAAGGTTCAAAACGAGTGTAAGCGACCGAGTTGGATGGTTCAGGTAACTCATCCGGAAATTCGAAGGATGCAAACTCGGGTTGTGAGCGGCTAAGATCGTTCGAGAACGTGAAACACTCGTAGTAATTGTCGGGCGCAGAAACAGCAGCAGGTTCGAAAAGGAACGCACTAGTGGCGTTAAGGTTATCGTGTTCGAACAGAAACTCCTCGAATTCACACTCTTCAGGGGTGATCTCCTGGATTGAGCAAACGTCCAGTATATGAGCATTAGGATCGGAGGGCTGATTCCCCAACCTAAAAATGTTGAGTTCAATCGTCATGTTTCCAAAAGAGAGGTTCATCGAACCATTGCGACAATTGATCACAGCATTTGAGGTTGCAAGGAATGGGCGACCGAGTATCACCGGAATTTGATTCCGGGGGTTAGCTACAGGCTGTGTGTCTAATAAAATGAAGTCAACGGGGAATATGAAGTCCCCGACTTTGATTAACACATCCTCTAGCTCACCCCTAGGATGGGTGATCGATCGGTCGGCCATTTGGAGAGTGCAGTGCGTGGGTTTCATCTCTCCTACGCCTAATTACTCGTATACTGAGTACGGAAGCAGGTTAACACTGGCACTAAGATCTAATAGTGCGCGGTTGATGTTCTTATCCCCAATGGTAATAGAAATTGTAGGACAGCCAGGGTCCTTCCGTTTTTGTGGTAAAGATTGGGTAAGAGCATCACTCACAGCACTAGCCAAGAAAACTTTCTTTGGTACCTGAGATTTCCTTTTTTTCGTGCACAAGTCCTTTAAGATTTTCGCGTAGGACAGGACTTGTTGGACAGCATCTAAAAGAGGAATGTTAATGTTAACCTGCTTAAACAACTCCAGAATCTTCTCCATCTGAGGATTTTGTTTATTAGACCTCAACTGGTTTGGAAATAGAACATTTTTAAAATTGGTTGAGTCTAATGCTGGAGGAGGAGATTGTGGAGTTGGAACGGATCCCAGAACAGGTGTTTTCGTGGAGTGAGAAGTGGGTCCATTCAGAGCAGAAGAAGAGGAAGGAGAGCCTTGTGAAGAACGGAGAATAGGCTCAGAAGACGAAGAAGCGGGAGAAGAAGAAGAAGAAGAAGCGGCCGGGGTGTCATCGTTGATCCGTGTGCCGATGTTGTTTTGCAGCATCCTTCCCGATCTCAATGTGGTCACGGAACTCACATTATGATTCTGTTGTTCAAGAGCAACATGTACATTATGTGGGTGACCGGGATTTGGGAGTGGCTGGGACGGGAGCTTCCCCTTCTCTCGCTCGCTTAAGGCCGCATTCAGCTGTGCAATCTGGGCCTCGATGGTCTTGATACTTTGCCCGTGAGCGGCAACGTGTTGCACTAAGGACTGAATGGAAGACTGGATGTTGGCGGTGGACTGAGTTGATTGTTTAACAAACGCCTCCAGACTTCGTTCGAGCGAGGAAACCTTATCGTTGTTTGACGGAACAAAGTTGTTTGGTGGAAAAGAATTGTTGGGTGCAAAGTTGTTCGTCTGATTTTGAAAAGGTTGGGCTTGAAAGGGCTGCTGAAACTGATGTTGAGTTTGTTGTTGCGCTTGTTGTGGCGGAGGAGGGGGCCTCTGGAAATTGTTGCCTTGGAATTGATTCTGATTCTGATTCCAGGCGAAATTGGGATGGTTCCTCCAACCGGGATTGTAGGTGGAAGAGTATGGATCATTCCTCGGTCTTTGCTGAAATGCAGCATTAACCTGATCCTGTCCTTGCGATGGTGGATTGTAAGGACACTCTTTGGTTAAGTGAGAAGGATCGGAACAACAAGCGCAAATGGTACGAAAGGGAAGAACAGGGGCAGGAGCAAGAGAAGAAAATTTGCTCTCTATTGCTTCAAGTTTTCTCGTTATTGCAGCCATTTCAGCTTTCATCGCAATAGAGACATCAAGTTGGTGAATTCCTACCCTAGACTGACCGGTAGAAGTGGAGGTAGAAGAAGAAGAAGTCGGTCTGGTGCTCTCCCATTGTAGCGTTTTCTCCGCAAGATCGTCAAAGAATTTCCACGCTTCCTCGTCAGATTTCGATAGGAAGTGGCCCTGACAGATGGTTTCCAACAACTGCTTGGTTGCTGGGTTCAGGCCCTCGTATAAGGTTTGGCAAAGTTGCCATTTCTCTATACCGTGGTGAGGACACTGAACAAGAAGGTCTTTGTACCAGTCAAAGCACTTCCAGAAGGGTTCAGAAGGAAGCTGAGAGAATTGGTTGATTTCACTGCGGATCCTTGCGGTTTTATGATTCGGATAAAATTTCTTTAGAAACGCTTTTACAAACTCGTCCCAACTGGTTATGGAGTGGGAAGCGGTGCTATACAGCCATTTTTCAGCAAGATCGCATAAAATGAACGGAATGACCCGTAGACGTATAGCATCGTCCGACAGCTGGGTGGTTTTCATCATGGCACAAACGTTTTGAAATTTATTGATGAAGATATAGGCATCTTCAGATTCAAGCCCATGAAATCATGGAAGCATGTTGATGAAGTGGGGCTTAATTCAAAATTATCCCCATTGGCCGGTGGAAGAGAAAGGCGGGTGGGAAGTGCAGAACGGGTAGGATAGAAACGATCCTGGAGCGCGATTCGCTGCGGCGCTACAACAGGCGGTGGTGGTGGGTTATTGGTCTCCGTAGGAGGTGGAGCCAATCCAGGGGTAGTCAAAGAGATGTTCGGATTAAATCCTGACATCGCGGAAGAAGATGTTGGTGAAGGTGAAGGTGAAGATGTATGAACAGAATTCCAGTCAACGTCGGAGTTGGCCGGCAAAGGTAAGGGTGAAAGAGGCGTGGACGGAGTTTCGACGTCTGAGTCGATCGCGTAGTCGGTAGCGACTAATGTAACGCGGACTAGACGGTCGCTAGTGTCCCGAGTCCAAGCGGACATACACTAAACGAGTTTAGTATAGTCAAAGCGGAGAAGGTGAGGGTAAGAAAACGTCAATGGAGAAATACGATGGGTGGTGGGTGAAAAATGGATTTGGCGACAAAGGGCAAGTTTTTATAAAAGTTTTTGATTTTTTTCCTTTTTTTTTGTTTTTTTTAGAAAGAGCTTTACAGGAATATGTACGGACTTACGGCTTTAAGCAATCACAAACAAGATATGCACAATCACATCTAGATCTAGAGTCACCTAGGTCTGCTAGACAGCTCCTAACTGTTCCAGAGGGCTAGAAATAGGACCTCAAACTGCCTCTTCTCCGTCAAATGTGGCCAGGTAAGTGCCTGGTAAGTGGGAGGTTATCCAACGCTTTCGCGAAGTTCCTTAATTAAATAACCACTTGCCTTCGACACACTTGCCTAGACACCGCAAAAGTCAGATAGGATAAACGGTCGATGCCTATAACTAGTCCTCTGTCCTATTGAGCGCGAAGTCCTTAGGGCTGAGTCTAGTATTTTTTAATTAACAATGGTCAATGCATATGCTTTTTATGATTTTTGGGGTCCTGGGAAGGGTGATGAAATCCCCACCCAATCTGAATTGGTTTCAAGCCCCTTAAGTCCGTATTAATGAATGCAAAGCGGTAACAAATCAACTGCAAACAATTTTTATTTTTAGCGCGGCGCAAAGAATCATGCACAAAAACAGTTTATTGGAAGGGGGAAGAGAGTTTGCGCAAAGAATGCTGCAGAAAACACAGTTTAGTGGAGTCCAGAGGAGTGGGGGAGAGAAGAGAAACTCACCTAAAAAATTTAGCACCCTGAAGGCACAAAATGGCCGCGGTTCCGCGGCCTAAGCTAGCTTATGCCGCGGTTCCGCGGCACTGTAGTGGGATTAGGCCTTCAATTTTGTTGGCTGGGTTCTGTTGGGTGTCCTCTTCTGTTCCAAGGCCCTTGAATCTGTAATTGCTTACTGGAACTGCCCCAGAATCTCACAGTAGACCGTTTGCTTCGTTTTGATCCGTCGCGGTGTAGCCGCGGGATATGGGTCTATCTTCCCACGTCTTTGGCACTGAACTCGAACTTCGTATTATCCTGCACACTTGCAAAAAAACTAATTAAAAATAACAAGATGGCTTTTTTACAACGTATATTTTTTTGTTTTGTTTTTCGGTTAGATTTATATTCACAAGTTAACCCGAAATTACACAAAGAAATAAACTACCGTGTCCCCGGCAATGGCGCCATTTGATTGGTAGAGATTCTGCGTGTTCAAGTTTAGTTAATTACCACAATCAAAACGGTTTCGCTTGTAGCTAGCCGGTTGAGTACGGGTCGTCCGCAGGGAGATGGGAATCTTTTTCTATGTGCTTTAACGAGTTAAGTCCAATTTTCCAGGTTTGTTTATGATTAACTAAGTGTTAAAATGATATGTAAAGAGAGCTTGTTAGGGTTAGGATTAGGTTAGTTTGAGTTAGGAGTCGCTCACCTCTTTCGTTGCCACTCTTAATATCGGTGTTACGGTAATCGGCAACAACGGGGATTAGCACGACTAGGAAGGAACTTGCGAGTATAAGCTAGGCTTTCCAACGCTTAAGTTCTTCGTTTTGGTGCTTGTCCGTCCGTTCTTGGCTCTTAGCCATAACCTCCGGTTAATTCAACCACAACCGGTCTCACTACGGAATCACCGCTATCATGTAGGATAGGGTGCCGAAGGGAGCGGATTGTGGTTCAATTAACGGGAGTCGATTTAAGATGTTGGGCAAGGAAAGAGTGAGAGAGATTTCCTTCTCTCAAACTTCCCTTATCCTACCCTAACAAGTATGGAAACTACTCACACATCATAACGAAAAGAAAAGAAAACAAAAGAGGAAGATAGAAAGAAGGAGATTAGAAGATAACAACTAGCTATTTGCGACCTCACCTTGGCAAGGATCAAGCGTAAGCGTCATGGTTGTTTAAGGATAAAGGAAAAGAGAAAAGAAAGAAACAACAAGAAATAACAACAACTAAGTTAACAAATGAAAATTACAAGCAATAATAATTTAACTAGAGAACAAGACAAGTATAATAACAAAAGGAACTTCTTTTTTCATCATTCTTCACTCACAAAAGCTCACTACAAGTTTTTCAATGGAGAAGAGATGAGAAGAGGAAGAAGAAACAAGTATTCTAAACCCTAAAAAATACAAGATTAAGCACCCTTGGCTTTGGCAAGTTCTGGACTATTTATAGGCAGGGAACTGGAAATCTAGGGCAACAATCTGCCTCCTTACAAAATTACCCAACTGACCCTGAAATTTCATCATGTGATATGCCAGTACGGCCGCGGATCCACGGCCTATACCCCTATTGGCCGCGGATCCGCGGCCCTATGGTGGAATTGAGGCATGAGTTTTTTGGTACTTCCCTGGTCTGCTGTGCCCATGAGTCTGGTATATGTGTTTTCTCATATTGTCTTCACGATTTTTCCAGAATTTCTGTTGAACAAAAAGGTGATGAGTGTGGATCTTTTTGTCATGATTTTCTTGAGCTCCGCGTAGATTTCTTGGATCTTGTGCTGCCATTGAGCCTTGTGCATGAAAATGACATTGATTTGCCATTTTGTCTCTTAAACTGGTGTGTGGCAACAGACGGATAAAGAGCGGAGACCTGTGTTTTATCTGTGGTTGGCAGGAACCCGGATTTTGTCGTGTTTTTCCATGAATTTCACCGTTAAGAGACGAGAACCTGTATCCTGCAATTGACTAGCAAACACGGCTCAAGAGTACCTACCGATATGCAATGTGATAAAAATTGGGCAGTATGAAAATGCAAAAATCTGATATGAACAAATACCCCCAAACTTATCATTTGCTCGTCCCGAGCAAAGCCAATTTATTCACAAAAAATTTCCTATCAAGCTCCATATACATACCTATATATCTAAAACATATCCCACATACCTTAGGTACAATCTTAGTAGCCTCACTTCCTACACTTGTACTTTTTGATACTGAAGCATCTCATTGCTCTATGTCGCAACGGTTCGTCCGAACTCAAGCGATTCCAGTCACACCGCTTATATCCTGCTGGAATGTTAGTTCAGGGAATGACGTTCTAAAGGCAACAATAGGATACAACATGTGTCTAGTGGTCGTCTGCAGCAGAGAATTCTATGCTGACTTCAAGGTGATGGACATACCAAACTTCGATGTGGTTCTAGGTATTGATTGGCTAGGAACCTTTTACGCTACCATTGATTGTCGTCAAAGGAGGGTAGTGTTCAAGATTCCAGACCATCCGGTCTTTTATTTCAAAAGTGGAGACTTTACCCTGGATCCAGGCACTTACAAGGCGAAACCGAAGAAAGCAGTGATTGCTACGCATCAGGCAGAAGAAGACAAGCCAGAGGTAGTTCGAGAGTTCGACGATGTATTTCCTGAAGACATATCAGGTTTGTCTCCCGTTCGAGCTCTAGAATTCAGCATTGATTTAGTACCAGGAGCACGACCGGTGATCAAGCACCTTATCGCCTAAGTCCAGAAGGTTTAAAGGAGATCCGAACTCAGTTGAACGAATTATTGAAGAAATGATAGATTCGTCCCAACACTTCAAGTTGGGGATCTCCAGTTTTACTCGTGAAGAAGAAGGAAGGTTCATACCGAATGTGCATTGATTATAGGGCCTTGAACAAAGTAACGATAAAGAACAAGTATCCACTACCGCGCATCGCCGATTTATTCGATCAGCTAAGTGGATCTTGCGTTTTCTCCAAGTTAGATCTTCGTTCGGGTTATCATCCAGTGAAGGTCAAAGAATCTGATATCCATAAAACGGCATTCAGAACTCGCTATGGTCATTACGAATTTCTTGTGATGCCATTTGGAGTGACCAATGCACCAGCGATATCCATGAACCTAATGAATCAAGTTTTCCGAGAGTACCTAGACAGGTTTGTTGTCATCTTCATCGACGGCATCCTGGTGTATTCAAAGAGTCGGAAAGAACACGCCGAATACTTACGAATTATCCTGGAAACTTTATGACAACATCAACTCTATGTCAAATACAGCAAGTGTGAGTTTTGGCTAGATCAAGTCGGTTTCCTCGGATACATTGTATCAGGTGAAGGAATCTTTATAGATCCAGTGAAAGTATCAGAAGTAAGCGAATGGCCGACACAAAATTCAGTGAAGGACATTCAAAGTTTCTTGGGACTAGCAGGATATTACAGAAGGTTCATTGAGGGATTTTTGAAGACTGCGACAACCCTGACCAAGCTCACACGTAAAGATGAAGAATTCGTGTGGTCAGAAGCATGCGAACAAGCTTTCGTAGAACTCAAGTCAAGATTGACATCAGCGCCTATTCTCGTTATACTGGACCAATCTGGAGGTTTTGAAGTACATTGCGATGCATCCGGTAAGGGATTAGGATGTGTTCTACATCAGCACGGTAAGGTTGTGGCTTATGCTTCAAGACAACTGAAGATTCATGAGCGCAATTATCCGAAGCATGATTTGGAGTTGGCAGCCGTGATCTTTGCTCTTAAGATTTGGCGCCATTATTTTCTTTGTGAACAAGTGAACATATACACAGATCACAAGAGTCTGAAATATGTGTTTACTCAGAAAGAGTTGAATATGCGGTAAAGAAGATGGTTAGAACTCATGGCGAACTTCGACATCAACCTGCAATATCACCCAAGGAAGGTGAATGTAGTACCTGATACCCTTAATCGCCAACCATTAGCAATGAACCTCACCGCTCAGTGGAAACTTCAACAAAACTTATATCAGATGGAGATTGAAGTGGTCATGCCAGGTAACGCTTCAAGTTTGATGAACTTACAAATTCAATCTACCATTGTCAATCAGATCAAAGTAGCTCAAGTAAGTGATGCTAAGTTGCAAAAGATCAGAGAACAAGTGGAAAGTGGACTTCGAACAGACTTCATCATCCATGAAGATGGATCTTTGAGATACGGCAGCAGATTATGTGTACCTAAAGGTTCTGTGCGAGAAAAGTTAATGAAAGAAGCTCATAACTCTCCTTATTCAGTACACCCTGAAGGTGCAAAGATATACAAAGATCTGCGTCAAAATTACTGGTGGCATGGAATGAAGCGTGAAGTAGCCAGAAGCGTCGCTAAATGCTTGGTGTGTCAGCAAGTAAAGGCTGAACATCACAGGACTGCTGGATTACTTCAACCGTTACCTATCACAGAATGGAAGTGGCAACACATCACAATGGATTTTGTGACTGCACTTCCTCGCAGCACAAAGGGTAACGATGCAGTATGGGTTATTGTGGATCGACTCACAAAGTCGGCTCACTTTATTCCATTTCGAATTGGCCAATCTACTGATACATTAGCAAAGAAGTACATGGAGGTAAGAATCTAAGTAAATATTTAAACTCTTCATAATGTACTATCTCTAATACCCATGAACTCTTGCAGAAAATCATGAGACTTCATGGAGTACCAGTTTGCATTGTCTCCGATCGTGACACTAGATTCCGATCGCAATTTTGGCAAAGTCTGCAAACTAGCTTGGGAACAATTCTGAACTTCAGCACGGCTTATCATCCACAAACAGAAGGTCAGTCTGAGCGAACTATTCAGATCGTAGAAAATATACTCAGAGCGTATATGCTAGACTTCGGAGGATCGTGGGAAGATCACCTACATCTTGTGGAGTTTTCATACAACAACAACTACCAAGCAAGTATAGGAATGGCACCTTTTGCAGCACTTTATGGAAGGAAGTGTCGATCGCTATTAAGTTGGGATGACATCGGAGATAGAGAACTCCTTGGACCTGAAATGATAGTAGCAACTGTCGACGTGGTTCGTACTATCAGGGAATAAATGCGCATAGCCCAAGATCGATAGAAGCACTGGGCTGATGCAAAGCACCGTCACTTGGAGTTTCAACCGGGAGATCATGTATTTCTGAAGATATCTCTGAACCGTGGAGTGATCCGTTTTGGAAGACGGGGTAAGCTAAGTCTAAGGTATATTGGACCGTTCTACATACTCGAACGAGTCAGTGAAGTGGCTTATCGCTTGACACTTCCACCATCATTGGAAGGAGTGCACAAAGTGTTCCATATATCCCAACTCAGAAGGTATGTGTGTGATCCCAGCCATATTATTGATCACTCCGAGCTCACTGTACGGCCAGATTTATCTTGTGAGCAACAACCTGTTGAGATCCTGGATAGAAAAGTGAAGTCACTTCGGAACAAGGAAGTCAATTTGGTTCGAGTGATGTGGAGAAAAGACACACCAGGAGAGTCAACATGGAAAAGGGAAGATGAGATGCGTGCAAGATATCCTCACTTATTTGTAAACTAGTCCTTAAAATAAATTATAAATTTCGAGGACGAAATTTTTGTAAGGAGAGTAGATTGTAACAACTCCAAATTCAATGTACAGAAAATTGTTTAAAAGTTATTTTACAATTAGGGTATTTGCAATCCTGTGTATACTATAAATTTTTGTTTTAATTTAGAACAGCAAGAAAGTACTTGTTGCACATTGGTAAAATCTTGCACGGCTGTGATGTAGACCCTGTGATCAAATCCCCCCAGCCACATTATCTTTTTAATTAATTTTCTTTTAATTTTTTAGAAGTCCAAGGATTTGCACGTGCACTACACGTAAACTGAAGAGACACTGATTAATCAAACATGTGCACGAGTGTAAATCAAGCGACACCAATAGGTGGCCTAAACCCCAGCACCCCCGTTGGTAAAAGCCCGGCGAAATGACCAATTTGCCCGGTACCGTCGGTCTAAACCGACGGTAATGCCCCTATATATTCACCCCTGCAACCTTTGGCCTACCCCACTAACCCCATATTGCTTGTTTACTCTAAATTTATCCAGAATGCAATAAAATGCCCCTTTAATTCAATTTTAATGCATTACTTTCACCCCCTAAACCCTAATTTCCCCTATAAATACTACACCATATTTCACCTCTCCTCACCAGAATTTCATTATCAAAACTCTACCAAATTCTCAAGTCTTTTAGTATACAAGTGGAGTTAGCAAAAGGGTGAAGTTCCGGCGACGATCCAAAGAGTTTCCGGCGACGAAATGACGCACCGGCGCATCCCTTCTCTTCCCTCTTCTCCCCTCTATCTTAAAAGCCAGTAAGTCCCCTTTCCCCCTCTCTTCTTCTTCTATAAAACATTTATTTCTAAAACCCGACGGAAGCAGAGTTAATCCGACTTCCGATTCGGTTTTTCTTTAAAACGTTACTTTTCTTAATCAATAAATTCTATACTCTCACATATTGTTTAACAAACATAAACAAATCTATTAAAATAAGTTTCATTTCAAAATATTCTTTATTGCAATTTTTATCGTAGTTTTACAGTAAAATACCACAAACTTCATTTCCGACATAAAATAACATATTACCCGTTTTACCTGTAAATAGTTCACGAGGTAATGACCTACCCCATCACAACACACATTTTTGATATAGCACGATGAAGTTTTGGGAATTTATTCTTGGGATAAAACGACTTTACAAATAAATACCTTTAACTTACAAAACCATTTCTATAAAAAGATATATTAAATAGTTCCTTGCAATTGCGCCTCTACAACCCAGTTTTGGAGACCCCGTTCGGGATGGTGCGGATTATCGAACGTTCTCGGGCCTAGTAGAGCGAGATGCAGACCTCCAAAAGGAGCATTCGATCTCGATGGAATTTTTATACATTTT
This sequence comes from Agapanthus africanus, assembly GCA_030015575.1. Classification (NCBI taxonomy): domain Eukaryota; kingdom Viridiplantae; phylum Streptophyta; class Magnoliopsida; order Asparagales; family Amaryllidaceae; genus Agapanthus; species Agapanthus africanus. The sequence continues at coordinate 613,410,137 of JASDDO010000022.1, forward strand.
TCTTTAGAAATGAGATTTCTACAAGAAAATAAATAAAATTACTTTCATTAAATAAATATATATATATATTATCAAATTATCTAATTTAATTATATTATATAAATATTCCAAGTTTTCAAAAGGAATCACCATTACATGAAAATATCATCCAAATACAAAACAATTCCAATATTTCAAGAAAATACCATAAACTATGAAAATTAGGTTCTACTCACTAGAAATTTCACATTTATAAAATATACATCTATGAAAACTCTAAATACGATAATTAAATGCTTGAGGTGTATTTTGAAATTATACCAAAACTATTTTTACATAAGCCCCCTCAAGTTATGCTAAATTACAATAAGGACCCTAGTAAACATAGGTTTAAGCGGGACCAGTCACTTGAGCCTCAGGTAGCCGGAGATATGGGTGCTTGCCTATTTAAGGTAGACAATCTAACAAACGGTGTTATCAACACGGTAATTGTCTTGGAAAAATACACAAATCCTGCCGTCCATGTGCAGCAGTTACCGATAACATCAAAACTAATTCAGGATTTCAAGTTCTTTTTTAAAGTATCTGACTCAGACTGAGTCTCAATCTAATCAATCTGACTTAAATGCGATTCAAGTATAAACTACAATTCAACATGAATCCGTCTATTCAATCTATATTGACCGAACCGAACTATGGATATACTCCATCTACATGTATATCCATTATATCCATTCCATTTACTGATATCATGGTTTCGGTAAGTCATCCATATACAATTTGTAATACAAGACAATACAATACAATCAATAGAATCAGTACAAAAGATATCGCGGGGTTTATAAGGGGTAGATTGGTACGGAAGGTGTTAAAAGTTGTACGAGACTGTAACTATGATACACCTAAGCTGAATATCCCTTGCAGTTGTACCGTAGCTAAATGGTTCCTTGTGCTCTGTATACCTTAGTCTCCAGAATAGCGGGACTCCTCTCGTATACATTGGTATTTTCTGTACCAAGCTACAAGCAACAGCATTAACAATATAATAAAATATTAAAACTTATATTCTCCTTCTATCTATACTATCTTTACTCACCTTTGGGACTTACCGAGCGATTGTTTGCTGACGATATTCCTTTTCTTCTTTCTTTGGAATATTTTCAGGTAGATCGGACTCACTGGAGATTGAGCCCAGCACCGAGGATTTGGAGAAGTTAGCATTCTACCCAGAGCTTTAGATACTTGTACATACCATTTTCATTTCTGTTATGTCATTGTTTAGGCATTGCTTTTATTCCATGTATTTACATTTCAGTTGTATTGTAAAAGAATGTTAAATAAATAAAGTTGTTGTTCATTTACATTAATGTCTCTTATGTACTTTACTTATATTGCTTAGATATGCTTAGCGTGTTTACTTCTGAGTAAATACGTAGCGGCCTCGTCGCGTCTCCTTGCCCGTACACTTGGAAGCAGGGTGTGACAAATCCTGCCGTCCATGTGTAGAAGTTGCCGATTTCTCTTAAACGTAAGATTTTTAACAGTTTAAATTAATTCCTAAGAAAAAGTCATGAACTCGAATCCAAACTTGAACTTGAACACAAACTCGAACTCTAACCTAACACGAATCTAAACTCGAATATGAACTCGAACCCAAACTACTCGAACCAACTTGACTCGAATCTAGGTTGCAATTGTCATGGCCCGCATATTACTCGACTCACTCGACTACATTCTACACCTTTTGCAATCTATGGTTTCGATCAAGATATATTAATCAATCAATCAAATATATTAACCAGTTATAATATATTTTATACTCGCGGTGTTTGGGATAGTTTCTTGTGTGAATCCAACGGAGCTTCAGGAGTCCCGTATTAACCTTTCTTTTTTATTTTACTTGAATATCAGTCGGGTTGACTCATCCACAGCCTAGAGCTCCGATGCTAACATATGAAATGGGCCCGTATTTATTTGCTCCTGAGACCTCACTCTTGAGCTTGTGAATACTTCTACGGCTGCGTTGACATTCACACTTGAAACTTAACGTTAACATAGTGATCATATAGAGACCTATAGAATATATTTACCCATAATCATATACTCCTACTAGTCATATAAATATTCTATAATTGTCATTTTCTTTACTTTAACTTATCTTTGGGACTTACCGAGCGCTAGTTTGCTGACGGACATTCCACCCACTTTTCTTCTCTTAGAATGTTCGTCAGATACGGTCGAGATGGAGGAAGTGGAAGCCACAGAGGAGGACTACAACCAGATCGCTACTCTAGGCTAGCTCGGGCTCACTTTTCTTCAGTTTATGTATGCCACTTGTTTAGGTATTTTCCCTATTGTATTTAAGCATTAACTCATGTATTTGTAAATATTGGAAGCTGAATGTAAATAAAGATATTTGTTGAAAAATTTTACAGTCTCCATTTATTCTTGTATTGTGTACTATTGTTTCAATACACATAGTATATTTATTTAGGGAATGACCTTCTCTGGATAAGTATGCCGCGGGCTTACCACATCACCGTTTCTGTCTACTGGGAAGCGGGGTGTGGCATTTACGGAGATTGTCACGTTAAAGTTCAATAGGGTACGGACGAACTTGATTGTCGACTTCCTTTTCGGCATATATCTGGGTAATCGTTACATACAGCTAATGCCGCTGACGTGCTTGTATTTATGGATTTATCCAGTAACTCACTGTCAGCGTATTGTCGAATCTTTAGAATTCCACATAGAGAGTTTTCCCGGTTCAGGCGATATGATGTAGAGGCCGTATATTGATATGTGCAGGGGTCCGATTAAATATGTGTTCTAACTACATAGATTTTAATCGGACGGTTGATAATATTAGTCGGCTTAGAATTAAGCCGGGTTATTAAATCAAGTACATATATATATATATATATATATATATATATATATATATATATATATATATATATATATATATATATATTATGTTCACTATTCATTTTCTCTCTCTTAGTTATTCGTATTTTTATACGGATACACATATATGTATTTCGATACATATATCGAGATTGTATTCCGTATTTATATGGAATATTTCTAAAAGGAGGACACCTCATTTAGGATTTTCTTTTGTTGGAAAAGAAAATGAAATGAGGTGTATAAGTGAGGTGAAAGTGGTATGGCATTAGAGGTATGGGATTTGTTTATTTATTTCATGGAAAATGGTTTTAATATTTAGATGGCTTGAAAAGAATCCCACTCTATCTAAAATTCAATCACTAGCTCATTTGTTATGGCACATTCTCTTTCCTTATCTCCTCTCCTTCTTCCTCTTAAGTGAAGATGTTCTCTTGAGTATGGAAAAATAAGAGATATTGATAGTGAAAAATTTCTACATACCCAACACTCCACTTCTAGCAAATTTGGATGGTTAGTTGCTTCACCAGAGTATTCTAGGTGAAGCTGGAGCTTGGATCGGTTTCTCTCGGGTGGATCATTTTCGGTAAGGGTGGTCACCTCTCAAGCACATTCCCGACAGCTACGGGGCTTGGAGGGGTCTTCCACGATTGGGTGGACACACATAAAAGGTTGTATTTTGCCACCTTGTATGTTTAAGTTTCTAGTTTAGTGTTTGGAAACAGATTTTAGGTTGCGTTTCCTATCACTCGCTTGAAATTTTTGTTTTCAAATCTGCTTTGGTTTTTTCGCTTCCGTTGCGCGAGCGCTAGAGAACCCTTCAGGTATATGATGCTGAAAGACAATCACTCTAAGGACTAGTAGCAATTTAACACGACTCAGGTGTATCCGGCCTGTACTAAATTCAAATAAAGATTTAGAGTTGGTTTTATACCCACTAAGCACTGTATCGTCCCATGTAAATTCCGAAAGGCATTGTTTTTGTAACGACTCTGAAATCACTGTACAGAATTTTCTTGTTATTATACAGAAAAGAGTATTACAGCCTATGTAAGAGTTAAAAGTTAATTTTGTTAAATAAAAGCATGAAACAACTTGTAGCTCACTGGTAAAGCCTCTACACTGCTGTGACGTAGCCTGTGTGTTCGAATCCCATCAGACACAATTATTTTTTCTGATTTTTCTTTTTATTTTTGGAAGCCCAAGAGTTTCACGTGCAATACACGAGGAAATGAAAAGTTCGGAAAAATAAAACAGGCGCAATGAGATGTACACACCCTAAAACCCACGCGGTACGAATCTCGAGGCAATTGCCTCAGATCCAACCAGCCATTTTAGGGTTTGGGCCGGCGCCGACGGTTCTGATGCGCCCTTGTCCCTTCAGTTTCCCTTAACTCCTCTACACTGTTTGATTTCCCTGCAATCAAACAGAGACCATTCATTTCACCATTTAACATCATTTTAATAGTTTTTAATCCAAAATTTTAATTCCCAAATCTTACTTCTTCACTATAAATACCAACCAATGCTCTAGTTCTTCACCATTCTGAAATTCTAGCAAAAATTCTCTCAAAAAGTTCCTAAGTACAAGTGGAGTTAGCGACCAAGCTCTTTCCGTCGAAAATTGAAGCCGATTCCGGAGCTCCCGCGACACCACGAAACCTCCCTCTTCTTCCTAATCCTTTTCTTGAGATTTCCAAACCGTAAGTCCCTCCCAAATCTCTTTCTTTTTTATTGAAATTCATCTCCTAATCATATTTCGGTAAAGTGGAGTTATTCCCGATACCTTTCTTCTTAAAACCTAAAACTCCATTTTCCTTTATATCTTGGACAATCTAATTTCACCATTCTATTTATAACTCTATTTAGCAATGATTAGATTCAAGTTTAACCAAAATCTTCATGTGAAACGAAAATAATTGAACTTTTTCATTAAAATACCTTGAACTTTATTATCACCTCTTTTCATTTTTTGTTAAAACAATACCTTTAGGAAAAACTTCACAGGGTAACGACTTACCCCATACGCACACTTTGGTTTCATAGCGTGATGCCTATATACATGTATATTTGGTTCAAAGGATAACCTTTACAATAAAATACCATATCTTTTAAAAACCAGGTTTTCTTTTAAAAATAGTATTTAGTAATTCTTGGCAAATACGCTTCTACAACCCTCGTTAGGGGACCCGCTAATGGATAGTGTGGATTATTGCACATCCTTGGTATAGTAGAGCGAGATGCAAAACTCCTCACGGAGTATTCGATCTCGAAAGAAAATAAAATACGGTTTTTAAGAAAACGCAACTTTATAAACAAAACTAATTTTTGAAAATTATATAAAAATTATAAATCTATATTTTCACTATATTATGAAACTATATTTTTCTAAAAATGAAAATGTTAATAAAATACCATCAAGTTACCAAAAAGAACTAGTTTTCAAAAAAACACCATAAACTTTTAAAAACTAAGTATTTATCATTAAAAACCCTTAATACTTAAAATACATGTTCATGAAACCCCTAAATAATACAAATCACCCTCGAGGTTTATTTTTAATCTATATTAAAATATTTTTCATAAAACCCCCTCGAGATATACAAAACAATATTTTAAGAACTGTAGTAAATATAGATTTAAGCGGGATCAATTCTCTTGAGCCCAGGGAGCCAGAGAAAGTGAGTGCTTGCCTATTCAGATTAGACAACTTAATAGAGTTATCAATGACAATTGTCTTGGAAAAAGACATAAATCCTGCCGTCCATGTGCAACAGTTGTCGATTACTCCCGAACCTAAGAATTCAAGAGTTAAATCAGTTTGCAAGTGTCTGACTCAATCTGAGTCCAAACTCAAACCTGAATCCAAAATCAAACACGAACTTGAATACTTGATCATGAACTTGAATACTCGAATTCAAACATTAAACTCAAACTTGCATACTTGACTCAATTTGACCGAACCATAGTTATAACTTGATATGAACTCAACATGATTACTTGAACACATGATTATATCCTGAACATGAACCTGAACATTTTATATCTATGGTTTCGGCCAAGACTTGTAAACATAATTTATACAATAAATTACAGAGGGATAAAGGGGTAGATTGGTACGGAAAGTATATAGTGGCACGAGAGGTCACTTAAAAGACATCTACATGAATTCATGTGCCATTGTCCCGTGGGTTATGACGGGGCCTTATACTACATGTTACCATAGTCCACGGAGTAAAATGGACTCCTCCCGTATACATGAATACCTTTCTTACCAAACTACAAATAACTACGTTAGAATAACTATCCTATACCTGTGAACGATCATATAAAACTTTACATATTCATTCACATTACTTGTTATATTATGTTTCTTCTTTTCGGACTTACCGGGCGCTAGTTCGCTGACGACATTCCTTTCTTCTTTCTTTGGGATGTTCGTCAGGAAGACCGGACTCTGAGGAGATAGAGCCGAGCCAGGAGGACTTGGACCAGCATACAGCTCAGCCTGACTATTAGTTCTTTCTGCACTTATTTTTCTGTATGCCAATGTTTAGGCATTTGCTTTATATCATTGTATTTTTTTTATTACAAACAGTTGTATGTAAAGTTGAATGTAAATAAAGCTGCTGTCTCATTTTATTATACTTGTCATTCTTGTTCATTGTTATATTGCTTAATTGCGCTTAACGTATTTATTTTATAGTAAATACGTTGTGGTCTTTCCACGTCCCCGTTCCGTCCACTGGGAAGCAGGGTGTGACAGTTTTGGAGGTTTTGCATCTTAGTCTCATTATTTGAGTTGAGGAAATTCAATACTGACAGTTTTCCGTAATTTATTTGTGAGCTTTATATATTTCAAGAAAATCTTTACTAAACTAATATTTATGAACATTCGTGTGGGGTACATAGCCTAGTGGTAGGTAATAGGAGTTTGTGAAGGAAGACCTGGGATCGAATCCGGGACATCTCATTTAGTGCTTCAAAGAGGGGTACGCGGGGCCGGTAAGCTTTGTTGCGGTCAAAAAAATAATTTATGAACACTTCATTATTATCTTATAGTAATTATATATGTATATGAAAGCATGTTTTTTTAAAATTCTTAATATCATATTTTTTTCGATATTCTGTTTCATATTTTTTTGTGCTCACTTGACAATAGATTTTATTGGATGGAATTCTACTCTCATATAAGATGGTTATTATGTTTTTTGTGTTATCGAACAATTGATTTTCATAATTTGAATTTTCAAAATTTTAAAACTATGCTTTCAAGTAATGTTTTTCTTTTGATGAAACTAAAAGGGGAAAATTAAGATATGAGAAAGTTTTCATAATTTCTGAATTTCTTTTGAGATAAGGAATTAAATTTATCTCTAATTTTATCATGAGAAAATAAAATTAGTAGAGATAAATACAAAAAGGCAGAGAAATATTTTTGTGGTACAAAAGCCAACAATTCAGCAATCGGTAATTTTGGAAAGATACAAGAAATATTATTTGTGATGAATTATGAAGTGATATGAATATATTTGTATGAAGAATCATTCAAAATCAGAATTTAAATATTTAAAAATATAAAAAAGGATCACAGAAGATCGCCACAGAAAAATGAACACCAACAGATGAAGTGGGACCGAAATTTTTCGGCTCAGACGAAATTTTTTCGGTTTTATTGATGAATATGGGCTACAGAATTTTTCTACATGTTCACGTCATTTCGAGGGTTTCTCAGAAGTTATATATATGATGTTTAGGGTTTCTGTTCGGCTGCCCTCTGCTTAGTCACCAATATTCTTCCCGAAATATTTTTTTTACATTAGAGAGAGGAAAAATTCAGACGAGATCTGTTGCACTTTCAAGCTATCAAAATTCAGAGGTCACATACATCTTTAAGGGGGTTTATCTTCAAGATCAAAGAAGCACAAATATCAAAGGAAGCAATTTTGAACATCAAGTGGATTCAAAACGTGGTTTTTATTTAGTTTTCTATTTATTTTTTCATAGTAAGGATGTTTGATCAAGAATGGATATTTTGGTCGGATTGGAATCTCAATCTAGGTAGATTGAGTGAGAGTTCATCTAGAGTTATTTTGGCATGTGGTCTATTGTAACCGGGGTAGGATCAGGTTTAAGTAGCCAAATAATTTGTAAATTGGGATATGTATTTCTAGATAGTGGAACTTTCATTTGGGGTGGACGTAGGTTGGGTCGAACCACGTTAAATCTTTGTGTTTGCGTTTGATTATTTCTGTGGTTGATTATTATTCTATTGTTTTAATTTAAAATTGTTAATCTTGCTTGTCATTAACGTTATAATTTGATCACAACCCTATTCACCCCCCTCTAGGGTTGCCTGTAGATCCTAACACCATTCTCATAACCAAGAAAATCGGTATGCCCAACATTCTCGGAGTAGCTTAACTTATTCACATCAATAGCAACATTATCTATAGTACCCCTTTGTATAAACAATCACTTGGATCAAATACACGATGATGATAAATTATGGTCACTATTTCATCAGAAATCTATCAAAAATAAATGGATATAATAAATATTTCCATATGAAATTGACGATGCTCGATATCGGCGATCTCCCAGATCATGACACGTGGCAGATGACGTATCCCGGAACTCACAAGAAAGTGTTCCCCTCCGAACGGCGGCCGAGACGTGGACGTCTAGCCTGAGATTCGGGGCAGATGCTAATAGGTGCTATCTGTCCACCTCTCCGAAGATGCCAAGTTGATTTATGGCACCGTGTATCGAAGGTCTGAACGGATGCGTCCGATGTAGCAGACTTCGTCAGATTCCCCCTCGTTTGGGGGTTTTTGATTGTGGGGACGCTCTTCCCTGCAGGCGCAAGCCCCTGCAGTTAATTACGCTACCGCATCGCGGTAACAACTTTCTCCTTCTCCAGCTGGTCACTTCGTGTCGTGGGTGTTTGTTTTGTGTTTTGTTGCCCGTGGATTGTTTACGGAGACCGAGTTATGTCGTCGCCCGTAGGGCGTGGACTAGTCCAAATCCATATTATCTTAGATTTGGGTTTGGGGGTTTGGTTTGAGGATACGTTAGCCATATTTGAGGCTAAGATCAACTCAAACGTTTGTTAAGGATACATTAGTCTAATTTGAGACTAAGATCAACTTAACGGGATCGTTTAGATCCGACAAAAGAGCATTTGGGCTCCATTGTTCCAGTTTAGGGACATAGTGGTCCATTGAATGTATGGTTGTCGGGACCCGTTACCTCTCTGACGACGTTGAAGGATTACAACGACAGGTGTCAAAGGAGTTCCGAGATGTACCCTTGAACCAAAGTTGATTGGAGGGATTCATAGTCCAGTCTGTTTGAAGGTTTAAGGATGCGTTAGCCATATTTGAGGCTAAGATCAACTTAAACGGTTGTTAAGGATACTTTAGTCCAGTTTGGGACTAAGATCAACTTAACGGGATCGTTTAGATCTGACAAAAGAGCATTTTGGGGCTCTATTGTTCCAGTTTAGGGACATGGTGGTCCATTGCCAGTTTAGGGACGTGGTGGTCCATTGCCAGTTTAAGGACATTGCGGTCCATTGGTAGTTTAAGGACATTGCGCTCCATGGGTAGTTTAAGGACGCATAAGTCCATGGGTTTAAGGACCCCACAGTCCATATGGGTGTGTTTAAGGACGCGTTAGTCCGTTAGTTTAAGGACGCATAAGTCCGCGGGTTTAAGGACCCCACAGTCCGTATCTTGGTTTAAGGACGCATAAGTCCATGAGTTTAAGGACCCCACAGTCCGTATCTTGGTTTAAGGACGCATAAGTCCATGAGTTTAAGGACCCCACAGTCCGTGTTGATGTGTGGTTGTCGGGACCCGTTACCTCTCTGAAGACGTTGAAGGATTACAACGACAAATATCAGAGGAGTTCCGAGATGTACCCTTGAACCAATGAGTTGGTTGAAAGAGCAGATGTGCTCAGTTCAAAATGATTTGAGGACTTATGGCCAGTTTGGGCTAAGTCCAATTATGTTTGAAATATTGGCCCTCTGTTGGTCCATTGAAGGAGAGGCTTTGCCTCTAAAAACTTAGCCAATTGGGCTAAAGCTAGTGTTAAACACTACAGACCAACAGTGTTGAACACTGGGAACAGAGTTTTTAAATTAGTGTTGAGCACTAAGCAAATCAGTGTTAAACACTGCAAATGGAGTTTTCCAATTAGTGTTAAACACTAAGGAGGGATGGGTCACGTGCGGACACGTGAGAGCACCCTGATTTCCCTTATTTTATTCAGCAGGTAAGTATTTAACACCTTTAATTTCCTAGCCATCACGTGTGGGCACGTGATAGGCATCCATCCATTCGATATTAAAGGGATTCGTTAGGGGTCACGTGGGGACACGTGAGGGCGCCCTAAATGTGAAGCCAGATCTCCTTTGTTTTATCCTCAAATCTGCGAATAAGTGTTAAACACTTTTCATCTTTATTTTAGAGCATCACGTGTTGGCACGTGATGGGGGTTTATGCATCGAATATTACAGCACTTGCTGAGGGGTCACGTGGGGACACGTGAGAGCGCCCAAAGCTTCTTTTTGTTTTGCCATTAAGTGTTAAACACTTTCATTTTTATTTTAGAGCATCACGTGTTGGCACGTGATGGGGATCTGTGCGCCAATTGTTAAAGCATTTGCTGAGGGGTCACGTGATAACATGTGAGAGCGCCCAAAGCTTTCATTCCCTTTGCTTTTTCTTTCTGCGTTATGGGAGTCACATGGGAGCACGTGGGGTGATGCTTCAAAGTTCTTTGCAGGGGATCTTTTCAGGGGTCACGTGGGGGCACGTGACCCTAGTTCTTTTCATGAACAGAGATCTTTTAAGAATTGAATTCTTGATAGGGTTAAACCCTAATTATGATTTTGAAGGAATTGAATTCCTATCGTGAAAGAATTAAATCCTTATTTAGGATAAAACCCTGATTTCTTTTCAAAGAAATTAAATTCCCAGATATGTAAAAGAATTAAATTCTTGATTAGGGTTAAACCCTAGTTTTGTTTTAGGAGAATTAATTCTCAAAACTCAATTCCCCTTCTAAGTTTAGGATCTGCATGGCAGGATCTCGACCCGATGAGAATTAAATTCTCAAGTTATGAGGAGATGTGCTATGTGCAGATCTTCAACCAGAAGAAGAACTAAGTTCTTTTTTGTATAAGAGTTAAACTCTTGGATTTTGAGAATTAAATTCTCTGTTTGAAGTTTATCTTTTTCCCTTTTCTCACCTAGGGTTTTCTTTGTTGAGAATTAAATTCTCCTTTCTTTTCTTCCCTCTTGAGAATTAAATTCTCCTCTCTCTGTTTTTCTCTCCAGAAAGTAGATCCCAAAAAAGTAGATCCCCCTCTTCTTTTCTTGGCTCCTATTTATAGGAGAAGGAAAAGAGTTAATTTGTTTAGCAAATCTCTCATTGGAAGATTTGATTTGATTGTTGAGAGATTTGATTTATATTTATCATTAATCTGGGCCTTTAGATCATTCAGTGAATTTTATTCACCGTGGATTTTAAATCCAAAAGATATTCTATTTGTTATCCTGGTGAGATTTTCAGGGAAATCTTTCCTTGTCCAAGGTTTTTCCATAAATTGGTGATATTTAATCACCCTTGGATCTTTAATCCAACGGTTCCCCATGACCCTTTTCCATTTGGAAAGATTCAGAAACTTTTTGAATTTAATTCTATTAAATTATAATGCTTTTAAAGCCAGTCACGTGCTGGCACGTGACCTTTGGTCACGTGTGAGCACGTGACCCCCAATTGGGTTCCTTTCTCAGCCGCTTATTTATGTTTCAGTTTTAACCATCACGTGTCAACACGTGACCATTGGTCACGTGTAAGCACGTGATACCTCGTTGAGGTATTTTCTGACTTTTAGAATTAAATTCTATTCATTATTTTAGAGGCTTTAAAAGCCCATCACGTGTCTGCACGTGACCCATGGTCACGTGTGAGCACGTGATGCCCCATTGGGGTCTTTTCTGAGTTTTTATTGTATCTTTTAACTCCTCCAGCGGGTTCTTAAAAGCCCATCACGTGTGGACACGTAATTCCTCATAACTTTTGATCCCGGATGAATTACGAGGCCCATAATATATCAAATCGAAGGGTTTTTCGAGCCACTTTTGATACCATCAGAATTTATCTGTTTCTCATTCGGGAGTTTATCAAAAAACAGCCCGGAAGATACTGGTTCCCATTTTCTTAAGCGCATCGCCGCCATTTGATACCTTGGGCTCTTTTGCGCAGAAATTTTTGGCGGGAACAGAAAGGACCTACAGTGGCCGACCAGACTACTCTCGTGCCCATCCTACAAGCAAACGCTGGCTCTCCTCCGAGCCCTGCACAATTGGTCTCCTTGGCCTACCAGCTCATCTCCGGGCTACCACATAACCAAGATACCTCGGCTCTCCCGCTCGTTCGCGAGCCCTCCCACCGAGGTCATCTTCCTCGGTCTCATCGACCGACCGACGGCACCGCTCACAGGCGCAACCGCCATCCCGCGAATCTCGCCATGCGAGAGATATCCGTCGGCCACATCCCACGTTCCACGCTATCACGATCCCCCATTAACGAGCATGTCTCGCCATTAATAGGAAATCCGCTCATCATGTGGGCGTGACGTCGGGAGCGTAACTACCGGCGTGATTCTCGCGCCTGCCCTGCCTGCTGCCACCATCATATAAACCCCTCTTCTAGACGGTTCAAGTAAGCCATTTTTACTCCACTAAGCCGTTACTCTGCTCGGATTTCTAGTCTAACTTGACCGTCAGAGGGTCCTCGGTGGTACAACCACCCTGGGACTTCCTTGCAGATAGCTCGGCAACCAAAACCTCAAACCCATTGAGATCCACACGCTTCAAGAGCGACAGCCTCTAGATCCAATCTAAGCCACCCATCGCCGCCATCAGCAGATCAATGGAAGGTAACATCACGGCGCGATCTAGGTCGCGTCAGCTGGCGCCGTCTGTGGGAAATCCATGATTCCACAAAAACAAAAGTTCACTTTCCGATCTTAGTCCAATAGCGAGCGATCATCACGAAGATCCAAGCACTAGCCGCCGCCTTCCCCTTCATAGAGGCACGGACGGACCTCCTCCGCCGAATGCCATTAGCGTCCTTGCCGACCGAATAAACCGACTCGCGTCCTTCGTGGAGGCGCTCATCCGCGTCCAAACGGCGAGGCAAGATCCCCAGGTCGCCGCTCCCCCGCCTCGGGACCGGGACCCCAACGGGGGGAGAGAAGACTCGGCGCACGTCGGCATGGCCGACCGCCTCCTCACTGTTTCCGACAGCCGCGGGTTCCCCAGGCCGACGTACTCAGCAACCCGGTGGGCACCGCTCCGTTTGGCTCCGAGGTTCTACGCTAGAGAGTTTCGCCCCGAGTCTCGTCGCACCCATGTCCCTCCCGAGGTGGTGGCGGTCAGCTCACCTGTTTACAGGCATGACCGGCACCCCCTCTCTCGCTCAAAAACAACCCCACCGGGGGTGGGGCGTAAGGGACCTCACCAAAAGGAACCAAGGTTCATCGAAAATCATGGTCATGACAGCCGGGGGTACGTCGAGTACATACGAGACTCAGCACCCCGCGCCAGCCACGGAGGCCGACAGCCGTCCGAGGAAGAAGTCGAGGGAGATTGAGCCGATCACTTTTTACGACGGGGACTTTCACGGCATATCCTTGCCCCACAACGACCCCTTGGTGATCATGGCTCGGGTCCATCAGTATGAAGTGCACAGAATCCTGGTCGACTCGGGAAGCTCGGCAGACATTCTCTTCCACAATTGCTTCCTGCGCATGGGGCTCACAGCGGCAAACCTGAGGCCGACCTCCCATGTCCTCTCAGGATTCACTAACCACTCCATCCCGGCGGAAAGGGTAATCACTCTACAGTTCAACGTCGGAGAGGCCGGCCGTACGCGGACATTGCCGGTGGAATTCATCGTGGTGAGGATTCCATTGGCCTACAACATCCTCCTCGGCCGTCCCACGTTGAACTCCCTCCGGGCCCAGATATCGACCTACCACCTGGCGATGAAGTTCCCTCTCGACCAGGGCGAGATAGGTCAGGTCTATGGAGACCAGCGGATTGCAAAGGTCTGCTTCACCGCAACATCTTCATCGGATAGGACGGCTGACGATGTCGAAGGTGAATGTGACATCAAGGGTTCTCTGGACACTCGAGACGAGCAAAAGAGGTCCGAGGGACCCCGGTGGAGCCTCTGACAGAGGTCCCCCTCGTGGAAGGGGACGACGAAAAACTCGTTCAGATCGGGTCGCTTCTGACAGGAACTCAGCGAGACGACCTGGTTCATTTCCTCAGAAACAACTCCGACGTGTTTGCCTGGGGACCTTCTGACATGCCTAGGATCGACCCCAAAGTTATATCTCACAAGCTCGGGATAGATCCTATGGCCCGACCCGTCAGAAAAAAAAATGAAGCTTTGCCCCGGTCAAACAGAAGGCTATCGAGGACGAGGTGGATCGGCTCCTCGCCGCCGACTTCATTCGGAATGTGCCCTATTTGGAGTCGCTAGCGAACGTATTCCTAGTCAAGAAGTCAAGCGGGAAATGGCGCATGTGCGTTGACTTCACCGACCTCAACAAGGCGTGCCCCAAGGACAACTATCCCCTACCTCGGATAGACCAGCTCGTCGACGGCTCGGCAGGTCACGAGCTATTGAGCTTCATGGATGCCTTCTCCGGCTACAATCAGATCCGTATGAATCCGGCAGACGAAGACCTTACCGCATTCACAACGGACGGGGGGGTATACTGCTACAAGGTGATGCCCTTCGGCCTCAAGAACGCCGGAGCTATGTACCAACGGTTGGTCAACCGCATGTTCAAGCCACAGATCGGCAGGAACATGAAAGTTTACGTCGACGATATGCTCGTCAAATCGGTCTTGTCGACCGACCACTCTATGGACCTGGACGAGGCCTTCGAGGTACTCCGCAAGTTCAAGATGAAGCTAAACCCCGCCAAGTGCGCATTCGGGGTCACCGGGGGATAGTTCCTCGGTTTCATGGTCACCTACCGTGGGATCGAGGCCAACCCGGAAAAAATCGACGCTATCCTCAATATGACCATGCCCAAGACCAACGTCAAGATCATATGGCTAACCGGGTGGGTGGCCGCTCTGAGCCGCTTCATGTCGAGATCTGGGGAAAAGTGTCTCCCGTTCTTCAAAGCTCTAAGGAAAATTCCGAGGTTCGAGTGGTCAGAAAAGTGCTAGACCGCCTTCGACCAGTTAAAGAGGCACCTTGCGCCGCCGCCGCTGCTTACCCGACCGATTGAAGGGGACGAGCTATCGCTGTATCTGGCGGTATCCAACCAAGCGGCAAGCTCAGTGCTCGTCCGGGAGGTCGACGGAGTGCAGAAGCCGGTATACTACGTGAGCCACGTCTTCAAAGACGCAGAGACGAGGTATCTGGCCATAGAGAAGATCGTCCTGGCCCTCGTTGTGGCCTTAAGGAAGCTACGGCACTACTTCCAAGCGCACACTATCCTCGTTCTCACCGAGCGCCCGCTGGGGGCTATCCTCGCCTCACCCAAATCCTCATGCCACCTAGAGAAGTGGAGGTGGGAGCTATCCCAGTTTGACATAAAATACCGCCCGAGGCAGGCCATCAAAGCACAAGCCCTGGTTCCCCAGCAAGGAACAGGAGCCCCCGCCGACCCTCGCGGATCAACACCCGATCGTACGGAGACCCAACTCGGTCCCTGAGTGGGTCATCTACATCGACGGGTCATCAATTGAGGAAGGCTATGGCGCTGGCCTTATCATTCGGGGCCCGAACGAGGCAGAAATGGAATATTCCCTAAAGCTCGGATTCAAGGCTTCAAACAACGCGGCAGAGTACGAGGCCCTGCTGGCTAGACTTCGCATGGCCTCCGAGCTGGGGTTGAAGACAATTTGAATCCGCAGTGACTCAGCCCTAGTCGTTGGCCAAGTGACCGGCCACTTCGAGGCTCGGGAACCCCTAATGGCGAAATATCTGGACGAGGTAAGAAAACTTTGGAAGAACTTCGACGAAGTCCAGATAGAACAAATACCCAGACAGCTCAATGCCCAAGCCGACGCCCTGAGCAAGCTGGCCTCATCCTACTCGGCCAACAACAAGCGGTCTATCCTCTTCGAAACCTTGCCATGGCCCAGCGTGGAAGACGGGGCGACAGTACTCCATGTGTACACAGCGCAGGAAGACGACAAAGACTGGAGGAGGCCCCTCGTAGAATTCCTAAGGGATGGAGCGCTCCCAGAAGATCGGGGAGCCGTCCGCCGCCTCCGGGTCAAAGCCTGTCACTTCGTCTGGAGCAAAGGGAACCTTTATAAGAAATCCTTTACTCAGCCCCTGCTCTGGTGCGTCGACCCCCACGAAGCCGACTACGTCCTCCGTGAAATCCATGAAGGGGTCGGCGACGCACACCAAGAGGCCCGAACCTTAATCCAGAAGGCATTGCTCCAGGGGTACTACTGGCCAACTATTCACGAGGACGCCCAGAAGCTCGTCAGGAGATGCAAAAGCTGCCAACTCCACGGAAGCATACCACACCTCCCAGCCATCGAGCTGACCGCGCTGACCTCCCCATGGCTATTTGCCCAGCGGGGATTGGACATGATAGGCCAGTTCCCTACCGGCGCGGGCGGGCACAAATATGTTCTCGTCATGGTAGATTACTTCACGAAGTGGATCAAAGCCGTCCCCATCAGAAAACCGGACGCTGTCACGACCATCAAGTTCCTGCAGAACAACCTGATACTCCGGTTCAGCATCCCGAGCATCACCGACCACGGGACGAACTTCGAGAACGAGAAGGTGAAAGATTTCTGCGATGAATATCATATCCTAATGAAGTTCGCCGCGGTCGCACACCCCCAATGCAACGGGCAGGCCGAAGTCGCCAACCGGGATGTCCTCTGGGGTCTCCGGACCAGCTTGGAGGGGCGCCAAGGTAGTTGGGTCAAGGAATAGCCCCGGGTCTTATGGGCCCTGCGCACGTCAAAGAAGACCCCTACTGGGGAACCCCTTTCAGCCTCTGCTATGGGACCGAGGTGATGGTCCCGGTGGAGATCGGGCTACCCGGTCACCGGGTCGAACACTTCGATGATGAAGCAAACACCATGGCACTGCAGACCAACCTGGAAATCTTGCTGGAGAAACGGGACCGGGCTCAAATCAAGGTTGCCGCCTATCTGCAGCAAACTGCCCGATACTACAATGCACGGGTCAAGCGTCGTTCCTTCAAGACCGGAGACTTGGTCCTACGGCGAAACGAGTTCGTCGATCAAGGCACGCTGCATAAGTTCTCCCCGAAATGGGACGGTCCTTTCCTCGTCTCCGAAGTACTTCCCGGCAGAGCCTATCGCTTACAGGACGAGGATGGCCGCAAGTTTCCACGGCCCTACAATGCTGAGAAGCTTAAGCTGTACCAATGAAACGGATACCTACGAGTGTGTACCTCTCCTTTCTCCAAGGCAATGTAAATTTTTCTAAAAAGTTCTTTCTACTTAAATAATAAGAGGGGAACGCTAGAGTATTGCAAAAAGAGGAATCTTATTAATTCAAAAAGGTACTCTGGGCTCCTCAGCCTTACAAAAAGGGGGAGTTACAAAAGAGGTGGACTGGGATCGAGGAAGTACTCCTGGTGATACTCAGAGCAGATCTCCGTCAACCGGACCCTAGCCGCTGCAGCCCGCTCCTGCCGACGCTGCATGCGGACCCTGGACGCCACGAAAGCACCCGACTCACCGCCCGCTGAGCCTTGACCCACGATGTACCTCATCTTGAAACATTCAAGAATCAGAAGCAAGGATCGGTTGTGCCTGGCCTTCGAGATGAGGCCGAACAGGAAGATCGAATGCACCTTATTAAGTGCCTCGTCCAGAATCTCCTCAGTGAAGGGGCTGTCCAACCCCGGGGACCTCCTCCAGATCGCGTACATCAGGAGCAGGAGCAAGGACGACTGCCGAGGGAGGAGATGGCCGAAGTGATCCTCGAGGCCCCGAACCACTCCCCGGCACCCCTCCTCGGACAGCGATTGGTCGTACAAGGAGACATCACCAAGGGTGATAATCTCTTTGATCAAATACACGCGCCCAGTCAACTCAAAAGTAAGCGGTGCCAAAGAAACTGCCATCTCCTTCCCTACTTATAGCTTCAAGCCGAATCTTCAAGGACCCGGGTTCTCGGGCATGCCAACGCGAATCTTGGGAATCGCTACAACTACCCCAACGCCACGCCGCCACATGAAGAAACTGGAACGACATATCAAAATGCTTCGCGTTCATTACGCGATCGCGACACGTGTCACTCGCGGCTATCCATCTTCCCAAAGCCCTCACGAAGAGGAAGCCCAGCAGCTACCCTGCTCGGCTATTCCGGTCCGGTAGCTCGCCTACCCCACAATGCCAGGGATCTAAGCCTGCGCCTAGAGGCCACCCTGCATCTCCTTACTCGGCTATCCCTGGCCGGTAGCTTCCCTACCCCACAATGCTAGGGATCGAAGCCCTCACCAAGAGGCAGCCCTGCAGCTACCCTGCTCGGCCATCCTTGGCTGGTAGCTTCCCTACCCCACAATGCCAGAGATCGAAGCCCTCACGAAGAGGCAGCCCTGCAGCTACCCTGCTCGGCTATCCCTGACCGGTAGCTTCCCTACCCCACAACGCCAAGGATCGAAGCCCTTACAAAGAGGCAGCCCTGCAGCTACCCTGCTCGACTATCCCTGGCCGGTAGCTTCCCTACCCCACAACGCCAGGGATCGAAGCCCTCACGAAGAGGCAGCCCTGCAGCTACCCTGCTCGGCTATCCCTGGCTGATAGCTTCCCTACCCCACAACGCCAGGGATCGAAGCCCTCACCAAGAGGCAGCCCTGCAGCTACCCTGCTCGGCTATCCCTGGCTGGTAGCTTCCCTACCCTCACAACGCCAGGGATCAAAGCCCTCAGCAAGAGGCACCATGCAGCAACCCTGCTCGGCCAACCTTAAGGGCAAAAAGCCCTCGCCAAGAGGCACAGGGCAGTAACCCTGCTCGGCCATCCTTAGTAAGCCACTTACGGCCCCTCCAGCGCTAAGGATGAAAAGCCCTCAAAAAGAGGCAACCGGGCCCGCCCTTGCTCGGTTATCCCTGGCTGGTAGCTCCCTACCCCAACAAACCAGAGATCAAAGCTCACTCCAAGAGGCAACCGGGCCTGCCCTTTCTCGGTTATCCCTGGCTGGTAGCTCCCTACCAAACTAGGGATCAAAGCCATCGCCAAGTGGCACCGGGCAGTAACCCTGCTCGGCTCATCCTTAAGGATCAAAGCCCTCGCAAGAGGCAACCGGGCCCGCCCTTGGTCGGTTATCCCTGGCTGGTAGCTCCCTACCCCAACAAACCAGGGATCAAAGCCCTCACCAAGAGGCACCGATCAGCTACCCTGCTCGGCACCGTCCTTAGTAGGTCCCTTACGGCCCTTCCCGCGCTAAGGATCAAAGCCCTCGCAAGAGGCAACCGAGCCCGCCCTTGCTCGGTTATCCCTGGCCGGTAGCTCCCTACCCCAACAAACCAGGGATCAAAGCCCTCGCTAAGAGGCACCGAGCAGCTACCCTGCTCGGCACCGTCCTTAGTAGGCCCCTTACGGCCTCTCCCGCGCTAAGGATCAAAAGCCCTCGAAAGAGGCAACCGGGCCTGCCCTTGCTCGGTTATCCCTGGCTGGCAGCTCCCTACCCCAACACACCAGAGATCAAAGCCCTCGCCAAGAGGCACCGAGCATCTACCCTGCTCGGCACCGTCTTTAGTAGGCCCCTTACGGCCCCTCCCGCGCTAAGGATCAAAAGCCCTCGAAAGAGGCAACCGGGCCTGCCCTTGCTCGGTTATCGTTGGCTGGTAGCTCCCTACCCCAACACACCAGGGATCAAAGCCCTCTCCAAGAGGCACCGAGCAGCTACACTGCTCGGTCATCCCCCGCTGGAAATTCAATACCTTAAAACTCCAGGGATCGAATCCCTCGCCTAGAGGCGCCAGGCAGCTACCCTGCTTGGTCGATCATCAGCATGCCTCTCCAAGCTTCCCACGCTAAGGAACATGACCTCACCAAGAGGCATCCGGTTCTACGTCTAAGCAATCTCCACCTCGACTTCGGGGCCATGGAGATACCGTCTTCGCACCGGTCTTTGCACACTCGGCAAACGAACAGATTCAACTCGATGTGTGATCGCTAGACAAAGAACCGACATAAAACGAAGGCAGTGTTTAACTCAATGTGTGATCGCTAGACAAAGAACCGACATAAAACGAAGGCAGTGTTGTGCAAATATGAGTGCTTACCGACAAAGGAAAATATGAGCACAAACAATACTGCAAAAACAAAAATCTTTATTCACAAAGTCAAAACTTTTATAAGGGTACCGTGGGCTCCCCAGCCTTACAAAAATGCCCGAAGGCCTACAAAATACCTGACGCGACAAAAAGAAGAAAAAAAACCATGAAGACAAGGGGCTTCAGGCCTCAGGGCCGGGCGCAACCTCGGGAAGCCCAGCGCCCACCATAGGAGCCTCGGCGTCGCCCTCGTCGGGTATCTCCCCGGGGCCGTCCTCCTGCTCATCATCCTCTCAGGGATATTCGGCTCGGAGCTCTTCGTCAGCGAACTCTGGCATCCGAGCCTTGACGACGTCAAGGGCCTCGTGCCAGATGGCAGTGGTGGCCGAGGCTAGGACGGTGTAGAACTGTTCCGACTTTTGGAAGTTCTCCACCGCCTTCACCGCTCTGAGGTCGGCTCGCTTCGCCGCCTCTACCGCAACCTCCAACTCCTTCCGGTGGGTGCTCGCTGACTTCTTCATGGTGCCAACGAGCACCTTGGAGTTTTGAAGCTTGGCCTCGGCGGCCTGGACGGCCTCGCAGAACCTGGCGACCTCCTGCTTCGAGGCCGGCACCTCCTGCTTCGCGGCCGCCGCCTCCTGCTTCCCGGCCGCCACCTCGCCCTCAAGGGTAGCGACCCTTGCCATCACCGCCTCCAACTCTCGCTTCGAGCTCTCCCCAGCGAGGAGAGCTCGCCCGCGGCTCGCATCGCCGGGGTTATCTCCTCCTCCTCTATCCGGACGACGAGAGCGGCGTGCTGGAGGACCTGAAGAAATCAGAGGGGGGTCAGAAAGAAAAAGGAGCACCAAATCTCACGAATGATGAGACGCTGAGTGAAGAATCGAGTGAGGTACGAGCACTAAACTGCACGACCTCTTGGGCGATGGACGCCATGTGTGCCTTCAGGGTCCCCCCAGGGACCTTGCCCCCGGCCGACCTCTCCATGTCGGACAGCAAGTTGTCAGCGACGGAGAGCCCCGGGGGCACCTTAAATCGGAGCTCCCCCTCATCCACCAAGATCGGGGAGGCCGGGGTCCGCGGGACTGCGTGGGGGAACCTCTTGAGGGCTGACGGCGGAGGGCTGGTCTCTACCTCCGAAGCCGGGGCCTCCTGCCCCCGAACCCGCTTTTAGCTCGGCGCCTTGCTGGGCTCCGGGGTGCAGTCCGCGCTCGAGCCCTGGGGCAGGATGGCTGCTGGGAGAGCTGGGATCGACGTCTGGTGAGAAGAGTTGGCCCCTCTAGCCTTCGACCCCTTCTTCGGCTTGCGCATGGCCGCTCGAAGGTAGCTCAGGTCCATAAGTTCTGCACAAGGCAAGGTACAATGAAGTTAGCAACACAAGCAAGAATGAAAATAAACGCAGGCCTAACAGAACGCCCACGAGTTCTTAACTTACCGGCGAACTGGACGGGGCTGAGCCCGGCCCAGCTAAGGGCCCGCTCAGAAAGCAGCACGTCAGCCCGGGGAATGGGCTCTCACTCCGCCACTCTCATAGCGTCGAGGTCATTGGACAAGCTTCCCCACCGTCACCTATCCCTAGACCACTGGGTAGGCATGGGCCAGTCCTCACCTTCCGGCGGCCCAACGAAGAAAAACTTCTTCTTCCAATCGTGGATAGAAGAAGGCAGGGCGACAACACCCGACCCGGGTGCACTCCCCGGTCGTTTCCTAAAGGAGAGATAAACCCACCTCTGGTCGCCCGTGCGGGTGCCGGGGTGGCCTTTGTAAACTAGAGAGGAGGCGAGGATGGACAAACAAAAAGGAATCATCTGCAACTTCAAGCGGACCAGGAACCCAAGGAGAATCCTCCATGAGTTCGGCACTAACTAACCCGGGGCTAGCCCAAAGTAATTTAGCGCCCTAACAACCTCGGGAGAGAAGGTCAGGCGCATTCCGGCCCAAAAGGATTCCAGCTACAAGGCAATCTCTTTACCCCGTACCTGATCCGCCCTCTCTCCTTCCTCGACCATACGTAGAGTGTAGCCGGACGGGATATGGAAACGAGCCCGAGCGGTGGAAAGCTCATTCTCATATCTCACCAAGGATGGCACGCCATGGGCATTCGCCACCTCTGCTCGGGGATCCGCCCTTGACGCGCGGCCCCGGGAAGAAGATCTGACCCTAACTCCCCGGGAAGGCTCCGACTCGGCAGAAGGATCCCTAGAATCTATCCTGACGACATCTACAGACTCCTCAAAGGAAAACATCTAACCTGATGGAGAGATTCTCGGAAACGCAGAAATCCGACCTAAGAGGAGAGTGCCGAGCTTACAAGATCAAGAGTAAGGGAAATATAAAGAGAGATGGGCCCTGAAGTGGCCCCCACCTCTATTTATAGCCACCGGCGTCCACATCCCACGGCGACAGTCGACTCCCGCCTAAACAACTCTTCGCATTCGACGACCACGATCGCTCCACCTGTCGCACACACATTGGCCAGATCCCATCAGACGCCAGAGGTCTGCGGCCTGTCGCGTCATCCAACCAGCGCCCGACACGTGATCTGTCGCTTCAGCAAAAGTACGTGCGATCCGGCGGACCCTTTTTAATGCAGAGATCTCTCCCTGATTCGCTAACATCATCTAGAAAATACAACAGATCTCTCCCTGATTCTCAAGAGGTTCCCCTGCGCAGTCCCGCGGACCCCGTCCTTCCCGATCTTGGTGGACGAGGGGGAGCTCCGCTTTGAGGTGCCCTCGGGGCTCTCCATCGCTGACAGCTTGCTGTCCGACATAGAGAGGTCGGCCGGGGGCAAGGTCCCTGGGGGGATGATTTAGATGGAAAATATCGATCAAAAATATATTACCGCAATCAAGAACGGCGTCGCTTGGTAGCTAGCCGGTGAATACGGGTCGGTCCACAAGGATGTTGTAATTTTCCTAAATGTTCGAGCTAATCCCAAAGGGTGTTGGATCTTTTAATTAAATCTAAAAACGAAGTTGAGTTATACTAGGATTAGAAACTTGCTAGGATTAGGTTTAGGTAAAGTTTTGTAAATAAAGATCTACACCTCTTTCAATGCCTTAAATTAGATATCATATTAGGGGTTATGGTAAATATTAATAAAGAGGATTAGGATGATTGGAAAGATGTTTCTTCCTCTAGATCCTTGTTCTTCCTTTCTTAATCTTTACCCTAACCTCCCTGGAAAACTTACAAATCCGGTCTTTTATACTACGGATCACCGTTACCTCGTGGGTAGAGTGCCGTAGGGAGTGGAAGATGAAAGTATGCATGGAGTCTTAATGTTCATAAGAGATTGGTAAAGAAAAGAGATGAGAGATCTTCATCTCTCAAACCCTTCCCTATTCCTAACCCTAACAAGCGAGGAAACTACTCGCTCATTGAGGGATCTACGAAAGACATAATTTTTATTTTCTTTTTGATTTAAGAGATGAAAGATCTACTGCAAGTTAATAAAATTCCAAACTATATTAAACTAAAGCAAGAAAAGAAATTACCTAGGGCAGAATTTAAATCTAAAACTAGAGTAGAAAAATAAACCTACTTACGATTGATGCTCTCCAACTTCAAAGAAAAACTGAAATTTTATTGATGAATAGAGGCATGAGAAAATACAAGGAATTGGGTCTCTATTTATAGGACATAGAAAACCCTAGGTTTTACAATTGCCGAACGTCTATATTTACAAAAATACCCTAGGAAGACTAGTCAGCGCCGCCTCCGCATTTTGGTAAAAAATTCACGAACCCCGGGCACTAGACGGCCGCGGAACCGCGGCCTAGGTAGGGTTTGGGCCGCGGTTCCGCGGCCCATTGGTTGGCTTGCATGCTGAAAATTTCTGGTCTTGTTCTGGGCTTTCTGGGCTTCTATATTCTTTGGTTCTTTTATCAAAATGGCTTCTACGTTTGTTCCAGATCTCCAGTGAACAATTTGCAGTGGACTTTTAATCGTTCGCTTTGTAATCTTGGACCTTGCGTTGCCTTGTTAATTGTGAACTGTTCTTTGTCTAGGCTTGACTAAGATCCTTCTATTTGTTGGTCAAAAGTTCCTCTTTTGTATCGTCTTTTGTCTTTTTCACTGTTTTCGCTCCAAGAACCTGTAACCTGTACTATGTAGCAGACATGGGTCAAAAGCACTTGTTTTATTGTAAAAATGCATAAGAATGGGGAATATAATAATGCAATATTATGATATGAACAAATACCCCCAAACTTATCGTTTGCTCGTCCTCGAGCAAACTTATTATTTTATTCTCGACAAAAACCTAACCGCACTTTCGCAGGGAAACGCGATTGCACTGAGCTCGTGCAACAAGCCGTTAAACCTCTAGGTGTCCCTAGTAGGAGGAGTGTTGTCTCCTGAGGGTTTTTAGCGGATACTACCCACAAAATCCTATCAATTTGGCTCATTAACTTTAATTCTCCAATTAGGTTTTCTAACAAGGAATTCTATTATCGTCGACTCGTAAACTATCCACCCGTATTCTTCACACTTCCTCATCATTTAACTTAAGATTATATATGTTCTGCAGACCTACTCAGCTTTCGGCATTTCTTAAGTTTTCCTTCTAGGGTTCCATCTCCACTTAGGAATTTTTATCAACTCTACTAAAGATACAAGTTCTATTCTTTATTCCTTTCTCTTATCTAAACTCTAATCACATATCCCCACGTGTGTGTATAAATCACCCCTACACTTGGAAATTCAAATCAAGCAATCATACCCTTGTCCGTTGTCCAAAGTACTTATTAGTTGGTGAATTTTTAATTGAATTTTTTGCTTACACATCCTTCATGCGACCGTTAATACTTCTTGAGGTACCAACGACCGATTACAAGATGCGTTTGCACTTTAAAGCGTACTTCCTAGTCTTGTAACACCCAAGGCTTTTTAGCAGTGACTCCCAAACCAGTTGGTCTAAGACACTAGGTGATGAAACACCCTCGCTAAATATTTTTCTAATTTTTTAGCCTTACGTAAACACAAAAACTAGTGTTCATTTTTTTTCTTTATTCACACTTGTATTTTTTTCATTTTCTTCGTACTAAGGACAAAAACTAGTGTTCATTTTTTTTTCTTTATTCACACTTGTATTTTTTTCATTTTCTTCGTACTAAGGACTTTAGACAAGAGCATTTCAAGGTATCTTCTATTATTCCAAGTTTCAAGGTGCGTGATTGTGCAAATTGTAGGGTATATATTTTCAGAATCTAGACTTAAGCTAGGAATTATTTTTCAAATTTATACTCTAATAAAAATATCAATACTTTTCCTTTGTTTCAACTTAGCCCAAAAAGCGAACTCAAAATTTGACTATTTCTAAATAAACTATAAAGACATATACTTTCTACCGTTAAACTTTAAGGAAGGTTATTTTTAAGGGTTTTAATTTACTAAATCTAAGATCTAGTTGTTCCTAGCTAGTTAACTTATCTGTCAAACTCAAGTCAAATACAGCCAAAATTGAATACATAAATTTTTATAATTTTTTTGAAATTTTCAATTTTTTATGGGTTTTTCTTTTTCTATTTTTTTTTATTTTTTTCAAATTTTTCAAATTTTTATGATTTTTATATAAGGATGCAAATGCAAAAATATACATATGAATGCGAAGGAAAAAAACTTACCGAGCATACCCCCAAACTTAAACTGAACAGTGTCCTCACTGTCATGCTGCACCAAGTGGGTCGATAATGTCGGCAATTTCCTGTTTATTAACATATTTACAAATGATACACACCCCCAAACTTATTTGAAATAAAGTTTGAAAAAATTGATTAGAAATTCGGGGGTGAAAGTGAAGGAGATTTAATCGGTGTAGATCGGCTCCTGTAAAAACAGGAGCTCCTCCGATGGATCCGCTGTGAGGAACGGTTTCAATCGATGTCCATTTACTTTGAATAAAGTACCGTCCTCCGGATTTTCAAGATCAACTGCACCATGCGGGTAAACGGTGCGAACTACAAAAGGTCCCTTCCACCTAGAACGAAGCTTGTCGGGGTGATAATATAACCGAGTGTCATAGAGTAAAACCTGTTGACCAGGTTTAAATGTTTTTCGCAGAAGGTGTTTATCATGGAACACCTTGGTTCGGTTTTTAACAATCACGGCATTATCACAAGCCTCATCCCGCAGCTCTTCTAGTTCATTTAATTGCAGCTTTCGATTGCTGCCCGCATCTCCTAATGATAAATTCAACTCTTTGATAGCCCAAAATGCCTTGTGCTCAATCTCTACTGGGAGGTGGCAAGCCTTCCTGTAAACAAGCCGGTATGGAGACATACCAAGATCGGTCTTGTATGCATTACGGAAAGCCCATAGTGCATCGATCAGTTTGAGTGATCAATCTTTACGGTTTTTAGAAACCGTTTTCTTCAAGATTTGCTTGATTTGCCGATTTGAAACCTCGGCTTGCCCACATGTTTGGTGATGGTATGGCGTTGACAGCTTGTGAGTAATAGAATATTTGCGCATTAAGGACTCAAAAGTCCTATTGCAAAAGTGAGAACCATTATCACTTATTATCGCTCGAGGGTGCCAAAATCGAGAAAAGATATGTTCTTTAAGAAATCGAACGACAACCTTGTTGTCGTTCGTTCGGCTAGGCACAGCCTCGACCCACTTTGACACGTAGTCAACAGCCAAAAGAATATACACATTCCCAAAAGAATTAGGAAATGGTCCCATGAAGTCTATTCCCCAAACATCAAAAACATCCACAACCAAAATTGGTTGGAGCGGCATTTCGTTTCTCTGCGATATCCGGCCCAAGTGTTGGCACCGGGAGCATGTCTTGCAGTATTCATATGCATCCTTGAAGAGTCATGGCCAATAGAAACCATACTGCAAGACTTTCTCGGCTGTCTTCTTTGGGCCAAAGTGCCCGCCACATGCTTGATCGTGGCAAAAAGACAGCACACTCTTAAACTCATTTTTCGGTACACACCGACGAATGATTTGGTTGGAACAGTATTTAAAAAGATAAGGTTCATCCCAGTAAAAATGCTTTGCTTGGGGCAAGAATCGAAGTTTATCTTATTTCGACCAATCTTTAGGTATCAAGCCGGTGGCCAAGTAGTTTACGATATCAGCGAACCATGGTTCGCAAGAAACAGTTAAGAGTTGCTCATTGGGAAAAACATCTTTTATTGGAAGTTCAAGTGCAGGCGAAGAAGGAAGTCGTGAAAGGTGATCGGCCACTACGTTTTCACATCCTTTTTTGTCCCTTATGACAAGGTCAAACTCTTGTAGCAAGAGAATCCAACGTATTAGCCTCGATTTAGCATCCTTCTTCGCAAAAAGGTAGCGAAGAGCTGAATTATCCGTATACACAATGACTGGAGAGCCAATTAAATAAGGCCGGAATTTTTCAATTGCAAACACAACAGCTAAAAATTCTTTTTCCGTTGTTGTGTAGTTTAGTTGGGCCTCATTTAGTGTTTGGCTAGCGTAATAAATCACATGCGGCATCTTATTAACGTGCTGTCCAAGAATAGCACCAATGGCAAAATCTGATGCGTCGCACATAATTTCGAAGGGATGCGTCCAGTCTGGAGATGAAAGAATGGGCGCAGAAATGAGAGAGTGTTTCAATGACTCGAACGCTTCCATGCAAGTTGAGTCAAAATCAAATGTTGTGTCCTTGGCCAATAAGAGAGTCAAGGGTCTAGCAATCTTGCTAAAATCCTTGATGAACCGTCTATAAAAACCGGCATGGCCAAGGAAAGCTCGGATGTCTTTGACGCATTTAGGAGGAGGAAGATTGGAAATGACTTCAATTTTGGCTCTATCAACCTCTATGCCATTTTGCAAGATGACATGTCCTAAGACAATGCCTTCTCGTACCATAAAGTGGCACTTCTCCCAGTTTAAAGTTAGGTTCTTATCCCTACAGCGGGTAAGAACAGCGTTAAGGTGTAGCAAACACTCGTCGAAGGAGTCACCAAAAATGGAGAAATCATCCATAAAGATCTCCAAGAACTTCTCAACTATGTCTGAAAAGATCCCCATCATACACCGTTGAAATATAGCGGGTGCATTGCATACCCAAAGGGCATGCGACGATAAGCAAAAGTGCCAAAGGGACAAGTAAAGGTGGTCTTGTCTTGATCCTCTTTGGCTATGGGGACTTGGTTATAGCCGGAATAGCCATCTAAAAAGCAGTAGAACTCGTGCACAGCCAATCGTTCTAGCATTTGGTCAATGAAAGGTAAAGGAAAGTGGTCCTTCCTTGTCGCGGCATTGAGTTTTCTATGGTCGATGCAAACTCGCCACCCAGTTTGGGTGCGAGTAGGAATTAACTCATTTGCCTCATTGGTAATGACCATGATGCCCGATTTCTTTGGCATAATATGAATGGGGCTAACCCATTGGCTATCCGAGATAGGGTAAATGATACCACTAGCAAGACATTTAACAATTTCCTTCTTGACAGCCTCTTTCATGATGGGGTTGAGGCGTCTTTATGGATCCCTTACTGGCTTGGCATCATCCATCAAATGTATATGATGTTCGACTATGAGGGGACTAATCCCCTTGATGTCCGCCATAGACCAGCCGAAAGCTTGCCGATTATTTTGTAAGACCATTAAAAGAGCCTTCTCTTGCTCAAGAGCTAGAGAGGCCGATATGATAACGGGTAGGGTCTCATTCTCACCTAGATAAGCATATTTGAGGTGCGACGGCAAAAGCTTTAGTTCGAGTTTAGGAGGTGAAACAATAGATCGTAACAATGGTGTAACTGTTTCAAACTCGAAGGATTCCATCAATGGTTCAAATCGAGTGTACGCAACCGAGTCGGATGGTCATCCGAAAAAGCAAAAGACTCAAACTCGGGTGGTGAGTCTTCAAAATCGTCTACAAAGGTGAAACACTCATAATCGTTGTCCGCCGTGAAAGCTGTGTCGGATTCTAGGAGGAGCGCACTAGTGGCGTCAACACTGCTGTGATCAAACATAAAATTTTCGAACTCACAGTCCTCCTCCGCGATCTCGTTGATCGAGCAAACATCAAGTACGCTAGAATTAGGCTCGCAAGGCTGATTTCCCAACTTAAAAATATTGAGTTCAATTGTCATATTGCCAAAAGATAGATTCATTGAACCGTTACGACAATTGATTACCGCGTTAGAAGTCGCAAGGAATGGTCGACCAAGTATCACCGGAATTTGACTTCGGGGGTTAGCGACAGGTTGTGTATCCATAACAATAAAGTCAACGGGGAAAATGAAATCCCCTACTCTAATTAACACATCCTCCAACTCTCCCCTAGGATGGGTGATGGATCGGTCGGCCATTTGGAGAGTACAATAAGTGGGCTTAAGCTCTCCAACGCCTAATTGCCCGTACACCGAATAAGGTAGCAAATTGACACTAGCACCAAGATCTAAAAGTGCTCTATTGATGTTCTTGTCCCCAATTGTTATCGAAATAATAGGACAACCGGGGTCCCTGTGCTTTTGGGGTAAAGATTGGACAAGAGCATCACTAACAGCATTAGCCACGAAAACTTTCTTTGGTACTTGTGACTTCCTCTTTTTGGTGCATAAGTCCTTTAAGATTTTTGCATATGAAGGAACTTGTTAGATTGCATCCAAGAGAGGGATATTTATGCTAACCTGTTTGAACAACTCTACAATCTTCTCCATTTGTGGAGTTGGTTTATTCGATTTCAACCGGTTTGGAAAAGGGACATTTTGAAAAGTTATTGAGTCCAATTTTTGCGGATCAGATTGTGGAGTTGGAACGGATCCCCGTGTAGATGTGTTCGTGTTGTGAGAAGTGGGTCTGTTTGTCACGCCCCGCTTCCCAAAGTACGCTAAAGTGGGCACGTGACATAGCCAACCATGCTACCTGTGGATAGGAAAAATCCTTCCACAGTCACATTACGGCTGTGGAGATATCAAGAACAGAAAAGTAAACTAACTATCTAGTACATGTCCATAAGCCAGAGTAAAAGAGTCAAGAGATAACAATATGCGGAAGCCAAAGATACAATAAATGAAACACCTGGAGTGAAACTACATATCGACAGGAACCTCACCGCTCGTCTAACAGCAGCAAAACTCCTAATCAGTCTGCAACAGGGTAGAAGAATCTGGGCCATGCAAAACCCAGACGTCAACGCGTCAAGTCATCAAGTAATAACATAATAAACAGGCAATGCGAGTATAAACATGAATAAAGCAAGAGTAACAATAATATAAGTCAGAGCAGTGCAGGGTAATGTGCAGTGGGTAAACTAAACTGTTCTATCAGGTTTTCTGTTCTAAAGTCTTTGAAACCAAATTGATGAATCATCGATGTAACTCAAAAGTATCCCGTACATACCCGGGACCACGGCCACAATATTCTCGGCTGCAGCCGAGACATGCCGCTAGGCACAAAACAGGAATGTGTACACTCGATAGTATCCCGTACATACCCGGGACCACGGCCACAATATTCTCGGCCGAAGCTGAGACATGCCGCTAGGCACAAAACAGGGGTGTGTACACTCAGGACAGGTAGTGAACTGTCGAGTTACAAGTCAGGTTTCACCTTTGATTTCCCCATACCCCCAAGTTATATGTGCAAGTCAAGTCAGGTATTCCGAAATCAAGAAACTAATGCCAACACAGGATCAGGTAAACAGGTTTGTCTGGATAGACAACAGGAACGGTCCATGAGGACTACATGTCAGGTTTGTTGGCATTAGACATAAGATCAGGTAAGGGATCAGGTCATGGTACATCATGTCAAGTCAAGCAGTATACGGTACCATGTCGGGTAGATCAATATATATGTAGCAAGTCAGGTCAAATGTAAACAATATCCTGGGTGTACTCACAATCAGTAATACAAGCAAGCATGGTTATCATCGACATGATACAAGAAATGAAGTAAGCAATCGGCAGATTTACTCAATTTGCAGTACAGTTATCAGTTGTGTCACAGAGATGATTTCAATGTTATGTGAATGCAGTATGACAATTATGGCCTTTTAATCATGTTAACAAGTTTAAGAACTTTAGAGGTGCAACGATTTATATGAAGGTTCAATACAGCTATTACAGGTTAACATGCACACGAGTGTCCAAATGGAACAAAACTATGGAGATAAATTCCATAAGCTATGTCAATATTAAAATGTGATTAAACAGGTAAATGTAGTTATTAGGTTCAATTGCAAACTGTAGGTTCCAAGTTTAAAGATAAAATGATATATAACAATACTGTACATGAAAATGAGAAATGATCGTACCAAGTTAAATTTACAGGTTTAGGGTGTCATAATATATATGTAAATATTGTATAGCATGTAGCAAGGGGTACTTGCCACGACGGGTCACGAATCGGGAAAACGGAACGTTAACCGTCGGCGGGAAAAACTCGCGACGGTCGCACGGTTCACGGAATGAACCCAAACGACGAACAGTGGAACCACACGGGTCGGGGTACCTCGCTGGAACGTCGGGACACGTCGCCGGCACGACGGAATTCCGGTAACACAAGAACAGTTAAAAATTGAGAAACAAGATATGAAGCAAGAAGAGAAAGAATGATGAAGAGAAGTACGAGAGAGGGATTACCGTAGGGGTTTCCTGTGTGTGCAGAGAGGGGATGTGAAGGGGTCAACGCCGGCGAACGGAGCTCCGATGATGGGATCTTGCTGTTAGGGTTCGGTTAGGGTTTGGGTTGAGTGCAGGGACGTTGCTAGGTGGTAGGAGGAAGGACTGAGGAGCTAGGGAGAGAAAGGAGATGGTGATGATGGTGGTGAGAGGTTAGGGTCGTTGAAGGTGAAGGAACGGCGACGAGAGAGGGTTCCGGCATTCTTGTGTGTGCAGGTGAGGGCTCGGGAAGGTGGTGAGGTTGATGGTGGTGGTGGTTTGTGGTGTTGGGGATTGGAGAGGGAGGTGAGGAAGTGACGAGGTCGGGTGGTGATCGGCGGTGAAGTTTCCGGTGAGGTTAGGCTCGCGGGGTTTGCACGAGGGTGGCATCGTCGGGGTGTGCAGGCGCTCGGGACGTGGGGAAATGGAGGAAGGAGGTGGGTGTGGCTGCGATGAGTGCGAGGAGGCCGGCGAGGGGCACGCGGCTGGGGTTCTCGTGAGGGTTGGGTTCGTTTTGTGAAAGAAAATGAAGAAGGAGGAAGGAAGAGAATATTTACGTGGGAGAGAGAGAGAGGGATATAGGTGAGAGAGAGAGAGAGAGATATGGGGGGGAGAGAGAGAGAGAGCGACGGGAGAGAGAGAGTAAGGAGTGGGGCCCACGGAAATTGGAGAAGCTGATTGGCTGAGAGAAGGATTTAGATGTTAGGAAAAAGATTTAAAAGATTATGTATGAACAGTAAAATATATGGTTAAGGAAAATATATGCCGGTTTAAATATATTAAAATTGGGATTTTGGCGCAAAGTAAAACATTTCCAAATCGCGCCCGGATCGGGTCCAAAAATTTGAAATTGATATAATAGAATTTTAAGCGGGATCCAAAACTTAAAATGAAGTGTTTTATAATCAAAAAGCATACCCCCAAAACGGGCACACGTACATGCGCGTAGCCGTCCAAACTCGCCCGTTTCACTGAACGGGACGAGAACACGATGCACGGACGCTACAACAGGGTTAGGGGTGTCAAGTAGGCCAAGATGAATATTTTTAATTTTATTTTAGATGCCATAAATTGTTATATGCAGAAATGAATTTGCCGGGTAAAATTTACAGTAAGTAACAATCAAGCAAGATAATGAAATAAAGGTCACACTCCATTCATAAAGTAACAGAAATTAGCAGCATTGGGCTCTGGTGTTACATTATACCCAACTACAAAAGAATTTCGTCCTCGAAATTCCAAGAATACATAGACAGATAACTACAAAAAAAGGTGAGGAAACTTCTGCCGGATTTCATCTTCTCGTTCCCAAGTTGACTCTCCATGCGATCGATTACCCCAAGAAACAAGCACAAGAGGGATCATCTTGTTCTTAAGAACCTTTTCCCTTCGATCCACGATTCCAACCGGTCGCTCCTCAAAAGTCAGGTCTTCTCGTACTGTTAGCTCCGAATGATCCACTAATTGTGTTTCATCTCGAACATACCTACGGAGTTGAGATACGTGAAACACATCGTGCACATTCTCCAAGGATTGCGGTAACGCCAAACGATACGCTACCTCACCAACACACTACAAGATCTCAAAGGGTCCACCGAATCGAGGACTAAGCTTTCCTCGACTTCCAAAACGAATCACCCCGCTAGTCAGTGATATCTTCAAGAACACCAAATCACCCACGACGAACTCTAGAGGTTTTCTTGACGTGTCTGCCCAACTCTTCTGTCGGTCCTGTGCTGCCTTCATAAGATTTCTGATAGTGTTAACCTTCTCAACTGTA
This sequence comes from Agapanthus africanus, assembly GCA_030015575.1. Classification (NCBI taxonomy): domain Eukaryota; kingdom Viridiplantae; phylum Streptophyta; class Magnoliopsida; order Asparagales; family Amaryllidaceae; genus Agapanthus; species Agapanthus africanus. The sequence continues at coordinate 613,443,721 of JASDDO010000022.1, forward strand.
TGCACAACCAAATCTGGTCCCAATAATCTTCGTTCACCGACATCATCCCAACAAACAGGTGAACGGCATTTACGACCATACAAGCTTCAAATGGAGCCATCTGGATAGTTGCCTGAAAACTGTTGTTATAAGAAAACTCCACCAAATGCAGATGATCCTCCCAAGAACCCTTGAAATCCAACATGCATGCTCTCAACATATCCTCAAGAGTTTGGATTGTTCTCTCCGACTGACCATCAGTTTGAGGATGATAAGTTGTGCTAAACTTCACTCGAATCCCCACTTTCCTGTAAACTCCGCCAAAAGTGTGATAAGAACCGAGTGTCCCGATCGGACACGATGCTCACCGGTACTCCATGCAATCTTACAATCTCTTGCATGTACCGCTCTGCCAAAGTCTCTGTTGATTGACCAACTCGAAAAGGAATAAAGTGAGCTGCCTTGGTCAAACGATCGACAATCACCCATACAGCATTGTTGCCTTTTGGACTTCGCGGTAAGGCCGTCACGAAATCCATGGTTATATGTTCCCACTTCCAATGAGGAATCGGAAGTGGTTGCAATAAACCAGCAACCCTTTGATGTTCAGCTTTAACTTGCTGACACACCAAGCACTTTGCCATAAAACGAGTAATCTCCCGCTTCATGTCTTCCCATCAGAAATGCTGTCGAATATCTCGGTACATCTTTGTGCCTCCTGGATGTACCGAATAAGATGAACTGTGTGCCTCCTTCATAAGCTCTTCACGAATATCTCCCTTTGGCACACACAAACGGCTACCATATCTCAACGAACCATCTTCGTGGATCAATAAATCTGTTCGTAGTCCGGCTTCAATCTATTCTCGAAACTTTTGCAGTCTAGGGTCCTGCGATTGTGCTGCTTTAATATTCTCGATTAACGATGACTGTACTTGCAGCTGCATCAACTGTCCCGTAGAATGCGGTAGCACAACCTCCAAGTCAAATCTTCAAAAGTCTGCAACGATCTCCTTCTGCATAGTTAACACCTGAATTGCTGGTAACCGACTAAGCGCATCCGGCACGACGTTAACCTTCCCCGGATGGTACTTAAGATCAAGATAGTAGTCAGCCATCAGCTCCAACCATCTACGCTGCCTCATATTAAGCTCCCTTTTGTGTGAACACATACTTCAAGCTCGTAAGATCAGTAAAAACTTCGACACTTTCGCCCAAAAGGTAGTGTCTCCAAATCTTCAAAGCGAAAATCACAGCCGCAAGTTCCAAGTCATGAGTTAGGTAATTCTTATCATGGGTCTTCAACTGTCTCGATGCGTACGTTACAACCTTACTATGCTGCATCAAAATACATCCAGTCCTTTCCCTGATGCGTCGCTGTAAATCACCAATCCTCCGGAATTGTCTGGAACGGTCAGAATAGGGGCGGTTATCAACTTCTGCTTCAACGTCTCAAAAGCTAACGCACATTTGTCCGTCCATACAAAAGGTACCTCCTTGCGCGTAAGCTTGGTCAACGGCTCCGCCTGACGAGCAAAGTTCTCCACAAATCTTCTGTAATACCCGGCGAGTCCAAGGAAACTTCTTATCTCCGCAACATTCTTTGGAATCGGCCAATCTCGAACTGCTGCAATCTTTTCTGGATCGACGGCAATTCCATCGCCAGATACAACATGCCCCAAAAACTTTACTTACTCCAGCCAAAACTCGCACTTACTCGTCTTCGCATATAACTTCTCTTGTCTCAATGTTCGCAGTGCGATCTTCAAATGCTCAGCATGCTCCTCAAAACTCTTCGAGTAAACAAGGATATCGTTAATAAAAACCACGATAAACTCTTCCAAGAACGGTGAAAAGATTCGGTTCATCAAGTCCATGAATACTGCCGGCGCATTCGTTACTCCGAAGGGCATCACTAAGTATTCGTAATGTTCATACCGAGTTCAGAACGCCGTCTTGCAAATATCTTCTGCTTTCACTTGGACCTGATGATATCCGGATCGCAAATCCAGCTTCGAGAATACCCTCGCGCCACTAAGCTGCTCGAAAAGTTCGCCAACGTGAGGGATCAGGTACTTGTTCTTAATAGTCATCCGGTTTAATTCTCGATAGTCGATGCACATCCCTTTTGTGCCATCCTTCTTCTTTACTAGAAGAACTGGAGCTCCCTAAGGCGAGTTACTGCTTCGAATCCAACCCTTCTCAAGCAAATCAGCAACCTGCTTCCTGACCTCTTCCAACTCTACTGGTGCCATTGGATAATACGCTTTGGATATTGGCGCTGCACCAGGAATAAGATCAATTGCGAACTCCACGTCTCGCTTCGGCGGTAAACCCGATATATCTTCAAACACGAACAACAGCCGGCTCTTCGCTTTCATCAACTTCCATAGATGCAAGAATATCATTTGTCGGCCTAGCCCTAATCTCGACTGGCCCGACAGGACTGCTGCTTCCTTACCGTAACTGCTGTCTACTGCAAACTCCCCTTCAACCCAGATAAACTCTGCTGCTCTCAGCTGCCGCAAGTACTTGTGAGAAAGTGGTCAAACCCAGGGAGACAATCTGCCTCTGGATGTCCACGTTCAAGCTACGCATGAACCTCCGCGCCCTGTTTGCATCGTTGGCAACCAAAGGTCCAGCGAATCTGCTGAGTCTTGTCCATTCTGCTGCATGCACATCTACGGGTGTTCCCTTCTGCTTTAGCCCGAAGAATTTCTCTTCCATTTCCACCCGTGCGGTCCGCGGGAAGAACTCCTCCAGGAACTCTTTGGAAAACCCGCCTACTTGATCGGCTTGGGCAAACGGTTCTCCTCCACAAGCCACCATCCTCGGGCGTAATCCAGTAACTGAATGCGTACCACATTAACTCTTATCTCATCTGGAATCTGTGCCGCAACAAGCAAATTCTCTGTGCTAACTAGCCACTGCTCCGCTGGCAACGGCTCCTCCAAACCAGTAAATGTAGATGGACCCAAATGTCTGAAATCTGCTACTGTCCCTACTCGGTCAACTGGCTTAGCTCCAACATTGTTCACAGACTGCTGAATGATCTGCAAACCTTCCTGAAACGAGTCCGCTTGCTGCTGGATCAGCTCGGTCTGTTTCCTTTGATTCTCCAGCATTCCCCTGGTTACTCCAAGCATGGCGGCTTTGCCCACACGCCTTTGGTACGTCTTCAATTTCTTACCGGCCATAACAGACACCCAACATTAGCATGATGATAGATTCTGAATATAGATCAAGGCTAGAACTCCAAGATACTTAAATAGAGTGCCGCATTGTAACTATGCCGCGGTATCATAGCCACAATTACATAACTCCACCCAAGTCGCTTAAGTCCTAGAGATAACAAGGAATCAGGTTTCGAGTCGATATGCAAAGGAAGTTTGCATATCGTAAAAGATATAATCAGGAAGAACTTGATTCAAGAACGGTAAAACGGCAAGGTGGCAGGAAATGTTTCCTAAACACGGGTATTCTGATTCGTGTATTGGGTACAATACCCAACTACAAAAGAATCAACCCGACTATCCTATGGCTCTGATACAAAAAGATTCATGTCACGCCCCGCTTCCCAAAGTACGCTAAAGTGGGCACGTGACATAGCCAACCATGCTACCTGTGGATAGGAAAAATCCTTCCACAGTCACATTACGGCTGTGGAGATATCAAGAACAGAAAAGTAAACTTACTATCTAGTACATGTCCATAAGCCAGAGTAAAAGAGTCAAGAGATAACAATATGCGGAAGCCAAAGATACAATAAATGAAACACCTGGAGTGAAACTACATATCGACAGGAACCTCACCGCTCGTCTAACAGCGGCAAAACTCCTAATCGGTCTGCAACAGGGTAGAAGAATCTGGGCCATGCAAAACCCAGACGTCAGCGCGTCAAGTCATCAAGTAATAACATAATAAACAGGCAATGCGAGTATAAACATGAATAAAGCAAGAGTAACAATAATATAAGTCAGAGCAGTGCAGGGTAATGTGCAGTGGGTAAACTAAACTGTTCTATCAGGTTTTCTGTTCTAAAGTCTTTGAAACCAAATTGATGAATCATCGATGTAACTCAAAAGTATCCCGTACATACCCGGGACCACGGCCACAATATTCTCGGCTGCAGCCGAGACATGCCGCTAGGCACAAAACAGGAATGTGTACACTCGATAGTATCCCGTACATACCCGGGATCACGGCCACAATATTCTCGGCCGAAGCCGAGACATGCCGCTAGGCACAAAACAGGGGTGTGTACACTCAGGACAGGCAGTGAACTGTCGAGTTACAAGTCAGGTTTCACCTTTGATTTCCCCATACCCCCAAGTTATATGTGCAAGTCAAGTCAGGTATTTCGAAATCAAGAAACTAATGCCAACACAGGATCAGGTAAACAGGTTTGTCTGGATAGACAACAGGAACGGTCCATGAGGACTACATGTCAGGTTTGTTGGCATTAGACACAAGATCAGGTAACGAATCAGGTCATGGTACATCATGTCAAGTCAAGCAGTATACGGTACCATGTAGGGTAGATCAATATATATGTAGCAAGTCAGGTCAAATGTAAACAATATCCTGGGTGTGCTCACAATCAGTTATACAAGCAAGCATGGTTATCATCGACATGATACAAGCAATGAAGTAAGCAATCGGCAGATTTACTCAATTTGCAGTACAGTTATCAGTTGTGTCACAGAGATGATTTCAATGTTATGTGAATGCAGTATGACAATTATGGCCTTTTAATCATGTTAACAAGTTTAAGAACTTTAGAGGTGCAACGATTTATATGAAGGTTCAATACAGCTATTACAGGTTAACATGCACACGAGTGTCCAAATGGAACAAAACTATGGAGATAAATTCCATAAGCTATGTCAATATTAAAATGTGATTAAACAGGTAAATGTAGTTATTAGGTTCAATTGCAAACTGTAGGTTCCAAGTTTAAAGATAAAATGATATGTAACAATACTGTACATGAAAATGAGAAATGATCGTACCAAGTTAAATTTACAGGTTTAGGGTGTCATAATATATATGTAAATATTGTATAGCATGTAGCAAGGGGTACTTGCCTCGACGGGTCGCGAATCGGGAAAACGGAACGTTAACCGTCAGCGGGGAAAACTCGCGACGGTCGCACGGTTCACGGAATGAACCCAAACGACGAACAGTGGAACCACACGGGTCGGGGTACCTCGCTGGAACGTCGGGACACGTCGCCGGCACGACGGAATTCCGGTAACATAAGAACAGTTAAAAATTGAGAAACGAGACATGAAGCAAGAAGAGAAAGAATGATGAAGAGAAGTACGAGATAGGGATTACGTAGGGGTTTCCTGTGTGTGCAGAGAGGGGATGCGAAGGGGTCAACGCCGGCGAAAGGAGCTCTGACGATGGGATCTTGCTGTTAAGGTTCGATTAGGGTTTGGGTTGAGTGCAGGGACGTTGCTAGGTGGTAGGAGGAAGGACTGAAGAGCTAGGGAGAGAAAGGAGATGGTGATGATGGTGGTGAGAGGTTAGGGTCGTCGGAGGTGAAGGAACGGCGACGAGAGAGGGTTCCGGCATTCTTGTGTGTGCAGGTGAGGGCTCGGGAAGGTGGTGAGGTTGATGGTGGTGGTGGTTTGTGGTGTTGGGGATTGGAGAGGGAGGTGAGGAAGTGACGAGGTCGGGTGGTGATCGGCGGTGAAGTTTCCGGTGAGGTTGGGCTCGCGGGGTTTGCACGAGGGTGGCATCGTCGGGGTGTGCAAGCGCTCGGGACGTGGGGAAATGGAGGAAGGAGGTGGGTGTGGCTGCGGTGAGTGCGAGGAGGCCGGCGAGGGTGGTGCCGGCGGCGAGGGGCACGCAGCGAGGGTTCTCGTGGGGGTTGGGTTCGTTTTGTGAAAGAAAATGAAGAAGGAGGAGGGAAGAGAATATTTACGTGGGAGAGAGAGGGGGGGATATAGGTGAGAGAGAGAAAGATATGGGGGGGGAGAGAGAGAGTGAGAGCGCCGGGAGAGATAGAGAGAAAGGAGTGGGGCCCACGGAAATTGGAGAAGCTGATTGGCTGAGAGAAGGATTTAGATGTTAGGAAAAAGATTTAAAAGATTATGTATGAACAGTAAAATATATGGTTAAGGAAAATATATGCCGGTTTAAATATATTAAAATTGAGATTTTGGCGCAAAGTAAAACATTTCCAAATCGCGCCCGGGTCGGGTCCAAAAATTTGAAATTGAAATAATAAAATTTTAAGCGGGATCCAAAACTTAAAATGAAGTGTTTTATAATCAAAAAGCATACCCCCAAAACGGGCACACGTACGTGCGCGTAGCCGTCCAAACTCGCCCGTTTCACTGAACGGGATGAGAACACGATGCACGGACGCTACAACAGGGTTAGGGGTGTCAAGTAGGCCAAGATGAATATTTTTAATTTTATTTTAGATGCCATAAGTTGTTATATGCAGAAATGAATTTGCCGGGTAAAATTTACAGTAAGTAACAATCAAGCAAGATAATGAAATAAAGGTCACACTCCATTCATAAAGTAACAGAAATTAGTAGTATTGGGCTCGGGTGTTGCACCGTTCGAGCTAGAAGAAGTAGAGCCGTGTGAAGGATGAAGAATAGGCTCTAACGAAGAAGAAGAAGAAGAAGGTGAAAAAGATGAAGAAGGACCACCGGCAGGGGTGTCATGGTTAATACCCACATTGTTTTGCAACACTTTTCCAGATCTCAACGTGGTCACAGCATTTACGTTATGATTCTGCTGTTCATATGCAACATGTGCGTGACCGGGATTTGGCAGTGGTTAAGACGGAAGCTTTTCTTTTTCTCGCTCTTTCAACGCAGCATTGAGTTGTGCAATTTGTGCCTCAATAGATTTGATGCTTTGATCGTGTGAGGCACTGTTTTGCACCAAACATTGAATAGAAGTCTCTAACCTAACTGCGGATTGTGTAGATTGCTTTAGGAACGCATCTAGACTTCTTTCGAGCGAGCTAACCTTGTCATTCTGAGGTGGAACAAAATTGTTTGGCGGTTAAGAAGTGTTAGGCACAAAATTATTCACTTGATTAGGGTAAGGTTGCTGTTGGAAAGGTTGTTAAAATTGAGTTTGTGGAGGTGCTTGTTGTTGTGGAGGAAGAGGCCTTTGAAAATTGTTGTTTCCTTGGAATTGTTGATTTTGGTTCCAAGCGAAATTTGGGTGAATATTCCAATCCGGATTATATGTCGAAGAGAATGGATCATTTCTTTGTCGTTGCTGAAAGGCAGCATTGACTTGATCATGTCCTTGAGTAGATGAATTGTAAGGACACTCTTCGGTGAGATGTGATGGATCCGAACAACAGGCACAAACAGTTCGTGGAGGCACAACAGGGGCAGGAGAAGGCGATGAGATTTTGGTCTCAATCGCTTCTAGCTTTTTCGTAAGAGCGGCCATCTCGGCCTTCATAGCAATTGACATATCTAATTGATGTATGCCTGCCATAGATTGACCAATAGAAGAAGAAGATGTGGTCTTGGTGCTCTCCCACTGAATTGTTTGTTCACTAAGATCCTCAAGAAACTGCCACGCTTCGTCACTAGATTTGGTTAGAAAGTGACCTTGACAAATAGTTTCGAGCAACTGCTTCGTTGTCGGGTTCAATCCCTCGTATAATGTTTGGCAAAGTTGCCAATTTTCAATCCCATGGTGAGCGCATTGAACGAGTAGGTCTTTGAATCTTTCAAAACACTTCAAAAATGGTTCGGACGGAAGCTGAGAAAATTGTATAATCTCATTACGGATTCTAGCAGTTTTGTGATGAGGATAGAACTTTTTAAGAAAGGCTTTCACAAACTCTTCCCAATTCTTAATTGAATGCGACGCAGTGCTGTATAGCCACTTCTAGGCTAAGTCACATAAGGTGAAATGAACGACCCTTAGCCTTATAGCATCGTCGGATAATTGGGTTGTTTTCATCATAGCGCAAACGTTTTGGAATTTGTTGATAAAGATATATGCATCTTCGGATTCCAAACCGTGAAACTTGGGTAGCATATTGATGAAGTGGGGTTTGATCTCAAAATTGTCCCCATTTGCCGGTGGGAGGGAAAGACAAGTAGGTAGGACGGTGCGGATGGGGTAGAAAAGATCCTGGAGCGCGACTCGTGTGGGCGCTTCAACAGGCGGGTGATTCGGGTTATTCGCACCTAACGGAGGTGGAATCAGTCCCGTCGGTAAGGTGTTGTTAGGATTGTATCCCGACATACCTTCGGAAGAAGAATTTGCAGGTGAAAGTGAAGAAGTGGAAAGGATTTCGACTTCGGAGTCGAAAGGTTCGTCGGTCGTAACCAACGAAACACGGACTAATCGGACGCTAGTGTCCCTATCCCAACCGGACATACACTAAAGGGGTAGTGTAGTCAAAAGATGAAAGACAGAATATGGAGGTAAGAGAACGTCAATGAGACGAAGTGGTGTGAGTGAGTGCAAAGATTTCTTTAGCGACAAGTTGCAAGTTTTTGAAAAGATTTTCCCTTTTTTATGTGAGCTTTTTGCAAACAAGATTTTTGAAAAGAGACTTTTGACACAAATGCAATCAACCACAAATGCACAATCAGGCCTAGATCTAAGGTCAGCTAGACAGCTCCTAACTGTTCCAAAGGGCTAGAAATAGGACCTCAAACCGCCTCTTCACCGCCAATTGCGGCCAGGTAAGTGCCAGGTAAGTGGGAGGCTCTCCGCTACAAGTAGTGGTCCTAATTAAGTAACCACTTGCCTTGACACACAAGCCTAGACACCGCAAAGTCAGGTTAGGATAAACGGTCGATGCCTATAACTAGTCCTCTGTCCTATTGAGCTCGAAGTCCTTAGGGCTGAGTCTAGTATTTTTTAATTAAGAGTGGTTAATGCAAATGCTTTAAGTGATTTCTGGGGTCCTGGAAAGGGTGATGAAATCCCCACCCAATCTGAATTGGTCAAAAGCCCTTTAAAGTCCGATTAAAATATGCAAAGCAGTAAATCACTTGCAATCAATTTTCATTTTAGCGCGGCGCAAAGAATCCTGCAGAAAATCAATTATTGGAAGGGGGCAGAAGATTTTTAGCACAAAGAATCCTGCGGAAGATTTGACAAAAAGATATGTGGGGATTTGCAGAGGAGAGAAAGAGGACACAAACCGATAAAATTTCGCGCGCTGAAGATGCAAGAGGACCGCGGTTCCGCGGTGGGAGGTAGCCTTAGGCGGCGGATTAGCGGCGCGGTTGTGGGTTCACTTACCAAGAAAAATTGTGCTGTTCTGTTGTTGACTTCTCCCTCTGTTTTGATGTACCCTTTTCTGTTTCGCACTCTGGATTTTTCCAGATCCGTCAATTCTGCAAAGATTCAAACGAGAGACCCTTCAAACAATAAAAGATGATAGAATTTTTATATTTTTGATTTTTCAAATTTTTATGATTTTTAAATTTATATTAACCCGAAATTACAAAAAGGAAATTTTTACGCCATCCCCGGCAACGGCGCCATTTGATTTAGATGGAAAATATCGATCAAAATATATTACCGCAATCAAGAACGGCGTCGCTTGGTAGCTAGCCGGTGAATACGGGTCGGTCCACAGGGATGTTGTAATTTTCCTAAATGTTCTTACGAGCTAATCCCAAAGGGTGTTGGATCTTTTAATTAAATCTAAAAACGAAGTTGAGTTATACTAAGATTAGAAACTTGCTAGGATTAGGTTTAGGTAAAGCTTGGTAAATAAAGATCTACACCTCTTTCAATGCCTTAAATTAGATATCATATTAGGGGTTATGGTAAATATTAATAAAGGGGATTAGGATGATTGGGAAGATGTTTCTTCCTCTAGATCCTTGTCCTTCCTTTCTTAATCTTTACCCTAACCTTCATGGAAAACTTACAAATCCGGTCTTTTATACTACGGATCACCGTTACCTCGTGGGTAGAGTGCCGTAGGGAGCGGAAGATGAAAGTATGCATGGAGTCCTAATGTTCATAAAAGATTGGCAAAGAAAAGAGATGAGAGATCTTCATCTCTCAAACCCTTCCCTATTCCTAACCCTAACAAGGAAGGAAACTACTCGCTCATTGAGGGATCTACAAAAGACATAATTTTTATTTTCTTTTTGATTTAAGAGATGAAAGATCTACTGCAAGTTAATAAAATTCCAAACTATATTAAACTAGAGCAAGAAAAGAAATTACCTAGGGCGGAATTTAAATCTAAAACTAGGGAAGAAAAATAAACCTACTTACGATTGATGCTCTCCAACTTCAAAGAAAAACTGAAATTTTATTGATGAATAGAGGCATGAGAAAATACAATGAATTGGGTCTCTATTTATAGGACATAGAAAACCCTAGGTTTTACAATTGCCGCACGTCTGCATTTATAAAAATACCCTAGGAAGACTAGTCAGCGCCGCCTCCGTATTTTGGTAAAAGATTCACGAACCCCGGCACTAGACGGCCGCGGAACCGCGGCCTAGGTAGGGTTTGGGCCGCGGTTTCGCGGCTCATTGGTTGGCTTGCATGCTGAAAATTTCTAGTCTTGTTCTGGGCTTTCTGGGCTTCTATATTCTTTGGTTCTTTTATCAAAATGGCTTCTACGTTTGTTCCAGATCTCCAGTGAACAATTTGCAGTGGACTTTTAACTGTTCGCTTTGTAATCTTGGACCTTGCGTTGCCTTGTTAATTGTGAACTGTTCTTTGTCTAGGCTTGACTAAGATCCTTCTATTTGTTGGTCAAGTCCCTCTTTTGTATCGTCTTTTGTCTTTTTCACTGTTTTCGCTCCAAGAACCTGTAACCTATACTATGTAGCAGACATGGGTCAAAAGCACCTGTTTTATTGTAAAAATGCATAAGAATGGGGAATATAATAATGCAATATTATGATATGAACAGGGGACCCTGAAGGCACAAATGGCGTCCATCGCCTAAGAGGTCGTGCAGGTTAGTGCCCGTACCTCACTCGATTCTCCACTCAGCATCTCATCATTCGCGAGATTTTGTGGTCCTTTTTCTTTTTGCCCCCCTCTAATTTCTTCAGGTCCTCCAGCACGTCGCTCTCTTCGTCCGGATGGAGGAGGAGGAGATAGCCCCGGCGATGCGAGCCGCGGGCGAGCTTTCCTCGCTGGGGAGAGCTCGAAGCGGGAGCTGGAGGCGGCAATGGCGAGGGTCGCTACCCTTGAGGGCGAGGCGGCGGCGGCCGCGAAGCAGGAGGTGGCGGCCGCGAAGCAGGAGGTCGCCAGGTTCCGTGAGGCCATCCAGGCCGCCGAGGCCAAGCTTCAGGACTCCAAGGTGCTCGTCAGCACCATGAAGAAGTTAGCGAGCGCCCACCGGAAGGAGTTGGAGGCTACGGTAGAGGCGGCGAAGCAAGCCGACCTCAGAGTGGAAAAGGCGGTGGAGAACTTCTAATAGTCGGAACAGTTCTACACCATCCTAGCCTCGGCCACCACTGCCATCTGGCACGAGGCCCTTGACGCCGTCAAGGCTCGAATGCCGGAGTTCGCTGACGAAGAGCTCCGAGCCGAATATCCCCGAGGGGATGATGAGCAGGAGGACGGCCCCGGGGAGATAGCCGACGAGGGCGACGCCGAGACTCCTGTGGTGGGCGCTGGGCTTCCCGAGGTTGCGCTCGGCCCTGAGGCCTGAAGCCCCTTGTCTTCATGTTTTTTTCTTCTTTTTGTTGCATCAGGTATTTTGTAGGCCTTCGGGCATTTTTGTAAGGCTGGGGAGCCCACAGTACCCTTGTAAAAGCTTTGATTTTGTGAATAAAGATTTTTGTTTTTGCAATAGTGTTTGTGCTCGTATTTTCCTTTGTCGGTATGCACTCGTATTTGCGCAACATTGCCTTCGTTTTATGTCGGTTCTTTGTCTAGCGATCACACATCGAGTTAAACATTGCCTTCGTTTTATGTTGGTTCTTTGTCTAGCGATCACACATCGAGTTGAATATGTTCGTTTGCCGAGTGTGCAAAGACCGGTGCGAAGACGGTACTCCATGGCCCCGAAGTCGAGGTGGAGATTGCTTAGACGTAGAACCGAATGCCTCTTGGTGAGGTCATGTTCCTTAGCATGGGAAGCTTGGAGAGGCATGCTGATGATCGACCGAGCAGGGTAGCTGCCTGGCGCCTCTAGGCGAGGGATTCGATCCCTAGAGTTTTAAGGTATTGAATTTCCAGCGGGGAATGACCGAGCAGGGTAGCTGTTCGGTGCCTCTTGGTGAGGGCTTTAATCCCTGGTGTGTTGGGGTAGGGAGCTACCAGCCAGGGATAACCGAGCAAGGGCAGGCCCGGTTGCCTCTTTCGAGGGCTTTTGGTCCTTAGCGCGGGGGGGGGGGGAGAGGGGGTAAGGGGCCTGCCAAGGATGGCCGAGCAGGGTTACTGCCCGGTGCCTCTTGGCGATGGCTTTTTGTCCTTAAGGATGGCCGAGCAGGGTTGCTGCCCGGTGCCTCTTGGCTTGGGCTTTGATCCCTAGCGTTGTGGGGTAGGGAAGCTACCAGCCAGGGATAGCCGAGCAGGGTAGCTGCAGGGCTGCCTCTTGGCGAGGGCTTCAATCCCTGGCGTTGTGGGGTAGGGAAGCTATCAGTCAGGGATAGCCGAGCAGGGCAGCTGCAGGGCTGCCTCTTCGTGAGGGCTTCGATCTCTGGCATTGTGGGATAGGGAAGCTACCAGCCAGGGATAGCCGAGTAGGGTAGCTGCAGGGCTGCCTCTCGGTGAGGGCTTCGATCCCTGGCGTTGTGGGGTAGGGAAGCTACCAGCTAGGGATAGCCGAGCAGGGTAGCTGCAGGGCTGCCTCTTGGTAAGGGCTTCGATCCCTGGCGTTGTGGGGTAGGGAAGCTACCAGCCAGGGATAGCCGAGCAGGGTAGTTGCAGGGCTGCCTCTTTATGAGGGCTTCGATCCTTGGCGTTGTGGGGTAGGGAAGCTACCAGCCTCGGATAGCCAAGCAGGGTAGCTGCAGCGCTGCCTCTTGGTGAGGGCTTCGATCCCTGGCGTTATGGGGGTAGGGAAGCTACCAGCCATGGATAGCGAAGCAGGGAGCTGCAGGGCTGCCTCTTGGTGAGGGCTTCGATCCCTGGCGCTTTGGGGGCCGTGGGAGGCCCGCCAAGGATGAACCAAGCGGTGAAGCTGTTCGGTTGCCACTTAGTGAGGGATTAGATCCCTGGCGTTGTGGGGTAGGCGAGCTACCGGCCAGGGATAGCCGAGCAGGGTAGCTGCAGGGCTGCCTCTTGGAGAGGCTTAGATCCCTGGCGTTGTGGGGTAGGCGAGCTACCGGCCAGGGACAGCCGAGCAGGGTAGCTGCTGAGCTGCCTCTTCGTGAGGGCTTCGATCCTTGGCGCTGGAGGGGCTGTGGGAGGCCTGCCAAGGATGAACCTAGCAGTGAAGCTGCTCGGTTGCCTCTTAGTGAGGGCTTAGATCCCTGGCGTTGTGGGGTAGGCGAGCTACCGGCCAGGTATAGCCGAGCAGGGTAGCTGCAGGGCCGCCTCTTGGCGAGGGCTTAGATCCCTGGCGTTGTGGGGTAGGGATAGCCGAGCAGGGTAGCTGCTGGGCTGCCTCTTCGTGAGGGCTTTGGGAAGATGGACAGCCGCGAGTAACACGTGCCATAAACGCGTAGAGGACATGCTGGTTAATTCTACATGAAGTCCTAAGCAATATAACACAAGAACCAGCAACTAAAAATATTCTTTATATATTCCTTGAATCTTCCAATTTCATATATTTTGAATCTGTCCTAACCCAAATTTTTCTTTCAAGGTTATGAATTCCCTAAACAACACCAGCACCAATATCAACAACACACCTCCACCTCTACCGCTTACACCTGCAGTAGCTTCTCCGATCAATGAGCAGACGGTACAGCTTGAGGTAATCCGCAGCCTCCTGGAAGGACGGCAACAGCAAACTGCTATATTAATGAACCGATCAGAAGCGGAAGCACCTGGGGTAAAACAATTCCGAGCTTTACACCCCAAGCAATTTTCAGAAAAAGAGGGCCCTTTGGAAGCTAAAGAATGGGTTCAGAGTATTGAAGATGACTTGGCAGCATCACGAGTGCCAGAGATAGCTTGGGTTCGAGTTGCAAAGCTGCAGCTCACTGATAATGTCCGAGTCTGGTGGTAGGCGGAAGAAAGCCGTCTCACCCAACCGATCGAATGGAAGATCTTTTGCGATATGTTCGACGCGAAGTACTTCCCCTAGACTGCCAGATTCGACATGGAACAGCAGTTCATCCACTTACAATAGCGTTCGATGTGGACCAAATTCGTGGATGAGTATGATACTGAGTTTACCATGCTCAGTCGGTAAGATACGTCTCAATATTTTGAATTTTAAAATATCACATATTACACAGCTAACATAATACCTTAACAGATTCGCAGCACATCTGATACCGACGGATGAGATCAGAGCCCGACGATTTCAACAAGGGTTAGATCCGGAGATCCAAGCTGCGCTAGCTACAGGGGATTTCCCGACCCATAAATTGGCTTTGAAAGCTGCCCGTCGATATGAGACAGTGGTAAAGATGAGAGGCAGACCTCAATCTGCAGGGATGAAGCGCCATGTCACTCAGATGGCAGGAGGAGCCTCTTCAAGGCCACAATTTGTGCCCAGGAGACCGGGAATACCAAACAACCAGCCCAACCCAGCCTTTTGTACCCACTGCAGGAGGTAGGGACATCTGGCAAAAGACTGTCGGCGTGAAAATCGCCTTTGCTTAGTTTGCGGCTCAGCTACTCATGATATTGGGGCATGTCCTCATAGACATAAAACAAATGTTGCACCTAGACAAGCAATCACCTACCCGCAGCGGCCAGCCATTCAGGCACCTGCTCCATGACTTGCTTTCCCTGCGCCACCACCTCGTGGACCGACTGCACCTCCTCCTCGTCAGTTCCATCAAGCTCAAAGGAACCCACCTCAAAGACAGAGGAACGGACAGAGGAATGCTCCTCCAACAAGTTGGAACGTACCGAGGCGACAGGCTTTCACAATGACTATGGAAGAAACTGAAGCCACCGACCAAGTCATCACTGGTATCACTTCCCTTTCAAATTCTCTTTCAGTCCATATACATACCTATATATCTAAAACATATCCCACATACCTTAGGTACAATCTTAGTAGCCTCACTTCCTGCACTTGTACTTTTCGATACTGGAGCATCTCATTGCTCTATGTCGCAACGGTTCGTCCGAACTCATGCGATTCCAGTCACACTGCTTATATCCTGCTGGAATGTCAGTTCAAGGAATGACGTTCTAAAGGCAACAATAGGATACAACATGTGTCTAGTGGTCATCTGCAGCAGAGAATTCTATGCTGACTTCAAGGTGCTGGACATACCAAACTTCGATGTGGTTCTGGGTATGGATTGGCTAGGAACCTTTTACGCTACCATTGATTGTCGTCAAAGGAGGGTAGTGTTCAAGATTCCAGACCATCCGGTCTTTTATTTCAAAAGTGGAGACTTTACCCTGGATCCAGGCACTTACAAGGCGAAACCGAAGAAGGCAGTGATTGCTACGCATCAGGCAGAAGAAGAAAAGCCAAAGGTAGTTCGAGAGTTCGACGATATATTTCCTGAAGACATATCAGGTTTGTCTCCCATTCGAGCTCTAGAATTCAGAATTGATTTAGTACCAGGAGCACAACCGGTGATCAAAGCACCTTATCTCCTAAGTCCAGAAGGTTTAAAGGAGATCCGAACTCAGTTGAACGAATTATTGAAGAAAGGATGGATTCGTCCCAACACTTCAAGTTGGGGATCTCCAGTTTTACTCGTGAAGAAGAAGGAAGGTTCATACCGAATGTGCATTGATTATAGGGCCTTAAACAAAGTAACGATAAAGAACAAGTATCCACTACCGCGCATCGCCGATTTATTCGATCAGCTAAGTGGATCTTGCGTTTTCTCCAAGTTAGATCTTCGTTCGGGTTATCATCAAGTGAAGGTCAAAGAATCTGATATCCATAAAACGGCATTCAGAACTCGCTATGGTCAATACGAAATTCTTATGATGCCATTTGGAGTGACCAATGCACCAGCGATATTCATGAACCTAATGAATCAAGTTTTCCGAGAGTACCTAGACAGGTTTGTTGTCATCTTCATCGACGACATCCTGGTGTATTCAAAGAGTCGGAAAGAACACGCCGAACACCTACGAATTAAACTTTATGACAACATCAACTCTATGCCAAATACAGCAAGTGTGAGTTTTAGCTAGATCAAGTCGGTTTCCTCGGATACATTGTATCAGGCGAAGGAATCTCTGTAGATCCAGTGAAAGTATCAGCAGGAAGCAAATGGCCGACACAAAAGTCAGTGAAGGACATTCAAAGTTTCTTGGGACTAGCAGGATATTACAGAAGGTTCATTGAGGGATTTTTGAAGACTGCGACAACCCTGACCAAGCTTACACGTAAAGATGAAGAATTCGTATGGTCAGAAGCATGCGAACAAGCTTTCGTAGAACTCAAGTCAAGATTGACATCGGCGCCTATTCTCGTTATACTGGACCAATCTTGAGGTTTTGAAGTACATTGCGATGCATCCGGTAAGGGATTAGGATGTGTTCTACATCAGCACGGTAAGGTTGTGGCTTATGCTTCAAGACAGCTGAAGATTCACGAGCGCAATTATCCGAAGCATGATTTGGAGTTGGCAGCCGTAATCTTTGCTCTTAAGATTTGGCGCCATTATTTTCTTTGTGAACAAGTGAATATATACACATATCACAAGAGTCTAAAATATGTGTTTACCCAGAAAGAGTTGAATATGCGGTAACGAAGATAGTTAGAACTCATGGCGGATTTCGACATCAACCTGCAATATCACCCAAGGAAGGTGAATGTAGTACCTGATACCCTTAGTCGCCAACCATTAGCAATGAACCTCACTGCTCAGTGGAAGCTTCAACAAAACTTACATCGGATGGAGATTGAAGTGGTCATGCCAGGTAACGCTTCAAGTTTGATGTACTTACAAGTTCAATCTACCATTGTCAATCAGATCAAAGTAGCTCAAGTATGTGATGCTAAGTTGCAAAAGATCAGAGAACAAGTGGAAAGTGGACTTCGAATAGACTTCATCATCCATGAAGACGGATCTTTGAGATACGGCAGCAGATTATGTGTACCTAAAGGTTCTGTGCGAGAAAAGTTAATGAAAGAAGCTCATAGCTCTCCTTATTCAGTACACCCTGGAGGTACAAAGATATACAAAGATCTGCGTCAAAATTACTGGTGGCATGGAATGAAGCGTGAAGTAGCCAGAAGCGTCGCTAAATGCTTGGTGTGTCAGCAAGTAAAGGCTGAACATCACATGACTGCTGGATTACTTCAACCGTTACCTATCCCAGAATGGAAGTGGCAACACATCACAATGGATTTTGTGACTGCACTTCCTCGCAGCACAAAGGGTAACGATGCAGTATGGGTTATTGTGGATCGACTCACAAAGTCGGCTCACTTTATTCCATTTCGAATTGGCCAATCTACTGATACATTAGCAAAGAAGTACATGGAGGTAAGAATCTAAGTAAAGATTTAAACTCTTCATAATGTACTATCTCTGATACCCATGAACTCTTGCAGAAAATCATGAGACTTCATGGAGTACCAATTTGCATTGTCTCCGAACGTGACACTAGATTCCGATCGCAATTTTGGCAAAGTCTGCAAACTAGCTTGGGAACAATTCTGAACTTCAGCACGGCTTATCATCCATAAACAGATGGTCAGTCTGAGCGAACTATTCAGATCTTAGAAAATATACTCAGAGCGTGTATGCTAAACTTCGGAGGATCGTGGGAAGATCACCTACATCTTGTGGAGTTTTCATACAACAACAACTACCAAGCAAGTATAGGAATGGCACCTTTTGCAGCACTTTATGGAAGGAAGTGTCGATCGCCATTAAGTCAGGATGACATCGGAGATAGAGAACTCCATGGACCTGAAATGATAGTAGTAACTGTCGACGTGGTTCGTACTATCAGGGAATAAATGCGCATAGCCCAAGATCGATAAAAGCACTGGGCTGATGCAAAGCGCCGTCACTTGGAGTTTCAACCGGGAGATCATGTATTTCTGAAGATATCTCCGAACCGTGGAGTGATCCGTTTTGGAAGACGTGATAAGCTAAGTCCAAGGTATATTGGACCGTTCGACATACTCGAACGAGTCGGTGAAGTGGCTTATCGCTTGGCACTTCCACCATCATTGGAAGGAGTGCACAAAGTGTTCCATATATCCCAACTCAGAAGGTATGTGTGTGACAGGCGAAGAAGGCCTCCTTCCGGGGAGGCCCGAGCCATCAGTGAGATACCACTCTGGAAGAGCTAAAATCCTTCACGATAAAATAAATAAAAAGAAAAGGCCATTCCATTTCGACAAAAGACCATACCCAAGTTCAACCTCTTATTTCTCGAACCGAGAGATCCATGAATCGGGATCCTCCCAAAAGCGCATAGTTTCTCCTCCAAAAATAACTGTGTGTGACCCCAGCCATATTATTGATCACTCCGAGCTCACTGTACAGCCAGATTTATCTTGTGAGCAACAACCTGTTGAGATACTGGATAGAAAAGTGAAGTCACTTCGGAACAAGTAAGTCAATTTGGTTCGAGTGATGTGGAGAAAAGACACACCAGGAGAGTCAACATGGGAAAGAGAAGATGAGATGCGTGCAAGATATCCTCACTTATTTGTAAACTAGTCCTTAAAATAAATTATAAATTTCGAGGACGAAATTTTTGTAAGGAGAGTAGACTGTAACAACTCTAAATTCAATGTACAGAAAATTGTTTAAAAGTTATTTTACAATTGGGGTATTTGCAATCCTGTGTATACTATAAATATTTGTTTTAATTTAGAACAGCAAGAAAGTACTTGTTGCACATTGGTAAAACCTTGCACGGCTGTGATGTAGCCCCTGTGATCGAATCCCCCCAGCCATATTATCTTTTTAATTAATTTTCTTTTAATTTTTTAGAACCCCAAGGGTTTGCACGTGCACTACACGTAAACTGAAGAGACACTGATTAATCAAACATGTGCACGAGTGTAAATCAAGCGACACCAACACGTGGCCTAAACCCCAGCACCCCCGTTGGTAAAAGCCCGGCGAAATGACCAATTTGCCCGGTACCGCCGGTCTAAACCGACGGTAATGCCCCTATCTATTCACCCCTGCAACCTTTGGCCTACCCCACTAACCCCATATTGCTTGTTTACTCTGAATTTATCCAGAATGCAATAAAATGACCCTTTGATTCACTTTTAATGCAAATTTTAATGCATTCTTTTCACCCCCTAAACCCTAATTTCCCCTATAAATACCACACCATATTTCACCTCTCCTCACCAGAATTTCATTATCAAAACTCTACCAAATTCTCAAGTCTTTTAGTGTACAAGTGGAGTTAGCAAAAGGGTGAAGTTCCGGCGACGATCCAAAGAGTTTCCGGCGACGAAATGACGCATCGGTGCATCCCTTCTCTTCCCTCTTCTCCCCTCTATCTTAAAAGCCAGTAAGTCCCGTTTCTCCCTCTCTTCTTCTTCTATAAAACATTCATTTCTAAAACCCGACGGAAGCGGAGTTAATCCGACTTCCGATTCGGTTTTTCTTTAAAACGTTACTTTTCTTAATCAATAAATTCTATACTCTCACATATTGTTTAACAAACATAAACAAATCTATTAAAATAAGTTTCATTTCAAAATATTCTTTATTTCAATTTTTATCGTAGTTTTACAGTAAAACACCACAAACTTCATTTCCGAAATAAAATAACATATTACCCGTTTTACCTGTAAATAGTTCACGATGTAATGACCTACCTCATCACAACACACATTTTTGATATAGCACGATGAAGTTTTGGGAATTTATTCTTGGGATAAAACGACTTTACAAATAAATACATTTAACTTACAAAACCATTTCGATAAAAAGATATATTAAATAATTCCTTGCAATTGCGCATCTACAACCCACTTTTGGGGACCCCGTTCGGGATGGTGCGGATTATCGAACGTTCTCGGGCCTAGTATAGCGAGATGCAGATCTCCAAAAGGAGCATTCGATCTCGATGGAATTCTTATACATTTTTCTTTAGAAATGAGATTTCTACAAGAAAATAAATAAAATTACTTTCATTAAATATATATATATATATTATCAAATTATCTAATTTAATTATATTATATAAATATTCCAAGTTTTCAAAAGGAATCACCATTACATGAAAATATCATCCAAATACAAAACAATTCCAATATTTCAAGAAAATACCATATACTATGAAAATTAGGTTCTACTCACTAGAAATTTCACATTTATAAAATATACATCTATGAAAACTCTAAAGACGATATTAAATGCTTGAGGTGTATTTTGAAATTATACCAAAACTATTTTTACATAAAACCCCCTCAAGTTATGCTAAATTACAATAAGGACCCTAGTAAACAAAGGTTTAAGCGGGACCAGTCTCTTGAGCCTTACGAAGCCGGAGATATGGGTGCTTGCCTATTTAAGATAGACAATCTAACAAACGGTATTATCAACACGGTAATTGTCTTGGAAAAAAACATAAATCCTGCCGTCCATGTGCAGCGGTTACCGATAACATCAAAACTAATTCAGGATTTCAAGTTCTTTTTTAAAGTATCTGACTCAGACTGAGTCTCAATCTAATCAATTTGGCTTGAATGTGATTCAAGTATAAACTACAATTCAACATGAATCCGTCTATTCAATCTATTTTGACCGAACCGAACCATGGATATACTCCATCTACATGTACATCCATTATATCCATTCCATTTACTGATATCATGGTTTCGGTAAGTCATCCATATACAATTTGCAATACAAGACAATACAATACAATCAATACAATCAGTACAAAAGATATCGCGGGGTTTATAAGGGGTAGATTGGTACGGAAGGTGTTAAAAGTTGTACGGGACTGTAACCATAATACACCTAACCTGAATATCCATTGTTGTTGTACCGTAGGTAAATGGTTCATTGTGCTCTGTATACCTTAGTCTCCGGAATAGTGGGACTCCTTTCATATACACTGGCATTTTCTGTACCAAGCTACAAGCAACAACGTTAACAATATAATAAAACATTAAAGCTTATATTCTCCTTCTATATATACTATCTCTACTCACCTTTGGGACTTACCGAGCGATTGTTTGCTGACGACATTCCTTTTCTTCTTTCTTTGGAATATTTTCAGGTGGATCGGACTCACTGGAGATTGAGCCCAGCACCGAGAATTTGGAGCAGTTAGCATTCTACCCGGAGCTTTAGATACTTGTACATACCATTTTCATTTCTGTTATGCCATTGTTTAGGCTTTGCTTTTATTCCATGTATTTACATTTCAGTTGTACTGTAAAAGAATGTTAAATAAATAAAGTTGCTGTTCATTTACATTACCGTTTCTTATGTACTTTACTTATATTGCTTAGATATGCTTAGCGTGTTTACTTCTGAGTAAATACGTAGCGGCCTCGTCGCATCTCCTTGCCCGTACACTTGAAAGCGGGGCGTGACAAATCCTGCCGTCCATGTGTAGAAGTTGCCGATTTCTCTTAAACGTAAGATTTTTAACAGTTTAAATTAATTCCTAAGAAAAAGTCACGAACTCGAATCCAAACTTGAACTAGTACACAAACTCGAACTCTAACCTAACTCGAATCTAAACTCGAATATGAACTCGAACCCAAACTAGTCGAACCAACTTGACTCGAATCAAGATTGCAATTGTCATGACCCGCATATTACTCGACTCACTCGACTACATTCTACACCTTTTGCAATCTATGGTTTCGATCAAGATATATTAATCAATCAATCAAATATATTAACCAGTTATAATATATTTTATACTCGCGGTGTTTGGGATAGTTTCTTGTGTGAATCCAACGGAGCTTCAGGAGTCCCGTATTAACCACTCTTTTTTATTTTACTTGAATATCAGTCGGGTTGACTCATCCACAGCCTAGTGCTCCGATGCTAACATATGAAATGGGCCCGTATTTATTTGCTCCTGGGACCTCACTCTTGAGCTTGTGAATACTTCTACGGCTGCGTTGACATTCACACTTGAAACTTAACGTTAACATAGTGATCATATAGAGACCTATAAAATATATTTACCCATAATCATATACTCCTACTCGTCATATAAATATTCTATAATTGTCATTTTCTTTACTTTAACTTATCTTTGGGACTTACCGAGCGCTAGTTCGCTGACGGACATTCCACCCACTTTTCTTCTCTTAGAATGTTTGTCAGATACGGTCGAGATGGAGGAAGTGGAAGCCACAGAGGAGGACTACAACCGGATCGCTACTTTGGGCTAGCTCGGGCTCACTTTTCTTCAGTTTATGTATGCCACTTGTTTAGGTATTTTCCCTATTGTATTTAAGCATTAACTCATGTATTTGTATATATTGGAAGCTGAATGTAAATAAAGATATTTGTTGAAAAATTTTACAGCCTCCATTTATTTTTATATTGTGTACTATTGTTTCAATACCCTTAGTATATTTATTTAGGGAATGACCTTCTCTGGATAAGTATACCGCGGGCTTACCACATCTCCGTTTCTGTCTACTGGGAAGCGGGGCGTGGCATTTACGGAGATTGTCACGTTAAAGTTCAATAGGGTACGGACGAACTTGATTGTCGACTTTCTTTTCGGCATATATCTGGGTAATCGTTACATACAGCTAGTGCCGCTGACATGCTTGTATTTATGAATTTATCCAGTAACTCACCGTCAGCGTATTGTCGAATCTTTAGAATTCCACACAGAGAGTTTTCCCGGTTCAGGCGATATGATGTAGAGGCCGTATGTTGATATGTGCAGGGATCCGATTAAATACGTGTTCTAACTACATAGATTTTAATCGGACGGTTGATAATATTAGTCGGCTTAGAATTAAGCCGGGTTATTAAATCAAGTATTGATTTAATAACTACATACATACATATATATATATATATATATATATATATTATGTTCACTATTCATTTTCTCTCTCTTAGTTATTCGTATTTTTATACGGATACACATATATGTATTTCGATACATATATCGAGATTGTATTCCGTATTTATATGGAATATTTCTAAAAGGAGGACACCTCATTTAGGATTTTCTTTTGTTGGAAAAGAAAATGAAATGAGATGTATAAGTGAGGTGAAAGTGGTATGGCATTAGAGGTATGGGATTTGTTTATTTATTTCATGGAAAATGGTTTTAATATTTAGATGGCTTGAAAAGAATCCCACTCTCTCTAAAATTCAATCACTAGTTCATTTGTTATGGCAAATTCTCTTTCCTTATCTCCTCTCCTTCTTCCTCTTAAGCGAGGATGTTCTCTTGAGTATGGAAAAATGAGAGATATTGATAGTGAAAAATTTCTACATACCCAACACTCCACTTCTAGCAAATTTGGATGGTTAGTTGCTTCACCAGAGTATTCTAGGTGAAGCTGGAGCTTGGATCGGCTACCCTGCTCGGCACCGTCCTTAGTAGGTCCCTTACGGCCCCTCCCGCGCTAAGAATCAAAGCCCTCACAATAGGCAACCGAGCCCGCCCTTGCTCGGTTATCCCTGGCTGGTAGCTCCCTACCCCAACAAACCAGGGATCAAAGCCCTCGCCAAGAGGCACCGAGCAGCTACCTTTCTCGGCACCGTCCTTAGTAAGCCCCTTACGGCCTCTCCCGCGCTAAAGATCAAAAGCCCTCTAAAGAGGCAACCGGGCCTGCCCTTGCTCGGTTATCCCTGGCTGGCAGCTCCCTACCCCAACACACCAGGGATCAAAGCCCTCGCCAAGAGGCACCGAGCAGCTACCCTGCTCGGCACCGTCCTTAGTAGGCCCCTTACGACCCCTCCCGCGCTAAGGATCAAAAGCCCTCGAAAGAGGCAACCGGGCCTGCCCTTGCTCGGTTATCGCCGGCTGGTAGCTCCCTACCCCAACACAGCAGGGATCAAAGCCCTCTCCAAGAGGTACCGAGCAACTACCCTGCTCGGTCATCCCCCGCTGGAAATTCAATACCTTAAAACTCCAGGGATCGAATCCCTCGCCTAGAGGTGCAAGGCAGCTACCCTGCTCGGTCGATCATCAGCATGCCTCTCCAAGCTTCCCACGCTAAAGAACATGACCTCACCAAGAGGCATCCGGTTCTACGTCTAAGCAATCTCCACCTCGACTTTAGGGCCATGGAGATACCATCTTCACACCGGTCTTTGCACACTCGGCAAACGAACAAATTCAACTCGATGTGTGATCGCTAGACAAAGAACCGACATAAACGAAGGCAGTGTTTAACTCGATGTGTGATCGCTAGACAAAGAACCGACATAAAACGAAGGCAGTGTTGCGCAAATACGAGTGCTTACCGACAAAGGAAAATACGAGCAAAAACATTACTGCAAAAACAAAAATCTTGATTCATAAAGTCAAAACTTTTATAAGGGTACTGTGGGCTCCCCAGCCTTACAAAAATGCCCGAAGGCCTACAAAATACCTGACGCAACAAAAAGAAGAAGAAAAAATGAAGACAAGGGGCTTCAGGCCTCAGGGCCGGGCGCAACCTCGGGAAGCCCAGCGCCCACCATAGGAGCCTCGGCGTTGCCCTCGTCGGGTATCTCCCCGGGGCCATCCTCCTGCACATCATCCCCTCGGGGATATTCGGCTCGGAGCTCTTTGTCAGCGAACTCCGGCATCCGAGCCTTGACGGCGTCAAGGGCCTCATGCCAGATGGCAGTGGTGGCCGAGGCTAGGATGGTGTAGAACTGTTCCGACTTTTGGAATTCTCCACCGCCTTTGCCGCTCTGAGGTCGGCTCGCTTCGCCGCCTCTACCGCAGCCTCTAACTCCTTCCGGTGGGTGCTCGCTGACTTCTTCATGGTGCCGACGAGCACCTTGGAGTTTTGAAGCTTGGCCTCGGCGGCCTGGACGGCCTCGTGGAACCTAGCGACCTCCTGCTTCGAGGCCGCCACCTCCTGCTTCGCGGCCGCCGCATCCTGCTTCCCGACCGCCACCTCGCCCTCAAGGGTAGCGAACCTTGCCATCGCCGCCTCCAGCTCCCGCTTCGAGCTCTCCCCAGCGAGGAGAGCTCGCCTGCGGCTCGCGTCGCCGGGGCTATCTCCTCCTCCTCTTCCGGACGACGAGAGCGACGTGCTGGAGGACCTGAAGAAATCAGAGGGGGGTCAGAAAGAAAAAGGAGCACTAAATCTCGCGAATAATGAGATGCTGAGTGAAGAATCGAGTGAGGTACGAGCACTAACCTGCACGACCTCTTGGGCGATGGACGCCATTTGTGTCTTCAGGGTCCCCCCTGGGACCTTGCCCCCGACCGACCTCTCCATATCGGACAGCAAGCTGTCAGCGACGGAGAGCCCCGATGGCACCTTAAAGCGGAGTTCCCCCTCGTCCACCAAGATCGGGGAGGGCGGGGTCCGCAGGACTGCGCGGGGGAACCTCTTGAGGGCTGACGGCGGAGGGCTGGTCTCTACCTCCGAAGCCGAGGCCTCCTGCCCCCGAACCCGCTTTCGGCTCGGCGCCTTGCTGGGCTCCGGGGTGCGGTCCGCGCTCAAGCCCTGGGACAGGACGACTGCTGGGGGAGCCGGGATCGACGTCTGACGAGAAGAGTTGGCCCCTCCAGCCTTCGACCCCTTCTTCAGCTTGCGCATGGCCGCTCGAAGGTAGCTCAGTTCCATAAGTTCTGCACAAGGCAAGGTACAATGAAGTTAGCAACACAAGCAAGAATGAAAATAAACGTAAGCCTAAAAGAACGCCCACGAGCTCCTAACTTACCGGCGAACTGGGCGGGGATGAGCCCGGCCCAGCTAAGGGCCCGCTCAGAAAGCAGCACGTCAGCCCGGGGAATGGGCTCCCACTCCGCCACTCTCACAGCGTTGGGGTCGTTGGACGGGCTTCCCCACCGGCACCTATCCCTAGACCACTGGGTAGGCATGGGCCAGTCCTCACCTTCTGGCGGCCCAACGAAGAAAAACTTCTTCTTCCAATCATGGATAGAAGAAGGCAGGGCGACAACACCCAACCCGGGTGCACTCCCCGGTCGTTTCTTAAAGGAGAGATAAACCCACCTCGGGTCGCCCGCACGGGTGCCGGGGTGGCCTTTGTAAACTAAAGAGGAGGCGAGGATGGACAAATCAAAAGGTATCATCTGCAATTTCAAACGGACCAGGAACCCAAGGAGAACCCTCCATGAGTTCGGCACTAGCTGGCCCGGGGCTAGCCCAAAGTAATTTAGCGCCCTAACAACCTCGGGAGAGAAGGGCAGGGGCATTCCGGCCCAAAAGGATTCCAGCTATAAGGCAATCTCTTTACCCCGTACCTGATCCGCCCTCTCCCCTTCCTCGGCCAAACGTAGAGTGTAGCCGGACGGGATATGGAAACGAGCCCGAGTGGTGGCAAGCTCGTTCTCGTACCTCACCAAGGATGGCACGCAAGGTGTCACGCCCCGCATCCCAGTGTACGGCGAAGGGGACGCGACGAGGTCCGCTACGTATATACTCAGAAATATATACGCTAAGCGTATCTAAGCAATATAAAATAAATACACAAGAGACAAGAAATAGAAAGAACAGCAACTTTTATTTATTAACATTCTTTGTACAATACATGAAAGGAAATACAACTGAAATAAAAAGATGCCTAAACAGTGGCATAACAGGAAATGAAAAGTACAGAGAGAAAAAGTGTACAATGAAACTAAAGTGCAGGGCCTTCAGTAAACTGCTCCCAGTCTTCTTGCGATGGCTCGATCTCTGCCGGGTCCAAATCACCTGACGACATTCAAAGAAGAAAGAAACAAAATGTCGTCAGCGAATAGGTCGCTCGGTAAGTCCCAAAGATAAGGGAGGAATAGACAGAGAGTAAGAGAGAGAGAGAGAGTAGCTTTTACAGTTGTATTATATTATTATATTGTTGTATTTCATGTTAACGCTGTTGTTTGTAGCTTGGTACAGAAGGATGTCGGTGTATACGAGAGGAGTCTCATTTGCCCCGGAGACTAAGGTATCAGGAACTCAAGGAACCATTTATGCCACGGTACAACAGCAACTGGATTCATGTTAAGTGTCTTAATCTTACCGTCTCGTGCCACTTTTAACACCTTCCGTACCAATCTACCCCTTAAACCCCGCGATGTCTTGTTTATCTTGTAAATTGTATTGATTGTAAGATGGATTGACTGACCGACCGAAACCATGATATCAGGAAACAGTTATACCCGTAGGGTCATGTAAATGGAATAATTGAGAATCATGTAAAAGGAATATATCCATGGTTTGGTTCAGTCAAGTTGTATATATTGATAATTGAGTTCATGGATTCATGTGTTCATATTGAATTGGAATATTGTAGATTGTAGATTGACTTGAATATGATTCAAGTCAGAATAATCAGACTCAAACCCGAGTCAGACAATCAGAACTGTGAATCGAAGTTTTATAATTACTAGGGTCCTTAGGGTAATTTATAAAACTTGAGGGGGTTTTATGTAAAAATACTTTTATATATTTTTCAAAATACACCTCAAGTATTTATTGTTCGTCTTTAGAGTTGTAATGAGGGTGGATTTTATGTTGTGACATTTCTAGTGAAAATATCCTAGTTTTATAAATAAGGGTATTTATCTGAAATTCATGGTATTTTAGTGTAAAATTTATTCTTGTGATTTTTAGAAAAAGGTGGAAAATTTATATTATAATAAAATAGATATTTAAATGATAAATATACATATGTTTATACAAAAATAATTTTAATAAATATCTTATATTCCAAAAATCTCATTTTCTTAAGATGTCGTATTTTAAACCTTTCGAGACCGAATGCTCCTTGTGGAGGTCTGAATCTCGCACTACTAGCCCGAGGGTGCGCGATAAACCGCACAATCCCGAACGGGTTCCCCAAAAATGGGTTGTAGCGGCGCTTTGCAAAGATTGTAAAATACTAATCCTTTAGAAAACGGTTTTATAAAGTAAAAGGTATTTATTTGCAAAGTGTAATTTTCCGTATTTTAGATTCTAAGGTTTCCTAAGTCAACTAGCCTATTTCTAAATGGTCTAAACGACAAGTCGTTAGAAGCCTCAAATCGCCTCTTCACCGCCAATTGTGGCCAGGTAAGTACAAATGAGAAAAGGAGGGTTCCACTCACGAATCGTGAGACGGGCCTTTTAAAGTTACCTTTACTCACTTGCCTAGCCTAGACACCACAAAGTCAGGTTTAGATAAACGATCGATGTCCACAACTTATCGTGTTTTCCTAATAAGAGGTATTTATTTAAAAGTGTATCAAAGCTAAACTTTTAGAATTGATTTTATTAAGAAAATAGTATTTAAATGAAAGTATTGTTTTTATCGTATTCTAAGTTTTTGATGATTTCGTTTAGGTTTGTATTTGCGTGTGTGTGGAGGTAGGTCATTACCTCGTGCTCTACTTTAAATGTATAGCAAAGTTTAGGGGCTAAATGTGAAATCGAAACATGATGGTATTAAAGTGAAAAATACGATAGATTGGAAAAGTTATCATTTCATGTGAGAAAACTTGTTCAAATTATTCGTTGAATGTTTAATAGTCAACAATAAGATGTTTAAGCATGATTGAATTGATTAGAAGTGAAGTTTTATAGAAGGCCGAGTCAGAAATCGGATTTGTTCCGATTCCGTCGGGTTTCGTAATTTCGTATTTTAGAGAAATAGAAAGGGGGATAGAATGGGACTTACGGGTTTCGATTAAGCAAAGGAGTGAAGGGGGGACTAGAGGGGTTGCCGAGGCGTTGCTTCGTCGCCGGTTGTTCCTAAAAACGTCGCCGGAATTTCCGCCGGAATTTCGTCGGAACTTCGCCGTGAACTTGTTTTCAAAGTACACAACTCTTGGAAAATTTTAAGAGAGTGAGCTTAAGATTTTGGGGGTGAGAGGGTGGTGTGTAGGGTTGGTATTTATAGGGTTAGGCTAGGGTTAGTGTAGATGAAAAGTTTAAAATAAAAATGTAATAAAAATGTATTAAAAGTGAAGTAATTGGGGTTTTTTAAGAGCTCTGGAAGTGGTCTGAGGCTGAAATTTTGCAGGTGCATAGGGAATATGAAACGACACAACTTTCATGTTGGGGCCGTCGCCGGAATCGGCCGACTCGGGGGTGCCTCGTCCGTGACTCGGTCAGAGCACTGAGTCGGCCGAGTCAAGGCAGAGTTGGCCGATTCCTGGCCGAGTCCGGTGGCCAGGATCCCCCCCGACGGTTCATCTAACTCCTAGAAGTGTTACATCTTTGGGTGTAGTGGGGTTTTTGTGAGATATGCACGTGAAAACTCTTGGTATTCTAAAGATTTTTAAAAAAATAAATATTAAAAATAATGTAGGGTCTGGGATTTGAACTTTGGTGGCTTGGTTCAGCAGTGCAAGGTATTACCAATGAGCTACAAGCTCTTTCTTGTAATTAAATTGTTAATTAATTACTTAAGTCTTGCGCTCAGGTAATAAATACCCCTTTATGGATTTTTGAAAAATTAATTTAAAAATTTGTATAGGAAAAAGTGTATAAGAAAATTAGGGTTGTTACACCAGGGCATCCGCCACCTCTGCTAGGGGATCCGCCCTTAACGCGCGGCCCCGGGAAGAAGATCTGACCCTAACTTCCCGGGAAGGCTCCGACTCGGCAGAAGGATCCCTAGAATCTACCCTGACGATATCTACAGACTCCTCAAAGGAAAACATCTAACCTGATGGAGAGGTCCTCGGAAACGCAGAAATCCGACCTAAGAGGAGAGTGCCGAGCTTACAAGATCAAGAGTGAGGGAAATATGAAGAAAGATAGGCCCTGAAGCGGCCCCCACCTCTATTTATAGCCACCGGCGTCCTCATCCCACGGCGACAGTCGACTCCCGCCTAAACAACTCTTCGCATTCAACGACCACGATCACTCCACTTGTCGCACACACATTGGCCAGATCCCATCATACGCCAGAGGTCTGCGGCCCGTCGCGTCATCCAACCAGCGCCCGACACGTGGTCTGATGCCTCAGCAAAAGTACGCGCGATCCGGCAGACCCTTTTTAATGCAGAAATCTCTCCCTGATTCGCTGACATCGTCTAGAAAATACAACAGATCTCTCCCTGATTCTTAAGAGGTTCCCCTGCGCAGTCCCGCGGACCCCGGCCTTCCCGATCTTGGTGGACAAGGGGGAGCTCCGCTTTGAGGTGCCCTCAGGGCTCTCCGTCACTGACAGCTTGTTGTCCGACATGGAGAGGTCGGCCGGGGGCAAGGTCCTTGGGGGGACCCTGAAGGCACAAATGGCGTCCATCGCCCAAGAGGTCGTGCAGGTTAGTGCTCGTACCTCACTCGATTATCCACTCAGCGTCTCATCATTCGCGAGATTTTGTGCTCTTTTTTCTTTCTGACCCCCCTCTAATTTCTTCAGGTCCTCCAGCACGTCGCTCTCGTCGTCCGGATGGAGGAGGAGGAGATAGCCCCAGCGATGCGAGCCGCGGGCGAGCTTTCCTCGCCAGTGGGAGCTCGAAGCGGGAGCTGGAGGCGGCGATGGAGAGGGTCGCTACCCTTGAGGGCGAGGCGGCGGCGGCCGCGAAGCAGGAGGTGGCGGCCGCGAAGCAGGAGGTCGCCAGGTTCCACGAGCTGTCCAGGCCGCCGAGGCCAAGCTTCAGGACTCCAAGGTGCTCGTCAGCACCATGAAGAAGTCAGCGAGCGCCCACCGGAAGGAGTTGGAGGCTGCGGTAGAGGCGGCGAAGCGAGCCGACCTCAGAGCGGCGAAGGCGGTGGAGAACTTCTAAAAGTCGGAACAGTTCTACACCATCCTAGCTTCGGCCACCACTGCCATCTGGCACGAGGCCTTTGACGCCGTCAAGGCTCGGATGCCGGAGTTCGCTGACGAAGAGCTCCGAGCCGAATATCCCCGAGGGGATGACGAGCAGGAGGATGGCCCCGGGGAGATACCCGACGAGGGCGACTGTAGGGTGTTTTCCGTCACCCCATTGAGACGGGAATACGCGCGCGCTTGTCAGGCGCATTACAGATTCCCTCTGCCTAGGGTAGGCCGGGGTTTATTGATTGTGGGGATCCGAATCTCCGGCAGCAGCGGACTAAGCTGTCGTTGATTACCCCTCGTATTTGGAGCGAGGGAACCTCCGATTGACGAGTTAAACTGGTCATGCGAACTCAATATGCAGTGTACGTATGTTGTGTTTTGAAATGGGGGTTTTGGATATATTGGGAGCCACGCAGAGTTTTTACTGGGGTCCCGCTACTCGGATAGCGGGCTGGGGGTCAAGGGGGCTAGCAGCCCCTTTGCGGGATGCGGGGCAGCGCCCCGTTAGAAATTTTTTTCTAACAGGGACAGTGTCGTGGTGTATGTGTGTGTGTACATATGTATATATATGTATATATATGTATGTATATATATAAAAGAAAGAGGGGGAAAAGGCATCCAAAGGATGCGTGGGGCCGGCGCCTTGAGCGCTGTGCGCCCAGGTGCTGTGCGCTCAGGCGCTAGCGTGCCTCGTGTCGGCACGTGGGCGCTCTGCGCTTGAGTGCAGGGCGCTGTAGCGCAAGCGCGCCACGTGTCAGCATGTGGGCGCTTTGCGCTTGAGCGCCTGACGCTCGAGCGAAAGTGCGCCACGTGTCGGCACGGGGGCGACGTGCGCTTAAGCGCTGGGCGCTTGAGCACAAGTGCGCCACGTGTTGGCACGGGGGCGACTTGCTCCAGAGCGCTGTGTGCTTGAGCGCAAGCGCGCCACGTGTCGGCACTGGGGCGACTTGCGCTCGAGCGCTTGCGCTTGAGCGCAAGCACGCCACGTGTCGGTACTGGGGCGACTTGCGCTCGAGCGCAGGGCGCTTTTGTGCAAGCGTGCCACGTGTCAGCACATGGGCATTTTGCGCTTGAGCGCAAGCGCGCCACGTGCCGGCACGTGGGCGCTCTGCGCTTGAGCGCTGGCGAGGAAAGGATGCTTTTAGCCTAAAAAGATTCTCGGAAGAGAAATCAGAGAGGAGTTGGACTCCTGAGTGTGTTTTTAGGGTTAATGGAAGGGGTTCTTCTTCTTCCTCCTCTGTTAGCTGGATCTTGAAGATCAAGAGATGTGAGATCTCAAAATCTCTCCTTTTTTGGGATCTAAAGACATATCTAAGTTCCCCTTTGTGGGTTTGGTAGTGAAAAACTATTTTGTTTTTGAAAAGAAAGAGTAAAACTCTTGATTTAATTCAGAAGAAAGAAGAAGGTTTGAGACCTTCAGAAAAGGGAAAGAGATACAAACCCTAGGTTTTTTTTGTGAGAATGAAAAGTGTATGCTTTATTCATCATCATGCTGCCTTATATAGGCTTACATATTTACATATAGCCCCTTGGGCTTTACAAAAATGGCATTTTAGCCATCCCATGGCCCATGTGCCATTTCATTTTTGCACATAAGCCATGGGCTTACAAAATATTAGCTTTATGCCCATTTTGTTTACATTCATGCATAAACAATTACATAAAAATTATTTATTACATGATTTTGTTGTTGGCATGGGGAGGCTGGCTGCGGGCTCGACTTGGGCATGGGCCCGCTTGACCTGGGCTTGGGCCTACCTGGCTTGGGGTTGACTTTGATTTTGACTTGGTCAACCGGGGTGTAAATTTTTACCCCAACAAATTGCACCCCATAAATAAATGCACACAGCATATGTGGGTCGTGTGCATGAAATTGATGGATCTTCTTTTGCGTGGAGGCGACTTGCTTTGGTTCCCACTTTTTGAGATGCACTGCCCTTTTTACGACATGGACGGTTGGCGCTTGACGCGTCTCCGAGATAGAGTGTCCGTGGTAGACGTTACCCTAGCCCGGAGTGATTTCGTTGACGTGCCCCCGGCGCGGAGTGTCGCTGGTCGACGTTTCCCTGAGGCGGAGTATCGGCTGGTTGATGTGTCCCCGAGATGGAGTGTCTGCTTGACGTTTCCCCGAGACGGAGTGTCGCTGGTCGACGTGTCCCCGAGACGGAGTGTCGCTGGTCGACGTGTCCCCGGCGTGGAGTGTCTGCTGGTTGACGTATCCCCGAGACGGAGTGTCGCTTGTTGGCGTGTCCCTGGCACGGAGTGTCGCTGATTGACTTTTCCCCGGCGCGGAGTGTCGCTGATCGACTTTTCCCCGGTGCAGAGTGTCGCTGGTCGACTTTTCCCCGGCACGGAGTGTCGCTGATCGACTTTTCCCCGGCGCAGAGTGTCGGTGATCGACTTTTCCCCGGCGCAGAGTGTCGGTAGTTGACTTTTCCCCGAGACGGAGTGTCTGCTGTTGGACGTTCCCCGGTACGGAGTGTCTGTGTTGGACGTTTCCCCGATACGGAGTGTCGCTGGTTGACGTTTCCCCAAGACGGAGTGTCTGCTGTTGGACGTTTCCCCGATGCGGAGTGTTGCTGGTTGACGTTTCCTCGAGACGGAGTGTCTGCTGTTGGACGTTTCCCCGGTACGGAGTGTCTGCTGTTGGACGTTTCCCCGGTGCGGAGTGTCGCTGGTTGACGTTTTCCCGAGACGGAGTGTCTGCTGTTGGACGTTTCCCCGGTATGGAGTGTCTGTGTTGGACGTTTCCCCGATGCGGAGTGTCGCTGGTTGACGTTTCCCCGAGACGGAGTGTCTGCTGTTGGACGTTTCCCCGAGACGGAGTGCCTGTAGTAGGACGTTTCCCCGATGCGGAGTGTCGCTGGTTGACGTTTCCCCGAGACGGAGTGTCTGCTGTTGGACGTTTTCCTGAGAAGGAGTGCCTGTTGTTGGACGTTTCCCCGGTACGGAGTGTCTGTGTTGGACGTTTCCCCGATGCGGAGTGTCGCTGTTGGACGTTTCCCTGATGCGGAGTGTCTGTGTTGGATGTTTCCCCGATGCAGATTGTTGCTTGTTGACGCAGAGGTCGATGTTGGAATTGGTTGGTTTGATTTGTTTGATTTGAGTCGACATCAGCATCGCTACACTGGAATATGGTACCATGAGCGAATCATTATTTGTCATGAGAGAATTTTGGGATTGGTATTTTTGTCGGCATCTGCATTGCTGCACTGGAATAATGCCAGGAGCAACTCATCATGTGCCCCGAGAGGATTTGGGAATTGGTGGCTTAGGAGACAGGTTTAGATCCCTGTCACCTAAGGATTTTCCATTTTGTGAGCCGTAAGGGTCTCACAAATCATTTTCTCCCTACGGGTCATAAGGATCCCGTAGGTGTATTTTCTCCTTAGGAGTCGTGGGGACTCCTAAGTGTGTTGCTCTTTTGTGAGTCGTAGGGATCTCACGCGGGAATTTTCTCCTCACAAAGTCGAGAGGACTTTGCGAGTGCATTTCATTTCTTTTTTTTTACGAATTTGCGCCCTTTCGGGTTTTCACAAACTCGCCGGCAGTCCTGCTGTTTTTACTCACGGAGCCCTTTCGGGTTTTCATCCGTGCCCATTTTGCTTGTGGACATACTGTTCTTTTTTTCTTTTTTTTTGGGAGAGATCGGGATTGTTTTACGCCCGTGGATTGTATACGGTTTTGCAGGATGTATGATCCAGACCATAGGGCCGGAAATATTTCAGGACTTTGTTGGCGCCTGCATCGCTGCACTGGAATGTGGTACCAAGAGCGACTCATCATTCGCCGTTGGGGTATGTGATTTGGAATTTGGTTGGCGTCTGCATCGCTACACTGGAATATGGTACGTGGAGCAACTCATCATTCGCCACTTTGGGGTTAGGGAGCGATGGCTTAGGAGACAGGTTTAGATCCCTGTCACCTAATACTTTTCAATTTTATGGGCCGTGAGGGTCCCATAAAAGCATTTTCTCCCTGCGAGTCGTAAGGATCCCGCAGGTGTATTTTCTCCTTAGGAGTCGTGAGGACTCCTAAGTGTGTTTTTCCTTTGTGAGTCGTAAGGATCCAACAAAGGTTTGTTGTCCTCATGTATCGTGAGGACACATGAGTGGATTTCCCTCGTTCCCAGTTTAATGACTTAGATGTCGACTGTTTCCAGTTTAACGACTTAGAGGTCATCTGTTTCCAGTTTAACGACATAGTGGTCATCTGTTTCCAGTTTTAAAGACGTGGAGGTCGATTGTTTCCAATTTAACGACTTAGAGGTCATCTGTTTCCAGTTTAAAGACTTAGAGGTCTACTGTTTCCAGTTTAACGACGTAGTGGTCATCTGTTTCCAGTTTAACGACGTAGTGGTCTATTGGATTGATTTGGAATTTCGGGATAGGGGCCGGCCTCAGCGTTGTTAACACTGAAGCACATGCACCAGGACACATGAGTGGGTCTTCCCAATGGAGCATAATTCCAAAGGCGGAGACCAGCCGCGTAGCTGGTGGTTGCGGTGGGGCATGGATATGCTGAGAATTATTTGAGCCCGTGGATTGTATACGGTAGTCAATTTGGGGACTAACCGTAGGGCCGGGGAATTTTGGAAAATCGGATTTTTGTTGGCGTCTGCATTGCTGCACTGGAATAATGCCAGGAGCAACTCATCATCCGCCCTTGTTTTTTTTGTTTTTTGTTTTTTTTTTTACCATGATTGCTCTATCATTTCAGCTTTTCTTATCGCGAAGATCGTGATTGCCCTATCATTTCGGCTTTTATTCGCGGTTGCCCCATCATTTCGGCTTTATTTTCATTTTTATTTTCACTCGCTGATTTTTATTGCGAGTTGCCCCATCATTTCGGCTTTTCTTTATTTTTCTTTTATTTACACTTTTTTTTGTTTATTTACATTTTTTTTACATTCCCAGTTTAACGACTTAGAGGTCGACTGTTCCCAGTTTAATGACGTGGTGGTCGATTGTTCCCAGAGAAAGGCGGGTGTTTAAGGGAATCAGGTCCCTTAAGGACTTCGGTCCCCGTGTGTATGAAATTGGCGGTCGCAGCTTGATTGTTTGTTAACACGCCAGGGGACAATGATATTTCTCCCGCCTTGTAATGTTTCTCGACCCAATCCTTGAAGATGCAACAGTCTTCAATAGTGTGCCCCAGCACTCGGTGGTATGGGCAAAAGCTGGGATGATCAGTCTTGTTCGCTTCATTTAGCCTTTTCGGTTCTGGTAGCCGCAGGCCATTCTTCAGAGCATCTTTAAAAATTTTGTGGACCTTGTCCCTTCGGAATGAGTAGACCTTATTTCTTCTTTCCTCCAAAGTTGGCTCTCGAGACTGGTCAGTTTTTGCTCCGCCCGTTCTCTGCTTATTTGGAGAATCGGTGATGTTAGAACTTCCGCCTTTTCGGTTGTCGTCCCTCCAAGGTTTCGGTCTGTTTGTGAACTGAAGATCCTGAGCGGACTCGGGCTTTGAGCGTTCCAACGTTTGGACCTTTTTTGTCAGCTCTTGGAATGTTTTGAGACCCGCGGTACATAGAAACGGGGCCATCCGGTTGTTGAGATTTTCGACAAGGAGACTGACAGATTGGTCCTGCTCTATCGGCGGTTCGCATTTGACGGAGAGATTACGCCATCGGGTTATAAAATCCGTGCTGCTTTCGTCGCTCTTGGGCTTGGTCCTTACGAGCTTGGCAATGGTAATCTTATCGCTGACGCTCATGAACCTCTGGCGAAACAGAGACTCCATTTGGACAAAAGTTGTGACGGAGCCATCCTGTATGCTCGCGTACCAGTCGAAAGCAACATCGGTCAGGCTATTAACGAACTGGCGGAGGAGAAGCGCATCATTGCCCCCAGTGTTCCCGCATGAGGCTTTAAAGTGGGCGATGTGCTGATTCGCATTTCCCGTCCCGTCGAATCTTCCGAATTTGGGGATGACATAGCCGCTAGGAAATTCTACCAGATCATACTGAGCAGGGTATGGTCTCCCACTACTGCTGACATCTTTTTGCGCTTCGGCTACCAAGGTTTTGACTTTGTCGGTAACCAAATCCATGATTTAATCTTGAGTTAGCGGGCTACTGTCATCGGTAGCCAAGACATTTGCCGAGATAGGATGCAACTGACTTTCGTGCGGTCCGCCCACCCTTGGATTTAAGGGAATAGCCGTCGGCTGCTTTGGGACACCATTTCCTGGTTCACGAGCAGAGCCCTTCGCTTGATTGGGCGGCTGAGAGGCAAGCCGGGCTGTGAATTGCATCACGACATTCGTCAAGTCGTCGATTTTTGAGTAGAGCTTGGCCATCTCCTTGTCTTTGTTTCTGAGCTGCTTTCGGAGCTCTTGAAGCAGCTCTTGCTCCACGGTCCTGGGGCGAAAAGTCGGCTCTTCTTCACTTTCCGAGCCCGACTCCTCATGGACCGAAGGGTCTTTCTGCCCATCATCCTCATCGAGAGGGTCTTCATCACCCAGCAGAGGCGGCTGTTCTTGGGAAGCGGCCACCACATTCAAGCCATATTGGATTTGGGATGTAATGGCCCCATCCTTGCTCTTGCTGCGCGTGCCCACCATGTAGACAGTGTGGACCTCATATCCAGTCGTCTCTTTCTCACTGGCAGGGAGCTTGGAGAAGACACCCGATCGAGCAGTGGTCAAGGGCACCGCTAGAGCTTGCTCGGGACGCGTTGTAGCTTTGTTGGTGTTGATGGCCTTGCCCCCAGCTGGGGCCAAGGAAAGTCGTTCAGACACCGACTTGCGTTTGGGTGGGGCGTCCTTGAGATCACCACATTTGGTCTCTTTCCTTTCGAGACCGGTCTGTCTGCCACCGGGGCTTGAGGAGCCGGGATGGCGCCAACTGGCATGAACATGATAGAGCCGAATGGTAGCAGCGGCTCCTCCCATTGTCGCCCGAGACTGGCCGGAAGGACCGTCCTAGAGTCTATCCTCATCATGTAGGAGACGGGAGTTAAGGTCATCATCGAAGACATCGTCGGAAGGTGATTGCTTGAAAATCTGCATGAAAAGGCATTATTTTAGTATAAATATAGACATGTAAATTGATTGAGTTCGCATGAACGTTTAACCCGAAATATGAGAGGAGAGATTTGTCCCACCGGGCGTGCCAGAATCTGTAGGGTGTTTTTCGTCACCCCATTGAGATGGGAATACGCGCGCGCTTGTCAGGCGCATTACAGATTCCCCCTGCCTAAGGTAGGCCGGGGTTTATTGATTGTGGGGATCCGAATCTCCGGCAGCCGCGGACTAAGCTGCCGTTGATTACCCCTCGCATTTGGAGCGAGGGAACCTCCAATTGACGAGTTAAACTGGTCATGCGAACTCAATGTGCAGTGTACGTGTGTTGTGTTTTGAAAGGGGGGTTTTGGATATATTGGGAGCCACGCAGAGTTTTTACGGGGGTCCCGCTACCCGGATAGCGGGCTGGGGGTCAAGGGGGCTAGCAGCCCCCTTGCGGGATGCGGGGCAGCGCCCCGTTAGAAATTTTTTCTAACAGGGACAGTGTCATGGTGTATGTGTGTGTGCACATATGTATATATATGTATATATATGTATGTATATATATAAAATAAAGAGGGGGGAAAGGCATCCAAAGGATGCGTGGGGCCGGCGCCTTGAGTGCTGTGCGCCCAGGTGCTGTGCGCTCAGGCGCTAGCGTGCTACGTGTCGGCACGTGGGTGCTCTGCGCTTGAGCGCAGGGCGCTGTAGCGTAAGCGTGCCACGTGTCGGCACGTGGGCGCTTTGCGCTTGAGCGCCGGACACTCGAGCGCAAGCGTGTCGACACGGGGACGACTTGTGCTTGAGCGCCGGGCGCTTGAGCGCAAGCGCGCCACGTGTCGGCACTGGGGCGACTTGCGCCTGAGCGCTGGGCGCTTGAGCGCAAGCGCGCCACGTGTCGGCACGGGGGCAACTTGCGCCAGAGCGCTGTGCGCTTGAGCGCAAGCGTGCCACGTGTCGGCACTGGGGCGACTTGCGCTCGAGCGCTTACGCTTGAGCGCAAGCGCGCCACGTGTCGGCACTGGGGCGACTTGCGCTCGAGCGCAGGGCGCTGTTGTGCAAGCGCGCCACGTGTCAGTACGTGGGCATTTTGCGCTTGAGCGCTGAGTGCTTGAGCGCAAGCGTGCCACGTGTCGGCATGTGGGCGCTCTGCGCTTGAGCGCTGGCGAGGAAAGGAGGCTTTTAGCCTAAAAAGATTCTCGGAAGAGAAATCAGAGAGGGGTTGGACTCCTGAGTGTGTTTTTGGGGTTAATGGAAGGGGTTCTTCTTCTTCCTCCTCTGTTAGCTGGAACTTGAAGATCAAGAGATGTGAGATCTCAAAATCTCTACTTTTTTGGGATCTAAAGACAGATCTAAGTTCCCCTTTGTGGGTTTGGTGGTGAAAAACTATTTTGTTTTTGAAAAGGAAGAGTAAAACTCTTGATTTAATTCAGAAGAAAGAAGAAGGTTTGAGACCTTCAGAAAAGGGAAAGAGATACAAACCCTAGGGTTTTTTTTGTGAGAATGAAAAGTGTATGCTTTATTCATCATCATGTTGTCTTATATAGGCTTACATATTTACATATAGCCCCTTGGGCTTTACAAAAATGGCATTTTAGCCATCCCATGGCTCATGTGCCATTTCATTTTTGCATATAAGCCATGGGCTTACAAAATATTGGCTTTATACCCATTTTGTTTACATTCATGCATAAACAATTACATAAAAATTATTTATTACATGATTTTATTATTGGCATGGGGAGGCTGGCCGCGGGCTCGACTTGGGCATGGGCCCGCTTGACCTGGGCTTGGGCCTACCTGGCTTGGGGTTGACTTTGATTTTGACTTGGTCAATCGGGGTGTAAATTTTTACCCCAACAGCGACGCCGAGGCTCCTATGATGGGCGCTGGGCTTCCCGAGGTTGCGCCCGGCCCTGAGGCCTGAAGCCCCTTGTCTTCATTTTTTTCTTCTTCTTTTTGTTGCATCAGGTATTTTGTAGGCCTTCGGGCATTTTTGTAAGGCTGGGGAGCCCACAGTACCCTTGTAAAAGCTTTGATTTTGTGAATAAAGATTTTTGTTTTTACAGTAGTGTTTGTGCTCGTATTTTCCTTTGTCGGTAAGCACTCGTATTTGCGCAACACTGCCTTCGTTTTATGTCAGTTCTTTGTCTAGCGATCACACATCAAGTTAAACACTACCTTCGTTTTATGTTGGTTCTTTGTCTAGCGATCACACATCGAGTTGAATCTATTCGTTTGCCGAGTGTGCAAAGACTGGTGCGAAGACGGTATCTCCATGGCCCCGAAGTCGAGGTGGAGATTGCTTAGACGTAGAACCGAATGCCTCTTGGTGAGGTCATGTTCCTTAGCATGGGAAGCTTAGAGAGGCATGCTGATGATCGACCGAGCAGGGTACCTGCCTGGCGCCTCTTGGCGAGGGATTCGATCCCTAGAGTTTTAAGGTATTGAATTTCCAGCGGGGGATGACCGAGCAGGGTAGCTGCTCGGTGCTTCTTGGTGAGAGCTTTGATCCCTGGTGTGTTGGGGTAGGGAGCTACCAGCCAGGGATAACCGAGCAAGGGCAGGCCCGGCTGCCTCTTTCGAGGGCTTTTGATCCTTAGCGCGGGGGGAGGGGGGCGTAAGGAGCCTGCCAAGGATGGCCGAGCAGGGTTACTGCCCGGTGCCTCTTGGCGATGGCTTTTTGTCCTTAAGGATGGCCGAGCAGGGTTGCTGCCCGGTGCCTCTTGGCGTGGGCTTTAATCCCTAGCGTTGTGGGGTAGGGAAGCTACCAGCCAGGGATAGCCGAGCAGGGTAGCTGCATGGCTGCCTCTTGGCGAGGGCTTCGATCCCTGGCGTAGTGGGATAGGGAAGCTACCAGTCAGGGATAGCCGAGCAGGGTAGCTGCAGGGCTGCCTCTTCGTGAGGGTTTCGATCTCTGGCGTTGTGGGGTAAGGAAGCTACCAGCCAGGGATAGCCGGGCAGGGTAGCTGCAGGGCTGCCTCTTGGGGAGGGCTTCGATCCCTGGCGTTGTGGGGTAGGGAAGCTACCAACCAGGGATAGCCGAGCAGGGTAGCTGCAGGGCTGCCTCTTGGCGAGGGCTTCTATCCCTGGCGTTGTGGGGTAGGGAAGCTACCAGCCAGGGATAGCCGAGCAGGGTAGTTGCAGGGCTGCCTCTTTATGAGGGCTTCGATCCCTGGCGTTGTGGGGTAGGGAAGCTACCAGCCAGGGATAGCCAAGCAGGGTAGCTGTAGGGCCGCCTCTTGGTGAGGGCTTCGATCCCTGGCGTTGTGGGGGTAGGGAAGCTACTAGCCAGGGATAGCCGAGCAGGGAGCTGCAGGACTGCCTCTTGGTGTGGGCTTCGATCCCTGGAGCTGTGGGGACCGTGGGAGGCCCGCCAAGGATGAACCAAGCAGTGAAGATGTTCGGTTGCCTCTTAGTGAGGGCTTAGATCCCTGGCGTTGTGGGGTAGGCGAGCTACCAGCCAGGGATAGCCGAGCAAGGTAGCTGCAGGGCTGCTTCTTGGCGAGGCTTAGATCCCTGGCGTTGTGGGGTAGGCGAGCTACCGGCCAGGGACAGCCGAGCAGGGCAGCTGCTGAGCTGCCTCTTCGTGAGGGATTCGATCCTTGGCGCTGGAGGGGCTGTGGGAGGCCTGCCAAGGATGAACCTAACAGTGAAGCTGCTCGGTTGCCTCTTAGTGAGGGCTTAGATCCCTGGCGTTGTGGGGTAGGCGAGCTACCGGCCAGGTATAGCCGAGCAAGGTAGCTGCTGGGCCACCTCTTGGCGAGAGCTTAGATCCCTGGCGTTGTTGGGTAGGGATAGCCGAGCAGGGTAGCTGCTGGGCTGCCTCTTCATAAGGGCTTTGGGAAGATGGTCAGCCGCGAGTGACACGTGCCACAAACGCGTAGAGGAGGCGAAGCGCCAGAGCCGCGTTGTTTCAATTTTGCATCGAGCGGCACGATGTCTGCTGCGTGGCGGCACAGTTGTGGGCGACCGTTGAACTCCGGGGGCATTGTGGGCTATAAAATGGAAAGATTGTTGATGACTCCTTTCCTCACACCCAAAACGCAAGAACGGAGGACTTCCCTTTCACCATCCCTGATATCATAAGTTTCGAGGACGTGTATCTCTATGATCAGTACTGCACTGATGACACGGTGCAGTTGGTGATAGGCCGGATCGAGGATCATTTCGGTCGATTGCTCCCCCGGCGCTCCTCCCTACTTCAGGTGTTGATGTACTCCATCTGGAGGGCGTCGTCGGGGCTCTACAACCCCTTATCCAAGCAGATGAAAGACGAGGCCATTGGCAAGCTGAGGTCTCTGAGGCGTTTCGGCCTGATCTCTGCGAGCCGGCTAAATCACTCGGAGGCGCTCGTCCTTGAGTGCTACCACTTGTGGCTCGATGCCGACGCTAGCGGGGTCCATCGAAGGGAGAGGTTAGACGCCGCGAGGGCTCGACCGGCGGAAATATCCTCAGAGTACCACGAACAGTGCTCTCTGTACCCCATTCCCCCGCTGTTGTAATATATATTTTTTTGTATGGCTGAGGAGCCTATAGTACCTCTTGAATGATTAAGATTCTTTTTCTTTTATGCAATGCTTTATTGATCCCTTTATTATATAAACAAAATATCTCAGGAAAGATGTACATTGCTCTGAAAAGGAAATACATGCTAGTAGATGTTCTTATTCGTGCAGCTTGAGCCCCCCAGATGTCTGTTGGCATCTATGCCCGGCATAGGGTACCGAGCTTCGTGGGTACCAGACGTATCCTCGGCTGACACTACCATAATCTGGCCGATGGTAAGCTCGGCTGGAGGGGGACGCTGCTCCTGTTCGCGGTCAGCTTGCCGCTTGTCCTTCAGGTACGCTGCTAGGTGCCCAAACGGATGAGCTCCTCGATGTAGTCTCAGAGCTGCTTACAACTCTCCGTGGAGTGGCCTAGCGACCTGTGGAACCCGCAGTAGGGGCCCCGGGTTCACTTTGAGGCCATTAGTGGGATCGGGGGGAGCTTGAAGAACCCCTCGCCCTTAACCTCGTCTAGCAGCACTGCTTGGGTGACATTAAGCGGTGTGTACTATTGGAACTTTGGGAGATAGGGCTTTTGCCGTTCATGTCCCCTTCTCCCTTCTCTTGCCCTCTTCTTCTGGTCGGCTTGCTCTGCCTGGGGGAGATTTGCGCTTACCTCGGATTCGAGCTGGACCTCACGCTCGATCCAGGCCTTTACCTCGGCCATGGTCTTAGGTTACGCTAATGCAAAGGAGCATAACCGCTGCTTGTGCCTAAGACCAGATGTTCAGTTGATAAAACTGCACATTTGTTATTACATTTTTCCTACCATTTCCATATTTAAAAAGGTCTTTATTATAATATATCATACATATGAGGGCTTATCTGTAAAAATACTATTTTCCATGTGTTGATATATTATAATTAGCATTTGGTAGGAAAATGTATATAATATTATTTACTTAATCCTAGTAGACTCAGTCTACTAAATATTATTGTTGTGCAGAATTTTCAGGTCTTAAATCAAGGAAATGAAGTTGTTAAAACTAACCGTCCTAATTAAGAAATCAAAATTAAGAAATCAATTCTGGCAGAAGAAAAGAAAAGATTTCCAAATTCTGAAGATACCTGAGATAGACACATGTCACAAGGAGAAAGCCCCAAAATTTTGATGAAGTGATCCCCACCCTTGGCCGCGGATCCGCGGCCAAACCCCCTTGTTGGCCGCGGATCCGCGGCATGATAGGGGAGTTAGGGTATGCTAATTTTGGGGGTGAATCTCTACAGTTTGCTTCCAATTTTGGAAGCTAAATTTATGGCTTTTGGACTATAAATAAAGACCGAGATCCTCTTGGAAAAATTATCAAGCCGACGAGATCACGAAGTCCAAGACGGCTCACGCATCCA
Organism: Agapanthus africanus; assembly: GCA_030015575.1. NCBI lineage: Eukaryota > Viridiplantae > Streptophyta > Magnoliopsida > Asparagales > Amaryllidaceae > Agapanthus > Agapanthus africanus. Next base: position 613,487,492 of record JASDDO010000022.1, read on the forward strand.
GGCTGATCATCAACTGTTCGTCTACCTCCTTGGAAGAGATCGAGAAGCAAACTAGTATTTATAATCATTTTCTAAGGGATCAAAGTATAATGAATATTGTTGATTAATAAAGGTAGCTCTTTTTCTTATTCTATTTCTTCGTAGTTTAATTATGCATTTTCTCTCCATCTCTCTTTCTCCCAACATACGTGAGTAATTCTCTGCTTGTTAGGGTTCGTAGGATTAGGGTAGGCTAATGGATGATGAAGATCCTTAAACCCTTTTTAAGTCCTATAAAGTTTATAAACTTTATCAAAAGAATCATTAACATCCTAATCGGGCGCGCTAACAATTCTTTGTTAGTTCCGACCGCGATTAGAGATTAGATTAATGATTGTTTTGGTAAAGGCTAGATATGAACGGAGTTCTGTGTCGAGATAAGGGTTAAGAGTGGGATTCCTTTTCCCTCCAGAAACCCTAATCTACACGCATCACCGTCGTTCTAGTTTTAAATCTATTAAAGGATAAAAAGGGTAACTTTTAATTAATCTTCCATAACTACTAAATCCTAACGAACCCTACAAGCCCCCTTATTATATTAACTACATCCTTAAATAATCTAGATCTATATATTTTGCATTCTTGCTTAACGTAGATCTAGAAATCTTTCCACAAAATTCTTTATTCCTCCTCTCTTTTTCATCACATCTAAAATAAGAGTAAAAGATTCAACGTTTCCCAGAGGACGACCCGTACTCACCTCGGTCTAGCTACACGCGACACCGTTCTGATTGCGGTTAACTACATAACACAAATTTTCGAACCAATCAAATGGCGCCGTTGCCGGGGATACGTGCGTAATTTTTTATTCTTATTATTTGTGTTGAATTCTTAGATTATTCATATCATTATTAAAACAAAACTGGAAATTGCATATTTAACGATTTGTGCGTGAAGTTTTGCAAGGAGATCTGGAGTCACGGACTTGAGAAAACAGGAGATCTAGGGTTTCACACTTCTCTGGTATCTTTCTTAACTCTTTCTCTCTCCTCTGAAATCCAATAAAATCTATTTTCTGCAGGATTCTTTGCAAAATAGCGCCGCTCAAAAATCTTTTTGCAAAAGTTTTGTGATTGGTTTTGTTTTGCATATTTTAATACGGACTTTAAGGGGCAAAGACCAAATCCAGATTAGGTGGGGATTTCATCACCCTTCCTAAGCCCCACAAATCACAAATCGAGCATCCGCATCAACCCTACAATAATTTAAAAAATATCTAGACCAGACTCTAAGGACTGTCGCGCTCATTAAGGACAGAGGAAGGTCGTGGGTAATTATCGTTTATCCGTATTACTTTTGTGGTGCCTAGGCAAGTGTGTCCAAAGCGAGTGGTTACTTAATTAGGACCACTACTTTCGTAGTGGGGAGCCTCCCACTCACCTGGCACTTACCTGGCTACAAGAGTAGTAAAGAGGCGGTAGAAGATTTATCCTGCGGCTTGTCCTTTGGAAGTCTAGGAGCGGTCTAGAGACTGGACCTAGGTGACCTTAGTTCTAGGGTTGCTTGTGCATTTTAGAGTGATTTGTCTTGAGTCACACTTTTTTTTCAAAACAAGCCAATTTTAAATCACACACACGCTGCCACTTGCACTAAACCCGCTTAGTGCATGCTCGGCTGGACACGGGATCCTAGTGCCCGTCTTGTCCGCGTTCCTGCTATCGACGCCGAAGTCGGTACTTCTTCATCTTCTTTTCCTCCACTATACACGACCGAGATAGACGGCACTCCATCAGATTATAACACCACGCTGTCACCGCCCGTAGGTGCGCAGAATCCACCACGCATCTCTCTCCAAGAGAGATGCTATCCTATCCGTGGTCCTCTTCCCACTTGTCTATCTCTTCCACCACCTAACGGGGATAATTTCGAAATTAAACCCCACTACATCAATCTGCTGCCCAAATTTCACGGGCTTGAATCGGAAGACGTATACGTTTTCATTACCAAATTCGAAAACGTATGCGCAATGATGGGTACTTCACAATTGACTTTAGATGCTATGTGCTTACGTCTTCTCCCATTCACACTGTGCGACTTGGCAGAAAAATAGCTTTACAATACTGCCGTATACTCTATCACTAATTGGGATGAATTCGTAATAGCATTTCTTAAGAAGTTTTACCCAAACCATAAGACTGCCCGTGTTAGAAGCGAGATCAACCAGTTCACCCAGCTTCCCAATGAACCATTTTGGAAGTGCTTTGAACGTTTCAAGGATTTGCTTGTCCAATGTCCTCATCATGGAATCAATAGATGGGATTTATGTCGGATTATATATGAGGGCATTAATCCAGCGACAAAGCAGATGCTTGAAACAATGTGTCAATGCAATTTCATGTCTAAAGATGACGGTGAAGCTTGGAAGTATCTGGAAGACCTCGCTGAACACACTTTGCAGTGGGAAAGCGTAAGACCACCTTCATCTAGGGGAGGTGTTCACCAGCTCGATATTTCTATCGCAGTAAAAGCCGAAATGGCAGCGATACAGAAGAAACTCGACGCTATTGAGAACAAATTCTCATCATTCTCCCTAAATCAGGTCACACTTCCTAAGACCGTCTGTGGTTGCTGTTCGGATCCTTCGCACTTAACGGAAGAATGTCCTATGAATGCACCGTTTCAAGGTCACGAGCAAACTAATGCTGCTTTTCAGCAGCGACCTAGAAACAACCCTTATTCTTCCACGTACAATCAGGATGGAGGAATCATCCTAACTTTGCTTGGAATCAAAACCAACAAAGCAATTATCAAAGACCTCCTCCACAGCAACCACAACCACAAAATCAGCCCCCCTTTCAGTCACAGAATTTCCAAAATCCGGCCAACATTTCTACACCACAAGTGGCCGGTACTGACAACTCACTTGCACAAACTTTGGATATGTTCATGAAACAATCCATGCAATTGTCGGCTGAGATGAAGTCTTCTATTGATACCATAACGAAAAACTCCGCCTCCCATGGTGAGAGTATTAAATCAATAGAAAACCAAATCGCACAGTTAAACGCCGCAATGAGTGCGAGAGAGAAAGGGAAACTCCCATCTCAACCCATACCTAATCCTGGCCACTCACAAAGTTATAATGTGAGTGATGTTACCACGTTGAGATCGGGAAAAATGCTGAATAACCGAGTGGGTGAGCAATGTGATGATAGTGACACCAATGATACCCCAGCTTCTTCTTCTTCTTCCCCTAATTCGTCTAATCTCCCACCTTCGCCCGAGCCTATTCTCCGTTTTCCCCAAGGCTCGAACATTTCGCCGAATCTATCTAAGTCGACTCCCACTCCAATTTTGGGATCGAATCCGTCCCCACAGTTTTCTCCACAAACGTTGGACCCAAAACTTATTGATCAAGCACCTTATCTAAACAGGTTAAGGGGCAACAGACCAAGCCCACAAATGGAGAAGATTGTGGAAATTTTTAAGCAAGTTAACATAAACATTCCTCTCCTAGATGCTATTCAACAAGTTCCGTCATATGCGAAAATCCTAAAGGACTTGTGCACTAGGAAGAGAAAAGTTCAAGTACCTAAAATAGTTTTCCTTGCGAGTAATGTGAGCACAACTTTTACACAACAACTACCCAAGAAACGAAAGGACCCCGGAAGTCCTACAATTTCAATTTCTATTGAGGGTAAAAATATCAATCGTGCTCTACTCGATTTAGGTGCCAGTGTTAACTTGCTTCCGTATTCTGTTATGAGCAATTAGGGATCGGAGAGTTAAAACCTGCGCATTGCACTCTTCAGATGGCCGACGATCTATCAACCAACCTAGGGGTGAGCTAGATGATGTGTTAATTAAAGTCGGGGAATTCATATTTCCTGTGGACTTTATCGTTATTGATACACAACCTGTGGCAAACCCACACAATCAAATCCCGGTGATACTCGGTCGACCCTTTTTGGCCACTTCCAACGCAGTAATCAATTGTAGAAACGGCTCTATGACCATATCCTTTGGAAAGAAGTCAATTGAGCTTAACATTTACAAGTTGGGAAGTGAACCCTCCGAACCCTATGCTCATGTGTGTTCAATCGAATTAATGGATGTCGACAGCAGCGAATATGATCAACCTCATAATTCTGACTCTTTTCATATGTTGTTGCTTGACACGGACTCTTCCACCGAGTTGTCCGGGTCAACATCTAACGCTGATAAGAAACTTTTTATAGAGTCTGACGATTACCCCATTTTTTCTGATGACATTATTTTTCGGGGTATCGATGAAAGCTTTGAGGAAATTTTCGCTGATGAACTCGCATTTTTACAAGACACTGGTGTTGAGATGAATCAACTCCAAGATGAAGAAATTGGACCTCCACCCCTTCTTTTGGACAATCATGATAATGCGAGTAATCCATCATTACTATCATTGTGTCGTCTCTCCAAATTGAGACGCAATCCTTTTCCATTACACCTCTTATCACCGCCCCACTTCTTCACGTCGAAAGGTGACATGTTCTTCCACCAACCTTAGTGCTTCATCGATAAAATTTTTGAATGGTTGGTGTTGACTTTTGGTCTTTATAAGGCTTTACTTTGACCAATAACTTTACCTCCCCTATGATTTTAATTGATTAAAATTGTTTAGCTCAAGTTTTGGGGGGGGGTTATATTTTGGCTCTTGAAAGAAAATGATTTTTACAAAATTGTGAGCCAAAAATAAGTTTGGGGGAGGATTTTCACTTTCATATATTCTTGCCCCAATTAATAATTCCCTCCCAAGTCTACGGGTTTTTGAGCTTAACGGATGACATCAGTGAGGACACTGCTGTAAACAGGTTTGGGGGATGTTTGTGCTTATTTACACATACTTTGCATTATACTATATATAAGCACAAATTTTTTTTGATAATAAAAGAATAGAAAGTGAAAAATTTCATCCAAAAGATAGGAATAGTTTAAGAAAACTAAGAAAATTAGAAGTTTTCTTAAACGAACTGGTAATAAGTAGTTATGAGCCGTTGTCCCAAGGGTTAGTAAGATGAAGAAAGTCACTAATCTGAGGATAAAAATAAGTCTGAAAAATAATTTTTATTCTGGAAGCCAAGCATTTGAATGTTGATACCCTACTATATGCACTTACACACGTCTTGAAACTCGGGATAGTAGAGAATACCTTGAAATGCTCTTGTCTAAAAGCCAAAGTATGAAGGAAATAAAATGGCATGAAGAAAATATAAAAATGGTGAAAAGAAAAAAATGAGCACTGGTTTTGTATCGCCAAGGCAGCAATAAAAAAATATAGCGAGGGTGCCTCTTCACCTAGTGCCCTACGGCCAACTGGTCTGGGAATCACTGCTAAGCCTTAGGTGGTGCAAGACGGGGAAAATATTATCACCTAATCAGCAAGCACATAAGTAATCGGTCGGTTAGTACCTCAAGAAGTATTAATGGTCGCATGAAAATGTGTGAGCAAATCTAAATATTCATCAAGTTAAAAAGTACTGAGGTAGATGGACAAGAGTATGATAGCTTGAATTGAATTTTCCGAGTGTAGGGATGTCCATTTCACACACGTAGGAGTATATGATCAATGTTTGGACGAAAGGTAGGAATGAAGAATAAAGATGATGTTTTATTGAGGGATAATGTGATTTCTAACATCTTGTCATGATTATTAAGATAGGGCTCATGACAACTGAAAGGCTAGTGTAGTTGGAAACTCTTTATTTTCAAAGTCTTTCTTTTATGGTTCTTATCTTTATATGTAAATTTCACCATCTCTCTTTTGTTATAGGATTTTGTGGGTGTAATCCGCTGAAAACCCTCAGGAGACAACACTCCTCCTACTAGGGGCACCTAGAGGTTTAACGGCTTGTTGCACGTGCTAAGTGCAATCGTGTTTGCCTACGAAAGTGTGCTTAGTTTTCTCCTTTCTTTTTCTCCTTCTCTTGAATAAACTAGTTTGCTCGGGACGATCAAAGATAAGTTTGGAGGTATTTGTTCAATTGATAAAACTGCACATTTGTTATTACATTTTTCCTACCATTTCCATATTTAAAAAGGTCTTTATTATAATATATCATACATATGAGGGCTTATCTGTAAAAATACTATTTTCCATGTGTTGATATATTATAATTAGCATTTAGTAGGAAAATGTATATAATATTATTTACCTAATCCTAGTAGACTTAGTCTACTAAATATTATTGTTGTGAAGAATTTTCAGGTCTTAAATCAAGGAAATGAAGTTGTTAAAACTAACCTGCCTAATTAAGAAATCAAAATTAAGAAATCAATTCTAGCAGAAGAAAAGAAAAGATTTCCAAATTCTGAAGATACCTGAGATAGACACATGTCACAAGGAGAAAGCCCCAAAATTTTGATGAAGTGATCCCCACCCTTGGCCGCGGATCCGCGGCCAAACCCCCCTGTTGGCTGCGGATCCGCGGCATGATAGGGGAGTTAGGGTATGCTAATTTTGGGGGTGAATCTCTACAGTTTGCTTCCAATTTTGGAAGCTAAATTTATGGCTTTTGGACTATAAATAAAGACCGAGACCCTCTTGGAAAAATCATCAAGCCGACGAGATCACGAAGTCCAAGACGGCTCACGCATTCAGGCTGATCATCAACTGTTCGTCTACCTCCTTGGAAGAGATCGAGAAGCAAACTAGTATTTGTAATCATTTTCTAAGGGATCAAAGTATAATGAATATTGTTGATTAATAAAGGTAGCTCTTTTTCTTATTCTATTTCTTTGTAGTTTAATTATGCATTTTCTCTCCATCTCTCTTTCTCCCAACATGCGCGAGTAATTCTCCGCTTGTTAGGGTTTGTAGGATTAGGATAGGCTAATGGATGATGAAGATCCTTAAACCCTTTTTAAGTCCTATAAAGTTTATAAACTTTATCAAAAGAATCATTAACATCCTAATCGGGCGCGCTAACAATTCTTTGTTAGTTCCGACCGCGATTAGAGATTAGATTAATGATTGTTTTGGTAAAGGCTAGATATGAACGGAGTTCTGTGTCGAGATAAGGGTTAAGAGTGGGATTCCTTTTCCCTCCAGAAACCCTAATCTACACGCATCACCGTCGTTCTAGTTTTAAATCTATTAAAGGATAAAAAGGGTAACTTTTAATTAATCATCCATAACTACTAAATCCTAACGAACCCTACAAGCCCCCTTATTATATTAACTACATCCTTAAATAATCTAGATCTATATATTTTGCATTCTTGCTTAACGTAGATTTAGAAACCTTTCCACAAAATTCTTTATTCCTCCTCTCTTTTTCAACACATCTAAACTAAGAGTAAAAGATTCAACGTTTCCCAGAGGACGACCCGTACTCATCTCGGTCTAGCTACACGCGACACCGTTCTGATTGCGGTTAACTACATAACACAAATTTTCAAACCAATCACCAGACCTCAGTGTCGTGATGACCGTCTCGTCCCGGTACTCGGGGACCTCGAGAAGGGCGTTGTAGAAGTGGGTGACGTATGCTTTGAACGTCTCTTTATCCCCGCTCTTGATCGTGAAGAGGTGATCGACGGTGCGTTTTTGCCGCCTGTTCCCGACGAAGTGGCCGAGGAATTGGGTGGCCAGCTCGTCGAATGTCGAGATTGAGCGCGGCTCGAGTCCTCGGAACCAGTCTCGCACGGAGCGAATGAGAGTGGCCGGGAAAGCCCGGCACTGGGCGGCGTCGGAATTGTCTTGGAAGCTCATCCCTGCGGTAAACGCATCCAAATGGTCCTTCAGGTCAGACTTGCCGTCGAAGAGGGAGACCTTTGGGGGCTTGTTTCGAGAGGAGACGTGGACAGCGAGCAGCTCCTCGGTGAATGTTTTGGTGAGCGAGTCGGCGGCGTACTTAGCCCCGTCCCTCGAACGGTGACCCTTCCGATGCAGACCCTCGATCTTCTTTTTGAGGGCGGCGAGTCGGCGTGGTACCCTGACGACTTGGCACATTCTGATCCCAGGCCTCTGCTGTTGGAGGACTGCGTCTGGCCTCGGCCCCGGTTCCTCTCAATGAGGTTCCTTAGATCCCCCGGCGAGGTGGTCTTCGAGCCGCCATGGTGAGTCTCGTTCGTGCGGCCCCATCGAGGGATGGGGTGTCGGTCAAGCCTGGTAACAGGAGAGCTGACAGACATCTCCTCGGGAAGGAAAGGTGCGCGAAGGATCTCGGGACGAGGCGCTCTGGCGGTGGACCTCGGCGTCGAACTGTGAGGCGCCCAGCGGGCCTCAGAACGTATAGGCCCGGGAGATCTGCGGCCGTGGGAGGTAGCGACACGATGGTCGGCAGTGCCGACGCGGACGGAGTCTTCTCTTCCCCTGTAGGGGTTCCGGTCCCGAGGCGGGGGAGCGGCGACCTGGGGATCTTGCCCCGCCGTTTAGACACGGATGAGTGCCTCCACAAAGGACGCGAGTCGGTCTATTCGGCCGGCAAGGACGCTAATGCCATTCGACGGAGGAGGTTCGTCCGTGCCTCCGTTGAGGGGGAGGCGGCGGCTAGTGCTTGGATCTTCGTGATGATCTCTCACCATTGGATTGAGATCGGAAAGTGAACTTTGGTTTTTGTGGTATCAAGGAGTTCCTACAGACGACGCCAGCTGACGTGACCTGGATCGCGCCGAGATGTTACCTTCCGTTGATCTGCTGATGGCGGCGATGGGTGGCTGAGATTGGATCTGGAGGCTGTCTCTCCTGAAGCGTATGGATCTAAATGGGTTTGAGATTGTGGTTGCCGAGCTACCTGTAAGGAAGTCCCGGGGTGGTTGTACCGCCGAGGACCCTCCGATGGTCAAGTTAGACTAGAAATTCGAGCAGAGTAACGGCTTAGTGGAGTAAAAATGGCTTACTTTAACCGTCTGGAAGAGGGGTTTATATAGCGGTGGCAGCAGGCAGGGCAGGCGCGAGAATCACGCCGGCAGTTACGCTCCCGACGTCACACCCGCGTGATGAGTGGGATCTCCCATTAATGGCGAGACATGCTCATTAATGGGGGATCGTGATGGCGTGGAACGCGGGATGTGGCCGGCAGATATCTCGTGTATGGCGAGATTAGCGGGATGGCGGTTGCGCCTGCGAACGGTGCCGTCGGTCGGTCGATGAGACCGATGAAGATGACCTCGGCGGGAGAGCCCGCGGACGAGCGGGAGAGCCGAGGTATCTTGGTTATGTGGTAGCCCGGAGACGAGCTGGTAGGCCGAGGAGACCAATTGTGCAGGGGCTCGGAGGTGAGCCAGCGTTTGCTTGTAGGACATGCACGGGAGTGGTCTGGTCGGCCACTGTAGGTCCTTTCTTGTGAGCCCCGGGACATGTCATCTGCCACGTGTCATGATCTGGGAGATCGCTGATATCGAGCATCATCACGTCGCCCCGTCGATTTCATGTCGTAGCCGTCATCCCGTAGGTTTTGTGTCTCATTCAGTGAAGATCTTGGTTCCTCGAAGAATTTCTCGATGAAACTGTGAATCCCAACCAAATCGCCATCGGAAAATTTGGGTTTTCTCTTTCCCAAACGAGATATGGTATTTATTTTGAGAAAGACTAGGGTAATAAGATCATTTGCCTATCGATTTAACGTCAGGAGGCTGCGGGGTAACGATTGTAAATCTCAGGGGGTTTTCGACTAACGGCAGAACTATAAAGGGTATCTGGATATTACCCAAACTTTAAGACGGTTTCCGTGCGTGAAATAAGCCATTTTCCCAAAAAAAATTATCAGCTTTCTCCTTCTTAGGCTATAAGCATTTTTAACTTTAGTAATTTTATTTCTTCATCAAATCATAAAGCTATTAATCAAACCATAAAATTGTTTACCAAATCATAACGCTATGCATCATAATATAACTTTAAATATCAAATTATGACATGTATTTCATGAAATCTTTACAAGCTATTATTGGCATTGGCAATGCATACACGATTACCTATACAATGGTATTTAGAAGAAAGGCAATAACATATTTTGGTTTTTTCAAAAATAATTTGATACATTTTGAGTTTAAAAATACATCAAATTAAACAACTGTGGCCAGTAAACAATTTTCTCTCTTTTATATTTCGTAAGAATCTTGAAACTCAATGGTATTTTATGTAACAGTAGAGTTTAGGATATATAAATATAAAGGTAAATTGTCAAAACCCCAAGCAGGTCTTTCCGCTTACAAAAATACCCAGGCCTCGAAACGGTTGTCAAAAATCTCCTAGAAAGTTTTTATGTAGTTGCCTGCTATATCTGAATAGGACATACATATCACATACAACTGTATAGATATCACAGGAAACTACAGAGATATCGCAGGAAACTGCAGAGATATCATATAGAAACTAGATATAGCATGCAACCATATTGATACCGTAGACGGGTTTTTAACAACCGAAAATATTTTCGGGGGGTTTTGGCACGCGCTTCGGGTCAGGGGGTCTTTTGCCAGGGAAAGCTTGTTTGGGAGTTTTGACAACTTACCCTGACTATAAACATTGTTGAGGGGGTTTTCGGCAAAAGAAATCCTACGTAAATCCTCTACAGGCCTGTTTGGTTGTAGGATTTAGAAATTTGGATTCCAAAATAGTACGGTTGAAAATTTCTGGATTTGGTAATTTATTGTTTTGTTGGTTTTGGATCCTTAGTATTGGATTTGTAGATCCTTATAATTTTTGTTTAGTTGGTGAAAATAAAGTGGGATTTAGATTTGAGGATTTCAGAGAGAGATAGATAGAGAGATTATTAAATAAATAAAGTACCGCGAGTCCCATCTAAAAGTACAATGAATAATGTCTAATCCTTGCAAATCCTTAAAAAATTTTAGTATTCAATAATCCATGTTTTATGGTGGGTTCCCTAAAAAAATAAAATACTCCTAAAAATCCAAATTCCTAACCAAACATAAAAATATGGAATTCTAGATTCTAGATCCAAATCGCTAATAATAATGCAACCAAACAGGCCCTTCTAGAAAGCCTTTCGCTCTCGCTCTTCAAACGCTGCTCTCTTTCTCTCTCTCAAACGCAGAAATCGAAGCGAGCTCTAATGGCGAAATTGCCGTCTTCTTCTTTCTTTCGTCAGCCCTCATCCACATCCATCTTCGTAGATTCAAACCTCGACACGCATCTCATGATCGTCGTTTCACCTGACGACACCGTCGCCGATCTCAAGGGTCGATCTCAACTCACAAACTCCTTTCTTTCAATTTCTTTCATGGGGTTTTTTTTGTTCTCATTTTGATGTCGTTTTGTGGCAATTCCCTTAGAGAACTTCATCTGTGTGGCATTCTCTCAAATGGGTTGTGTGCATAATTGTTCTTTTGGTACCAAATGCAATTTAAAAAAAAAATTATGATCTTAACAGCAACATTTTTGTTGGGCAGGAATAATAAGGGCCGAACATGCTTTTTGCTTCCCAAACATTGGCGAAATTTCTATCGACGCAATTAAGGTACATCTACGACATTACTCTTTAATCGTACCTTAAAATTTAAATAAGGGCAAATTACACTAAAATCCACCCAATTATCGACTTTTTTATTACTAAAATACCTTAATTTTTTTATTACAGTAAAATATCTTTAAGCGCTACTTTGAGGGTATTTTAGTGGATAAAAGTTCCCTTAAAATCAGTAGTTAAGGTATTTCAGTGAAAATCCGTGATAGCTGAGGGCATTTTAGTGTAATATACCCCCTAAATAATTCTGCTTGTGTGGGAACTATTTATCTCATTTTCCAGTTACTAATGCATATGCATGTGGCTGGTTTTCTAGTTGATGGTACTCATGATATTATTTTTATGTTGAGAAGTTGCATTTAAATCCTGCAGGTAAAACACAGAGCAGGAGCATCATTCTATCATTTATCGGATTCCACAGTTATCAAGAAAGCTTTCGAGTGGTGTGAGGGCTCTTGGTTTCTTTATATTGATGTTGTAGCGACTAAATCGACAGGGAGACGTCCAATCAAACCTGCTGGGGCTATCATGAGCGAGAGCGAACCGCAAATAGATAAGCTCGATCAAATTCAAACAGTTCATGATGCTAGTATGCTGCTAATTGTTGGTGAACACAAGCATCAAGATTTTGTCGCGAATGGGTTGGGAACTGAGATTGGTATTGTTCAAACTTCAGTTTCGCCATCGGGGAAAGGTAACTCATTATTGCCACCTATTAGCAGTCTCCCGACCCAAATCTTTCATGTTCCTACTATGGCTATAATGCACCTTCAGCTGTCACTGTTTTTCTATAAACTACCTTCAAGTTTTTTACTTGCAATATATTCTCTTGAACTTTGACTTAAGGGAGGGAGCTTGTTGAAATACAAAGTTAGGTTAGTGGAAAATGTGATGGTTAAAGGTATTATAGTGTAATTCAGCCTTCTATTAATGAGCGTTTTTAAGGTAATAAATTTGTTGAGCGTGGATACTAACATTAATATTGGTGGTGAGTTTCTATCAGAAATTGACAAAAGGCGAGACGACGAAAGACCAGATACGGAAGAGCTAATCACCGAGGGCAATGCTGTGGTTGGGTCCGAACATCAGCAGGAAAAAGTTCAGGTTGCCAATAAAGAGAACAGAGAGGAAGAAGGGGAAAATCATGAAAATGCTGTTGTTGGAGCTGATGTGGATGTTCATGTTGCTGCTAGCAAGAAAGAAAAATCCAGGAAAAGAAACAATGCCGAGCAAAGCGATCAATTTTCAGATGATAAATCAGAAGATCCTTGTGTGCAGAAGAAAAAGCAGAAGAAGGAAAAAGGCGGGGTTTTAAAGGAGCCTGTTCATGATCAGCATACAGAAAACAACAGTGAAATGGGTGTTCATACCAAAGAGACGACTCAGTTGGAAACCGTTATGCCTGAGAGTAGTCTTAAGGATAAGCAAAAAAACAATCTTGTGGCTTCTGAAGGAATTAATGCTGCCGAAGCAAAGCAGAGAAGGAAAAAGAACAAGCATTTATCACCAAAAGACGTTACTCCTCAAACTGAACCAGTCGATAATCCATTGAACAAGATCGTTGATGCTGCTCTTGGAAAACAATCTGCTGAAGAATTGGTTAGCTCTGCAGAAGTAGATCCTTTATCCATCAATCTTGAAACGTCGACTCATACAACTGAAGGTCCATTGTGTATAAACAATACAGAGGTTAGTAAAGAATTTAATAATGCAGATATCTCTAAAGAACCTGAACAGCATACCGATCATGCTGAATTAGCTTTGGAAATTCCTGCAAATTCAGATGGCATCAGGAAAAAGCTTAAAACTAAAAAAGATACTTCAAGAAAACCAGGCGCTATCGACTCGTCGGCGAAACCCATAAACGAAGGGAATATTGATGAGCCACAAATTAAAGTCTCTGACTTGTCCACAGATGCAGATATGGGTAATAAAGTTGTTCCAGAATCTGCAGCCCCTTCCGAAATTGGTGCCAAAAGCTCACAACGTAGCAGAAAGAAGAAAAGTGAAAAGACCGAATTGCTCAATGCTCATTTGAATGCAGATGAAGCCCATGACCCTGCAGAGAATCAGAATAAAACCACAAGCACCCATGAAGAACACCCAAGCAAAGAAGTTAAAAGAGCAACTGCTTTTGAAGATACCACGTTAGTTGAATCTGCAGTTCCTTCTAGCCCTAATGATAGAAAAAAAAAGCGTAGTAAAAAAATTTCAGAAAAAATTGAACAATATAATCAAGAGGTCAATCAACAGTCTAGCACACCAGAGGCAGTCGATGCATCAGTGAATCAAGTGATAGAAGAGCTCACAAAAGAAATATCAAGCACACATCCAGAACATGCATATAAGGAATCCAAGGAAGCAGCTACTCTTGGAGAAACTGTTCAAAATCCATCCATGGTTCAAAGTATAGTTCCTTCGAACCCAAATGATAAGAAGCCAAAGCGCAGCCGGAAAAAGTCTGAAATAATTGAATCAAACGAGAATCCAAAAGCACCAGCCAAAGATAACATTGGAGAACCAGTTGCTGTTGCAAATTCAGCAGCAGTCGAGTCAACTGTTCCCTTAAACCCTAGTGAGAAGAAATTAAAGCGGATCAGGAAAAAGTCGGAAAAGACTGAATCCCTAAGCAAAGAATCTTCGAAGAATGAAGGTGGCACTAAAGAGAATACTGGAGAGGCATTGAATGGCATTAACAGCAATATCACCGCAAATACTAAGTCCGCAACCATTCTCAAAGAAGCTGCAGGTCTTGAAAGTACTACAGTACTGAATTCAGTAATTCCTTTGAGTGCTAATGAGAATTTGGAGAAGGTATCAGGAATTAGTGATAAAAAAAGCTTAGGTAGTGAGTTCAATGCTACAGTTGTTGAAACTATAGAAGAGAACATCAATGAAGAGAATACAATGGAACCTGTTCATGAAGCGATTCATAAAGGATCTGGAGGATTTGTTGAGGCAGAGGATCAAACGGGACTGCCAAAATCTGACAATGGCAAAATTGATTTTATTAAATTTTTTGACCCAAATGCAAGCCAACTTGAAGAGACCGATACAAAGAAAACAAGCAAGGAAAAGACTAAGAGGAAAAAGAAACTAAACCTGTCTCCACAAGATATGACTTCTAATTTTCCGAAACCCTCAGTTTCATCTGAAGAACATATTATCAGAGAGCAGCCTCTAGAGCAGATTGCTAAAGAAATTAAATCTAGAAAAAAGGTTGAAAAGAAAGAGGCACATACCGTACATAAATCTGACGTGCGTCGTCATGGGAAGAACTCTACGAGCAAGCTTCAATCTTTTGCTCATGATAAAGTTAATGACATTATGGTCTCTGCAAGTCAAGTTCCAAAGAACAAGAACTATGATGCGAGCCCGGACTTGGCTGCATCAAGTGACACCACAGAAGAGGATAGTCCAATGCAGAAGAAAAGATACAGAGTTGCAGTTAGGAAAATTCCAAATAAAAGATTTGGGAATGTCTTGGACAAGTCTAATGTGGAAAAGGTATCATTAGCTCCTTCTGCTACAATATTTGATGATGTTGATGGTGGAAGCTCGGATGATGAATTTGAAATTAGCAACAGAAGGGCTCCCGGAAAAGCTACGTCAGATAATTCATCAGCATCTAGTGATTCAGGTAACTTTTGCTTAATCACATACCACTTAATTACTTTTAAACACAAAGAGTTGCTGCTTGTATAATAGGATTTTCTTTCTCAATATGAATGACATTTTGTGGTATTGCATAGTTCAGAATAGACAATTTACTATCACTGGACAGAACCATATCCAGTGATTTCAAAATCAAATTTAGCAATGCTTATGAATTAATTCTCATGCATGGCAATTACATTTCTTAAGTTCTATCTGTTTATAGGAAAAGCTTTTAGCTTACCTTTCCTTATACTATTTATGTTTCAATTTAGTCGTGGTATATGTTAGATATAGAGTTGTTGTTTTAGGATTTAAGATATGATTTACAGTTCTCGAATGTTTCTTTGAAGACTACATTGTTGAGACCCCTGGTTATGTATTATCAAATTCCATGACTTTTATGCTGTTTATTAAAATTTAGTAGCAGAAAAGTATATGCCAAGGTTCGAGAACTCGGCCGAAACCCTAGGGTTTCGGCCGTTTCGGATCGGTCTCGGAGGAGACCGATCCGAAACAAGCCCAAAAACCAGGTTTCGGACAATACTATCTCATACCTTCGTTCTTCAGCAAAATCATATAAGAAATTAAAAGAAAACATCAAATTTAATCCTGAAAGTTACAGTAAAAAATACCTTAAAGAGTAGTCCAAACATTGATCGCGACAAGCGGATCAAGTCTCGATCAGATCTAGTTCGAAAAAGCAAGAAAAGACTTGATCTCGAGTAGGTCTCCCCATCGCAGGTGGACTTTGAAGGAAGATCATCATCACGAGCGCTTGGAATAGGCGGCAGCTTGTGAGAAAGGAGTTAGGGTTTTCTTTAAGAGGGTTTATCATATAGATTGGGGCCGGATTTGGGACATTTGGGCTGGGCTTTTGTATGTGGTATAATATGTAACATGTTATTGGGTATTTATTCTAACCGAGCATGGGTAGTTATTAATTGGGTCTTTCTCTATAAATTTGTATCCTAATTACATATTGTTGCGTATTTGGGACAATCACAAAGCACAAACCAAACAATATCGAGAAAAGGAACAAATCACATGCAAGATAGAAATACGCGAACTTACCACAAAACAAATAGGCAAAGGCGAAGCTTTATCAATAATCAAATATCCGGAGGAGTACAAATCGATGGAGAATACAAATCCCTCTCAAATCCTAGATCTCTCACAATTATCAATTGGTTATCACAAATTAACAAAAGGTATCAGATCTAGATCTAAAATAAGCTATTATATATAGCATACAAAAGATTTCTATAAATAACTAATTTCCAAATAAAGGAAATATCCGGCCCAGACATACGGAAGACGTCTGCACAAGAGATTGGAAGACGTCTGTCTTTATAGTCACGAAACTCCAGAATGTTATCTAAATGTCTGAATAATGATAGGTCAGACGTCTGGTATTCTTATTGAAATAACAGATCGCTTGGCAGACGTCTGAACCTCAACGGGGAAGACGTCTATACAAGTGAAGATCACGCGTACAAGGCGGAGGCAGACGTCTGTCGAGATGAGCTTCAGACGTCTGCCTTGCTGATAACACCAAATCTTCAAGTCTTTCGTGATAATGCCGGATCTTCAAAATAGGAAATCTTTAGGGATCTAAATGTGAGACATATCTAACAAATCTCCAACTTGTCTCGCATTCCACAAACTCCATGAAAATAATGGCAATTCCACCTTCACCACAAAATCCCTAAATGGTTCAACGAGTGCGACACTCGCCAATTAAGTTTAAACAATGTTAAAACTTAACAACTGAAAGAGACTTTGTCAACATGTCGGAGGATTTGTCCGTTGTGCCAACCTTCTTCACAATAATCTCTTCTTTCTCAATGACTTCCTGCACGAACCAATACCTTACGTCGATGTGCTTCGTCCTCTCATGATGCGTTTGATCTTTCGTTAAGTGAATAGCACTTTAGCTATCACAGTAGACTATTATGGTTTCCTTTCGAATACCAAGTTCTGAAAATAGTCCTTTCAACCAGATTGTCTTCTTAACGGCCGCAACAACGACCATATACTCTGCCTCCGTTGTAGACAACGCTACCGTTGGCTGTAAAGAAGCACGCCAACTAATATCACATCTTCCCAAGAAGAAATATAATTGGTGATCAATTTACGTCTGTCTAGATCATTCGCATAATCGGAGTCGCTGAATCCAACTAAAATATCGTCGTTCCATCCAAACACCAATCCCATGTCAGATGTATCTCGAAGGTATCGTAATATCCATTTCACCGCCTGCCAATGATTTTTGTCTGGAGATGCCATATAGCGACTAACAACACTAACAACAGGTGAAATGTCGGATCATGTACAAACCATGGCATACATAACTCTACCAACTGCACTCGCATATGGAACAATCGACATATATCTAATATCATCCTCTGTTTGTGGTGATAAACAAGTTGAAAGTTTAAAATAAGCTGCCAACAGAGTACTTACATCTTTGCTAATTATAAATTTATGCGACTTTGGATCCAAACACAACCTATAACCCTTAACCCCGGTAGCATAACCGAGAAATATACATTTCTTCGCTCGAGCATCCAATTTGCCTTCACGACAATATGCATAAACGGGACAACCAAGCACCTTAAGTGTTGAATAATCAACGTACTTTCCCGACCATACATGCTCTGGTGTCTTACAACTTAACGATGTATGAGGTGCCCAATTCACAATATAACACGCCGTATTTATCGCTTCTATCCAAAACTCCTTTCTGAGCCCTGCGTTGAACAACATGCACCGTGTTTTCTCCAATAGAGTTCGGTTCATGCGCTTGGCTACTCCATTCTGCGGTGGTGTATAGACAACGGTATGATACCGAACCATATCTTCGTTTTTGCAGAAATTGTTGAAATCTCCACCGCAAAACTTTAAACGTTGTCCGTCCTTGGTCTCTTGATCTGCTTTCCTATCAACTTCCAAAGCAATGTTTTCCATTGCTTGAATATAGTAAACACATCACTTTTGTGTTTCAAGAAGTAGACCCAAACCTTTTTCGAAAAATTATCAATGAAGGTAAGCAGATACTTGGCACCGCTTCCTTTAGAAGCAACCAGAGAGGGTCTCCAAAGATCCGAATGAATATAATCTAGAGTACCTTTTGTGTTGTGCACCGTCAAACTGAAGCTAATGCGCTTTTACTTCCTAAAGACACAATATTCACAAAACTCCAGTTTCGTCATACTCTTGTTACCAAGTAGACCCTGCTTCGACAACTCGGCCTTATTTTTCTTACTCATATGCCCGAGCGTTATGTACGACGATCTGGTAGTTTCCGAATGTCATAGATTTAGATGATGAAATAGCCGCCAATCTGAAAGTCATCGAACCTTGCAATGAATATAAGGACCCATTTTTCAAGCCCTTCATCACAACTAGAACACCTTTGGTTACCTTCGTAACTCCACATTTAGTGGAAAACTTGCAACTCTTGTCGTTGAGTGCATCCAAAAAGATGAGATTCTTCTTCAAGTTAGCTATGTGCCTAATTTCCCCCAATATCCTCACAACACCGTCAAACATTTTGATTTGGATCGTCCCCTTGCCAATAGCTCGACAGAAACTATTGTTGCTCATCAAAACTACTCCACCATCAATGGACTCATAGGTGATAAACAAATACCTATTGGGACACATGTGGTAGGAACAACCCGAATCCATAATCCACTCGTTCTTGGATCGATGTGCGTTGTCAAGAATCACAATATCTCTTTCTCCTTCCGCCATACTCGCTTCAGCCGAAAACTTCTTTGATTTGTCTTCCTGTTTTAGCTTGTTCTGTAACTTAAAACAATCGATTTTGAAGTGCCTCTTCTTCTTACAATAATTGCAGGTCACGTTCTTAGTCTTGGATTTCAATCGCGATTTCTTTCTATTTGCTTCCGGATTTCTCTTCTCCGCTCTCCCTCGAACAAATAAGTCAGACGATGGACCATCTGTTTCGGTCGAAATCAACTCCTTGTCGATCTTCTCTTTGTAAATCAAATTCTCCTTGACATTCTTGATTGAGATCGTATCTCGTCCATAAACCACAGTGTCATGGAAGTGCTTATAAGATGGTGGCAATGAACACAACAATAACAGAGTCTGATTTTCATCATCTATCTTAATGTCGATCTTATCCATATCCGTAATGATCGCATTAAACTCACCGATATGAGATTTTATTGGAGAGCCTTCTGACATGCGAAGTGTGTAGAGACGCTGTTTCAACAGGCGTTGATTTGTGAGAGACTGTCTTAAATAAAACTCCTCCAATTTATTCCACAAATTAGCCGCCGTCTTCTCCACCTAAACTTCTTGTAGAACTTCGTTAGTCAAACATCAGTGGATAGCCGTAAGGGCCTTATCATCCTTCTCGTCCCAAGCTTCCTCCATCATAGTGGATGGCCTTTTATCCTTTCCTAGAATCGCTTCTTCATATTGTTTTGAGTCAATACGGCAACCATACAGACTTAACACAAACTAAAACTAATATTTCCATCAAATTTCTTGATATCGAACTTCATGATTATCGGAAACATGATGTAGGATTAACAAAACACGATGTGCTAACAAACCCTAAACTTCAAATTCACGAAAAGAAAGTGGGGAAGAGGACGGAGATGCCGTTACCTACCATTGACCAAGATCGCAAGATCGAAGACCTAATGGTTCAATCGAAAAGATCCCAAAAAACAACAATGGCTCTGATACCAGTTTGTTGCGTATACGGGACAATCACAAAACAAACATAATCGATAACGAGAAGATAACAAATCACATGCAAGATAGAAATACGAGAACTTACCACAAAACAAATAGACGAAGGAGAAGCTTTATTAATAATCGAATATCCGGAGAAGTACAAATCGATGGAGAATACAAATCCATCTTAAAACCTAGATCTCATAATTATCAATGGTTTCTCACAAATTAACAAAAGACATCATATCTAGGTCTAAAATAAACTATTATATATATAACATACAAAAGATCTCCACAAACAACTAATTTCCAAACAAAAGAAATATCCGGTCTCGACATACGGAAGACATCTGCACAAAAGATTGGCAGACGTCTGTCTTTGTAGTCACGAAACTCCAGAGTGATATCCAGATGTCTGAACAAGAATAGGTCAGACGTCTGGTATTCTCATCAAATTATAGAGTGCTTGGCAGATGTGTGAACCTTAACGGCGAAGACGTCTGCATAAGGGAAGATCACGTATACGAGAAGTAGGAATACGTCTGTCGAGATGAACTTCAGACGTCTGCCTTGCTGATAGCACCAAATCTTCGAATTCTCTGTAATAATGCCGGATCTTCAAAATAGGAAATCTTCAAAATCTAAATGTGAGGCATATCTAACACATACATATAGCTATATCAAAACACACTCACACAAATATATCGATACTGAAACCCAAACCAAAACTAGCGAAACTGGCTTATACCTACCGAAACTTGGCAAAATTAAAAGGACCGAAACTGAAACCGAGTTCTCGAACCTTACTATATGCATCATTCTAGTGTTAATATGTGTGGTTTCTCGTCTTCTATTTTGGTCCAAAATTTTGTATGTTTCAAGTTATCATTTGATCTCCATTTTTTTGTTTCTTCCATTTCTCTGTCGCCGGTTGATGCACCAACTGTATGGCCACGAACTAATGGATTAATCGCAGAATTAATTCTACTACATTTCTGTGGACTATGCACCCACCCATTTAGGCATCTCTAGAACACCCTTCATATATGCCTAAATCCAAAGGATTGTATGAATTTAGGCACTAAATATCATGGATTCTGAGGACTTCATAAATGTAGGCACCAAATCGCATGGTTTCAGATTCAGATACCAGACACCATATGAGCCGAAATCGATGATTCACAATTTTCCAAAACGCTAGGATACGATACGGTGTGATACACTAGCTTTCATTGCTTAAATGTTTATACTTAATATCGAAATTCACAAGTTTTAGCAAAATAAATAAGATTATAAAAAAAATTCCCAAGTCCAAGTTTGCAAACAACAATATATTGTTAATGTTAGTGTCTTAGTTATTGTTATTGATGCATGTTTGATACATTTAGAACACAATATAAATTTTCGGATGCAACAGAGTCTCTCAAGTATTCTTGACGAATCCATATGAATGTGATAGGGATACGATTACGATATGAATCTAATACGAATTTGTCACCTCGACGAGGAGTCCGTTCAATATATCTTAGGCATCCCCATCATTTATTAATGGCCTTTGCATGCACATATAGCATATTGAACCACTGCTCCTGAAACTCAGGCACCGCCTCGCCCTTTTGCAATGCATGCACTGTTACTGGCCGTGTCACTCCCATCAAAATGGTGCTCTCCTCACCATCTTATCACTTCCGCAGCACACACCTTTCTCGTCTCCTCTTAGATCAACTCTATGGTTCACCAATTTCTTTGGGGTGGACGCATAAAATTCATTGGTGCTCTTGGATACAGCTTTGTTATCTGAAGAAGGTTTATTTCTGCGTGACTCTTTCCTCTTTCATGTCGTTTTTCTGTCCAAACAATCACCCAAGCTTCTTTGTAGGAACCCATCTAAAAGTTCATGTCTCATCTTCGTTGCTCCCCGACATGAAAAGTGGTTTGGTGTAATTATGTACATTTGCATCAATCCACCCATGTGACTCTAGGTAATGGACATGTTGCAAATAAATTTTTTATCTGGAATTTTCGGGGCTTCAAATCCTCTCAAGTACCTGTGAGTCCATTACCATGGCATCTATCACCATTGATTGTTATTTAGTATTCACCCCCAACCCCCCCAACCCCCTCCACAAATGAAAAAAAAAGAAAGAAAGAAAGAAAGAAAGAAAAAGAAAAAAAAAACCCTAAAAGGATGAGAGAGAGCCGTCGATCATGTTAATGAACTCTCAGATAGCTGAGAGGAGATTCTTGTAGCCAACTTATTACCTTATTTTCAATTGACTACCCACAAAACCATTTTCTGATAGTAGAATAATCCCACTTCCATGATCCAATGAAACATCAGCTATAAGCAGGGAATTTGCATTAATGAGTATCTGATATGTTGTAATTTTATATGTGGTTTGTTAACCGTATTTTTTTGTTTAAATTGTTGCTGCGGCTGCCTTGTTACTTTCTGTGCAGCATGTTCTGTGAGATTCTGCCAACTAATTTGATTCAGCACTATTATATGTAAGCCTGGTAACGTTCTTAAATTAGAATCCAGTATATTTTATATCCTGCTGCTCATACAATTGCAAGTAGTCATGCATTACTATAGTATCTATTTAAACCTTGAGGAGATGAAATATATGGAAAAATGTTGCCTTTGGTAAACCTAACTATATTTTAATTTATGTCTTGTAACAGAAGCTGAACCTAACAAGTATGGTGAAGTTGATATGGGAACCAACGGTACAACAACCATCGGCACAGAGTAAGTAAAAGCATTTATCTGATAATGTAGGATATAGGGGAATCTTTTTATGTTTTAGTCTATGTTTCTCGGATTTGTCATCGACAAGACCTACCAGTTTCATATTCCCATCCATCTCGTCGACAAGACCTACCAATATCAGATTCCCATCCATATTGGATTCTTTCGGACTCGTTGAGGATATTCGTGGAACTCTTTTTGGCACATTGTAAAATTTCCATCATACTATGGAGTCTGGATGTATAGAACATGCATCAATTGCTAATATACCAACAATAAAAGCATCAATACTAACAAATTATTTGTACTTGTAGTTTAAATTTGCTAAAAGTGATAATTTTTAGTTTTTATGTTTATGTATTTAGACAACAAAAAGTCGGTGTATCCCAACAGACCGTATCATAGACTTTTGGAAAATTGTGAATTCACAAAGCTGACTCGTATCATGTCCTGTATCAGTGCCCGAATCCATGCTACTTTGCTTATAGAGCAATAATCCTCAAGATATCTGGTAAAAAAATCCATTTAACTATTTGGTTAGGTTTCAGTCCAACCAAAGCTGGATTGTGTCATCCCCCCCCCCCCCCCCCCCCCCCCGAAAAGAAGAAGAAGAAGAAGAAGAAGATTTATTACGGTGCATGATGAGTATTGTAGTGGATCGTCCAAAACCATCAAATATTAATTTATTATAGAGTATCCTAACACACGACCCCCCACCCCCAAAAAAACAAAAAACTTCTCTATCTTGTCCTTGTTTCTCTCCTTAGTACACTACATTAGTAAATCTAGTGGATCCTTATGACACACATACGTCATGAATCAGATATGTTGCAAATGCACCTTCGTTAGTGAGTTTTGATATCTTAATTTGGAAATTCTTTTATGATTGCTCAATCGAGCTTCGATATGCCTTCCACTGAGAAACAGAAATGGGTTACCATCAGAGCTCATTTCACTATGATTTGCACGTAGTCCAGCAAACAAGTTACGCAGTAATCTCATTGCTCACACCACTAAGACCGGTAAGTGGTACAATAGGTGTCAGACACATACATGTACGTGCAGCTCCGGCATTCCTCATGTGTCTGCATTCGAGTTACCAGAAAACTATATATCCCCTATGTTTCCCTTTTGAATTTTTGATTTTGAAACACAACTGTTTCATTCAAAATTGCTAAATTTGGTTTACCAAAGAAGAATTACAACATGAACATATTTTCAGTTCTTATTCAGTAAAAGGAAAGGACGATTTTTCAAAAATTTCCCATTTAAAATTTAATTATTAAAACTGACCTGATTTTTTTATTGTGAAAAACAACCTCCAACATAATCTAGCACGATTTAGTGCTGTAATTTTTTAAGTACCAATACGAATCCGGAGTTGCCAACTCAGGTTCATATGTGGCTGTTATACCTAATGACCTACAAAGTGAATACGGGCTTGCCAATCCCGGATTCATATGTAGCTATTTATTCAATTACTTATAAAGTGAATCTGGAGCTTTTCACGAAAACTGTAGAGAAATTGCGGACAATTTTTTTCTGGCACAATCATGTCCTATATCAGGCCCCTGTCCTTGCTCATGGAATAAGTGCCACACGGTACAAAGTGCCACGCTAAAGGGCGGGGGCCACCTCATGAATCCGTGAGGTCCACCTCTTGAGTCCATGGGATCCACGGTAGAACAATGAGGAATCTTTGGAATACATTCCGAAAGAGAGCAGGTCATAATTATAAATGGAATGATACCACTTCTATAATATAGAGACGCCTTTTAAGTGAACCGGTCCGTAGTTAAGCATGCTCGAGCCAGGGAAATTCTATGATGGGTGGCTTTCTGGGAAGTGGCCCATGGTCGGGTCCGGTTCATTCCGAAAGACAAAATCGTACGGTTTCGGCCAGAGCGGACAATACCGTCCGTGTTGGGTGTGGGGCGTGACATAATGGTGTGTTGGGGGTGGGGCATGATATAATGGTATCAGAGCCGGTCCCTCAATAGTATGTCTGTGGTTCGAGGATAGACCATTGTTCAAAGATGAGGAGGATGTCGGGTCCCGGTCCTTGCTCATGTAATAAAATGCCACACGGAACAAAGTGCCATGCCAAAGGGTGGGGCCACCTCTTGAATCCGTGAGGCCACTTCTTGAGTCCGTGGGACCCACTGTAGAACAATATGGAATCTTCGGAATACATTCTGAAAAAGGACAGATCGGGAACTATAAATGGAACGATACCCACTCGTATAACACAAAGACGCTTTTCAAGTGAACCGGCACTACAGGAGCTTGAGAACTCCGTAGTTAAGCATGCTCGGGCCAGGAAAATTCTATGATGGGTGACCTCCTAGGAAGTGGCCTCTGGTCAGGTCTGGTTCGCTCCAAAGGACAAAACCGTACGGTTTCGACCAGAGCGGACAATACCGTCTGTGTTGTGGGTGGGATGTGGCATTCTATGAGCATGAACAACGACATTAGTCTATATATCAAAATACCACTACAACAATTAAGTGGAGCACAAACTTAAATTAGGAAACACCTCATCATTCACAACATAAAATAAGCATGATGAAATATACTACATAGTTATATGCATGGCAATAATTGTTTTTTAAAATTAATTTTTCAATCAGGAACTTCTGCATGGCTGTGTGCATTTATTTGTTATCTGCATGGTTATATTACCAGCCAGAATCATGGTCTAATTTGTGCATGGTATGAGGCATGTTGACTAGATATTTGTGAATGCCGAGGCGTTTAGTAATTTAGGTTTGTGCTTAACTTTGAATTGTTGACTCAAAGTCCTATTAGATGTATTTTCTATGTAGATTGCCTAACTCATATTGCAAGGTATTTTTATTTGTAGATTGTCTATCTCATGTTGCTGTGCATGTTGTTATTTCGTAATGCAATTTTTGTGCGCGTAAAAATTTGACTAGAAATTTAAAGCTAGAAAAGTTATATCCAGAGTTGCCAACCCAAACTCACTTTCTTATGTTAAGAGGTAATATAAATCAGGGGATGGCAACCCTGGATTCTCATTAACACTCTAAAAAATACAACTGGTGCTAGTCATGTCAGATTATGTTAGAGGTCGGTTTTTCACAATAGTGCCTAGCCGTTGAAAGTGGGACTAGAAAGAGGATAAAAAACAATAATGGGGTCAATTTTAATAATTAAATTTGAACGTGGATGTTGGGGTAAAAAATTACACCCTGTTGACCAAGTCAAAGTCAAAGTCAACCCAAGCTAGATGGGCCCAAGTCCAGATCAAGTGGGTCCATGCTCAAGTCGAGCCCCACGGCTGACCCTCCCCCCAATGCCAAAATGAAAATTATGTAATAAATAATTTTGATGTAATTTTTATGAATAAATATAAGAAAAATGAGCATAAAACCAAATTTTTATAAAGCCCATGGCTCATGTGCAAAAGAACTGAGCACATGAGACATGAGATGGGCAAAATGCCATTTTGTAAAGCCCAAAGGGCTAAGTGTAAACTTGTAAGTCTATACAAGGCAACATCATGATGAAATAAAAGAAAATAATTGATTCCCCTAAAAAAAACTAGGGTTTGTGCCGCCTTTTCCTTCCTCAAGGTTCTAAACTTCTTTCTCTTTTCTGAATTAAACCAAGAGTTTAACTCTACTTTTTCCAAAAAGAAACAGTTTTTCACTATAAAACCCACGAAAGGGAGCTCGGATCTTTTATCAAATCCCCAAAATGGGAGATTTTTAAGTCTTACCCTCTTTCTCTAAGATCCAGCCAACAGAGAGAAAGAAGGAGACCCATCTTCAAAAATCCCACTTTGGGGAGGATCCGAGGCTTAGGAGAGAATCCAAGGCTCAGGGGAGAAGAAATGGGTCCTCTTTGATTATCTTCAAAGATTTCTGAGAGTTCAACTCCATTTGTCAAAATCTTTGGGGAATTTAACCCATAAATAAAATTCTTTTGGGAGTTTAACTCCATTCAAAATCTTTTGGAGTTTAACTCCACAAATAAAGCTCTTTCAGGAGTTTAACTCCACTTAAGATCCTTTTAGGAGTTTAACTCCTAATCTTGGGGCTAAGCCCCTTTTTCTGTAGGAGTTTAACTCTTGACACGCGCCGGGCGTGTGAGGCGCTGGCTCCCACCGTCCACGCGTCTCTCCTAGCGTCCATGTGTTCCGCACGCGTCCTTAGGACGCTTCTCACCCTTCTTTTCCCACACGCTCTAGACTAAAAAACCTTTTCCCGTTAGAATTTTTTTTCTAACGGGACGCTGCTCCGCACTCCGCAAGGGGGCTGCAAGCCTCCTTGACCCTCAACCTGCTATCAGGGTAGCGGGATCCCCGTAAACTCTGCGGGCCCCTGATACGTCCAAAAACATACACACAAGCACTGCATATTGAGTTTGCTTGACTAGTTGACTCGTCAATCGGAGGTTCCTTCGCTTCAAAGGCGAGAGGTAATTAACGGCAGCTTAGTCCGCGGCTGCCGGAGATTCGGATCCCCACAATCAATAAACCCCGGTCTATCTTAGGCTGGGGGAGTCTGTAGTACGCCTGACAAGCGGCGCGTATTCCCATCTCAATGGGGTGACGAAAAACACCAAAAAGTGGATTTTCTTTAAGAAGTGTTCTAATTCAAACCATACCTTGTCAGTTTTTTAGCAGCTGTTCATCGACCATCAATTCCAGCATTAGACATTCTCATTGAAAGGATACTGATGGTAGTTGTTTATGTTTGAATATTTTAGAAATAGCTGATGATAATATCTCAACTTATGAAAATAATCTTACGGACTGTCACATATCATATTTAGATCCACCTCAGCATTTTGAAGAAGGCTATCCTTATCATGCTTTATTCAATACCTAGCAGCATACTAGTATCATGTTCCTGTTTTCATTCTACATACAGCCGCATTCTGTTTTTTAGGTAACTGTAAGCCTTCATCTTATGGTCCCATATTTTCAGCAGAGTTTAGCTAAGCTAGATTTATCCAGTGTGCCTAGAATCAGAATTGTTCACAAGCAGTAATTCTATGTCTTTGAAGCATGTACCTCTTTAGAACCTGAATTTTTTTGGTTGTGTATGTGGGGATGTGGGGTGGGGTGGGGTGGGGTGGGGGAGTTTACTTCTCATTTGGAGATGAATAAGTGCAGGAGTTATTGGGGTCCTTAATTTCCAGTTTGAACAAAAGAACTGCCTATTATTGCAATCTCATGTTAAACTCAGCCAACCAACACTAGCTTCACATTTGCAACTTGCTCTATATCATACTTGCTCCGTTTCAATCTACTTATCCTTTTGGCCACCTGTGTTTGAAATTACTCGTCGCTTACACAAATCAAGAAAATTGCTTGAGAAAATTAGTCCAATGATAATCAATTTAGATGCACATTACCTAGATTACCCCGTAACCTTCTGAAACAAGCAAGTCTTTGTTTATTCCCAAACCCCAATATGAGGGTAACAAAGAATATTTACATTTCAATTGTTCTCTTTGAAGTGGAGTTATATTATTGTTATATTATCTCTTCTAAATTGGTATGCAATAGGCCAAAAGGACAAGTAACATGAGATGGAGGGACAATCTCTCTCAGCATGCAACTATATTTGTTGCGGTAAGACCTGAGTTATGTTCAAACTAACAAGGTGCCTTGGCTCTACTGTTTCTTGCTTCCATGGTAATTGCAGTTATCATATCCCATCAGCGGCATGCGCATGCAGTTTCAACCTTGAGCTGATACTAATTTTTGTTGCATTTAATCAATCTCCATTTTTTTAAGCAGAACACCTAATTGGAAGAGAGAAGACAGACCCAAGCTGACCAAGGTTCTCAAGAGCTCCAGCACCTTCAAGAAGGCGAAGATATCTGCTTCTCAGTCTGAATTCAGGGATTCTGAAAGCCAGGAAATTGATATGGTTCCAGAAACTGAGCCTCAATGAAAGGATATTCAAAATTTGGGGGAGATATCTGCATTCGCCCTTTTTGCGTTTTCGGGCACTTGTTCTTTTGTTACCTTTTGAACCACCGTCACCAATATTAGAAGAATCCGTTTTCGAATTCAAGTGTGTTTTTGGTTTGAGGGGTTTGTAGCTATATACTGCTTCCAACTTGGGGATTATATTTTGATTAGCATACATATGAATTTCAGTTCAAATCTTGAAATTTTGTTGTTACATGCATATTCCAAATACTCAACTGTTACAGATTCAGAAAGTTCGGCTAATTGGCTTATCTTTAACTTTTAAGAAATTCAATTCATTTCTCATCTTATGAATTACTCTATTTTCACTCATTCATGTTAACCTGTACACTAATTTGTTGAATATGTTTTCTTTTTTTCTTTTCCTCCTTTTAGCTGGCCAGCATTCTGACTCTGTAAGTGTATTTTTTGGCCATTTTGTACATTTTCCCAGTATTTGTCCAATTCAATTATCATATTTCGTATCAGTAATATTCTTTTTGAAAATGGATCACAAGTTATATAACCAATTAATTATATCATATCTAAAACCCCCAACATAAAATAAAAATTGCCTGAGACTTCCAGGGTGAAGTCACCATTCTGGCAACATCATTATAATCAATGACTGAATATCAAATTGCTTGTATCAACATAAATATTACAAACATGGTGGTATTTCTAAGGCGGAAAAATTGAAAGAAAATAAAACAACACACATTTAGGACCAATCCATTTTCTAGGGGTTTGTTTAGTTGATCACAAATGATTTTTGGCTGGACTGTCGTGTGAAACTGTTGCTTGTTCTCTTAATAGGTTGAGACCCATTCTCAGATTGCTGACCTCCCATTTTCTTTTCAAGATCTTCGGAGAGTGATTTAACGATGTGATCAAATCTCCTTCGCATCGTTGGATATCTTGAGATCGATTTTGCAATTCCTTGCAACCTTCAAGTAATTTACGAAATCTAATAACTTGCAAAATGAACAAAATTTACTTGGATAAAAGAAAAACTTATTGTTTACCTTCGAGCAACTGCATTGATCTCATTTCGTCTTCGTTCATTCTCTGGTGCATGAAGAGCCTCGAGTCTCTTGTTATCGCTAAGCAACAATACCAATTTTGATAAATATTCTTCCTCTTCGTCTGAAAAGTTTTCGATTCTGATTTGTTCCTTCATGACCAACAACGGGTCAAAAAAATAATCAAAGAATGCTTCTTTTGGTCGGTTCTTAGTAGTTACTTCCGTATTATCGCCTGCAAAGATCAAACATGAAATGGTTAAAGTATAATAAGAAAGGGTTGATTGGGCACAGCCCCCCTTAGTTTACTCCGTGTAGCACGTATACCCCCCTCAAGTGATTTATTAGCATAAACACTCCCTCTGCAAATTCAACTCTAAACAACTCAAAATACCGTCTAATTTTACCAAAAATTTGTTTATATTTATAGTAGAATTTGAGTGTTTTGATCATGATCTTTGCATTAATAAATAAGTGTTATATGGGGTAAAGTACAGGGAGGTTTTGTGCAATTAGTCCAAAAAAATCAAAGATTGTGAGAAGAGAATGTTTTTTCGTACTTACTTAGGATTAAACCATCAGAGTTGGCCTTCGCAGAACGAAACAGCGCCTGCAGAATGCAGTAAGCGGGCAAACCTGCACTCATTACGACATTGCCGCTCTTTCCTGATCTGCATTCTTCAATGTCTTCGTGTGTTATAATGCCTTCAGAGACGAGAGTCTCGCCATATCGCTTGCACTCAGCAAATAGGTGTTCAAGTACCTACGTGAGTAAAATATATATGGGGTCTACATAAGAAAAAAGTATATGATAACACAATAATATACAAGGCAAAATTCCCCATCGACTATTGCTGTTTTCCACTGAACTGCTTTAAAAAATTAATTATTCTGTAAACTCCCTTAAGTTTTGGCCTTGAAGAAGGTTTTTACTAAAAAGCCTTTTAATGAAGCACTTTAGAGGAGCTTACTATCATTATAAAAAATATAAATTTATAAAAAAATAAATTTATAATAAAAGCAATAGTTAAGGGTATTTTAGTGTAATTTATCCTATCTATAAAAACAAAACCAACTATCTTGAAAATCAATTTATAAATATAAAGAATTTTACTGGAAAATAAATAAAAGCTTTGTCTTAGATATGACATGGCTCTGCTATTTTATAAGTCTTGTTCAATCATCAAATGGAAATTAAACAACTATGTACCATTTTATCAAATTGGTGCACTTAGCGGTCTCCATCATGCGTGTTTAATTATCTCAACCGGTTCTTCCTCATTTTTGCTGTAATTCAAGCTAACTCTTATTGCTGCCAAGCATCCTTCTTATGGACCACAACCCCGAAATTTGTGCAATGGTATTTTTAAAATTAATTCGCTTTAAAAATGTGCCCGGTGGGATTTGAACATAGGTTGGTGTGATTCCATCTTATAACTCCCTACCGCTACACCAAAATTCTAAAAATTATAATGAGCAGCATGGGATATAATTTTATATTCTAACGCTAGCTAAATGCTAAGTGGCTCCCTGAAGTCAAATAGTTTGATGTTGTTATGATGTATGTCTACTGTGCATTCTCTATCTAAACTCTTTTAGTAATATAAGACATTTTCCGTTGCAAAATTCTATATCATATATGGCATAATTTGTTAATGCATATGGGAACGTATATTTTACCTTGAATGGTTTCAGTTCAGATATCGTATTCTTGAATGACACTGACCGTAAAGGAGGAACCTTTATGTCTTGCTTCTGCTTGAAAGAAGCAGGCTTTGAGAAGGAAGCAATACATAACAACTCCTTTTTCCGATACATCCGCCTACCATAGAGTACCCATTATTAGTTAAAATAAACAAATTTAAGACATACTCACGATCATTCAAAAATCAAAAGAGCATCCGGTGCACAACCTAGGGAAGCAAGAACCTTCAGGCATGTCAATAACGTCATTGATGTACTCATCATAAATAGCCAGGGAAGAGATGACATAGGAATAGCCCATCTTGATTGATGTCTCCTGAGAAAAATAAGTAGTATACGACTTGTTAGAATGTAAAAATACATCCCTAATCCCTCTACCCTGTCAAAAACCAAGCAACATGGATAAATATACTGATACAGGACATTTTACGAGTCGAATTTGTAGATTCACAACTGTTCAAAAGTTTGCGATACGATTCGCTGGGATATAGGTACGCACATAAAAGGCATTTAACTGTTAGGGACTGTTAGAATATAAAAATTTCTCTCTCTACCCTCGCAACTTTGAAGTTTCAGTGCAACAACAAGGACCTGTATTCACACAAATCACACAAATTTGTTTTTAACTAGAGAATAAAGTAAACCTGATATGTGACAACGGCTGCATATCCACCTAAAAGAAAGCTCGAAAGGAAGGATACCACAACTGCTGCTACAACAGCCAACGGCCAAAGGAGAATGGCGAGACTGGCAAAAGGCACACATGGTGTTTCCAAGAATGGCCCTTCTCGTCCTATAAGATCATGAAACAACCGTTTCCAACCTTTGAAGAGCATGTATGGGCTCTTGATGATGGCTATTAGCGCGATCATCGGCACGTCGAGGATGATACCAAGCATGCCAAGCAAAAATGCAGCGGGAAGATAAAGCAACCTGGAAATTATCAATATTCGTGTTTCTCTTAAATACCTCAAAATTTCCGAATTTTCTTTTTAAAATTGCAAATGATACAATATATGAACTTAGCAAGTTGCAAATAAAGACCATTCACTTTTGATATCTCTAATTTGATATCATATACCATTTCAACTTGGCCTTTTACCATATGAACAATTGCAGTCGAAAAATGATGTATGGTATGAAATTAAAACGTTTTTGGTGCTTATTAGTAGCCACGTTCATGGTAATTTTTTTAAGAACATTGATGTGTCATAATATTTAGACAAAAACTATCCAAAAGCGCTTAAAAACAAGAAAATTAAGGAACTTGAAGAGGCAATTTAAATTCTTGAGGATGGTTCATAAAGGGAAAGAAATTTTTGTATGCGCCTTTTCTTTGTTACCCTCAATGTTTCAAACCGGAATCACACCCCACAAAAATATTATGCTTATCAATTTTTATTCGTTTTATTTTTGAACTATTTGTTGCCACATTTTCTTGTTCATATGAAATTTTCATTTACTTAATATCTTTCCCTGTTACGGATTTAAAAACCACACAAATCTTTTTACCAATTGAGCTGGTTTTGGAGACAAGAAGATGAAAATTCTACTTCATCGATTTATATTCTTTTTAGAGGAACATTACTTAAAATATGGAAGTAATGTGAAACAAGCAAGTTTGCAGATTGTTAAATGGCGTACCTTATCTCATAGGGTTTCCCATTTGTTGGCTCATTAAGACGAAGCTCGTCCATAATTGAGAAATAGGAGTGGAAGCATACATCTTTCAGGTCCCTGACCATTGTAGAACTCCCTGTGATTGTACTCCAAGTTCCATCCTACCATTACAATTATAATTTAGTCTATTATCCCCCCCGAAAAGAATCCAAACTAATCAATATAATTGTTCTTTAAAAAACTACCACAAAACAATGCTTGAAAACATCCGTCTTTTCTTCTCCAACAGCTTCAAATGTAGCAAAAACCGGCACAAAAAATCCGTACCCAAGGCCTAATACTATGCTTCCGATAATGCCAAATAAAGGCCACAGGACTAAGAGAATAAATACACCGATGCAAGCAACAAGCTTCAGAATAGGTCCTAGCTGTTTGGTTCTGGCTTCAAATAACCAGATGCAAGAATGTCATTATGCGATATAGGATACATAATAGGCTTGCAATTTCACTAAAATAACATTACTTTCAGCATTTGTCAGGAAAAGAACATATTCTTTGTAAATTGCAAGTTAATACCATGAACTAATTTCTTGAAAATAAAAGTACATGAAATCAGGGAAATGTTTGGAAAAACTCAGAAAGTTATGGTACCTGTTAACTTGCAATTTACAAATTATATGTTAGCTATCTAAAAATTGCTGATATCTCATGGTATTTTAGTGAAATATAGCCTAAATAATGATATGTGTATATTGCAGACGAGATACATATGTGGGGCCCGAAAATTACCTTGCTATACAATAATATGTATATATAACATGAGCTGGCCAAAGTCCCAGGATGATAGCAGAATTTCCAATTGTGATAATGAGAAATGAAATCGGGCAAAGTAAAGCACCTGGAAAAAAATGTAGCGAATAGCGATGATAAAATCCACATATTACCAACTTTAATAATATAATGCTCACACTGGTCTTGTTCTACAAAACAAAGGCATGCAGAGTAAAATGACTAAAGTACTAAGCATACAACGCGGGTGAAATATTAGCAAAGAACAGGAATAATTTTTGAAGTGACAAGTTGGAGAGATAGAAAGACATTATCGTCAATTCAGCTTGAATTTTATGTCTAGTGTATTGATTTACAAACATTTTTTCCCTGCATATTCATGGCTGGCCAGAATTTAATCCTCCTTAACAAATGGCTGCAAGTTGTGATTTCATATGCATTTTTGCTCTTATTTTACCATTAGATCTAAATTCCCTCATCACCTCCTCACAAATTAGGAAACTGTTTTTCCTTCCAAATTCTTTCAAAAACTAACACATAAATATAGTTAGCGACACAAATTACTTGCTTGGACTTCAAGCATTCATGAGTTGGCTCAGAATGGAAAATTAAATAACTAGTATTTTCAAAATGCCATGTTCAAGTCGTTGGTAAGTTTCTCAATTGAGGATAATATAAAATGGAGTAACATAGAGATCCTCAACTAAGCCCTTATAATACAACAAAACTTTTACCTTGAATATAATGCATTAAACCCAAACAACAAATTACTTCAGTTTTATGCACAACTCTCCAATTCACTTACATATGTTAAAATTAGGAAGAAAAGCATAAAAATCTAACCTTTAATGATGCCCAAAAGAAGCAAGCCAATGAAGAAGGGCAAGAACTTGAGAAAGCCCCAAAGAGTTACGCCCAACCCCTTTGCAGGCTCCATTGCTCCAATAGAGTGAAAATTAAACAAAACCCAATTCCAAAAACATCACAAAACCCACTTCAAATCAAACTCCAGTTTTAAAAATCACTCTTTTAAGCAACCAATAGTGAGAACCCACACAAAAAAATGCAAACTTTTCCAACTCAAGCCCCACCCACCGAGAAATTATTTGGTGTGTCTTGTGTTTACATCCGGCGAGAGAGAGGAATATATGGAGATTTTTAGGCATCTTTGGACGGCTTGGTGGAGCCTTATATTTATATCATTTTTTTTAATGACCAGACATATATGACCAGCACACCCACCGTATAATTTTCCACACCAAAGACTATAACATAAGAGGAAAAGAGATGGGTTTCTCAAAAAGGAGAAGTGTGGTGGCGGTTAGCTAACCGTTTCGGTTTTTCAAAAATGTGAGAAAATTTAGGAGAAGAAGAGAACACATTCTTGCCTTTTGAAAGCTTTAACAAAAGATGGAATATTGGACAAGGGGAAGCT
Source organism: Agapanthus africanus (assembly GCA_030015575.1). Lineage (NCBI taxonomy): Eukaryota > Viridiplantae > Streptophyta > Magnoliopsida > Asparagales > Amaryllidaceae > Agapanthus > Agapanthus africanus. Next base: position 613,522,581 of record JASDDO010000022.1, read on the forward strand.
ATCAACAAAGGAAATGGGTAAAGATTCAGTGGAGAGTGTTGGTGGTTGATGAATGAGATGGCGACTATGGAACAAAGATGAAGGATCAACGTGCAATTGGGAGCCATAGCCATAATATCTTGGTTGTCGATCCAATGTTCATTTGGATTTTTATGGGTTTTTTATAATAAAAAAATCCACAGACAGCCCCAAAAAAACATAGAAAATTGCTTTTCCTTTTGATGGAGGTCCTTTTCGGGTCTCCTACAGATGTTGTCTTCCGTCGATCTCCTGATGAATTCTGGAGGGGATCCCGTGTTGTGTGTGGGTCTCAATGGGTTTTGAGGAGATTGATGATTTGAGGAGTTGGGCGCCGAATACCTGTAAAGAAGTCCCGGGATGGTTTGGTACCACCGAGGACTTTCCGACGATCAAGTTAGTACTAGATCCGAGCAGCGTAACGGCTAAGTGCAGTAAATATGGCTTACTTGACCCCTATGTGATGGGGGTTTATATAGTGGTGGAGGCACGCAGCACCAGGTGCGAGAATCTCGCCGGTGTTTACGCTCCCGACGTCACGCCCGCGTAGAGAGCGGATCGCCCATTAATGGGGATCGTGAAGGCGTGGAACGTGGGATGTTGCTGGCGGAGAATCCATGCATGGCGAGATTCGCGGAGCGGTGATTATGCCTGTGAGCGGTGGAGCTGGTCGGAGGACCGAGGAAGATGGCCTCGGCCGGGGGGCTCGGGGACGAGCGAGAAGGCCGAGGAGACTTGGTCTCGTGGCAGCTCAGGACGAGTTGAGGGGCCGAGGAGGCTAATCTGCAGGGAGCCCCGAGGAGGGCTAGCTTGTGCTGGCAGGTCGGGTACAGGGGTGGCCTGGTCGGCCTCTGTGGGCCATTTCTTCTGAGTTCTGGGACATGCCATCCGCCACGTGTCCTGATCGTGGGGATCGCCAATATTGAGCATCATCATTAACCCCCCACTCTTGTCCCGACCAGCTAGCGGGTCAGGTCAGGAGTGGACTGCCGGGCCGTCCGGGGTGAGCTCCCTCCTAAGGTTTCGTCGGGACGCGTCTCCGGGCTGTGAGCTGTCTTTTCTGCTAGTGAATCAGGGCAATATCTTTGCATTTAAAGAAGGTACGACGGTTCGTGCATCTGTCATTAAAGCGACGGTCCACGTGTCAAGCGTCGGTTGGCTGACGCGACGCGTGTAGACTTGCGATGCCTGAAAGGGTGCGGTCCAGTGTGGGAACGACAGGTGGAGCAAGCTGAGCCGTTTGGACGCGAGGAGGCGTTTCGGCGGGAGACGAAGGGCGCCGTTGGATGAGGTTGCTCGTGGTGATAAAATAGGGGTGGGGCCCGTTCCAGGACCCCTACTCCTTCATCTTACCTTTCTTCTAAGTTTTGGCTGCTCGGCGCTCTTCTTCTTTGGGATACATGGTTCGTTCCCACTCTTTGGATCGCTTGTTCCAGAGGGAGGCCCGCGACGCGGCCGTGCCCCTGGCTGGCCTAGGTTCTGCGTCGTATGTTCTGCCGGCGACAGGGTCGTCCACCTTGTTGGCGGCTCCTGGGGATTTTTCCGGCGGTGGTCAGAGGCGCCCGCGGTCATCCGAGCCCCAGACGGGAGATAGAGGGGAGGGCGAGGACGGGGTCCCCCTTAAGAGGAAAAGGACAATCTCTCGTGCGCCGCCGTCAATGGTCCCTGAAAGGATTCCCATGCAGGAGGGAGATGCCGTCTTCATGGTTTCGTCTGTGTTTTTCGTCGCTGCCGGCTTGCTCGCAGGGATGGAAGAGTCGGAAGGAGGAAGACTTCTGTGCGGCACCCTGAGGGCCCAAATGGAGGCCATAGCCCAAGGGGGGTCCAGGTACGAACCCCTTCACGCGTTGTTTTTGGCCTTCCTTTCTTTGGCCCGAGCGACTCCCGGTTTCTCATCCGCTTCCTATCAGGTCCTTCAACATCGCGCCATCGCTGCTCGTATGGAGGCCGAGGGAGCGTTCCATGCACCGAGACCAGTAGAAGCATTCCCTTCGGAGGTCGAGGTCCTGCGGCGTTACCTGCGTCTGGAGAGGGCTAGGGCCGATGTCCTGGCAGCTCGTGCGGAAGCTGCGAAGCTCGCCAATTCAGCGAATCACGGCGTCCGCCGTCGCCTGAGTGCATCTCACCGGGTTGCCGAGAGGAAGCTGGCGGACCTGGTCGATTTCTTCGCGGCCATGGAGAAGGAGAGACATTCCAGCAGGAGGGATGCCGAGGCGGCGCTTCTGGCGGCTCAGGCTGCTGAGGTCCGGGCCAGGAAAGCCGTGGCCGATCATAAGGTGTCAGAGCAGTTTTACGTCGAGCTTGGTGAGTATTACGCCGTCGCGTGGAATAAGGCTCTGGATGCCGTGAAGGAGCAGCTTCCCGAGTTCGCCGATGGCGAGCTCCGTGCTCAGGTCCCGCTCTCGGTGGCAAGGCCTCCGGCTGACAACGATGGGGGAAATGAGGCGAGCCTGTAACGCCTTAGATTTCGGTTAGTGTTCGTTTAGACGTTAATGCGGGTTTACTGTAAAAAGTTTACCATTTCGGGTTTCTCACATTTTATAACATTTAATTAATAATTTATTATTATTTGTTATGAGCATGCACGCACGTGTGTATATTAATGTGGGGGTTTGTTGTGCTAATCTTGTTCTTAGCAACCATGACACTTAACCTAAACCTTTTGCTTTATCTAATCCTTTGCTTTAACCCTAATCCAATCCTTAACCTAAAACCGTAGATCTTTTGTGTGTGAGAGAGATATATTTGTTTTAGAAGTGAGAGGTGTCAAGGTGTGGTGTCAAGGCATTAAATGCAGATTTAATGCAAGGGTTAAACTCACCTCCCTTTTCACCCTACACTCACCTCTCTCTTTCTTATCCTCACGCGCTCTCTCATTTCTTCTATCTCTTTTATTCTCTCATATCTCTCACCTCACAACTGAACATTATCAAGTTCTTCACAAAAACTATCACAAAACTTCACAATCTCACCAAAATCACACCTTTTTCTTGGATTTGCCTCTTGGATGCCTTGGAGTATGCAAAGCTTGGATCTTTGAGTTCTTTTGTGTAGGTAATGATCTCTTTCTGTTCTTTAGGTGTTTATTGTGTAGCTTAACTTGTTAGTTTCAGTTTTTATCGCGTATCGTATCGTTTCGGGTAAATATCGTATTTTTATTGTTGTTTTGGGGTCTCGGATGATCTGCTGTTAAACCAGGTAATTGTTGCAAAAGTTCACATCACAGTAACCTAGTATAGTGACCTAGAACCTACCCTCAAAATACGAACCAATTCCTCCATGTTCGGGCCGCAGATTTATTGCTTCTGGCCGCAATTTGCGGCCAGACTGGGGAGTTAGGGTTTGGGTTTTTGGTGTAGGGGTCTCTGGGGTTGTATGTGGTCTCTTGGTACTTGCAACTTTTACAAATTACTGGTACAGAAAAATCTGGGACCACTTTATATATTTCTTGTGTTTCGTTTCACGCAATACGTTATCCGATACGGTGCGTGTTCTGTGTTGCTGTTGCTCTGAGTTGGTTTCGTAGTGTCTCTATACGCGTTAGCAACAACACGAACCCTTTAGAGTACGTATGTGTGTCGTGTTGGTCCGTGTAGATTGTACGTGTTTTGGGTCTGTATGTTGTTTTATGTTACAGGTTCGCAGGCGAGAACTTCGGACGCCGCGACAAAGGGAAAATAGGTGGTAGGCTTCACTTAGCCAGGAGCGTTGGTGAGTAGATTTAACATCTACAGGGGAATCGCCAGCATGGCGTTATGCGTCTGGGCTATAGATGTTAATTCTGTCGCAAATTCTATTTCATATTTAGAATTGCGCATACACCCTACTGCTTAGTTAATTGTTGTGCTTGGACTAGTATTCTTAGGACACTGCACCATTATTGACGACTTATGTTGCATGAGCACTGATTGTATGCCACACACACCGTCAATAATTGCCATGATACGCACAACCCACTTATAGATATGATATAATTTGGCTAGGGACATTGTGACATTGATTCATATTTCTTATTGCATATGACATATAGCATACCTGTATATCTACATGCTTACACATATGCCTTCACATACTTACATGCTAGTTACATGTATACCTATAGAGTATTGTACCATTAGTGATAAGTACATACACACATAATGATATAGCTACTTGTATACTTTGCATACATACTTCACTTATACCTGGAGGGTATATCACGTCATTACTATAAGTGGATACCTATATCTTACTATACCTTTATGTTTACACATATATCTGGTTATAGCTACATGTTTACCTTTACTTGATGTTATTTAGAATTGGAGAAAATAGGAACCGCATGATATTTTATATTAATTTGTTGCAGTTAATTAGCGGCTGTTCTTTTATATGCTTACATTACAGTTTTTCTGTTGCGTATATTATATTCATGGATTTTCGCATTGAGATATGGATTTTTCATGATATTTTTTGGATTTGGGGACCGTGGTAGTTTCATGAAATTATGCATTATTTGAAAAACCCGGTTTTCCTTGATATGATATTTCATCACCCACCATGAGTTTTATCGGTTCTGAAATATATACCCTACGCGAGGAAATGAGGGGTCCGTGTGCGGGTACATGGTGGGGGCCGGAGGTACCCGGGGCAAGAATCTCAGTGAGGAGATGAGTTAGTGGGGGAACCATACCATCCGGTGACATTACCAATGACTCGGCGGTTATCGTGGGGATACCGAAGGGAGTCATGTACGTATGGATACGTCGAGAGGCGAGGGTCAGAGCTAAGCACTCGAGCTTTCGGTATAGCGTATGATACATACCTATCAGGGTGCCAGTCGTGGTGACAGCACCTGATAGATCAGAATTTTTGTGTCGATACTTGACACATTGTTTTCATGATATTTTACTCCTAAGTATATATAACAGTGGAATGAGACGCTGTTATATATATATATATATATTAGTGGAATAGGACGCTAATATATATATGTATACATATAAATTCATATACATCATCATATCTATTCATGCAAATTTACTTAGGATATTAGAGATTTACTTGATATTAGATTTGGGATATAGGAAATTTATTTGAGATTGGATACATGATATATATGAGATTCACTTGATTTTGTACATTCAGGATATATGAGATTTATTCGATATTGTACATTCAGGATTTGTGAGACTTATATGATATGAGAGCCAATTTGGGGGCTGATTTGAGAAATTGGGATTTAGATTGTCTTGATGGATTTTGATCCTACCACGATATCAGGATTCCGTGGAAATGACTTGTTTCATTCCATACTCCACATTTATTGTTTATACACTGTTCATATATTAGTTGTACCTAATAGAGTACCTTTCATGACTGTTGCATTTACATACCTTTATTTATATGCATTGCTTTATGTGTTAGTTGTACCTGTTAGTGTACCTTTCATGACTTTTGCATTTACAGACCTTTATTTATATGCATTACTTCATGTGTTAGTTGTACATGTTAGTGTACCTTTCATGACTGTTGCATATATTCCTTTTCATATCATTATTGCATGATTATTGCATACCGATTGTCATATTATTGCTTCATGTATTTGTAGTAACCGTCAGTGTACCTTTCATGATTATTGCATTCATATGACCTTTTATTGCTATTAATTGCATATGTTAGATTCGCGTTGTACATGCATACTTGTGATTACCTTCATATGTTATTTACTATTCACGAGTTGGCAACTCACTCCCGTTGTGCCACAATTGTTTTGCAGGGTGTTCCCCAGAGTAGTCGAGGCAGGCTATTCATCCATCTTATCATCTTTTGCTACGGATACCGCATCAGCTCACAGTGTGCAGTTTTATTTTAGATGGGTTTTGTGGTTATTCGTTGTTGTATTGTATATTCGTTGTATCCTTTTACTCTCCATCTACTACTTTTATGTTGACTTATAGACTTGATGTGAGGACGATATTGTATATTATTTTGTGACTTGGTTGTCTTTTATACAGTTTCCTTTTTATCGTCTTTTATTTCTTCGCTACGACGTCGTATATCTATTGTGGTGGTTGTTTTCCGCCTTTGGGCGTGATTTTGCTCCCGTTTGGGGATGCTTTACTTATATTTATGTTGTACCCATTCTTGGGGCTAGTTTTTACAAAGGAGGTGCTGCTAAAATTTTAAAGGGAATAAAGTTGGACTTTTAATGAATCTGGGTTGCGATTTCAAAGATTTTAAAAATTGTTCTTAATTCTTACTACTTTTGATGGTTTAGATTGCTGGGTTTTTGGCTTACTTAAATTGCGTTACACCTGTAGACGTTGCGTAGTTTAAGGGCTGTCACGTGCCAATTTCGGGTCGTGACAAAGTTGGTATCAGACTCTAGGTTTTACCTTTCGGAGTGTAGGATGACCTTGGTATGATGGAGTGGGTAGTTTAAGCAGAGTAACGTAGTGTGTGTATGTCCGCGGCATACTCACGATGCGGTACTCCGCCTAAAGTGACCTAAGTACAAATTGCTTGAAATTCCTTCCTTGAAGATTCATATCCTTGTGATTCGATTTCCGTGTTCTTATCTATCCTTATTTCCATTTATAGCCTTTGCCGCCGATGACTATGGGGACCCAGAGTGATGTAGCGAGGGCCGAGGTCAGGATTGACTCGGGTGGGACGAGGACTGACCAGGATGGCACGCTCGTTGCATTGGTGCAGATGGATCTGCCTTTGACAGATAGTATCGCTAGGCTTGTGGCAGAGATGCAGGACATGCGCCAGATGATGAGTTCATTGGTGGAGGCCGTTCGAGCGCAGCGACAGGAGGTTGTCACCCATGTTACTCAGTTGTTCCTTGCGATCAACATGCAGCATTCCTTCACCTACATAGCACCAGTGGATGCAGCCCCAGTTGACGAGGCACGCCTTCCAGAGACTTTGAGAGTTCCGGAACTGTAGAGAACTTGTACCGGTGTAACGGCCCAGAGACAGAGGATTAGTCGTCGAGACAGATTTCGTGACCGTCGCGAGAGTAGCAGAGGCTTAGGACGAGGACAGTTGTTCAGCTCTCATACCCAGGAGGGTCAGCAGTCATTGCATGGATGTTATCGATGCGGGAGCCTTCAACACTTCGTCAGACATTGTTCAGGCTTATGTGCAGAGAGGTCGGGGTCGCGGAAGGTTCGCTCAGAGGGAACGGTCTGGCAGAGGAAGAGTTCTGACAGTTCCGGATAGAAGGCAGACACGAGAGTTTGCTTCTATTCATCGGGACGCGCGGGCGTACAATGCTGAGTTTTCAGGTATTCTAAATTCGTATGTTCTTTTGATGTACTTGTTTGTTTTACACACTTTGTGCCGTGGTTGGGACGAGAGTTGTGTTAGGTAGATCAGCCGTTTGTTGTGTTAACTTCTGTCAGCGATTCTTTTGTTGCGCAATACGTATTTCGGTCGTGTGCCAATCGGATAGGAGATAGAGATTCGTCCGTCGCTGCGATCCTTCTAGAGATGTTGGATTTGGCGTTCTCCTGGGCACGGACTGGTTATCTACGTGCTAGACGTAGACTACCGTGAGGAAACAGTCAGGTTTTGTTTTCTCGGCGAGTCAGTTCTTGTTGTGCAGGGGACAGTGGTGCCGCCTCTCACAGCTTGAATTCAGCCTTTTCGCTAGTCGGCTTTTGAGGATTCTTGGCGTTCATTCGTAATACCGGAGCCACAGTGGGTTTGTTGGACCGGGTTCCTTCGTGCAAGAGTTTTCTGACGTTGTTTCAGATGAGCCGACGAAGCTTAGGGAGCTTAAGGATAAGCTGCAGAGTTGTTTGTTGGGGGCTTGTGCGTTTGAGTGTTTCGCATTGGGGAGCTCCTATTTCTGTTCGTCAAGGAGAAGGACGGCAGTTGAGGTTGTGTATTGATTGATCGTCAATTGAACCGGCTTACGGTGCGGATATGTATCCTTTACCCCGCATTGACGATTTCTTGATCAGCTCGCGAGTGCGAGACTTTTTCTAAGTTTGTTGGGATCAGGTCATCATTGTTGCGGGTTCGGAGTGATGCCATTCCGAAGACTGCCTTGTGCGTGCTATGAGCTTTGTGTGTCTTGGTGGTGTCATTGGACTTACCAGTGCCCTAGCAGCATTCGTGGATATGATGAACCAGATTTCTTCAGGCCGTTCCTCGACCAGTTATTATTGTGTTATTGATAACATTCTGGTCTATTCTAATGTGTCTTGAGGAACATGAGCAACACTTGAGGATTTGTTTTGCAGATACTGGAAGAGCAACAGCTGTTTGCTAAATTCTTGGAGTGTTCCTTCAGGCTTGTTTGTGTTGACTCCTAGATCTTGTAGTTACGGGAGACGATTTTGTATGGTACCGAGGAAGATCGAGGCCGTACAGCTTAGGCCTAGACTTGTGTGCAGGACGGAGGTACGCAGATTTTGGGCTTAGCAGGTTTTTACCGCCGTTTCGTGCAGGATTGCTAGTGTAGTGCTGCACTGTTGACTGAACTGACTGGAAATGAGGCTCCTTTTCTTTGGACTGAGGCATGCGTGCGGAGTTTTCGGCAGTTGAAAACTCGGTTAACAACTGCATCAGTTCTTTCTTTGCTTTCTGGTTCGGGCAACTTGTTGTTTATCTATGATGTTTCGCGAGTGGGGCTCGATTGTGTACCGATGTAGCACTATAGAGTTATCGCTTTTGCTTCCCGACAATTGGAGGAAGTATGAGCAGGATATCCTACTCATGATCTGGAGATGGCCGCAGTGGTCTTGCGTTGGAGATTTGGAAACACTACTTGTTCGGAGAGTCGTGTCAGAATTTCACGGACCATCAGATCTTAATGTACATCTTTCTGCAGCGGGTTTTGATTGTTGAGATAGTCTTCTTCAGATTTACAGTTCTTGTTCGATCGTTGAGTACAACTTAAGTTCGTCTCTACTGAGGGGACAGCTTGCTCATGTCCGCGCCCGACCACTTTTCCTTAATCGCTTTCATGAGACACTGGCCGTCGATACTCGTTCGTCAGAGATTCTTGAGCATACTCGGCTGGGTAATGATCCGGGGTTCTTGATTTGTGACAAGGGTGTGCTATGTTTAGGGACGCGTTTGTGTACCTGATACTATTGGGTAGAGACGCGAAATCCTAGAGCAGGCACATCTGTCAACTCTCTGTACTCATTCAAGTTCCACCAGCATTTGACATGACTTGTGAGATAGTTACGGGTGGGCAGGGATGTAAAGAGAAGTTTCGGGTTTCGTTTCAAGGTGTCTGTCTTGTTGTGTGCTAAGGTTGAGCATCTGAGACCGGCTGGATAGTTGCAACCTTTAACCGTTCTAGAGTGGGAATGGGAGCAGATCTCTATGAATATTCGTTGTGGCGTCTACCCAGGTTTAGTCAGGGTGTGACTCCATTCGGATGCTTGTGTTGGAGATAGTGCCCTCAGAGTCAATTATTGGATCGCAGGTACGTGATTGCAATGATTGCGGGGGACCTATACCGGTAGGACAGTCTTACTCAAGATGATAGTATGCTATCTGGTTTGCCTTTATCAGTCGTGTACATGATCAGGTGACTGATTACATGTTATACTTTGATAGAGCCCTTAGGATCTTGCTTTACTACCAACAGTATGATGGCGATCATATACGTGAGAGTTGGATAGTTTATACGCATATCCTTGATAGTGGTCCCTAGTCGTGGGAGTTTCGAGACAGGGCATCGATACTCCGGAGTAGACTAGTGTATACAGTCGAGACCCCGACGAAGGGCGGTGGCCGGTCTCACAAGCCACTGGTGTCAGTTGGATCACCTAAGATGTATACAGCTGCTCATTGGGTTATGAGTACACCGGACAGGACTCGCCGGGAATCTGCTAGTTGGTATTATACATATCGTCAGATAGCAGTTCCCTGGTGACATGTGCACAGGTTAGTTCATCGACCTGAGGTCGCCATTTGTTTCGTGTGAGTTCCCACTGTGCTTTGATTTCTACCCTACCACGGCTCAAAGGAGTCGTGCAAACAGGTAGTTTTTGGGTACAGTCCCGAGCCACATGGAGGCACGTGAGCGGATCGGCAGGGGATTCGTCTTTCCCGGTATTGGGGGCAAGATCGTGCTGTGTCTAGGAGAGCCATTACACAAAGCCCACGGCCGTGGCAGGAGATTTACTGGTAGGTACTCCAGTAGTATCTCAGGGTGTTATTGGGCTACACTCCGACACGACTTATACTGCTATTGGGGGTCTGACGTTACTAGCCCCCTAGGCAGATATGCGATACTCATAGACGAACGGACCGGACTGTATATACATTGTCACTGTTAGGCTCAGTAGGGTTTCTGGATGAGTTCGCTCATCAGCCTCCCTTGAGGTCAGTCCATGGGCAGCCGTTACGCATAGCTAGTGCCGCTGACGGTTTGTGGTTAAACCCACTGCCAGGGTACTGACGAGTCATTAGAGTCCCCCACAGACAGTTTCCCAAGTTCGGGCGAAACGTTGTAGAGGCCGTATGGTTTTATGGCAGGGTTCGGAAAATGCACGTGCGTTTACGCACGTGTCAGATTTTGGGCAGATGATACTGGCCGGCTTTGGTTTAAGCCGGATCCGAGTATTATATTGAGTAGATATAATATTTTTGTCTCAGTTGCATTTGTATTCGGTCGTAATACAAATGCGGGTATATTTATACAGTTACGGGGTTATCCTGAAATTCGTTTCGGGATCACTTTTGGAAGTTGCCAGTTTCCAGTTTTCTATCAGCCGTCTTTTAACATTCGGTTAAAGACGGATTTATCTTTTCTTGAGATGAGTGTGGAAGTTTCTAGAAGCATCTAGATTAGGTGACTAGGTTAAATGGTGTTGTGTTTTCATTGGTTGCATTTAATGGTTCAATTAATGCAAGGTGACTAGGTTAGTGATTCATCTTTTTCATTAATTATGTTCACACATGATATTTGTTCTTGTGGTCACCCCCCTCTCCTACACTCACCCTCCTCCTCCCTATATATGGCCGGCCCCCTCTTCTCTCTCTCAAACTTGAAAAAAAGATGGTTGTAAAAGATATGATAGATTTTGGGGTGTATGGAATTCACAGCTCATTTCATTCCATCACCCGATTCCCAGGGCAACTTCATCAACCGTTCGTCCATAACCTTAGACGTAACGAGACAAAGTATTCTACTCATTCTCTACATCAATCTTGGTCGTCTCTTTTGGCAAACTTGACGACCGAGTTGCCTCGAGTCAGAGGCGGGAGCCCGTTTAAAGAATCGTCGATGTGGTGCCACCTGGATGAGCAGATCGGAGATCAACGAGATCGGAGCAGCCGCAACGGAGCGTGGGATGATGGTTAAAGAACGAAGGACTCGGATCGTTCGGTATAACCTTTCTACACTCTTTACAGTTTGTTAGTTTAGCAATAATGGCAGATCCGGGTTAAAGTATACGATAGCGCCAGTTAAAAAGTTTTTGTTCCGCATTTGGCCTCTGTAGACGGCCTGGGCGCTACCGTAGACTTATAGTGGTATCAGAGCCTCTCCATTTTGCTTTACTAACTTGTGCTAACACGTTTAAAACATCGATCGAACCGGATATCGAAAACCGCAAAATTCTAATTTTGAGTTTCTGTCGATTTTAAAAGGGTTCCAAAATTAATTTTACATATCACAGAAAATTCAGCAGGGTTTTATTAGAACACCGTACAAATTTGGGCTCATGAATCGACAAGACTGCCGCGAAATCGCAGCCAAACCCATGGTTTGGCCGCGCATCCGCGGCCATTCTGTGTGATCATGCCCCCAAATTTGCACAGTGTATTCTTCTATGGAAATTGGGGTTTTTGGTACATATCTTTTGGGCCGAGATTTTGTTACTGTTCACCAGTTGTTCGTGGGGCCCACTTCGTGATATTTGGTCGATCGAAATTTAAACATGTTAGTTTACAGTGCTTACATTATATCTCCGACCGGGAATGTCATTTGATCGGTAAACCGCGTCTGATTGTTATAGTTCTTTTAGACGGGTTTGCGAACGTGACATTCGCGTTGATGTTCTGTGTTGTGCTGTGATGTTGCGGATTTGTCGTGGTGGATAGCAGTGTGCAATGGTAGTGCAGTTTGGATTTATTTGTACATTTGATATTGCGGGGCGAGCATCCAACATGTGGATTGCCGTCACTGCCTGTTGTATAATATTCTTTTGGGGCACGACCAGGTTGCGGTCGATATACCTGTTGTACTATTTTCCATTTCTGTACTAGGTTTTACCCCGCGACGGAGTGCACGGATAGCCGGGTTCTGGGGGGCAATGGGTCCGCATCTCATGACTTTGAGAGGCAGAGGGGCCTCACTCTAGAATTGGCAGACTATTCGCCGCACTCGTAGGGGTACAGGTTGACCCAAGGAGGGGTTCCCAAGATTACCGGATTCCGTGAAGTGCTGGGTGGTCCATTCACTTTGCTGTAAGGGGCTGCCTCGCTTCAGGTTTTGGCGAATAACTTGCCGCACCCGTAGGGGTCTAGGTTTCATTGCACATGTTATCCACACGACAGGGGAACGTCGGGTTTCAGCAGCGGCTCTGTGAAACCCGGGATCCCAGATTATCTGTATTGTTCTGTGATGCTTATTACTTTTCTGTAATGTTGCATATTATCACGCCTGGAGCGATTATTGTATATTGGTATATATACTATTAGATGTTGTATATGTTTTACACCCGCGCTAGTCCAGTCCCCGCTCTGTCGTTAGTTAAGTAACCTAACGGGTGATGACGGGACCCAGTGACGAATGCGGATGGCATATACGTACATTTTATTTTCGTTCTTTTCTGGTGTGATCGATTGATGGGACTGCGTTGATTCTGATCAATGCAAAGTAAAGCAAACCTGTTTACAGTTGTTGGAACAAATTTAAAAAGTGTTATTGCAAAGACGTTTCCTTTTGTTATGCATAGCGGTATTCAGTGGAATATCCTGCACCTCATTCGACGGGGCAAGGGCCGATATCCCTTCACCGGGACTGACCCCTTGGGCAGAAGTTTGCGTCAGGGTAATAACTTCACTATAGTCGATTACGAGTTGCTTTGCATCGCGGTATTTAGTGGAATATCCTGCACCTCATTCCACGAGGAAAGAGCCGAGATCCCTTCATCGGGAGTGACCTCTTTAGCAAAAGGTTTTCGCCACTATATTTTAAAAAGCTATCAGGTTCCTTCAGCGATATCAAGTTCACTACGTTAAAGGTTTTTCTCCAAAAACCAGCCGTAGCCCTCCGTCATTTCTTTTGGGTATTCAGTAGTATTCAAGCTATGTATTTTGACCAACGCCAAGGCATAGTGTTTGGTAGCTGCCGGGTATTCATTTGTTGCATAAATAGATGAGTTGGTTTGGGACAGTCGTTCTGCCATTTTGGCCAACGTCAAGGGCATATGCGGGTGGGTTCAAATTGACAAGATAGTGACGGGTAGAACTTGGCATGTGACTTATGACATTTTGACCAACGCCAAGGTTATAAGAGCATGGGGCAAAAATCATATCGGGAGTTTCTAAAGAAACTGAAACTTGCCAAGTATGCGCATACCTTCTGGAGTATGAGTAACGTGGATGCATTCCATCACGTTATCATGCGATGAGAGTTGGATCCCGATTCCCACTGATGAGTTGGTTTACTCTTCGGGTGATCCCGATTGATTCTTCTTTCTGGTTTGGAGGAGAATTTGACAGGACAGTGGGAGGTTTCCGGATTAGATAAAGTGATAACCATTCTGATCTAGGTTAGAGTGCACGCAGAGTGTTTCTTTTCTCTCTCTCTTTGGCAGCGACCTTTGACCGACCCTAGACTATGACTCAGTGACCAAGTTGACCGAACCTTCTTAAAATAATGGCTTTTGGATTGTCTATGTTGCATAAGTCATTGCCACTCCTTCTTCTACCCTTTGGATTTCTCAGAACACCCGTTTTACTACGGACATCCACTTCCATTGGATAGATCCATCATATGGTTATATACGAACTCGAAGGGACTTCTTAGAGGATGGATCAAGGTTCAGGAGAAATAGAATTGGTTTATTCAGTTGTCTTTTATTATCACCTTCTCTCAGGTTGCGAGGGCTCCTTGGTTTAGGAGAGTACACCTATTACGCTTATTGGATAGTCTTATTCCAAACCATAGGCAGGTGCCGAAAGGTAGGGAATGAAGAAAACCAATTAGCCTAAGTAGGGTGTGCAGAAGGTAATATGTAAAGACAAAATAAAGGGATTGGAAAGAGGGCAAAGTAAATTGCGACTGATTTCATTCACGACCAAAACCGCGTACTTCATCGCCACTCCTATTTCACCTTTAAAGGAATAAGGTATTATTCAGTTGTCTTTTATCATCACCTTCTCTCAAGATATGAGTACTCCTTGGTTTAGGAGAGTACACCTATTATGCTTACTGGATCTTCTTCTTCCAAACCATAGGCTGGTGCCGAACGGTAGGGAAGGAAGAAAACCATTTAGCCTAACGATGGTGTACATGAGGTAACGACTAAAGACAAATAAAGGGACTTGGAGAGATGGCAGTGAAATATACGGTTAAAGTCATGAATTGGATTATGGAAGAGGCATTACTATGAATACCAGGATACCCCTACGAAACATTTTCATGTTTCAGTGCATTGTTAAAAGAAAACTGTTTTCCCAATTAGATACTTACTCCAAGGGTATGTATTTACCAGGTTTCATTCTCATATCTGTATGGTTTTACAGATGATGAGTGGGAGTAAGTTATTGGGAATTAGGTGATCATCCTCATTATATCGGAATTCGTTGTAATTGGTGATATTTGAGGAAATCGCCAGGGTACAGTTTTCCACCTACGACACACAGGTTTTGAGTTGTTAAACTCAGCGGACTTATACAGAGTATTGTATGTTGTCCAATTGTCCATCAGGACAAAGGGGTAGGTCCTCGTACTATGTTCTGTTTACTTATGACTTCTCTAGTTTTTAGACAAGTGTTTCGTTGAAATACAAGGTCTAAGTTTTGAGAAGTTGTGGGTATAAGAATAAAGTAGAGAACCAGGTGTCACAAGTATCGGGATTCTTCAAAGAGATCGAAGATGTAGATTCTTGTGATTGGTATTCAGATGATAGTAATGATTTTGAGAAACGTGTTTCTCTTTCAGGTTACTCATAATTGGATGGATTCCTAAGTTGAGTAATGCTGATTAGCCTCTTTCCATTAAAGTGATATGCACTGGAGACAGCTGCATGATTTGAATCTGGTTCCAATTAAATAAAGTGCCAAAGTTTCTATATTGGATATAGAATGGATCATACCTTAAAAGATGTTAAGGTACGGGGAGTTGTCCAGCTTATGCTTAAAACCAGACTCTGGATAACCCAGGGCACGTTTCTGTAATGGCTGTTTGTGGGTTGACCCTGGCTATGACGAGGGTTGATATTCTACCATTTGGAAGATCAATAGTGATATTGTTCTTGACTCGCCACAGTTTTAGTAAAATGGATCTTTTTCAGAAAACAGTAGTGGGA
Organism: Agapanthus africanus; assembly: GCA_030015575.1. NCBI lineage: Eukaryota > Viridiplantae > Streptophyta > Magnoliopsida > Asparagales > Amaryllidaceae > Agapanthus > Agapanthus africanus. Next base: position 613,538,099 of record JASDDO010000022.1, read on the forward strand.
GTATGGTAGAACTGGAAGTGATTCCAGAACCGCGAACGATTACGGAAAATTTAATAGGACCTATATATTCAATCAGGTTTGACATTCCATTAGCCACTCCGCAGATATGGTGGGTAACCTCAGACACCCGAGAGGTACTCCGGTAGCCTCAAGGACGGTGACAGGGAGGTTCTTATCTACCCAGACTTGACACTACTTTTGTTCCAGGCTATGAGACCCGGTAGGAGGGTTGTCGTAGTCAGTGGGAGCAGCAGAAGCATAGTGGGCAAGTAGCTTATGTCTATTTATAGACTTGAGCAGTTATAGCGGAGATAGATCATCTAAATTTTGATGTGACAGTCATAGGTTTGACTTCATCAGAATAGGGGATGGATCTGTTAAGAAGGTAGTAGGGTGTGATGTCATGGTATCTGGATGACATGCACAGAGTAGGAAGTAAAATTCCTATACTACGATCGGTTGTACTGTGGTCGTCACACAGTTGTTTCTCCAGACAGGATATGGATATAATATTTGACATTCTGGTTTCTGGATCTATGGTTTTAGATCTGGATTTGGGTAGTTTCCCAATGTGGGTACTTTGACAGTATTCTAATGGTTTTTAGAATAGATGACTCCTAGCATGGTGGTGTACCTGTAGGTGATGGAGTCACCCTCTCTAAAGATGTTTTACAGACTAAAGGGGAGAGGGATGGGCATGATTAACAGATCACTTGCTTAGGCAACTGAGTCAATCATGAGATGTCAAGTACCACACCAAATGTTGTTTTTGCACTAGATGCAATAAGTTTGTATTAATCCAATCCTTGAGAAACATAAGGAAGCAGTTTTAGAACATAAGTGCATGTTCTACGAATTTGATGACGGCAGCCTCCTTCGGGAGACGGTTATCATTCCAGGCTTCAAAGATGACATGGATGGCAGAGTGATTGTCAGAGTTACAGTTTTCCCTCTGACGAGGGATAGTATTATGGACAGGTGGTCCAAGAGGATACTGTGGGTGGCATGGTGCCGGATACTGATTAGGTTCAGTGATCGATACAGTCTAAGAAGTTTGGATTTGGAGTTCATTTATGAACTAGGTCCCATTAGATATCCAGACATATTCTAAGACAGGTATTACTCAATTCGGGAGATGGCTTTCTCCACGAATTTGAGATTAAGAGAGACATAGAAAGAAACATCTAGGCGGATCCACAAACTGAGGCTATTTCTCGAACACAATAGTTTTACAAACGGGTTTTGTGAAACTGATTAGTAGATGAGTTGGATGTTCAGTTTCACACGGGCTGTGAGTAGTCGACATCGCAATAATTAGCCTTAAGTGCAAGTGGGAGATTGTTGGAGATAGTGCCCTCAGAATCAATTATTGGATCGCAGGTACGTGATTGCAATGATTGCGGAGGAGCTATACCGGTAGGACAGTCTTACTCGAGATGATAGTATGCTATCTGGTTTGCCTTTATCAGTCGTGTACATGATCAGGTGACTGATTACATGTTACACTTTGATAGAGCCCTTAGGATCTTGCTTTACTACCAACAGTATGATGGCGATCATATACGTGAGAGTTGGGTAGTTTATACGCATATCCTTGATAGTGGTCCCTAGTCGTGGGAGTTTCGAGATAGGGCATCGATACTCCGGAGTAGACTAGTGTATACAGTCGAGACCCCGACGAGGGGCGATGGCCGGTCTCACAAGCCACTGGTGTCAGTTGGATCACCAGGTGCTCATTGGGTTATGAGTACACCGGACAGGTCTCGCCGGGAATCTGCTAGTTGGTATTATACATATCGTCAGATAGCAGTTCCCTAGTGACATGTGTACAGGTTAGTTCATCGACCTGAGGTCGTCATTTGTTTCGTGTGAGTTCCCACTGTGCTTTGATTTCTACCCTACCACGGCTCAAAGGAGTCGTGCAAACAGGTAGTTTTTGGGTACAGTCCCGAGTCACATGGAGGCACGTGAGCGGATCGGCAGGGGATTCGTCTCTCCCGGTATTGGGGGCAAGATCGTGCTGTGTCTAGGAGAGCCATTACACAAAGACCACGGCCGTGGTAGGAGATTTACTGGTAGGTACTCCAGTAGTATCTCAGGGTGTTATTGGGCTACACTCCGACACGACTTATACTGCTATTGGGGGTCTGACGTTACTAGCCCCCTAGGCAGATATGCGATCTCATAGACGAACGGACCGGACTGTATATACATTGTCACTGTTAGGCTCAGTAGGGTTTCTGGATGAGTTCGCTCATCAGCCTCCCTTGAGGTCAGTCCATGGGCAGCCGTTACGCATAGCTAGTGCCGCTGACGGTTTGTGGTTAAACCCACTGCCAGGGTACTGACGAGTCATTAGAGTCCCCCACAGACAGTTTTCCAAGTTCGGGCGAAACGTTGTAGAGGCCGTATGGTTTTATGGCAGGGTTCGGAAAATGCACGTGCGTTTACGCACGTGTCAGATTTCGGGCAGATGATACTGGCCGGTTTTGGTTTAAGCCGGATCCGAGTATTATATTGAGTAGATATAATATCTTTGTCTCAGTTGCATTTGTATTCGGTCGTAATAAAAATGCGGGTATATTTATACAGTTACGGGGTTATCCTGAAATTCGTTTCGGGATCACTTTTGGAAATTGCCAGTTTTCTATCAGCCGTCTTTTAACATTCGGTTAAAGACGGATTTATGTTTTCTTGAGATGAGTGTGGAAGTTTCTAGAAGCATCTAGATGAGATGACTAGGTTAAATGGTGTTGTGTTTTCATTGGTTGCATTTAATGGTTCAATTAATGCAAGGTGACTAGGTTAGTGATTCATCTTTTTCATTAATTATGTTCACACATGATATTTGTTCTTGTAGTCACCCCCCTCTCCTACACTCACCCTCCTCCTCCCTATATATGGCCGGCCCCCTCTTCTCTCTCTCAAACTTGAAAAAAAGATGGTTGTAAAAGATATGATAGATTTTGGGGTGTATGGAATTCACAGCTCATTTCATTCCATCACCCGATTCCCAGGGCAACTTCATTAACCGTTCGTCCATAGCCTTGGACGTAACGAGACAAAGTATTCTACTCATTCTCTACATCAATCTTGGTCGTCTCTTTTGGCAAACTTGACGACCGAGTTGCCTCGAGTCAGAGGCGGGAGCCCGTTTAAAGAATCGTCGACGTGGTGCCACCTGGACGAGCAGATCGGAGATCGACGAGATCGGAGCAGCCGCAACGGAGCGTGGGATGATGGTTAAAGAACGAAGGACTCGGATCGTTCGGTATAAACTTTCTACACTCTTTACAGTTTGTTAGTTTAGCAATAATGGCAGATCCGGGTTAAAGTATACGATAGCGCCAGTTTAAAAGTTTTTGTTCCGCATTTGGCCTCTGTAGACGGCCTTGGCGCTACCGTAGACTTACAGCTTGTTGTCCGGTTATACTCGGTTTGCTCAGTTGTTCTTTATTAAGTTTGTGCATTGTACGGAGTTCCTTCATGGGTCGTATCCAATGAAAGCACCCTGTTCGCTTGCCGTCTTGGGCAAGAGCTTCAGGAAGCCTTGGGTATTGGTTGAGCTTTAGCTCCGTCTTTCCATCCGCAGGATGATGGTTTTGTGAGAGCGGGCTATACCGACTCTGGTGGATATGTTTGTGCATACGTACTAATTGTTGTCGGCAGTTAGGATCGTCACTTGCCATTGTTATGGTTCTCCTTCGATAGCAGTTATCAGGAGGCACTCCAATTGGCAACCTTTAAGTTTAGTTGTTAGGTCGTTGTTTCCCCCATCAGAGCAAAGCTCTGTTTTAAAAATTCAAAAACTGAAGCAACGCTTCAGATCCAGCGCTAAGCGCGCTGCGCGCCATGTGTCAAACACAGGTGCGCTAGCGCAGGCTGCGCTGTGAACCACGTATCAAACGTAGGTGCGCTAGCGCAAAGTGCACTGCGCTCTGAGCAGCGCACCACGTGCAAAGCACGGGTGCGCTAGCGCCGGAATTAAAAATTCCCCACCGTTAGATCAAAAGATCTAATAATGATAAATCATTAATTAATCAGAATTAAAATTCTGTTATGGAAAGATTTTTCCAATCTTGTTAAAAATAAGAAGATTGTCTTCTGTAAAACAGAAGCCCTAGGATCAAAAATACAACGGTGGGGAAACATCCCCAAATCAATCAGAGAAAGATCTCTTTAATCGATTTAACAAATCAACTTGCCCTATATAAAGGCCCCAAGACTTCAAGTCTGAAATAGAGAAACCCCCCTACAAATTTTGAAAAACCTCAAAGAGAGAAGAGCAAGCTCTTGAAAGAAGATCATTTCTTCAAGGTAAAGAACATGAACAATGAACACAGAGATGAAATCATCTCATGAAAAGAAGAACTATCTTCTAGAAAAGATCATAGATCTATAAAGACCAAAGTCTTTCATAAAAGATCAAAAGATCTAATCATAAAAACAAAAGAAGTATCTACTTCATTCACAGATCATTGATCTACAAAGGCAAAGCCCTTTCAAAAATAAGAACCGTTGTTCTTGAATCTTGAGGAAAAGCATCCTTTGAAAAAGAACATAAACTTGTTCTCTGATCATAAATTTGATCAAATGCGCTTTGCGCTACTGAAAAGTGCCTTGCACTCATGAACTGGGCTTCTGCGCTCCTTGGACCGGCGCTCAGCGCCAAAACGTGCCACGTGTCAACCACAGATGCAAGTTGCGCTTTGCGCTTCTGAAACAACGCACCACGCTCATGGGCTGGCGCTTAGCGCCAAGAGCGCCACGTGTCACTCACTGATGCGCCACTAAACTAGCGCAACGCGCTCACAAATTGAAAGTGCAATGCGCTTATAAACTGGCGCTTAGCGCTAACTGCGACATGTGTCCTTTTCGTGTGTGCTACTTGGCAGAAGCGCAATGCGCTCTTTAACTGGCGCAAAGCGCCTGGCGCGCCACGTGACGCGCTGTCAGAACACACATTGTTCTGATGAATGCTATGCATTCAATACAAGACAAAAATTGTCAGGATCTAATGCCCAGCATTATTAAAAGGGTCAAACCCAAATAAAGGCTCAATAGCCTGAACAATAAAATGTTAAACATTTTAATCTTATTGGACTTAGCCCAATATTGGCCATAAGTCCTCAACTTATATTGAACTGAGCCCATCTGCTCACGAATATTTAACAGATCTCAGTCCCAAACTGGACCACAGATCGTTCAACCAACTCACATCGGTTCGAGGGTACATCTCTTTACTCCTCTGATATATATCGTTGTAATCCTTCAACGTCTTCAGAGAGGTGACGGGTCCCGACAACCAAACACTTTACGGACTGTGGGGTCCTTAAACTCATGGACTACGATGTCCTTAAACCTTATAGACTACGATGTCTCTAAACCGGACTGTGGGGTCCTTAAACTCATGGACTACGATGTCCTTAAACCTTATAGACTGCGATGTCTCTAAACCGGACTGTGGGGTCCTTAAACTCATGGACTACGATGTCCTTAAACCTTATAGACTACGATGTCTCTAAACCAGACTGTGGGGTCCTTAAACTCATGGACTACGATGTCCTTAAACCTTATAGACTACGATGTCTCTAAACCGGACTGTGGGGTTCTTAAGCCCACGGACTATGATGTCCTTAACCTTGGACAACCATGTCCTTAAACTGGTAATGGACCACCACGTCCTTAAACTGGTAATCGACCGCAATGTCCCTAAACTAAACAATAGAGTCCAAATGCTCTTTTGTTGGATCTAAACGATCCCATTAAGTTGATCTCAGTCTAAAATTAGACTGACGTATCCTTAACAAGTGTTAAGCTGATCTTAGTCTAAAATTAGACTAACGTATCCTTAACTAACGTTTAAGTTGATCTTAGTATCAAATGAGACAAATGTATCCTTAAACCCAAACCAAAACCCAAATCTAAAAAAATACGGGTTTGGACTAATCTACGCCCTACGGGCGACAACATAAATTAGTCTCCGTATACAATCCACGGGCAACCAAAAACAAAACAAACACACACGACACGAAGTGACCATCTGGAGAAGGAGAAAGTTGTTACCGCGATGCGGTAGCGTAATTAACTGCAGGGGCTTGCGCCTGCAGGGAAGAGCGTCCCCACAATCAAAACCCCCTCAAATAAGGGGAAATCTGACGAAGTCTGCTATATCGGTCGCATCCGTTTAAACCTTCGATACATGGTGCCATAAATCAACTTGGCATCTTCGGAGAGGTGGACGGATAGCACTAATTAGCATCTGCCCCGAAATTCAGGCAAGATTTGTCTTCCCGGTTTTCGGCGGGAAACGGATTCTAGCACGCCCGGTGGGACCTCTTCCTCTTTCCACTCCACACTTCGTGTGTCATGTTTGCGAACGAATCGCGGTGTGCTATGGTTGCCTGTGGATTCGAGGTACTTAGATTTGGTGTCTTGCTCCGTGCAGAAAATAGAAGATCAATGGCTTCAAACTGCACTAACTGCAACTGCAACTCTCACTTCATCCCGTCCGGAGGAGTGACTTACGGGCCCCAAGCGGCCTCCATCTTCGCTATGCCGGTAGAGCAGGTGAATCAGGCCACCACTGGGCTATTCTTCGGGACTATTCTCCTACCGATGAGCTTCAATGCTCCAATGTCATCGCAAGAAGCTCCAAAGAAGTCGGTCCTTGATCGGCTTACAACTACCGCGGCCCCTCTCAAAGGGTCGTCCAGCTCCAGCGCCTCAGTCTTCACTAGATTGGGCCAAAGTTCAAGTGGGCCCATGAAGAAGCCCGCGATACCTGAAGCGGCCATCCCGAAGCGGATAACCATTCCTGCTCCTAAAGTCGTCAAGGCAGTTTCCTCTGCTAAAGGGTCGGTCTTCAAAAGACTATCCGTTTCAGCTCCTACTCCATGCGAAGTCACGAAGGCTGCTTCCCCTGTTCGAAAGTCGGCCTTCGCAAGACTGACTATCCCCTCTCAACGGACGTCAGTCTTCAACCGGCTAGCGCTAATAACAGCCTCTCCTCAAAACAGGGGGCATGACAAAGCCGTCGCCATAGCCAAACCAACACCATTTGCGCGACATGCTCGCCGTCGTCACTGGCACTGAGTACGGAAGGCTGGGGGCAGCTCTCCGTCTGGATTTACTCTACCAGCTCCAACGGTGGAGATCGATGCTACTGTTCCAACCGGGAACAGCTTTGAATTGCTGAACAAGGTATGCAGGAACTCTCGTACCGCCGTACTGAAAAGATCTTCTCCACCCATCGAGAACGCTACTAAGGAAAAGCTAGAGCAGCCCCCTCAGCGGCTATCCTCTAAAATTTACAAAGTCTGGCGACAGGTTCAAGACTCAGTAATTGATCAAGATTACCCTCGCCGACAGAAAAAGGTGAAGGTTCTGCAGGAAGAGAACCGTCCTGTCAAGCCACCAAGGATGACAGCTATCTGGGTGCCCGCTGCAACGACTCCCTCGACTTCAGCTACCCAAAAGAGAAGGAGGCCAGAGAAAGCCCCTGTGACTGCGGCAAACCACAAAGACGCTAAGCTCAAACGCCCTAAGTCTGGAGGCATAATGGTGCATACTGTTTATATGGCTATATTTGAAAAAGCCAAACGCCGACGACTGGAGGAAAAGGTCGAAATACCCCAACTGGAGCAAAGCATCCATATCGTCAGCAAAAGCAAGCTTAAAATAAGGAAACGATTCACTAGCGCCCTGGCAATAGGAATGAAGTTGCCCCATTTCAAAGGAAATTCCCCTGGCGACATACGTCTTGATGAAGCGGACATACATCATAACTTCTGCCTATACTATCAGAGGATTGCACACTCTACCGAGAAGTGCATAGCCTTTAAAAACTGGTGGCAGGGATATGTTGCCCATCGACGATACGTTCAACGAGTGAAGCGCAGGGCTCGTCGGGAAAAGGAAAGCACGACAGATGAGCGTGAAAGAACTGCTGGCAACTGTCACATAGCCGACACCAAGGGATCGCAAGTTATCACCTTTGGAAGCGACTCTGACGAAGAAATCGCCCTCAACCTTCTCTTCACGGAATCCACCTCCGACACAAAACATGCGAAGATTTGCGGCAAAATCTAGCTACGTAACCGTGCGTTGCATTATGACCGAAATGTCGTTAAACTACTACCAACCTGCGGCATCCTCAGGCTGACGTGGTAAAAAAAAAGAAAAATAAGAAAGAAAAAAAATCGGTATGTCCACAAGCAAGAAGGGCACGGATGAAAACCCGAGAGGGCTCCGTGAGTAAAAACAGCAGGGTTACCGGCGAGTTTTGTGAAAACCCGAAAGGGCGCAACCTCGTTAAAATACACTTGCAAGTTCCTCTCGACCTTGTGAGGAGAAACCACCTGCGTGAGATCCATACGACTCACAAGGGAGCAACACACTTAGGGATCCCCACGATTCCTAAAGAGAAATTACACTTACGAGATCCTCACGACTCGTAAGGAGAACCCTCTTATGAGACCCTCATGACTCATAAGATTTGAAAGTCTTAAGCTACAGTGATCTGAACCTGTTCTTAAGCAGCCACCACAACCTCCAGCACTGTCCTACAAGCGGCTCAATGCTGACCTTTGTATACAATCCACGGGCGCGAATAAACATTTCCCTAACGAAGTCCCACCCGCGACTAGGGATATGTCTACATGGTGAACAACCCTTGTAAGTCCTCTCGGCTTATAAGAAGAAAACACTCTTGTAAGATCCTTACGACTTATAAGAGAACACACACTTAGGAATCCCCACGATTCCTAAGGAGAAATTACACTTGCGAGATCCTCACGGCTCGCAGGGAGAAATACCTTTATGAGACCCTTACGACTCATGAAGTAAAAAGCCGTAGTTGACAGAATCCTAACCCTGTTCGCTAAGCCATCTTTGTTCAATATCAACTGAAGCAGATGATGATTCGCTCCTGGCAATATTCTAGTTGTAGCGGTGCTGATGCCGAAATCGGTGTCTAATTCCAAGCTTGCAGCAAAGAAGTTAGCGAGCCGCACATGCATACGAAATAGCCGAAAGGATTGGGCAACTTGCAACAAAATCAGCAAGTAAAAATGTATACATGCAAAATAGCCGAAATGATTGGGCAACTCGCAATAAAAAGCAGCGAGTAAAAATAAAACAAATAGCCGAAATGATTGGGCACCGCGAAAAATAGCCGAAATGATTGGGCAATCGCGACCTTCGTGATATAAAAGCTGAAATGATAGAGCATCGCGGAAAGAAAAATATATAAAATGAAACTTTTGCCCTACAGGTGAAATCACATCGGTCCCTGTATACAATCCAGGGGCACAAACAAAAAAGGAGGGGAACACCTTCCCACCAGGCTCCATCAGAAAGCGAAGCCAAATCTCGACGGTTCATAGACAAGCTAGAGACAATCTCGACACTTATTGCAATATTGCAGACGCAATGTCAGCAAACGAAGCAAAGGAAGATCCCTAGCTTCAGGGTCTCGACGTCAACATCAACAACTTAGAGATCACCAACGACGTTTCTCCTCATTACAACAAGATGCAGACGTGACATCAACAACCGACCTCAGAGTCGCAACGAAACGGAGCCATGGCAAAATCCCTAGTTCCAAATCTCAATGGCCACATCTACGGCCCGAAAACCAATAACGGTGTGCCTCCTCATTCCAGCAGGACACAGATGTTACACCATCAATCGGAACCACGGCAAAGTCCCCAGTTCTAAGACTCGACGGTTCATAGACAACCCAGCATCACCAAATGACCCCGTCGTGGAAAGACGTCATCAAATGACCCCGTCTCGGAAATATGTTATCCAATGACTCTGTCTCGAAAATAAGTCAACCAATCCCAAGGAAATCAGTGTCCTTGGCAACCTCCTCGATTCAAGGAAATCAGCGTCCTTGACGAGAGCATCTCGATTCGCGTCGACCCGCAGAGAAATTAGTGTCTTTGCAGGAATACCTTGATTCGTCTCAAATCCGAGGAAATTAGCGTCCTTGGCAAAAAACCTTGATTCAGGGAAATTTGTGTCCTTGACGAGAGCATCTTGATTCGCGCCAACCCGCAGAGAAATCAATGTCTCTGCAGGAAGATGCGACGTCAACAAAAGACCTCACGATCGAAACAAAACGGAGTGACGGAAAAATCCCAGCTCCACCGCAACATTCGTCTCGTTATACCAGACGCAATGTTAACAACGGCGTTCCTTCGCAGTCCAGCAGGATGCAGATGCAACGTCAATGAAAGACCTCACGGTCGAAATAAAGCGGAGTAACGGCAAAATCCCAGCTCCACCTCGACGTTCGTCTCGATACAACAGACGAGATGTCACCACAGCGTTCTTCCTCTAGCAGGATTCAGACGCGACAACCAAACAACGGAGCCACGCCAAAATCCCTAGTTCCAAATCTCGAAGGTTCACCAACAACCTAGAGACAATCGCGACATTCGTCTTGATACAGCAGATGCAATGCCAGCAAACGAAGCAAAAGCCAAATTCCTAGCTTCAGGGTCTTGACGGAAACTCATATAAAACCTAAAAGACTATCGGAGATCATCCCACACCAGCGCGGAGTGGTTATGACTCATCGGGGCTCTCCAAAATGAGCCTAACCTCAAGTAAAAAGCGATATAGCAAAATCCCTAACGCTTGCTCTTTCGACGGTAATATCACCTAGAAGATTGCTTGAAGACGTCTTATCCAGCCCCCGAAGGGATCAGAGACACGACAGTCGTGGGGCTACTCGAACAGCAAGATTATGCGTCGAGGAATACAACAGCCAACGCGACGGGTAAAAAAAAACCTAGTACCACAGGCCCTAACGAACTTCTATTAGCAGAAGTTAACTGTGACGTTAGGAAATTCCTGCGAGAACTGCTCGATTCGTCTCGACTTGTGAAGAAATTAGTGTCTTTGCGAGAACTTCTCGATTCATCTCGACTCGTAGGGAAAAGCCTTAGGCAATGGGGATAAGGACCTGTTTCCTAAGCACTGGGGCCCTGCAGGTCAGTCTAAAATAGACTCTTGCATACTACTCATGGGCCACACTCTCCAAAGTCGAATCTTGACAAGGAGGGAAACAACCGCTTACGAGTCCTTTCGACTTGTAGGAAGGAAAATTCTCTTGTGAGATCCTTACGATTCTCAAGAGAAAACGCACTTAGGAATCCTCACGACTCTTAAGGAGAAAAGACAGCTACGAGATCCTCACGACTCGTAGGGAGAAAAGTCTTTATGAGACCCTCACGGCTCATAAAGTTGAAAAGTCTTAGGCAGCAGATCTGAACCTGCTTCCTAAGCCATCACTACCTCTCGGAGAGTTCAAGATGAAATGTTTTTTATTAACTACAGGCCACGCTTGCCAGAGTAACATACCAACAACACAGCAAAGAAAAGAAAACGACAGTGGGAGATAAGAAAAATGTTTCTTTATTCATGAACTCATTTGAATACAAGATACATCATATAAAAGAATAAAAAATGGATACATGTTATTTAAAGATTACAAGTGTGTAATTGGTACAGGGCAGCTACTGAGAAGGAGGCGTTTTCAATAAGTCAGCCAGTTGCTCGCGCACTCCTGTCAACTCCTTTTCAAGGTCAGCCGCTGCGGTCAGCTCCGCTTCAACTCGGGCCCGTTGCTGCAGACAGGATGAAAGTTTCTCATCAATTTCTTGCTGAACAGCCTCCTGACTCTGCGCGACCGTTCAGTAAAGTCAAGCCTTTTCCTCAGCACCAACCCGTCGGAAATACATCGTTGAAGGCTTTCAAAGATGGAGTTCAGCTGCACAGCATTCGCTTCAACCTGGGCACGCAGTTGGACAGACTCAGCGGAAGTCGCCTCACGTTCCTTTCGCTTGAGCGTTGCCTCTTGTTCAAAATGGCGGAGGAAGGACACACTCTGCTCAACCCATGCAGCCCGCTGGAAGTTCAAAACCTGAATCTCAGGAGCAGGACGCGTAAGCTTGAGCTCATACAGGCATGCCTCAATCTTCCGGCAGTGGTTAACCCAAGACTCGACGACGCCTTCGTTATGGAAGTTTACAAGCATCGCCAGCATTAGGTTAACCTCCGCGGAAAAATCCGCGACAGATGTAGGAGTCTCCACGTCGAGCTCCTCAATATAGTCGCTCACCATGCGCAGACTATTCGCGGTGCCTTTCGAGGATGGACGTCTGGAAAAGGGTCCGGCCGGCATTATGACACGAGACTCGAACGGGGCTGGATTCGATGTGACCGCTGCAAAACAAATCACAATCAGATGACAGCTCAAGAAATAATAGAAAATACACGAAAAATAGAGTCTACTATACCGGCTGCAACAGGGGGCAGAGCTGGGAGTACTGGTGGCGCAACGATAGCCTCGTCCCCGCCTTCGATTTGTAAGGCTACAGGCAATACAAAGAGGGATTAGCAATAATGTGACTGCCCGTTAAAGAAAGGACGTCGTCTAGAAAAGATACTCACCAGCGCCACTAGATGAAGCGATCTCCGACAGGAAAGAGAAGTGCGGGTTCAGCACTTGATACAAATGATCAAGAAGAACTCCTGCGAGATCATGATGATACATGGTCAGTACACGAAAGATGTTGTCCCCAATTTAAATTTATCACAAACCCATACCTTCCAGTATTTGAGAAGATATAAGAGAAGATGGAGGCGCGGTCACAGTCAAAGCGGAAACTGGTGGCGCTTCCTCGGGTGGCGCAACCTCAACGCCCATCGCAGCTGCATTCAAAACAAAAGTACTGTCAGAAAAGATAGAAAAGGGATTGCAGAATAAAATAGAAGGCAATAACCTGAAATTTACCTGGTAAGTCACTAGTCAAGACCACGACAAGGGCATCACTAGATGGAGTGACTGCCTCACCCTCCTCCCTGTTCCCGAGCACATGATCAGGGATGTCAGCCAGTATAATAACGTCCGGTGGATAAGCAGTGACCATCTCTACACGCTCCAATGAAACGACAGTGGCTTCAACCACCTGTCCCACAGTCGCCGGGCCGTCCCCAGAAAGATTCATTAGATCCGCAGCCAATGAAGATGCCTCTTCCGGAGGAGCAATCACCTGGAGAGCAGGAATCACCAAGGGAAGCTCCGTCACAGGAACAACAATGGTGTAAACCCCCTCCACACCGATTAGTGCCTCATCGGGTTTATCTGTGAAGTCCATAGTCAGGGCGCGACTTGGACTCAGCTTCTCTGCCATCGCCGAAGTCCCTGCAAAGTTTGTACGAGGATAAGGATATATATATATATATATATATATGTATACAAGCAGTACAAAATATTACAAAGAAATACATGAACATACCGATGCGCAAGGGAGCTTCTAGTATGGCTTGTTCAAGCCGATGCTCCTTCCTGAGGAGGTACGCTCGCCGAGGTTCGAGAGTAGACTCGTGGCCACCGGTCCACAATAAAAGTGCATCCTCGGCGTCGGTTGAGACGGCCTGCTTAAGAGCCCTTTCCCCCATTCTTCCAGAGGGCCTATGAATAGTCGCCGTATCCACGGAGGGTCTTCATAAAAGATGATGGCAGGGTAACACCTTTTCGGGATCCTTACATTCTCGGGTTCGTCTTGTGAGCGTCTTATAGCCTTAGCCAATTGTGCGGCTTTCTCGGCAGATGAACCAGGAAAAAGAAGACTGTCTTCCGGTGGATTAGTAACGGTCTTCTTCCCCCGCTTTGGTCTAGAGCTAGTGATTGCAGAAGATCGCTTCTTTCCCCTGGTCGTGTGCTTTTTGGGCTGCTTCTCGGTTTTGACAGGGAGAGGAGACTTCTTCAGGACCTTCGCCAAGGAGATATTATCACTAGGGCCAGGTTTTACTTCCAGAACCATTACGGTATCCATCATCGGTCGTTCAAGCGAAGCCTCTGTTGGCAGTGAGGCGCGAAGCCTTTCCTCCTCTTCAAAGGTTATAAGCGAAGCGGCAATAGCTTCTTCTATAGAGGCACTTGTTAAAACAGGAAGCGTCAGTCAAAGTATGATAAAAAAAGAAGAAGAGTGAAATAAACAAGCGGAGAGATAAGGATAAAGTATACCTGACTGCGCAAGGGCAGCCAATTCCTTTTCGAGGGCGGCCGATTGTTTAGAAGCTTCAATGGAAACCTCCAAATCGGTATCATCAAGCATCCCGAATAAACCCTCGTTGGCCCCATATTCGCTCAAGCCTTCGCTAGATGGAGCAGGGGGCGTCGAGCCTAATAAGGTCTCTAAAGAAAGTACTTGCTTCTTTTTCTTCTGAGAACGGGCGCCGGTGGCCGACGACATGAGTTTGCGTTTGGTAGACGCCTTTGGACGACGAATCCCAATTTCTTTTCCTACGTCCGACTCAGGGGACGCGGCAACCATCTCTTTTTCAGCCGTGCTGGATGGGGGCAACCCGTGCGTAGGGCTTAACACGTGTGGAGGCTCAACTACAGTGACCTCTCTCAGGGGAAGATGAAAAATTTTCCGTCGCTTCAGAGGAACATTTCGATCACCATCCGGCACTGCACCCTTGCGATCGAGCAACAATCGTTTCTCTTCCCGGATGACGGCGCCCATTGAATGCTGATACCATGCTGCGTACATATTAAGGGCCGTCGGGACGCAGCTCGGTTCGCTGATAAAGAAGTTGGACCCTGTGTTCAAGCGCATGAAATGATGCAGTGCGCTCCGCATTCCCTCTTCGGTAGCAGCAGGTTCGACCAAAAAAGCCTCAAGTGGGACGCCCTGATTGTAACCTAATTGCTGGGCAAAGCGATGCGGGTTATACCTCATGAATATAGCCGAGTCATTCATCTTGAATACAAGAAAGCCCGGCCGGATGGAGTACAGATGAAGAATCTCCCGAGCCTTCAAGACGGAGACCCCATCTTTAAATATGTCCTGCTAGGACAACACCATCTTCCCCAACTCCTTGCCGACAGTCAAAACTTTATCAGTAAAAGACATGCTAGCCCCAACCGTGCACGGGCGAAGAAGCAAGCCTCTAGCTTCCCGTTGTGTCGGAGTCACGATAGAAGCGCCAACCAGTTGCATGATCCGAGGGAACCTGCACCTGTCATAAAAACTCGGCCTCTTATGGATGCCAAAGACGCCTAGTACGTGTAACTCGAGCCACGACGTGAATTAATGCATCGGGAAATTTACCGACTGCACCCCTGGCTCAGTGATATCAGCTGCCAAGCTGAGGCCGTGATACATATGGGCTAACCCAGCAATCCCCACAGCTATTGGTATCCCGGCAACCATTCGATGTACAGGATGGAAGACGGACGGCCTCATGCGGCGAGGGTGCATGGGGAGTGCGAACCAACTCAGCCACAATCCAAGGAACCCTAAAAAGAACGTTTCTTCATCAATCCCAGCAGCCGCCAGCTCTGTAAAAGGGATGACCGGGGTATCAGGTAGAAAGAAGCTTTTCTAATTTACCTCCGTCGCCGGCAGATTGCCTAAACCCAAGCCGAAGGGGTCGTCAAGACTGGCAAATTTATCGACTTCTTCCTTCAACATTTCTGGGCGAAGAAAATCAGCAATAAAAGCCGTAAAATTAACTCCACGACCTTCGGATGCGAGAGAGAGGTTTTCATACATATTCAACACCTTTATCAAGCTCGGAATTTGGTATTGAATAGCATTCTCGGGAGTAAGACCCATTACCATGGATTTGGTAGCGAAAACATACTCATCCGGGGGAAGCAATTCCTCATAATGTTCCCTCCTAACGGGTAAACCTGAGACCTCTGCAAACTCCTCCAAAGAAATGGAGACTTCTCGATCTGACAGGAGGAAGGTGTAGGTTGGAATGTTCTACTGTTCCAGAAATGCCCTGACCCACCATGTAGGGGGTATGGAATATTGAAACAAAGAAGCATAAACGGTGGAATACAATCCGAGCTTCATCAACTGTGATTTCCTCGCCGATAAGATATACCGGGCCCACTGCAAATATCCGGCTGGGTGACGGGAAGTTAGTCCTACATTGTACGGCTGTCCCCAAGGACGCGACTCGCCTTGACATATGCGTCGCCCTAGGATGTCCAAAGCTACCGGCGGCTGCACGGGTATTGCGGCGATAGAAGGCCGAAGGAGATCTTCCGAAGTCCAGTTGACCTCCTCTACAGTGTAATTTATCGGAGGCGCATCTGCATAAGTAATCGCTGAAATAGGCTCCGAGGGTGTCGCAAAGGAAAAGCTCCGTCGGCCTATGATAATTTGGTCATACCATTTACCCCATAAATGAAGGCTCTTGTGCTCCGGATCATGGTCTTTTATCAATGCAAAAACCTCACGGTCAACGGGTGCTTCAGGGAACCCGCCTTCTGAGCGAATGAACGGGAAGGAGGTGTCGGAAGACATAATGCCTGCGCGAAAAAGAGTGAATTTTCAGCTACCCATGCTATAAATTAAATTCTATTACAAAGTACTATAAGTCCTTACCGCACTGCAATACAGTTAAAAGGGACCAAAGGGGACCCACAAAATCTAGATGACAGTTAATCATTAATAAAACAGCCTCATCATTAGATGAGGCTGCCATTAAAAGAGGAAATTCTCAAGAGATTCTCATTAAATGAGAGAAATCCCTCGGGTAGAGGAGTAAAACTCCCATTGAGAGCAGCGCTCTTCACTAGACAGACATCTATCAAACTTTAATGATGAAGGAATAAAATTCCTCAGGAAGAGCCTTGCTCTGAGAAGATGATCCATCAAAAATAAAATTTCATTTTTTTTGATCCTCAAGATCCATGAACAAACTTTTAAGAGTTCTTTTATATGATCTGAAAGGTGCAAAGCTCCATTAATGGATTAAAAAAGTTATAAATAAAATCTTTTCTGAGAGCAAAGCTCTGTTAATGAAACCCTAAATGGGTTTTCTTTAGATCAAAGATCTATAAAGAGCAAGGCTCTGTTAATGGTAAAACCCTAATTTATTAAATTTTTTAAAACTTTACCTAAGTTTGGAAAGAGTTTTTACTCTTGAGAAGTTCTTAAACAGAAGAGTTGAACAAAAATTCTCAAAGAAAGAAGATGATAATCATCTAAGGGACTAAAGGTCCTATTTATAGGCATTGAACCGCCTCTTCTGTAGGGTTACTAGGCACACGCACAAGGGTCTAGAAAGCATCAACCATGCCCGATTTAAAAATTAGTCGTGCCGAACAACCCTAAACCAAGATCTTTAACTAGAGATTAGGCGAAAACAAGCATGTTAAACACTTTAACACTAAGTGAGAGGGATTACAACCTTTGTTGATCCTGTCCTTCACTTCTAAAGCTCCGTGTTGAGCTCCCTTCGCTGCGATCATCATGTTCCGGACTCTCGAGAGGCTCCACGAAGAGAAATATGCAAGCTTGCTTCCGATCTTCGATAACAAAGATGATCTACCTTGAAGTTTCATTAACACAAGCTCTCACTCACTAAATGAAGTGAACACCCTCATCTAAATGGCAAGGATAGATGAGGATGATGAAGTAGGATTTTTGCTCTCATTTGTTTTCTTATTCTCACTCACTTTCATCACAAAAATCAAAGCAAGAAAGCTTTGCAAAGAGGAAGAAGAAGATGAATGAATAATATCCTTTTGTGATGAATAATGAAAGTTGTGATAAGGTTAGAAATGCAACCATGGTTCAAGAGAGAAGAAGTAACTCATGTAAAGATTTAACTAGGGTTAAAGGGTTGGGTTAGGTTAAGCAAATATCACAAAATATCCAAGTCAAAGTCAAAGGTTCAAGAAGCTTCTTGAAAGCTTCATGAAGACTTAACCCTAATCCAAACCCTAACCTCAATTAAACTCCACAAAACATATTGCATTAATAACCATATCATGTTACAATATTATATATCACATATATAATATTTATTGTAACAAAATAAAATAATACAATTAACATATATCGCATATATATATCAATGTATTACCCGAGTGAGAAAAAGAATTTTTTAGTGAGCTTATATCAGTTAATGTAATTTAATATATCAAATATATAATTATACATTAAATTATCGAATCAACACTTGATCCGATAATCCGGCTATTTCACAAATAACCGACTGATATAATCTGAATCAGTTCATCGAATCAACACTTGATCCGATGACCCGGCTATATCACATATACTCGGCCGATATCTCATATCGCGAGAATCTAATACGGTATCACATACACGTATTGTTCTCGGTCCCGCACTTATCATATATGTGCTCCTACTCCGTTTTGCCTGAGCCAAAAAACCTTTGTGTAGGACTCTAAAGAATCGTCAATACGCCGGCAGTAGGTGATGATCATATCAAACACCCACAAGCTGCAAGCGGTCAGCTAAACGTAACAGCCACCCAGGTATTGAGCGCTCAGAAGATCAACAAGAAAGCCTGTACATTCTCCTGTGAATCCAGTCAGTAACACTCCCGTACAGTCCGGTCTCGTCGTCTGATATATCACATATCTCGCTTAGGGGTGGTATACGTCAGACCCCAGTAGCTTAATAAGTCGTGTCGATATGAGGTCTATAACAGTTTAAGAAACTACCGATAACACTTACTGGTAAATCTCAGCAACCCTGGCCAGGGATTTCCAGTTATAGCCAATCGAACACAGCGCAACATCAACTCCCTATACCGGGAGAGACGAATCCCCTCCTATCGCTCATTGCCTCCATGTGATTCGGGACTGTACCCAAAATCCACCTTTTTGCACGCCCTCTTGGACGTGGTATGATGGAAATCAAAACACAGTGGGAATCACACAAGACTCTATGACGATCTCGGGTCAACAGACTACTCTGTACCAGTGTCACCAGAGACTGCCATCTGACGTGAGGTATAATACCATCTGGGAATTCTCGGTGAGTCCGTCCAGTGTACCCAGTCTCTACTGAGCACCCGTACACCATCCTTGATGTCAAACACCGATGGATATGGGATCATCCATCGCCCATCATATGGGTCAAGATGCGTATATGCTAGTCTACTCTGATGTATCGATGCCCTGTCTCGATACACCCTCGACTAGGAACAGTTATAAGATGTACTCGCCGACTACCGTGGCCCCACTTGTATGATCTCATCATAGTCCCAGTAGTCGAGTACATATCCTAAGGGCTTTATCAACATGTAACATAGAGACAATCAGAGTACATGTTAAGATAAAGAGTAACCAGATACCGTAATATCATGTCGAGCAAGAAAGTCCTCCCTATATATGTCATAGCATCCACTACAATATACATCGTATGTACAGTAATGGCCTCTAGGGCATACATATAACTAACAATCTCCCACTTGCACTAGGGCCATCTGTTGTGGTATCACATACCCAACAATTAGCTGTGGTTGAAGTATCTCATACTCAATGATCCCATAAAATTCTCTACTGGGAAAAAGGCCTTTGTGAGTGGATCCGCGCTGTTGTCATCTGTGTCTATTCTCCTAACCTCGATCTCCCTGGAGATCAACCATCTCAATGATCAGGTGATACTGCCTAATAATTATATCTGGATTTCTGATGGGACGGGGGTTCCTTGGCAAAAGCCACAACTCCATTGTCACACAATGATAGGAACGAAGTTCATCTCATGAACTATTATCTATATCCAGACTGCCTCTTTGGTAGCATCCTTGGTAACGATGTATCTTGCCTTTAATCATCTAGTAAGTCACAGTATCCAGCTTGGAACTCTTCCAACATACCGTCCCTCCACCGAGGGTAAAGACAATGCCCGCGACTGACATTCAGTCGTCCTTATCACCCTGGAACCTTTCCAGTGATTCTCCCCAGGATCTATTGATACTATCTCACTATAACTAGTGAGAATCCTAACATCCGATTAGATCCATCTCATAGATCTAAAACCCAAGATTTAGGAGGTATCACCTTGATCCTATATGGAGAATCTTTGTGATAAGCGGAGATTGACCGAGCGTAGCATAGGAAACTCCTTCCCTAACAAGAGTATGTCATCCTCGTACTCTACGAGGATCATCACTACACTCCCTACTACCTTTTTGTATATACAAGGTTCATCTACCATTTTGATGAAGTCAAACTCTGACTACCACATCAAAACAGACGTTCCAACTCCGCGATGCCTGCTTTATCACATAAAACATCTTGCACACGTTTCCGCTGCTCCCACTGTCTACGAAGCCCTTTGGCTGTGTACTTATAGACGCTGTCTTCCAAATCAACATTTAGAAAAGCAGTCATGACACCCAACCGCCAGATATCGTAGTCATGGTATGTAGCCGTGGCAAGTAGGACTGGATGGACTTAAGCATAGCTTTGAAAGTCTCAACTTTTCCATGTACACCAAGTAATCTTCTCAAGATACACTTGCTCATGATGGGGATTTAACCCTTCAGATAAGGCAACAAAGTCCATACTTTGTTGGTGTATAAGGATTCCATCTCAGATAGCTAAGCATCCAGCCATTCTTACAGAGTCTCATTCCTGATGGCCTGCTCGAAACTAGTTGGGTCATCATCTCATGATGCAATCCTCTCTCCCACTGTCATAGAGAAACCGAAGTATCTCTCAGGTGGGTGAGGAACCCTACTAGATCGGCAGAGAGGCTGAGATTTGTTGGTTGCTATTGAATCCTTTGGTTCTTCCAAATCATCAGCTGCAGTTTGTATAGCTGGAACTCTTTCCAGTTCTACCTCATGACCAATAATTTCTTCACAAGAAATTTCCTTTCACAAAGGTGGCATGCTGAGAAACAAAACATCTTTTGTTCCTCGGTTTGGCAGAAGATATTCCCTTGCGAATGCTTGGGATATCCAACAAACTTCTACAGAAATGACTTTGCCTCGAGCTTGTCCGGATTATGCTTTTAGACATAGGCTGGACAACCCCAAATCTTAACATACTTAAGATATGGGCTCTTCCCATTCCATATCACATATGAAGTGGTAGGCAACTGATTTGATTTGAACCCTATTCAATAGGTATGCAACTTCTCAAGTGCATAACTCTCAAAAGGAAATAGGAAACTCAGTAGTACTCATCATAGAGCACACCATATCATATATGGTGCTATTGCTCCGCCCCGATATACCATCGTGCTATGGTGTATACGGAGGAGTAATGCTGAGAGAGAATCTTATTCTCCTTTAGAATAGTCCAGGAATCCCGTTCTTAAGTATTCTCCTCCCTGATCACATCAAAGGACATAATACTTATACCCGTTTTGGTTCTCTACTTCTAACTTATATTCAGTGATTATCTCAAAAGTTTCGGACTTGTGTTTCAACAGGAACATATGTCTGAACTTTGAGAGATCATCAGTGAATGTAATGAAGTACAAAGAACCGGTCTTGGCATGTGTAGACAGGGGACCTTCATACATCAACATGTATCAATCCCAAGAGTTCACTAACTCTTTCTCTGTTTCCAATAAACGGAGCTGTGGTCATCTTATCTCTGTGACATGACCGGCAAGTTTCAGAAGATGTAAATTCAAATTAATTTAAATATGCATCTATATGTAACTTCAACTAGTCGGGTCGCATTTATATGACCTAGTCTACAATACCTCAAGAAGGATTTGTTCATTTCTGAACTCTTCCTTTTGTGTGTGTTCTGTACGTTAAGAACTGTGGTTTGATTTAGAACGTTTATGCTTTTAGATAACGTGCCTGAACCGATCAACTCTTGATATAGGAAATGTTCAAAACATTATCCAACAATACAAAATTATATCCTTCTTTACTAATAAAGAGACTGATATGATTTTGTATATCAGGTTCGGTATCTAATAACATTCGTTCAGAATCAATGTATTATGGTAATACAGGGTGATAACTACCAACAGACTTGGTTGCAACACTTGCACCGTTTCTATCTCATAAAATTTATCACCCATTCTCAGTTCTCTACCTATCTGTAGCCCATGTAACAAATTACATATGTGGGATCCTGATCCGATATCTCATACCCAAGACGTAAAGGATACTGAGAAACAGTTCTGTGTAATGAACTCACCCGAAGAAGATACATCAACATGCACTTTCTTCGTTTGGGCGGCACGGGAATTCTGGTAATCCCCTATTTCCTGCTCTGTCTTATAACAATTATAAGTTGGAGCGGGGCCAACGTTCCCCAGCTCAGTATAATAAGCGGGTTCAGTCAATATATCTGTATTATTATCTTGATTAAGGCGTGACATAGTCGCAACCAGGAGAGAGAGAGAAGAAAACACTCAGCGTGCACTTTTACAAGATTAGATTGGTTATCAATTTATCTAATCGGATGTCTCCCACTGTTTTAGTCAAATCTTCCTTCAAATCCTAAAAGGAAAGACTAGCCGGGATTAATTACACTCTATAAGTTCGCCAATCTTTCAGCCAGGCCAGTGCCGGTACTTTGAGGGAGGTTCCCCGTGGTTTCGCACGGACCTAATTAAAATAAACCTCGTCTTCCCAGGGGCGTAACCCTGTTGACACCTTTCTAGACACCTACTTGATCGGCTAATTGTAATGTGTAAAACTCTCCCAGGAAAACTCTTACTCGCAGCGGGTATCAGGATCCAACTAACTCATAGAAGGTATGCAATCTCATTGCAAATTTCAACACTTGAAATTCCCAATAATATTTTTTTTACCCCTAGCGTGCTATGACCTTGATGCATGCCAAACAATCTATAGTCCGCTAGTCAAGTTCAACCCGTGCATTTCCTGATTGAATTAAACCCACCCGCACGACTCTTGACGCATGCCAAACAACGCCGTATGGATACCCTAATCCAATCGCATCGTATGCTAGCAGATAAGCACTAGTTAGCTACCGTACACTACGCCTTGACGCATGCCAAACTACCGCAGCACGAATACTAAGTAGTACTTATCTGAAATGACGGAGGGTTACGCAAGTTTTTAAGAAAACCCTTTGCGTAATGAACTTGATATCATTGTAGAATCGAGTGATTTTGAATGGAATGTTTTTGAGGCCTTTTCTAGTTTTGCTAAAGAGGTCACTCCCGGTGAAGGGATCGTCGGCTCTTTCCACATCGAATAAGGTGCAGGATATTCCACAAATATCATTATGCAAAGCAAAAACTATAGAAACAATCAAAAGACAAACCGAGTTTGTAGCATCTGCTAGTTTTGCTAAAGAGGTCACTCCCGGTGAAGGGATCTCCGCTCTTTCCTTATCGAATAAGATGCTGGATGTTCTATAAGGAACACCGCTATGCAAAGCAAGAATTAGAGCTACCAGTTTTTAAACAAGTTTCTACAACATCTTTAGGTTTTTTTTAGTTTTCATTAATATCATTAATGAAGTCCCATTTTAATTATGCTTCACAAGCATCACATTTGAAACGAAATCTGCAATATAATATATATCTCATATATATAATATAAACATTCGTCTCAGGCAGTAATATGGTCTCATCATCGAACATTGTAGCAGAAGAAACATATATGAAATATTGGATATACTAGGACGTCCGTGTTTTAATACGAGCCTGTATAAAACACGGATTCCACGGTCGCGATGAATAGCCAAACCCACATCCCTAGACCCCTACGAGAGCGGCAAGCAACACTGCCAATTCTAGGGTTAGGAGACCCGGTCTCGACTCCTCGAGATGGTCTCCCACTGGACCCTAGAACCCGGTTACTTGTGCTCCCCGCCTTGGGTCTATCTAATGCGGAAAAGTAAATAATATACAATGGTGACATCATCCTCAGCCCGGAAGTGCACCAATAAAAGAATATTACATACAAATGAATTTTACATGAATGAAAAAGAAAAAACTCTCATCTCACATAAAACCCCCGGCTATTCAGAACGCGACGATCCAATATAACATATCACAGCAACACATAATATCTCATATCATCAACGTAAGCAAGTATGCGTATCCCGATTGTCGTTGATGTATAGCAACGAAGCCGACGATACACCACATACTATGCTTACGGTCACAGAAAAGAAAGTGTAAAACTACAACAGTTGGAATCCGCAACCTCCTTAGACATCGCATGCCTAACCAAATGAATTCCTTAGACATCGCATGCCTAACAATTATAAACCCCGCATTTTAGTCTCATTATCGAAAACTCTTTTCAATATCAAGTCGGGCAATTCAACAAGATTCCCGACATTCTGATCGAATGCTCTTCGCAAACTTTAGTAGACCGCCGCACCCCCGGATGCCGTCGACGAAGTGCATTAAGGCGGAACACCGCTGCCGCGAGCACCCGAACGGATTCTTTTGGCGACGGGGTTCTCCTACAGTCACTTGGTCGGGGCTGTAGGGTGTGGCTGTCTATTAAGTTTACCCGGCGAGTATCCATGTACGCTACGTGATTGCGACGGACTTTTGATCGCATCAAAATTCGTGGCAACCGATCAATTGAGACTGAACTGCTAGATTTATAACATTCAAATTAGTTATCTCATAACTACTTGTGGATTCCAAATATTGTATCACATTTCAGATAAATAGGCAATGTTAAACTTTCCGATCGAACAATCAAACACCCAAGTTTTCCCAATAGTTCTCAACACTTGAAATTAGTTTAAAAACATCCATCACATGCCACAGTACCAATGGTCTAGCCGTAGAAGGGTCAAGCCAACGCCTCACATGTGGCACGCCGTACTGCCACAAACCCTAAGGTTTAGAGGCAGTTCAAGACGGCCACATAATCGAGTTAAGGTTTGTTGTCTTCTAGAGGGTCCACCGCGTTACTTGCACGACTTAGAACATTCTTAAAAAACGGAAAAATCCATCGCTTGGAAATTTTTCGGCAGGGGAAAAAGGTGAGTTATTGATATCCGTTCGAACTTTTTAACACGTTCTAAAATATTCCCCGGACAAACTAAATGAAGTTATACTTTCCGATCGAATCAACGAGCTCCCAATACAACCCAGAAAACTCAACACTTGAGTGGAATTAAAAATTCCCAGAATTGTGCAAAAGAACCCAGGAATAATACTGTGAAGTAGCGGTCCTCAATGTCACTATTCAGCCACGCAACCGCGGCCACGTGCGTGGTTTAGCCGCGGTTCCGCGGTCACGTGATCGATTCAGTGGTCCGTACTTCACAGTAATTCCTATATTTCCCTGCATGATTTTCTGAATATTTTTAATACGAAAAAATCAACATTTTAATTTTTTTCCAGAAACTAGGTTTTATCGGGTATTTAGAGTTCGATCGGACTTTAAACTTCGCTTAGACTGCGCCTAAAACTCTAGCTTGGCTCTGATACCACTGTAGGGTTACTAGAAACACGCACAAGGGTCTAGAAGGCATCAACCATGCCCGATTTAAAAATTAGCCGTGCCGAACAACCCTAAACCAAAATCTTTAACTAGAGATTAGGCGAAAACAAGCATGTTAAACACTTTAACACTAAGTGAGAGGGATTACAGCCTTTGTTGATCCTGTCCTTCACTTCTAAAGCTCCGTGTTAAGGTCCCTTCGCTGCGATCATCAAGTTCCGGACTCTCGAGAGGCTCTACGAAGAGAAAGATGCAAGCTTGCTTCCGATCTTCGATAACAAAGATGATCTACCTTGAAGTTTCATTAACACAAGCTCTCACTCACTAAATGAAGTGAACACCCTCATCTAAATGGCAAGGATATATGAGGATGATGAAGTATGATTTTTTCTCTCATTTGTTTTCTTATTCTCACTCACTTTCATCACAAAAATCAAAGCAAGAAAGCTTTGCAAAGAGGAAGAAGAAGATGAATGAATAATATCCTTTTGTGATGAATAATGAAAGTTATGATAAGGTTAGAAATGCAACCATGGTTCAAGAGAGAAGAAGTAACTCATGTAGAGATTTAACTAGGGTTAAAGGGTTGGGTTAAGCAAATATCACAAAATATCACAAAATATCCAAGTCAAAGTCAAAGCTTCAAGAAGCTTCTTGAAAGCTTCATGAAGACTTAACCCTAATCCAAACCCTAACCTCAATTAAACTCCACAAAATATGTTGCATTAATAACCATATCATGTTACAATATTCTATATCACATATATAATATTTATTGTAACAAAATAAAATAATACAATTAACATATATCGCATATATATATATCAATGTATTACCCGAGTGAGAAAAAGAATCTTTTAGTGAGATTATATCAGTTAATGTAATTTAATATATCAAATATATAATTATGCATTAAATTATTGAATCAACACTTGATCCGATAATCCGGCTATTTCACAAATAACCGACTGATATAATCTGAATCAGTTCATCGAATCAACACTTGATCCGATGACCCGGCTATATCACATATACCCGGCCGATATCTCATATCGCGAGAATATAATACGATATCACATACACGTATTGTTCTCGGCCCCGCACATATCATATATGTGCTCCTACTCCGTTTTGCCTGAGCCAAGAAACCTCTGTGTAGGACTCTAAAGAATCGTCAATACGCCGGCAGTAGGTGATGATCATATCAAACACCCACAAGCTGCAAGCGGTCAGCTAAACATAACAGCTACCCAGGTATTGAGCGCTCAGAAGATCAACAAGCAAGCCTGTACATTCTCCTGTGAATCCAGTCAGTAACACTCCCGTACAGTCCGGTCTTGTCGTCTGATATGTCGCATATCTCTCCTAGGGGTGGTATACGTCAGACCCCAGTAGCTTGATAAGTCGTGTCGATATGAGGTCTATAACAGTTCGAGAAACTACTGATAACACTTACCAGTAAATCTCAGCAACCTTGGCCAGGGATTTCCAGTTATAGCCAATCGAACACAGCGCAACATCAACTCCCTATACCGGGAGAGACGAATCCCCTCCTATCGCTCATTGCCTCCATGTGATTCGGGACTGTACCCAAAAGCCACCTTTTTGCACGCCCTCTTGGACGTGGTATGATGGAAATCAAAGCACAGTGGGAATCACACAAGACTCTATGACGATCTCGGGTCAACAGACTACTCTGTACCAGTGTCACCGAAGAACTGCCATCTGACGTGAGGTATAATACCATCTGGGAGTTCTCGGCGAGTCCGTCCAGTGTACCCAGTCTCTACTGAGCACCCGTACACCATCCTTAATGTCAAACACCGATGTATATTGGATCATCCATCGCCCATCAAATGGGTCAAGATGCGTATACGCTAGTCTACTCTGGTGTATCGATGCCCTGTCTCGATACACCCTCGACTAGGAACAGTTATAGGATGTACTCGCCGACTACCGTGGCCCCACCAGTATGATCTCATCATAGTCCCAGTAGTCGAGTACATATCCTAAGGGCTTTATCAACATGTAACATAGAGACAATCAGAGTATATGTTAAGATAAAGAGTAACCAGATAGCGTATTATCATGTCGAGCAAGAAAGTCCTCCCTATATATGTCCTAGCATCCACTACAATATATATCGTATGTACAGTAATGGCCTCTAGGGCATACATATAACTAACATCTTCAACTTCTGAGTTGGTCGAAGGGCGCAGATGTAGCCACCGTTGCACTCACATGTGGGCCACGTGAGCGCAACGGTGGGGCAGGGGCATTTGTTTCCCTCAATCAGAGCAAATCTCTGTTTTAAAAATTCAAAATTCAAAAATTGAAGCAACGCTTCAGATCCAGCGCTAAGCGCACTGCGCACCATGTGTCAAACACAGATATGCTAGCGCAGGCTGTGCTGCGCGCTACGTGTCAAATGTAGGTGTGCTAGCGCAAAGTGCGCTGCGCTCTGAGCAGCGCGCCACATGCAAAGCACGGGTGCGCTAGCGCTGGAATTAAAAATTCCCCACCATTAGATCAAAAGATCTAATAATGATAAATCATTAATTAATCAAAATTAAAATTCTGTTATGGAAAGATTTTTCCAATCTTGTTAAAAATAAGAAGATTGTCTTCTGTAAAACAGAAACCCTAGGATCAAAGATCCAACGGTGGGGAAACATCTCCAAATCAATCAGAGAAAGATCTCTTTAACCGATTTAACAAATCAACTTGCCCTATATAAAGGCCCCAAGACTTCAAGTCTGAAATAGAGAAACCCCCTACAAACTTTCAAAAAACTCAAAGAAAGAAGAGTAAGCTCTTGAAAGAAGATCATTTCTTCAAGGTAAAGAACATGAACAATGAACACAGAGATGAAATCATCTCATGAAAAGAAGAACTATCTTCTAAAAAAGATCATAGATCTATAAAGACCAAGGTTTTTCATAAAGATCAAAAGATCTAATCATAAAAAAGAAGAAGTATCTACTTCATTCACAGATCATTGATCTACAAAGGCAAAGCTCTTTCGAAAATAAGAACTGTTGTTCTTGAATCTTGAGGTAAAGCCTCCTTTGAAATAGAACATAAACTTGTTCTCTGATCATAAATTTGATCAAATGCGCTTTGCGCTACTGAAAAGTGCCTTGCACTCATGAACTGCGCTTCTGCGCTCCTTGGACCGGCGCTCAGCGCCAAAACGTGCCACGTGTCAACCACAGATGCAACTTGCGCTTTGCACTTCTGAAACAGCGCACTGCGCTCATGGGCTGGCGCTCAGCGCCAAGCGCACCACGTGTCAGTCACTGGTGCGCCACTAAACTAGCGCAGCGCGCTCACAAATTGAAAGCGCAATGCGCTTATAAACTGGCGCTTAGCGCTAAGTGCGACACGTGTCCTTTTCGTGTGCGCTACTTGGCAGAAGCGCAATGCGCTACTTGGCAGAAGCGCAATGCGCTCTTTAACTGGCGCAAAGCACCTGGTGCGCCACGTGGCGCGCTGTCAGAACACACATTGTTCTGATGAATGCTATGCATTCAATACAAGACAAAAATTGTCAGGATCTAATGCTCAGCATTATTAAAAGGGTCAAACCCAAATAAAGGCTCAATAGCCTGAACAATAAAATGTTAAACATTTTAATTTTATTGGACTTAGCCAAGTATTGGCCATAATTCCTCAACTTATATTGAACTGAGCCCATCTGCTCACGAATATTTAACAGATCTCAGTCCCAAACTGGACTACAGATCGTTCAACCAACTCACATCGGTTCGAGGGTACATCTCTTTACTCCTCTGATATCTGTCGTTGTAATCTTTCAACATCTTCAGAGAGGTGACGGGCCCCGACAACTAAACACTTTATGGACTGTGGGGTCCTTAAACTCATGGACTACGATGTCCTTAAACCTTATAGACTACGATGTCTCTAAACCGGACTGTGGGGTCCTTAAACTCATGGACTACGATGTCCTTAAACCTTATAGACTACGATATCTCTAAACCGGACTGTGGGGTCCTTAAACTCATGGACTACGATGTCCTTAAACCTTATATACTACGATGTCTCTAAACTGGACTGTGGGGTCCTTAAACTCATGGACTACGATGTCCTTAAACCTTATAGACTACGATGTCTCTAAACTGGACTGTGGGGTCCTTAAGCCCACGGACTATAATGTCCTTAACCTTGGACCACCATGTCCTTAAACTGGTAATGGACCACCACGTCCTTAAACTGGTAATCGACCGCAATGTCCCTAAACTAAACAATATAGTCCAAATGCTCTTTTGTTGGATTTAAACGATCCCGTTAAGTTGATCTCAGTCTAAAATTAGACTGACGTATCCTTAACAAGTGTTAAGTTGATCTTAGTCTAAAATTAGATTAACATATCCTTAACTAATGTTTAAGTTGATCTTAGTCTTAAATGAGACTAATGTATCCTTAAACCCAAACCAAAACCCAAATCTAAGAAAATACGGGTTTGGACTAATCCACGCCCTACGGGCGACAACATAAATTAGTCTCCGTATACAATCCAAGGGCAACCAAAAACAAAACAAACACACACGACACAAAGTGACCATCTGGAGAAGGAGAAAGTTGTTATCGCGACGCGGTAGCGTAATTAACTGCAGGGGGTTGCGCCTGCACGGAAGAGCGTCCCCACAATCAAAAACCCCTCAAACGATGGGGAATCTGACGAAGTCTGCTACATCGGTCGTATCCATTTAAACATTCGATACATGGTGCCATAAATCAACTTGGAATCTTTGGAGAGGTGGACGGATAGCACTAATTAGCATCTGCCCCAAAATTCAGGCAAGACGTTTGTCTTCCCGGTTTTTGGCGGGGAACAGTCGTGTCGATCTCCAGTCTGTTTTTCTGACTCTATGTAAGTAGGATTTTTGGACCCCAGCTAGTCTAGAGACTTCGGAGATGATCCAGTTGTTTTAGGTCAGGATGAGAGTAGTCCATTGTGGACAGAGGTCTTACACCGACCGTGGTGGTCGCAGACTTGAGTTCGCAGTGGGAGATCATGTATTCCTACGAACTTTCCGATGAATGACGTGTTGAGTTTTGGGAAGCTTATCCCAGGATTGTAGGTCCTTTTGAGATCCTTAAAGCGAGTTAGTTTCGTTGCCTTTAATTTGGCACTTCCGCCCAGATTATTGAGTATTCACCCCGTATTCCTTGTGTCGATACTTTGCAAATACCTTCATGACCTTTCTCACATGATTCAGCACCAGACCATTTAGTTTGGACGTGATCTTTCATTCACCAGCAGTCAATTGTGTTAATGGCTCGGCAGGTGGAGAAACTTCGGTCAAGGGTCTTGCCATCTGTGGAGGGTTTTTCTTGGGCGTAGCTGTATGGTGAGGTGATCACTTGGGAGGCTGCGAGTGAGATTTAAGAGTTTTATAATCTTCTTTTTGAAGGTACGCTTAGTGAGAATTTTAAATTCGGGGCCGAATTTTTATGGGGGGGGGGGAGATTGTAACGCCTTAGATTTCGGTTAGTGTTCGTTTAGACGTTAATGCGGGCTTACTGTAAAAAGTTTACCATTTCGGGTTCCTCACATTTTATAGCATTTAATTAATAATTTATTATTATTTGTTATGAGCATGCACGCACGTGTGCACGTTAATGTGGGGGTTTGTTGTGCTAATCTTGTTCTTAGCAACCATGACACTTAACCTAATCCCTTTGCTTTATCCAATCTTTTGCCTTAACCCTAATCCAATCCTTAACCTAAAACCCTAGATCTTTTGTGAGAGAGAGAGAGATATTTGTTTTGGAAGTGAGAGGTGGCAAGGTGTGGTGTGAAGGCATTAAATGCAGATTTAATGCAATGGTTAAACTCACCTCTCTTTTCACCCTACACTCACCTCCCTCTCTCTCATCCTCACACACTCTCTCATTTCTTCTATCTCTTTTATTCTCTCATATCTCTCACCTCACAACTGAACACTATCAAGTTCTTCACAAAAACCATCACAAAACTTCACAATCTCACCAAAATCACACATTTTTCTTGGATTTGCCTCTTGGATGCCTTGGAGTGTGCAAATCTTGGATCTTTGAGTTATTTTGTGTAGGTAATGATCTCTTTCTGTTATTTAGGTGTTTATTGTATAGCTTAGCTTGTTAGTTTCAGTTTTTATCGCGTATCGTATCGTTTTGGGTAAATATCGTATTTTTAGTGTTGTTTTGGGGTCTCGGATGATCTGCTGTTAAACCAGGTAATTGTTGCAAAAGTTCACATCACAACAACCTAGTGTAGTGACCTAGAACCTACCCTCAAAATACGAACCAATTCCTCCATGTTTGAGCCGCAAATTTATTGCTTCTGAACGCAATTTGCGGCCAGACTGGGGAGTTAGGGTTTGGATTTTTGGTGTAGGGGTCTCTGGGGTTGTATGTGGTCTCTTGGTACTTGCAACTTTTACAAATTACTAGTACAGAAAAATCTGGGACCACTTTGTATATTTCTTGTGTTTCGTTTCACGCGATACGTTATCCGATACAGTGCGTGTTCTGTGTTGCTGTTGCTCTGAGTTGGTTTCGTAGTGTCGCTATACGCGTTAGCTACAACACGAACCCATTAGAGTACGTATGTGTGTCGTGTTGGTCCGTGTAGATTGTACGTGTTTTGGGTCTATTGCTAATATATTTCTGTATGTTGTTTTATGTTACAGGTTCGCAGGCGGGAACTTCGGACGCTGCAACAAAGGGAAAACAGATGGTAGGCTTCACTTAGCCTGGAGCGTTGGTGAGTAGATTTAACATCTACAGGGGAATCGCCCGCATGGCGTTATGCGTCTGGGCTAGAGATGTTAATTCTGTCGCATATTCTATTTTATATTTAGAATTGCGCATATACCCTACTGCTTAATTAATTGTTGTGCTTGGACTAGTATCCTTAGGACACTGCACCATTATTGACGACTCATGTTGCACGAGCATTGATTGTATGCCACACACACCGTCAATAATTGCCATGACACGCACAACCCACTTATAGATATGATATAGTTTGGCTAGGGACATTGTGACATTAATTCATATTTCTTATTGCATATGACATATAGCATACATGTATATCTACATGCTTACACATACTTACATGCTAGTTGCATGTATACCTAAAGAGTATTGTACCATTAGTGATAGGTACATACACACATAATGATATATCTACTTGTATACTTTGCATACATACTTCACTTATACCTGGATGGTATATCACGTCATTACTATAGGTAGATACCTATATCTTGCTGTCACGCCCCGCTTCCCAGAGTACGCTAGATTGGGCACGTGACATAGCCAACCATGCTACCTGTGGGTAGGAAGCATCCATCCACGGTCACATTACGGCTGTAGTGATATCAAGAACAAGATAAAATTTTCTAAAACATGTCCATAAACCAGAATAACAGGAGTCAATAATAAATAAATGCGGAAGCAAATGATCCAATACAAATAACTGAAAAGTATGTCCCATAATGCGGGCTCACATCAGGAAATAAATGCAGGAAATAAAAACTAACTAATACTAACACCTCACAGCTCAGCCTGTTGGCTGAAGTACTCCTGCTCGGACTGCGACAGCAGTACAGAATCTGGGCCATGCAAAACCCAGACGTCAGCGCGTCATGTCATCAAGTAATATAATATGAACAGTGTAACAGGCAATACAAAATAAACATGAATAAAACGAGAGTAGCAAATAATGTGAATCAAGCAGTGCAGGGTAGTGTGCAGTGGGTAACTAAACTGTTCTATCAGGTTTTCTATTCTAAAGTCTTTGAAATCAATTGATGAATCGTCGATGTAACTCAATAGTATCCCGTGCGTGCCCGGGACCACGGTCAAGGTTCTCGGGGCTGAATCCGAGACGTGCCGCTAGGCAGTAACAAGTAGCAGGATGGGCGAGTGATGTCAGCATCATCACTCCGGGGCTGGCCGAGCCCGTAAGACTGATCAGAACAGGTATCGAACTGTTGAGTTACAAGTCGGTTTCACCTTTGATTTCCCCATACCCCCAAGTTATGTATGTCAGGTCAGGTATTCGGTAATCAAGAACTAATGCCAACACA
Source organism: Agapanthus africanus (assembly GCA_030015575.1). Taxonomy (NCBI): domain Eukaryota; kingdom Viridiplantae; phylum Streptophyta; class Magnoliopsida; order Asparagales; family Amaryllidaceae; genus Agapanthus; species Agapanthus africanus. The sequence continues at coordinate 613,571,425 of JASDDO010000022.1, forward strand.
GGATCAGGTAAAAGCAGGTTTGTCTGGATAGACAACAGGAATGGTCCATGAGGACTACATGTCAGGTTTGTTGGCATTAGACACAAGAACAGATAACGGGTCGGGTCATGGTACAACAGGTCAAGTCAACAGTATACGGTACCATGTCAGGTATATCAATATATACAATGTGTAACAATGTCAAGTCAAGATGTAACAATATCGTGGGTGTGCTCACAATCAGATATATAATCAAACACGGGTGTTAACAATACGAGATAAGCAATGAAATTACATAATAAGCAGTTTCATTCAAATTACAAGAGTGCAGTAAAACGGTATGGCCGTTCAGTCATGTTAACAGGTTTAAGCACCCTTAACGGTTCAATAATTTAGGTATCGGTTCAATACAGTTATATCAAGTTAAGTGCATACGAGTGAATGTAACAGAACTACATGGATAATTGCCATCATCTATTTAATAGTAAAATGTGATTAAACAGGTAGATTTGATTAGTAGGTTTAAATTGTAAATTCCATGTTTAAAAATGATATAATGCAACATTGTAACCGAAATGGGAAAATGATTGTACCAAGCTAATTTTACAGGTTTAAGGTGTCGATACATATATAGTTATATTGTATAGCATGTAGCAAGGGGTACTTGCCTCGACGGGCCGCGAACCGGGAAAAACGGAACGTAACGTCGGCGGGGAAACTCGCGTCGGACGCACGGTTCACGGATTGAACCCAAACAACGAACTAAGGAACCACACGGGTCAGAGTACTCTGCTGGATCATCGGGACACGTCACCGGCACGGCCGGATTCCGGCGAACAGCGACAACAACAACCGGAAAAGTTAATGCACGGCCAAGGGATAAACCGGAGGGAAAATGGAAGGAGGAAGGGGAGAGAAGGCTTACTGGTGTTGCAGAGGGCGTGACAGCGATGGGGTCGACGGCGGTGGGGCGCCGGCGAGGAGGTTGCAGGCGATGGGCTAGGGCTCGGGTATGGGAAACGGGAAAGAAAGTGGAGAGGGAGAGGAGGTGGTCGGGTCTGGAGTGCGCAAGTGATGAGGGGGTGTTGAAGGTGGCACGGGTGACGACGACGAAGGTCGCCGGCGACGTCTCCGGCCGTACAGAGAAGGCACGGGGGTTGTCCGGGGTTGCTGCGGCACCGTGCACACGGGGAGAAGGAGGGGATGTCGAGGTTGGTACGAGGAGGCGGAGGCGAGGGCAACGGTGGCGCTGGCGCCGGCGTCGGAGCTGCGGCGCCGGCGTCGGAGCTGCGGCGGCGACGGTGGAGGCGGCTAGGGCTAGGTCGCGATGGGTTTCTCTAGTGGGGCTACAGTTCCTGAAGGAAGAAAAGATGCATGGGAAAATTCATATATAAGGAAGAGAGAGAGAGGGTTAAAGAGAGAGAGAGATAGGGAAAGCCAAAGAGAGAGATAGGGAAAGCCAAAGAGAGAGAGGGATAGATATGGGAGATGGAGAGAGAGAGAGAGAGAGATTGGAGATGGCCCACGGGGGTTAAGAGCCCCGTGATTGGCCAGAAAGATTTAAAAGAAATCTTAAAAAGATTTCAAAGATTATCAACGTAACAGTGAAGAAGATTATGAATATATATATATATATATAGTTTCGAATATTTTATTAATTTAGGATTTTGGCGCTAAATGAAACATTTCCAAATCATACCCGGATTGGGTCCAAAAATTTGAAATTTAAATAATAGGATTTTAAGCGGGTTCCAAATTTTGAAATGAAATGTTTTATGATTAAAAAGCATACCCCCAAGTCGGCCACCTGTACGTGCGCGTAGTCGGCCAAACTCGCCCGTTTCATCGAACGGGACGATAACTCGATGCACGGACGCTACCACGCGGCTAGGGGTGACGAGTAGGCCAAGATAGATATTTTTAATTTTACTTTGGGTGCTAAAATTTGTTATATGCAGAAATGACTTAGCCAGATAAAATTTCACGGCAAGTGTCAAACAGGCAAGCTAAATGAAATGAGTAATATCTAACGCTCAACCAGTAACAGAAAATAGTAGTATTGGGCTCGGGTGTTACATTATACCCAACTACAAAAATAATTTCGTCCTCGAAATTCCAAGAATACAAGATAGAAAACTACAGGAAAATGTGAGGAAACTTCTGCCGGATCTCATCTTCTCGCTCCCAAGTGGACTCTCCATGCGATCGATTACCCTAAGAAACGAGCACAAGGGGGATAACCTTGTTCTTGAGAACCTTTTCCCTTCGATCCACGATTTCAACCGGTCGCTCCTCAAAAGTCAAGTCTTCTCATACTGTTAGCTCCGAATGATCCAAAACGTGTGTTTCATCTCGAACATACCTTCGTAGTTGAGATACGTGAAACACATCGTGCACACCTGCCAAGGACTGCGGTAACGCCAAACAGTACGCTATCTCTCCAACACGCTCCAAGATCTCAAAGGGTCCAACGAATCGAGGACTAAGCTTTCCTCGACTCCCAAAACGAATCACCCTTCTAGTCGGTGGTATCTTCAAGAATACCAAATCACCCACGGCGAACTCTAGAGGTCTTCTTGACGTGTCAGCCCAACTCTTCTGTCTGTCTTGAGCTGCCTTCATATGGTTCCTGATAGTGTTAACCTTCTCAACCGTCTGCACCACCAAATCGGGTCCCAACAATCTTCGTTCACCGACATCATCCCAACAAACAGGTGAACAACATTTACGACCATACAAAGCTTCAAACGGAGCCATCTGGATAGTTGCCTAAAAACTGTTGTTGTAAGAAAACTCCACCAAGTGTAGATGATACTCCCACGAACCCTTGAAGTCCAACATGCATGCTCTCAACATGTTTTCAAGAGTTTGGATCGTTCTCTCCGACTGACCATCAGTTTGAGGATGATAAGCTGTGCTAAACTTCAATCGAGTCCCCAAACTTTCTTGTAAACTCCTCCAGAAGTGTGATAAGAACCGAGTGTCCCGATCGGACACGATGCTCACCGGTACTCCATGCAATCTTACAATCTCCTGCATGTACCGCTCTGCCAAAGTCTCTGTTGATTAACCAACCCGAAAAGGAATAAAGTGAGCTTCCTTGGTCAATCGGTCAACAATTACCCATACTGCATTGTTGCCTTTTGGACTCCGCGGTAAAGCCGTCACGAAATCCATGGTTATATGTTCCCACTTCCACTGAGGAATCGGAAGTGGTTGCAATAAACCAGCAACCCTTTGATGTTCAGCCTTAACTTGCTGACACACCAAGCACTTTGCCACAAAGCGAGCAAACTCCCGCTTCATGCCTTCCCACCAGAAATGCTGTCGAATACCTCGGTACATCTTTGTGCCTCCTGGATGTACAGAATAAGCTGAACTGTGTGCCTCCTTCATAAGCTCTTCACGAACATCACCCTTTGGCACACACAAACGGCTACCATACCTCAACGAACCGTCTTCGTGGACCAGTAAATCTGTTCGTAGTCCGGCTTCAACCTGCTCTCGAAACTTTTGCAGTCTAGGATCCTGCGATTGTGCTGCTTTAATTTTCTCAATCGAAGACGACTGCACTTGCAGCTGCATCAACTGTCCCGTAGAACGCGGTAGCACAACCTCCAAGTCAAATCTTCGAAAATCTGCAACGATCTCCTTCTGCGTAGTTAACACCTGAATTGCTGGTAACCGACTAAGCGCATCCGGAACAACATTCACCTTCCCCGGATGGTACTTAAGATCAAGATCGTAGTCAGCCATCAGCTCCAACCACCTACGCTGCTCATGTTAAGCTCCTTCTGAGTGAACACATACTTCAAGCTCTTATGATCTGTAAAGACTTCGACTCTTTCGCCTAAAAGGTAGTGTCTCCAAATCTTCAAAGCGAAAATCGCAGCCGCAAGCTCCAAGTCATGAGTCGGATAATTCTTCTCATGGGTCTTCAATTGTCTCGATGCGTATGCTACAACCTTCCCATGCTGCATCAAAACACATCCCAATCCTTTCCCAGATGCGTCGCTGTGAATCACCAATCCTCCGGAATTGTCTGGCATGGTCAGAATAGGGGCGGTTATCAACTTCTGCTTCAACGTCTCAAAAGCTAACGCACATTTATCTGTCCATACAAAAGGTACTTCTTTGCGCGTAAGCTTGGTCAACGGCTCTGCCAGACGAGCAAAGTTCTCCAAAAATCTCCTGCAGTATCCGGCTAATCCAAGAAAACTTCTTATCTCCGCAACATTCTTTGGAATAGGCCAATCTCGAACTGCTGCAATCTTTTCGGGATCGACGACGATTTCATCGCCCGACACAACATGCCCCAGAAACTTCACTTCCTCCAGCCAAAACTCGCACTTACTCATCTTCGCATACAATTTCTCCTGTCTCAATGTCTGCAGTGCGATCTTCAAATGCTCAGTATGCTCCTCAAAACTCTTCGAGTAAACCATAATATCGTCAATGAACACCACAATAAACTGGTCCAAGAACGGTGAAAAGATCCGGTTCATCAAGTCCATGAATACTGCCGGCGCATTCGTTACTCCGAAGGGCATCACTAAGTACTCGTAATGTCCATACCGAGTTCGGAACGCCGTCTTGCAAATATCTTCTGCTTTCACTCGAACCTGATGATATCCGGATCGCAAATCTAGCTTCGAGAATACCCTCACGCCACTAAGCTGCTCAAAAGGTTCTCCAATACGAGGGATCGGGTACTTGTTCTTAATAGTCACCCGGTTTAGTTCTCGATAGTCGATGCACATTCTTCTTGTGCCATCCTTCTTCTTTACTAGAAGAACTGGAGCTCCCCAAGGCGAGTTACTGCTTCGAATCCAACCCTTCTCAAGCCATTCAGCAACCTGTTTCTTAACTTTTTCCAACACTACTGGTGCCATTGGATAATACTCTTTAGATACTGGCGCTGCACCAGGAATAAGATCAATTGCGAACTCCACTTCTCGCTTCGGCGGTAAACCCGATATATCTTCAAATACGTCCATAAAATCGCGAACAACCGCCGGCTCTTCACCACTATCAACTTCCATTGCTGCAAGAATATTGTTTGTCGGCCTAGCCCTAAACTCGACTGGCCCGACAGAACTGCTTCCTCCAGTGAAGGTAAACTCGGGATGTCCGGGAATCTGGAAAATTACTTTCTTTGCCCTACAGTCAATGTGAGCGTGGAAGGTGCCAAGAAAATCCATTCCCAAGACGACTTCATACCTGCCCGTATCAATCACCAAGAAATCTGCAAAAGTTTCCGTCCGCACACAACAACCGTACAATCTTTACACTCCCTACTAGATATGATTTTCCCATTCCCAGTGTGTATGTCCCAGAAACTAGACAGGGTCGTGCAGGTAATCGAGTGTGTAGTTATAAATTTGGATGACATAAAACAGTGGGACGCACCAGAATCAAATAATGCCAAAGCGGGAAAACCATGAACGAGTAAAGTACCTGAAACCACTTCTCCTGACGCCTTGGCTTCCTCAGCTGTCAAGGTAAAAGCTCGAGCCTGATTAGGTCCTTGAGTCAGCTGTTTCTGCCCTTGGAACGGTCTCTGCGAAGGCTTCTGAATATCATCCCTTGTACGAAGCTTCGACGGACAAGCACTAACGGCGTGATCTGCCGCTCCACAACCAAAACAGAGTCCCAGCCTCTTACGACAATCCTTTCGCACATGTCCGGGTACATGGCAGTAGTCACAAATCACGCTCCTTTTCCGATCACCCACAATTGTTTTCTTCATTGGTGCTACGCTGCGTCTGTTCACCGGAATACTTCTACGTACAGACATTTGGTTCAGTGCAGATGCCGGTTTCAGCTCGGTCTGTCTCTTTAGATTCTCCAGCAATCCCCTTATCACTCTACGCATGGCAGCTTTGTCCGCACGTCTTTGGTACATCTTCAAATTCTTACCGGCCATATTCCTGGAAATCAAAATACCCAACATTAGCATGATGATAGATTCTGAGTATAGATCAAGGCTAGAACTCCAAGATACTTAAATAGAGTGCTGCATTGTAACTATGCCGCGGTATCATAGCCACAATTACTTAACTCCACCCAAGTCGCCTAAGTCCTAGGGATAACAAGAAATCAGGTTTTCGAGTCGACATGCAAAGTAAGTTTGCACGTCGTAAGAGATATAATCAGGAAGAATGTGATTCAAGAATGGTAAATGGCAAAGTGGCAGGACATGTTTCCTAAACACGGGTATTCTGATTCGTGTATTGGGTACAATACCCAACTACAAAAGAATCAACCCAACTAACCCATGGCTCTGATACCAAAAAGAACCATGTCACGCCCCGCTTCCCAGAGTACGCTAGATTAGGCACGTGACATAGCCAACCATGCTACCTGTGGGTAGGAAGCATCCATCCACAGTCACATTACGGCTGTAGAGATATCAAGAACAAGATAAAATTTTCTAAAACATGTCCATAAACCAGAATAACAGGAGTCAATAATAAATAAATGCGGAAGCAAATGATCCAATACAAATAACTGAAAAGTATGTCCCATAATGCGGGCTCACATCAGGAAATAAATGCAGGAAATAAAAACTAACTAATACTAACACCTCACAGCTCAGCCTGTTGGCTGAAGTACTCCTGCTCGGACTGCGACAGCGGTACAGAATCTGGGCCATGCAAAACTCAGACGTCAGCGCGTCATGTCATCAAGTAATATAATATGAACAGTGTAACAGGCAATACAAAATAAACATGAATAAAACGAGAGTAGCAAATAATATGAATCAAGCAGTGCAGGGTAGTGTGCAGTGGGTAACTAAACTGTTCTATCAGGTTTTCTATTCTAAAGTCTTTGAAATCAATTGATGAATCGTCGATGTAACTCAATAGTATCCCGTGCGTGCCCGGGACCACGGTCAAGGTTCTCGGGGCTGAATCCGAGACGTGCCGCTAGGCAGTAACAAGTAGCAGGATGGGCGAGTGATGTCAGCATCATCACTCCGGGGCTGGCCGAGCCCATAAGACTGATCAGAACAGGTATCGAACTGTTGAGTTACAAGTCGGTTTCACCTTTGATTTCCCCATACCCCCAAGTTATGTATGTCAGGTCAGGTATTCGGTAATCAAGAACTAATGCCAACACAGGATCAGGTAAAAGCAGGTTTGTCTGGATAGACAACAGGAATGGTCCATGAGTACTACATGTCAGGTTTGTTGGCATTAGACACAAGAACAGGTAACGGGTCGGGTCATGGTACAACAGGTCAAGTCAACAGTATACGGTACCATGTCAGGTATATCAATATATACAATGTGTAACAATGTCAAGTCAAGATGTAACAATATCGTGGGTGTGCTCACAATCAGATATATAATCAAACACGGGTGTTAACAATACGAGATAAGCAATGAAATTACATAATAAGCAGTTTCATTCAAATTACAAGAGTGCAGTAAAACGGTATGGCCATTCAGTCATGTTAACAGGTTTAAGCACCCTTAGCGGTGCAATAATTTAGGTATCGGTTCAATACAGTTATATCAAGTTAAGTGCATACGAGTGAATGTAACAGAACTACATGGATAATTGCCACCATCTATTTAACAGTAAAATGTGATTAAACAGGTAGATTTGATTAGTAGGTTTAAATTGTAAATTCCATGTTTAAAAATGATATAATGCAACATTGTAACCGAAATGGGAAAATGATTGTACCAAGCTAATTTTACAGGTTTAGGGTGTCGATACATATATAGTTATACTGTATAGCATGTAGCAAGGGGTACTTGCCTCGACGGGTCGTGAACCGGGAAAAACGGAACGTAACGTCGGCGGGGAAACTCGCGTCGGACGCACGGTTCACGGATTGAACCCAAACAACGAACCAAGGAACCACACGGGTCAGAGTACTCTGCTGGATCGTCGGGACACGTCACCGGCACGGCCGGATTCCGGCGAACAGCGACAACAACAACCGGAAAAATTAATGCACGGCCAAGGGATAAACCGGAGGGAAAATGGAAGGAGGAAGGGGAGAGAAGGCTTACTGGTGTTGCAGAGGGCGTGACAGCGATGGGGTCGACGGCGGTGGGGCGCCGGCGAGGAGGTTGCAGGCGATGGGCTAGGGCTCGGGTATGGGAAACGGGAAAGAAAGTGGAGAGGGAGAGGAGGTGGTCGGGTCTGGAGTGCGCAAGTGATGAGGGGGTGCTGAAGGTGGCGCGGGTGACGACGACGAAGGTCGCCGGCGACGTCTCCGGCCGTACAGAGAAGGCACGGAGGTTGTCCGGGGTTGCTGCGGCACCGTGCACACGGGGAGAAGGAGGGGATGTAGAGGTTGGTACGAGGAGGCGAAGGTGAGGGCAACGGTGGCGCTGGCGCCGGCGTCGGAGCTGCGGCGGCGACGGTGGAGGCGGCTAGGGCTAGGTCGCGATGGGTTTCTCTCGTGGGGCTACAGTTCCTGAAGGAAGAAAAGATGCATGGGAAAATTCATATATAAGGAAGAGAGAGAGAGGGTTAGAGAGAGAGAGAGAGGGATAGATATGAGAGATGGAGAGAGAGAGAGAGATTGGAGGGGGCCCACGGGGGTTAAGAGCCCCGTGATTGGCCAGAAAGATTTAAAAGAAATCTTAAAAAGATTTCAAAGATTATCAACGTAACAGTGAAAAAGATTATGAATATATATATATATATAGTTTCAAATATTTTATTAATTTGGGATTTTGGCGCTAAATGAAATATTTCCAAATCGCGCCCGGATTGTGTCCAAAAATTTGAAATTTAAATAATAGGATTTTAAGCGGGTTCCAAATTTTGAAATGAAATGTTTTATGATTAAAAAGCATACCCCCAAGTCGGCCACCTGTACGCGCGCGTAGTCGTCCAAACTCGCCCGTTTCATCGAACGGGACGAGAACTCGATGCACGGACGCTACCACGCGGCTACGGGTGACGAGTAGGCCAAGATATATATTTTTAATTTTACTTTGGGTGCTAAAATTTGTTATATGCAGAAATGACTTAGCTAGATAAAATTTCACGGCAAGTGTCAAACAGGCAGCTAAATGAAATGAGTAATATCTAACGCTCAACCAGTAACAGAAAATTGTTGTATTGGGCTCGGGTGTTACACTTGCCATACCTTTTTGTTTACACATATATCTGGTTATATCTACATGTTTACCTTTACTTGATGTTATTTAGAATTGGAGAAAATAGGAACCGCATAATATTTTATATTAACTTGTTGCAGTTAATTAGCGGCTTTTCATTTATATGCTTACATTACAGTTTTTCTGTTGCGTATATTATATTCATGGATTTTCGCATTGAGATATGGATTTTTCATGATGTTTTCTGGATTTGGGGACCGTGGCAGTTTCATGAAATTATGCATATTTTGAAAAACTCGATTTCCCTTGATATGATATTTCATCACCCACCATGAGTTTTATAGGTTCTGAAATATATACTCCATGCGAGGAAAGGAGGGGTCCGTGTGCGGGTACATGGTGGGGGCCGGAGGTACCCCGGGGAAAGAATCTCAGTGAGGAGATGAGTTAGTGGGGGAACCATACCATCCGGTGACATTACCAATGACTCTGCGGTTATCGTGGGGATACCTACAGGAGTCATGTATGTATGGATACGTCGAGAGGCGAGGGTCAGAGCTATGCACTTGAGCTTTCGGTATAGCATATGATACGTACCTATCAGGGTGCCAGTCGTGGTGACAACATCTGATAGATCAATATTTCTGTGTCGATACTTGACACATTGTTTTCATGATATTTTACTCCTAAGTATATATAACAGTGGAATATGACGCTGTTATATATATATATATATATATAAGTGGAATGGGACGCTAATATATATGTATACATATAAATTCATATACATCATCATATTTATTCATGCAAATTTACTTAGGATATTAGAGATTTACTTGATATTAGATTTGGGATATAGGAGATTTATTTGAGATTGGATATAGGATATATATGAGATTCACTTGATTTTGTACATTCAGGATATATAAGATTTATTCGATATTGTACATTCAGAATTTGTGAGATTTATATGATATGAGAGCCAATTTGGGGGTTGATTTGAGGAATTGGGATTTGGATTATCTTGATGGATTTTGATCCTACCACGATATCAGGATTCCGTAGAAATGACATGTTTCATTCCATACTCCACATTTATTGTTTATGCACTGCTTCATGTATTAGTTGTACCTGATAGAGTACCTTTCATGACTGTTGCATTTACATACCTTTATTTATATGCATTGCTTCATGTTAGTTGTACCCGTTAGTGTACCTTTCATGACTGTTGCATTTACATACCTTTATTTATATGCATTACTTCATGTGTTAGTTGTATATGTTAGTGTACCTTTCATGACTGTTGCATATATTCCTTTTCATATCATTATTGCATGATTATTGCATACCGATTGCCATATTATTGCTTCATGTATTTGTAGTAACCGTCAGTGTACCTTTCATGCTTATTGCATTCATATGACCTTTTATTGCTATTAATTGCATATGTTAGATTCGCGCTGTACGTGCATACTTGCGATTACCTGCATATGTTATTTACTATTCATGAATTGGCAACTCACCCCCGTTGTGCCACAGTTGTTTTGCAGGGTGTTCCCCAGAGTAGTCGAGGCAGGCTATTCATCTATCTTATCATCTTTTGCTACGGATACCGCATCATCTCACAGTGTGCAGTTTTACTTTAGGTGGGTTTTGTGGTTATTCGTTGTTGTATTGTATATTCGTTGTATTCTTGTACTCTCCATCTACTACTTTTATGTTGACTTAGAGACTTGATGTGAGGACGATATTGTATATTATTTTGTGACTTGGTTGTCTTTTATACAGTTTCCTTTTTATCGTCTTTTATTTCTTCACTACGGCGTCGTATATCTATTGTGGTGGTTGTTTTCCGCCTTTGGGCATGATTTTGCTCCCGTTTGGGGATGCTTTACTTATATTTATGCTGTACCCATTCTTGGGGCTAGTTTTTACAAAGGAGGTGCTGCCAAAATTTTAAAGGGAATAAAGTTGGACTTTTAAAGAATTTGGGTTGCGATTTCAAAGATTTTTAAAATTATTCTTAATTCTTAATACTTTTGATGGTTTAAATTGCTGGGTTTTTGGCTTACTTAAATTGCGTTACGCCTGTAGATGTTGCGTAGTTTAAGGGCCGTCACGTGCCAATTTCGGGTCGTGACAGCGCCCCTGGTGGCAAAACTTCCGGTGGTGAAGCCCCCAGTGATGAGGAAAGCGAGGTGCGGGGGGGGGGGTTCATGACTTAGGTCTTTTTGATATTTTCTCGTCCCTCTTTTGTAAGCCTCCGGGCAGTTTGTAAGGCTGGGGAGCTCGAAGTACCCTTTGTAAAGACTGTGCGCTTGATAATAAAACTTCTTCTTTGGTTTCATCGGTCCGCACTTTATCTTCTGTTTGTTCTGTTGGGCTTTCATGTCAGGTCGGCCATCTGTCCAGCGATCGTTCGTCGAGTTGACTTCGATCACTTGCCAAGCGTTGCCGAGGATGGACGGAAGCTGCCCCGTTGCCCTTTGGCGAGGGCTTCTGATTTCTGGCGTTGTGGGTAGGCAACTACCATCCCGGGATGACCGAGCGAGGTTGCCGCTCGGCTGCCTCTTACGAGGGCTTCAATCCCTGGTGTCATGGGTAGGGAGCTACCAGCTGAAGATGACCGAGCAGGATAGCTGCCCGGTTACCTCTTGCTAGGGCTTTGATCCTTCAGGATGGGGACCGAGCAGGGATACTGTCCAGTGTCCCTTGGCGAGGACTTCGATCCCTGTCGATTGTGGTAGGATGCTACCAGCCGGGGATAGCCGGGCAAGGACTTTACTGCCTCTGGGAGGACTTTCTGATCCCAGGCGTTGCAGTAGGGAAGCTACTCGCCCGGGATAACTGGGCAGCGAAGCCTCACGGTTACCTCTTGGCGAGGGCTTTGATTTCCGACGCCGTGGGTAGGCAACTACCAGCCTGGGATGACCGAGCAGGGTAGCCGCTCGGATGCCTCTTGCGAGGGCTTCGATCCCTGGCGTCATGGGTAGGGAGCAACTAGCCGAAGATGACCGAGAAGGGTAGCTGCCCGGTTGCCTCTTGAGAGGGCTTTGATCCTTTCGGACGGGGACCGAGCAGGGTTACTGCCCAGTGCCTCTTGTCGAGGACTTTGATCCCTGTCGGTTGTGGTAGGATGCTACCGGCCGGGGATAGCTGAGAAAGGACTCAACTGCCTCTGGGAGGACTTTGGTCCTTGGCGCGGGAGGGGCTGTAGAAGCCTACCAAGGACCCTTGGCCGAGCAGGGTTACTGCCTGGTGCTTCTTGGCGAGGGCTTTTGTCCTGAAGGATAGCCGAGTGAGGGATCCTCGGGCTCGACTGCCTCTGGGAGGGCTTTTTGATCCCTGGTGTTGCGGTAGGGAAGCTACCCGCCAGGGATAGCCGAGCGACGGTTGGGCTCGACTGCCTCTGGGAGGACTTTTCGATCCTTGACGTTGCAGTAGGAAAGCTACCCGCCAGGGATAACCGAGCAGGGTAGCTGCTGGGTTGCCTTTAAGGAGGACTTTGGTCCTTAGCATTGGAGGGGCTGTAGGAAGCCCACTAAGGATAACCGGGCAGTGAAGTTGTGCGGCCGCCCCTTGGCGAGGGCCTTGGGTTGTAAAGACAGAACTCTATTTGAGGTGTTCGAACGTTTCTTTATTCGAATGGACAAGATTTTTTAAGGAACATTTTACATCATTTTTGCGAAGAAGAAAGGGGGACCTCATTGATATAGCTTGAGCTTCTCGGCGTTGTAAGGCCGCGGGAGCTTGCGTCCGTCCGCGTCTTGTAGGTGGTAGGCTCCGCTGAGGAGCACCTCAGAGACGAGGAAGGGACCATCCCACTTCGGGGAGAATTTATGAAGCTTGCCTTGGTCGATGAACTCGTTCCGCCGTAGGACCAGATCCCCGTTCTTGAAGGAGCGGTGCTTGACCCGAGCGTTGTAGTATCGGGCCGTTTGTTGTTGATATGCGGCAGCTCTGATCTGAGCCCGATCTATTTTCTCCAACAAGATGTCCAGGTTGGTACGTAGCGCCGAGTTGTTTGCGTCATCATCGAAGTGCTTGACCCGGTGATTGGGTAGCCCGATCTCCGCTGTGACCATCGCTTCGGTCCCGTAGCAGAAGCTGAAGGGGGTCTCCCCGGTGGGAGTCTTCTTTGACGTGCGTAGGGCCCATAAGACCTGGGGTATTTCTTCGACCCAACTGCCTTGTCGCCCTTCTAGGCGGGTTCGAAGACCTAGGAGGACGTCTCGGTTAGCGACTTCGTCCTGCCTGTTGCATTGGGGATGCGCGACCGCGGCGAACTTCATGAGGATATGGTATTCTTTGCAGAAGTCCTTCACTTTCTCATTCTCGAAGTTCGTCCCATGGTCGGTGATGATACACCTCGGGATGCCGAACCGGAGTATCAGGTTGTTCTGCAGGAACTTGATGGTTGTGGCGGCGTCCGGTTTCCTGATGGGGACGGCTTCGATCCACTTGGTGAAGTAGTCTACTACGACGAGGATGTATTTGTGCCCGCCCGTACCGGTAGGGAACTGGCCGATCATATCCAATCCTCACTGGGCGAACGACTATGGGGATGTTAAGGCAGTCAGCTCAGTAGCCGGGAGGCGGGGGATGCTGCCGTGGAGCTGGTAGCTCTTCCATCTCCTGACTAGCTTCTGGGCATCCTCGTGAATAGTGGGCCAGTAGTACCCCTGGAGCAACGTCTTTTGGATCAAGGTTCGGGCCCCTGGTTGCGCACCGCCAACCCCCTCATGGAGTTCCCGAAGGACATAGTCGGCTTTATGGGGGTCAACGCACCGGAGTAGGGGCTGAGTGAAGGCCTTCTTGTAGAGGTTCTCATTGCTCCAGACGAAGTGGCAGGCTTTGGCCCGGAGACGGCGGGTGGCTTCCCGGCCTTCTGGGAGCGTACCGTCCTTCAGGAATTCCACGAGGGGCTTCCTATAATCTTGGTCGCCCTCTTGTGCCGCATACACGTGGAGTGTCGTCGCCCCGTCTTCCACGCTGGGTTGAGGCAAGGTCTCAAAGAGGATAGACCGCTTATTGTTGGCCGAGTATGACAAAGCCAGCTTGCTCAGGGCATTGGCCTGGGCATTCAGCTGCCTGGGTATTTGTTCTACCTGGACTTCGTCAAAGTTCCTTCGGAGTTTCCTCACCTCGTCCAAGTACTTCATCATCAGAGGCTCCCGAACTTCAAAGCGGCCGGTCACTTGACCGACAATAAGGGCCGAGTCGCTGCAGATTCGAATTATCTTCAGTCCTAGCCCGGCGGCCATGCGCAGTCCGGCCAGGAGGGCTTCGTACTCTGCCGCGTTGTTCGAGGCCTTGAAACCGAGCTTCAGGGAGTACTCCATCTCTGCTTCGTTCGGGCCCCGGATAATGAGGCCGGCACCGCATCCTTCCTCGGTTGAAGACCCATCGACGTAGATGACCCACTCAGGAACTGAGCCAGGCCTTTTCGCGATGGGACACTGAGCTGCGAGGGGCGGCATGGACTCCGGCTTCTTGCTAGGGATGGTGCATTCAACGATGAAATCGGCCAGGGCCTGCGCTTTGATGGCCTGCCTCGGGCGATATTTTATATCAAACTAAGATAGCTCCCACCTCCTCTTTTCTAAGCGGCCTGAGGATTCTGGTGACGCTAGGATAGCCCCCAACGGGCGCTCGGTGAGGAAGATGATGGTGTGTGCTTAGAAGTAGTGCCGCAGCTTCCTTGAGGCTACCACGAGGGATAAGACAATCTTCTCTATGGCAGGGTACCTCGTTTCTGCGTCCTTAAATACGTGGCTCACATAGTACAACGGCTTCTGCGCTCCATCGGCCTCCCGGACGAGCACCGAGCCTGCTGCTTGGTCGGACACCGCCAGATACAGCGACAACTCGTCTCCTTCAACTGGTCGGGTGAGCAGTGGTGGCATCGCGAGGTGCTTCTTCAATTGGTCGAAGGCGGCTTGGCACTCCTCCGACCACTCGAACCTTGGGATTTTCCTCAGAGCCTTAAAGAACGAAAGGCATTTCTCCCTTGACCTAGACATGAAACGGCTCAGAGCGGTGACTCGTCCCGTGAGCCGCATGATCTCGACGTCGGTCTTGGGCGCGACCATGTTGAGGATAGTGTCGATTTTCTCTGGGTTAGCTTCGATTCCGCGGTGAGTGACCATGAACTCGAGGAACTTTCCCCCGGTGACTCCGAATGCGCACTTGGCGGGGTTTAGCTTCATCTTGAACTTGCGGAGCGCTTCGAAAGCCTCGCCCAGGTCCCTGGCATGGTCGGCCGACGAGAAGGATTTGACGAGCATGTCGTCAACGTAGACTTCCATATTCCTGCGGATCTTTGGCTTGAACATGCGGTTGACCAACCTTTGGTACGTGGCCCCGGTGTTCTTGAGGCCGAAGGGCATCACCTTGTAGCAATATAGCCCCCGGTCCGTTGTGAATGCGGTGAGATCTTCATCTTCAGGATTCATACGGATTTGGTTGTAGCCGGAGAAAGCATCCATGAAGCTCAATATCTCGTGGCCGGATGAGCTGTCGACGAGCTGGTCTATCCGGGGGAGTGGATAGTTGTCCTTGGGGCAGGCCTTATTGAGGTCGGTGAAGTCGACGCACATACGCCACTTCCCGCTTGACTTCTTGACCAGAACTACATTCGCCAGCCACTCCGAGTAGGGTACATTTCTGATGAAGTTGGCGGCGAGAAGCCGATCAACCTCCTCTTCGATAGCCTTCTGTTTGACCAGGGCGAAGCTTCTCTTCTTCTTTCTGACAGGTCGGGCCGCAGGATCAACCACGAGCTTGTGGGAGATGATTTTGGGATCAATTCCAGGCATGTCAGCAGGCACCCAGGCGAAGACGTCGGAGTTGTTTCTGAGGAATCTGATCAGGTCATCTCGTTGAGTCTCCGTCAGGAGTGATCCGACCTGGACGGTTTTTCATTGGTCTCCTTCTGCCAGGGGCACCTAGGTCAGATGTTCGACCGGTGCCCCCCGAACCTCCTTCCGCTCGTCTCGGGTGTCCAGGGAACCTTTGATGTCGTCACTTACCTCAGCGTCGTCAGTCGGTTGCTGGTACGAAGACATTTTGGTAAGGCATATCTTTGCGACCCGCTGGTTCCCGTAGGCCCGACCTATCCCGCCCTGATCGAGAGGGAACTTTAACGCTAGGTGGTAGGTCGATATATGGGCCTGGAGGGAGTTCAGTGTCGGACGTCCGAGGAGGACGTTGTAGGCCGATGGGACTTTTGCTACGATGAAGTCCACAGGCAACGTACGCGTGCGGCCGGGCTCCCCGATTGTGAACTGCAGGGTGGCCACCCCTTGCGCCGGGATGGAGTGGTTGGTGAACCCCGAAAGGACGTGAGAGTTCGGTTTCAAGTCTGTTGGGGTGAGCCCCATGCATAGAAAGCAGTCGTGGAAGAGGATGTCCGCCGAGCTGCCTGAGTCGACGAGTATCCGTCGGACCTCGTACCGGTGGATTCGGGCTGTGATCACCAATGGGTCATTATGGGGCACGGATATGCCGTGGAGGTCCCCGTCGCCAAAGGTGATGGGCTTGTGGCCTCTAACCTTTTTGCTCGGGCGGCCGCTGGCGTATGTTGCCGGCGTGGGGTGCCGAGCCTCACAGGAGCCCGACTGGCCCCCTGTCGTCATGACCATAGTTCTTGATGGGCCTTGGTTTCCTTCGACGGGGTCCGCGAGGCGGTGGCCGGTGTAGGGGCCGATGACGTTCGGTTGAGGCTCGCCCGCGCCTCCGTTGAGGGGACGGTGGCGTCTGGTACACGGATTTTCGGGGCGATTACTTGCCATGTGGATGGAGATCGGAAGGCCAACTTTGTTTTTGTGGAGTTTTTCGATTCCCACAGACGACGCCAACTGATGGAGGTCCTTTTCGGGTCTCATTCAGATGTTGTCTTCCGTCGATCTCCTGATGGATTCTGGAGGGGATCCCCTGTTGTGTGTGGGTCTCAATAGGTTTTGAGGAGATTGGTGATTTGAGGAGTTGGGCGCCGAGTACCTGCAAAGAAGTCCCGGGGTGGTTTGGTACCACCGAGGACCCTCCGACGATCAAGTTAGTACTAGATCCGAGCAGCGTAACGGCTAAGTGCAGTAAATATGGCTTACTTGACCCTTCTGTGATGGGGGTTTATGTAGTGGTGGAGGCACGCAGCAGCAGACGCGAGAATCTCGCTGGCGGTTACGCTCTCGACGTCACGCCCGCGTAGAGAGCGGATCGCCCATTAATGGGGATCGTGAAGGCGTGGAACGTGGGATGTTGCTGGCGGAGAATCCACGCATGGCGAGAATCACGGAGCGGCGGTTACGCCTGTGAGCGGTGGAGGTGGTCGGAGGACCGAGGAAGACGGTCTCTGCCGGGGGGCTCGGGGACGAGCGAGAAGGCCGAGGAGACTTGGTCTTATGGCAGCTCAGGGCGAGTTGAGGGGCCGAGGAGGCCAATCTGTAGGGAGCCCCGAGGAAGGCTGGCTTGTGCTGGTAGGTTGGGTACAGGGGTGGCCTGGTCGGCCTCTGTGGGCCCTTTCTTCTGAGTTCTGGGACATGCCATCCGCCACGTGTCCTGATCGTGGGGATCGCCAATATTGAGCATCATCACCTTTGGTATTTAATTTTTACCTATCCGAAATTGATAAGATGACCCTAATCCCCAAGAGTGTCTGGACTAATAAAAACATCATCTTTTTTTTGGGATTTTCGGTAACCCCGTCGGCCTTTAACTGCAAAACATTGGGTTTCTCTTTAAAATATCCCCAATCTTTCTTGTACATTGGAAAAACAAAATTACTTCTCCAAATTGAAATTAAGGTTTAAGTTTCTACTACACCTTTCTCATAATCGGGCATGACATCAGGAGCTTTTTTAATATCCTTCTTTAGTCATGAAATTAAGGTCTTATTTGCTGTCTTCAGGTAAATGGTAAACCTAAATCTTTTTGAGAATTTTTTTGATTGCTCTAAATATAAGGATCCAGATGAAGAGAGATACGACTTCTTTTTATGATTAAAAGATCTCTCTAAGTATTTAGAAGCTAAGAAGAAGAGAATCCATAACCTAAGTTTTTTTTCTAGCGGAAATCGTAAAGTGAGGGATTAAATGGTGCAGTTTTTTGTTCTGTTTTTGTGCGGAGAGGGGGGTTGGGGACTGGACGGGGGTGTTAAAATCGAAGTTTGTAATGTTTTGAGGGCGCTAAAAGTTAAAATAAAACTTTGTGTTTTGGATATAGGAATAGGGCCCACAAAGATCTGAGATTTCAATATCACTATTATTCACTATTATTTAACCAACCCTATTGAATTCGTAACCTCTCCTGTTTGAAGTCTATTGCTCGGTAAATTTAGATCTAATGGTAAAATAAGAGAAAAATACATATGAAATCACAATTTGCATGTTTGAGTGCTAGTCCCAAAATTATATACTTTTATAATCATTTATATACATGGTAGGCTATATGGAGTCTATTGCTTGGTAAAGCATTGCTTAGATTCTATCAAAGTGTTGAGAAACTCTAATGCCACAAGTCAACCTAGCGGTGACCCAGAAATTTTTGTGGGAGTGGGCATAATATACAAGACTCTATTGAAATTTTGTTTAAAATTAACTATTATATATCGGGTTTTCAATTGAAATTAAATGTTTTTGTTTTAAAAAAGACAAAAAAAGATTTATACTTAATATTATTAAAATGAGTAGTCAGGGCTTCAAAAAAATGATAAAATAATTATGTGCATGATGAGTAATTGAACCAAGATACTTTAGCTAAATAATACCATGTACAACCAATTAAGCAATTGCATCTTTGTATTGTGTTTAAAAAGCGGTAAACATAATATATATTTATAATTATGTACTGCATCAATAGATTGAAATGGAGATTTCTTTTTCCATAAAATCTGAGGGTCGCCTGCCCTGGAGTCCAGCATAGGTCCGCCCTTGCATTTTGGCATATGTTAGAATATACAAAATACACCGCTCAACTCAAGTTCCATATTTCAGTACAGCAAGGGGGAATTTTAATAGCTTGAATTTTCTTTTTAATGCAAAAAAAGTTTATGAAGATACTGGATTATATGGCAAAGCTCAGCACAATGTTGCCCTTTTATGTAAAGTC
This sequence comes from Agapanthus africanus, assembly GCA_030015575.1. Taxonomy (NCBI): domain Eukaryota; kingdom Viridiplantae; phylum Streptophyta; class Magnoliopsida; order Asparagales; family Amaryllidaceae; genus Agapanthus; species Agapanthus africanus. The sequence continues at coordinate 613,590,600 of JASDDO010000022.1, forward strand.
ACTGGAAATCGACCACACGCGTAATGCGTGAGATCAAACATGATTTGAAATAGTGCTCGATAAATTGGAAAAAGTAAATCGAAAAGCAATATTCATTCATTTTTGCAAGAAGAAATTAATAGCATATTATCTGAGTTATCTTTGTCTTAATATGTGTATTTCTTTCCCTTGCTGCTTTATATTGTTTACACATATTGATAAAGACCCGATACAGTAGTATACTATTTTGGTTTGTCTTTATCTTAACATATGCATATGTTATACTCGATATTACATATGGCAGACACATGTTGATAAAGCCCTTAGGATTTTATTTGACTACCAGTGTTATGATAGCGATCATACTAGTGGAAGCTGGGTAGTCCATAAGCACATCCTTAAAGGTCCCAAGCTGCATGAATATCGAGACCGGTCATCGATATTCCAGAGTAGACTTGTGTATACGTCTCTAGACCCCGACGAGGGACTGTGGTTGATCCCACAGCCATTGATGTGATCACCTAAGATTGTATACATGTGCTTATTGGGGGTGAGTACACTGGACGGACTCGCCGAGAACCTCTAGATGGTATTATACTTATCGTCAGATAGCGGTTCTCTGATGACATGAGTACAGGTTAGTCTTAGGACCGGAGATCATCATTTGTCTCGTGTGAGTTCCCACTGTACTTTGATTACTACCCTACCACGGCTCTACTAAGTCGTGCAAACATGTTTTGGTTGGGTACAATCCCGAACCATATGGAGGTAGTGAGTGATTGTCAGGGATTCGTCTCTCCCGGTATTGGGAGTCGATATTGCACTGTGTTCGGTTGGCTAGAACCATAAGACCTTGGCCAAGACAGTTGAGATTTACTGATGGTTAGATCAGTAGTTTCTCGGATTGGTCCTGAGCCAAATCAACACGACTTATCAGGTTAGTAGGGGTCTGACGTTTACCATCCCCTAAACCCGGTATGCGATACTCTTAGACGAAGAGACCGGACTGTACGGAGATTGTCATGGATATGATCAGTAGGGGTCCGGATGAGCTTGCTCGTCGGCCTTCCTTTTCGATAGATACCTGGGTAGCCGTTACGTACAGCTAGTGCCGCTGACATGCTTGTGGTTAAACCCACTACCAGCGTACTGTCGATTCTTTAGAGTCTCACACAGAGAGTTTGTTTTGATCCAGGCGAAACGATGTAGCGGCCGCATGTTTATACGTGTGTCACTCCCCGCTTCCCAGAGTGCGCTAAGATCGGCACGTGACAGAGCCAACCGTGCTACCTGTGGATAGGAAACATCCCTCCACAGTCACATTACGGCTGTCTAGAGATATCAAGAACAGTAGAAATAAAATAAACTATTTAGTACATGTCCATGAGCCAGAATAAACGAGTCAGGAAATAATATGCGGAAGCAATAAATCCAATGAGCAATAATATCTGGAAGTATACATAACTAAACTGGATACTAACGGGATCATCACTGCTCTGCCTGACGGTGGAAATACTCCTGATCAGTCTGCGACAATGGTAGAGGATCTGGGCCATGCAAAACCCAGACGCCAGTGCATCATGACATCAAACAATAATATAAGCAATCAGGACCTAATGAAATATGCAAGCAGGAATCATAAAATAGTAACAAGTTAACAGGAATGTATAACAGTGAAGTATATCAGTATAAGTGACGTGCAGTGATCAGTCTAAACTGTGCTACTCGGTTATCTATTCTAAAGTCTTCAAAATAAATTATTGTAATCCTCATCATAACCCATCGGTGATTATTCCGTAACGTCCGGAAAAACGGCAAACAATAGGTAATCCGTAATGCCCGGAAAAGCTATAAACAATAGGTATTCCGCAACGCCCGAAAAAACGACAAACAATATGATAGTCCTTTGAGTTACGTTCGGTTACATTCTTGATTTCCCCATACCCCCAAGTTATGTGTTCAAGTCAGGTATTGATAAATCTGAAGCTAATGCCAACACATGATCAAGCAGGAACATGTTTGTCTATACAGACAACAGGATATGTCCATCGGGACAACATGTCAGGATTGTCGGCATTAGAAACAGGATCAGGTAACATGTCAAGTAGTGATATATCAGGTCATGTCAGGTAGAGTACATGTATCAAGTCATATCAAGTAGTGTTGTATCGGGTCACGTCAAGTAGTGCATAGGTATCAAGCGGGTGCTCATAATCAAGCTGTAGCAAGTACGGGTGCACAAATAAAAGCATGGATGCACAATTATCGATCAGGGGTTACATCATGACTAAGTAGGATGCGCAATATCAAGCATGGGGTACTAATGTATTAATAATTTGAGTTAATGTAATATGGGGTGCAACTAGTTATGCAGAATTAATGGTATGGATACACAAATAAACATGGATGCATAAATAACTATCAGGGGTTACAACTATAGCTTCATGACTATGTAGGATGCACATTATCTAGCATGGGGTGTTAATGTAGCAGTAATATGAAATAACGTGTTATGGTATTCAACTAGATATGTAATTAATGGTATGGATGCACAAATATCAATTGGGGTTACATTTACAGCTTCAAGACTAAGTGGGATGCACATTATTAAATATGGGATGTTAATATGACAATAATATGTAATAATATGATATGTAGATGCAGCTATATATATTTTAAATGATATGGATGCAAACGGGTATCCGAAAACGGTAAAACTTTAATATGGATGCATAATGTGATAAACGGGTAACATTTTACTCATATGGATGCATAATAATGTACCTAGCATGTAGCAAGATGAATTAGCATGCGACTAGATATGTAAATAGTGATATGGATGCACACGGATGTCCGAAGATAGTAAAATAGTAAAATGGTAATGTGGGATGCATAATTAAACAATAAATAATGTTATTATTCACATGTGTGCAATATATTGTAGTATAGCATGTAGCAAGATTAACTTGCCTGAACGGAATACACGATGGATGTGTACGGCACGTCCGACGTCGGTAAATCGTCGCAACGCACACACGGCACGCGGGACGGGTCCAGGCAAGGCAAGAGGGTAATCACGCAAGCAAGGGACGTTCACTGGATCTCCTGGATTGTTAGAGACAAGCACGGCTCCGGTGGGTGATCACCGAAAAAGAAACGAGATCAAGAAAAGAGAAGGAAAGAAAAGAAGAAGAAGAAGAAGGAAAGGAATATTTGGGGTGGCTCTGGTGTGGTGCTGGGGCCAGAGGAGTTAGCAAGGGAGTTGTCGACGATGGGTTTCCGGCGATGGGGTTTGCCGGCAAGATTTCACAGAAAAGGCAGTGGGGGTTTCAAGATTGTCGGGGATCGGGGTGTGTAGGGTTTTGGTGCTCAGGTGAGTAGAGGAGAGAGGAGGGATATGGTGGTGATGGGGTAAGGCCGACGGGGTCGGAGCTCCGTCGAGGTTTCATGGCTAAGACAGTGGCCGCGGTGCACAGGTTCGTGCAGGGTCGGGTGTGCAGGGTTTAGGCAGTGGGGATTCTGGTGTGCAGGGAAAGCTCAGGGGTGATGGGTTTCTAGGGTTAGAGAAGAAGAGAGGGGAAGAAGATGGGGAAGGTGACCAGGGGAGGCCGACGACGTGGCCGTCGGCAATGAAAGTGAAGGTGGCGAAGATGGGTGCATAGGTGTTAGGGTTCGTCGGGGACGATGGTTGCAGGGGAGAGGAGAGAGATGCGGTGGTCGAGGGAAGAGAGGGCATGGAGACGAGGGGAACGGTGAATGCTAGGGTTAGGGTTTGGGTTCGAGACGAGAGAGGCGGAGGCGAGAAAGAAAATTTTTAGAAGAAGAAGAAGAAGAAGAAGAAGAAGAAGAAGAACGTGGGGGAAAATAAATAGGAAGGAGAGAGGTGAGTGTAAGGAAGAGAAGGAAGGTGAGGGGATCTCGCGCGCACAGTAATCGCGAGATAAGAGAGAAAGGGGGAGAGAGAGAAAAAGAAAGAGAGAGAGAGAAAGGAGGGGGGGGGGGGAGAGCGAGAGGAGAGATAGTTTTGTTTTTAGTTTTTAAATTTTAAAAATATATTTTAGTTAATTAAATTTTAAATTGTTAAAATATTTAAAATATAATATTAATAAAATGTGATATTTTGGCAAATACAAACTTACTCCAAAACGCGTCCGGATCGAGTCTAAAATTATGGTTATAAAATACGGAAAATATATGTGTCGACCAAAACTAAAATTGGATATCCGGATAACGAAAATGCATACCCCCAAGAACGGATGCACGTACGTTCGCGTAGCCATCCAAACAAGTCCGTTTCACTGAACGGGACGAGAACAAGATGCGCGGATGCTACCACAGGGTCAGGGGTATCATGCAGGCCATGCAATGTATTTTTAAAATATTTTATGTGACTTAAAATATTATATTTAAAAATACCGATGCCAGATAATGCCAGTATGTAGTATGTATAAATGAAAGTGCACGAGTCCACGTAACAAGTCAGAATAAATCATAAATATGAATCAAGACAGGTTTCAAGCAGGTGGGTCTGGTCGGATGCAAATACAGATGTAAAAAACACTATTCGCACCCAAAACACAGTAAATCAGGAAAATACCATAAATAAAGAAATACTTGAACTAGAACTGGTATAAATGAACTAGAGTGTTACATTGTGCAGGATTTCGATCGAATGATAACACTGGCCGGTGTAGGATTAAGCCGGATTATTAAATCATATATTGATTTAATAATTTACATATACATATTTCGATATGTATATTCTAATGTCATCCAGGTTTTCGATTGAGCAGGTTTTGGATCGAACGATAATACTAGCCGGCCTAGGATTAAACCGGATTATTAAATCAGGTATTGATTTAATAATTTGCATATACACATTTCGATATGTATATTCTAGTATTATCCAGGTTTTTGATTGGACGGTTGATAATATTGGCAGGCTTAGCATTAAGCCGGTTCATTAAATCGGATATTGATTTTACGCCAGTATTATTTCAGTGGTATTATTCTATCTCTTGGGTATTCGTATTTTGGTACGAATATGGATATGTATATATGGTAGAATGTATTTTGTATATATACAAAATACCTTCTAGAAGATGACACATCATCATGTATTTTTCTATTTTGTTGAAAATAGAAAATGAGGTGGAAAGGGTGAGATGGTATGAAGCATGGCTTTGGTATTTATTGCATACACTATTGGAGTATGGTTGTGGTTTTAAAAAAAGGAAAAATACTTCATAAGAAAAACCTTAGCCATTCTTCATTCAAGACTTGATCATTTTCTTCACATGCTATCTTCTCTTCATCTTCTTGAGTTTATTTCCTTGTAAATTCTTATCATTCTCATGTGTTGAGAACCAAAGGATTGGAGATAGAAAACTACCACTAAACACTCACTACATCTCCTTGGTAAGCTAGATTAGCAAACTAGGTTACTAAGTTGCTTCATTAGTGAAGCTAAGCTTGTATTATAAACTCTCGAGTGGATCATTTAGGATCAAGAAGGCCATCAAGTAAGATTGATCTAGGAGACCTCGAGGAGCTTAAGAAGAGGAGTGAAGACCCGAAGGACACGTGTTTATCGGTACAAGCTTCTCTCATAGTAGACAGATCTCTTGTAGCTTGCTAGTTAGGGTTATGGTTTGATCACTTAGGTTAAGATGGTTGTGCTTACTTAAAAATTTAATTTTTGTGCATTCCGCCTCTCCACTTCGATGTAGAGTTAGCACAACTCACCAACATAGTATCAGAGCCACTCCATAAATCTTAACTAGACTAGTTTGCATTAATTTAGAGTTTCGATTGACGAAATTTTTCGAATCGCATTTCCATATCTTTATTTGTCATTCGAATTTTAAAGTTGTTCAAAAAATATTTCTGGTTGTATTAAAATTATGTGCAGTAAAAATTAGAGCCAAGAAAAAAATTAGGCACCTAAACCCAAAATTAGACCGCGGAACAGAATCCAAATGCACTATTTAGCCGTTGAACCATGGTTCAATTTTGGCTACAGTGCCCAAATTTTTTTCTGAGGTTCTAATACACGGAAATATGAATTTTGGAATATTTGGTTTTGGTCCAGATGTGTTTGTATACTGGATTGTACTTGGGGGCCAATACGGAAAGTTTTAATCGATCGAAATTTTAAATTTATGTCTTTTTGAGCATTTGTTTCTGCGACCGTGAATATCATAGCGCGGTATAATCCGACTGGTTTCTATATGTAAAATCAGACGGGTTTATGAACATGATATTTACGTTGATATTCTGTGTTGCACTGATATTATGGATAGATTGTCGTAGTGATAGCCTATAGTGCAATGGTAGATGTACATTGTTGATTCATTTGTATATTCATTTTTGTGGGGTGAGCGTCCGACATGTAGACTGTCGTTTCTACCAATTTATATATTCTTTTATTGGGGCACGGCCGGGTTGAGGTCGATGTCAATGTTTGTATATATATTTTTCTTTTCTGTACTAGGATTACCTCGCGAAGGAGTGCTCGAATAGCCGGGTTCTAGAGGGCAACGGGCTCGCATCTTATGGCATTGAGATGGAGGGGGCCTTACTCTAGAGTTGGCGGGCTATTCGCCGCACTCGTAGAGGATATAGGATGACCCACAGAGAGGTGCTCAAGTTACCGAATTCCGTGAAGTGCTGGGTGGCCCATTCACTTTGTTTATTGGGGTTGTCTCACTTCCGCAATTGGCAGATAACTTGCCGCACTCATAGAAGTCTAGGTTTTTGTCACGCCCCGCTTCCCAGTAGACGGAAATGGTGACGTGGCAAGCCCGCGATATATTTATCCAGAGAATGTCATTCCCTAAATAAATATACTAAGCGTATTAAAAACTGTAACGACTCTGAAATCACTGTACATAAATTTCTTGTTATTGTACAGAAAAGGGTACTACAACATGTGTAAGAGTTAAAAGTTATTTTTGTTAAATAAAAGCAAGAATCAACTTGTAGCTCACTGCTAAAATCTCTACACTGCTGTGACACAGCCTGTGCTTTCGATTCCTATTAGACCCAATTATTTTTAAAGATTTTTCTTTAAAATTTTTGGAGGCCCAAGAGTTGCACGTGCAATACATGGAAAAATGAAAAGTTTCAGAAAAATCAAACAGGCGCAATGAGGTGTACACACCCAAATCGACACGTGGCACGAATCTCGAGGCAAGGCCTCAAGATCCGACCGTCCGTTTTGCCCAAAGGGCCGGCACCGACGGTTGGGATAGCCCCAAATTCCTCCGTGCTTTGCACACTTGTCTCTTCGACTCTCCTTAACTTCCCTACATCGTTTGATTTTCCTGCAATCAAACAGAGACTCTTCAATTCACCATTTAACACATTTTTAATACATTTTAATCCACATTTTTAATTCTCAAACCCTAATTCTCCACTATAAATACCACCCCATACCCTAGCTCTTCACCATTCTGAAATTCTAGCAAAAATTCTCTCAGAACTCTCTAAGTGCCAAGTGGAGTTAACCCCCTTAAGTGGAGTAGCGAGCCAAACTCGACGACCGGAGCATCTCCGATGAAACTACGACCTCTGAGAGTTTCTTCAATCTCTTCTTAACTTTCTAAAAACCTTAAGTCCCTCTTCTCTCCAATTCTTTCATCTCAATTCGTCGTCTAAGAAAATATCGACAAAAGTGGAGTTAACACGTAACAACCTTTGTTTTAAAATATTTTATCATGCTTTATAGGTCTAAATATCACATAATCATCTTAATATATTTTTAAAACAAAACTCACATCTATTGTCTTTTGACGTAACCAAAAACTTCATGTTCAATACTCAAATAATGAACTTTTTCATTAAAATACCATGAACTTTAGTGTAATCTCTCATCGACATCTAGCATACCCAAACCCTAGAACCTTCATGGGGTAATGATCTACCCCATACGCACACTATGGTTTCATAGCACGGTATTCTAAGAATATGGGCAATTCAAAGTAAAAGCCACACCGTTTCAAAACGGGTTTCTTTAAATCGGTATTTCGAAATCCTTGGCAATTATTCCTCTACAACCCTCGTCAGGGGACCCGCTAATAGATGTTGTGGATTATTCCACATCCTTAGGACAGTAGAGCGAGATGCAGAATTCCTCACGGAGTATTCGGTCTCGAAAGGAATAAAAATACGGTTTTTAAGAAATGCGACTTTTTCTAATAAAAAACTAATTTTTGGGAAAATTAAATAAAATTATGAAATCCATATTTTAAATAAAAGCATATTAAGAAACTATATTTTTAAAATGAAATATTAGAATTTTTAATAAAATACCACCAAATTTCCAAAAATAGTAGTTTTCATAAAAATACCACAAACTTTCAAAAAGCTAGGTTTTATCATCAAAACCCATAACAATTAAAATATATGTTCATGAAAACCCTAAATATTATGAAAACCCTCGAGATTTATTTTTAAACAATATTAATATATATTTTTCATAAAACCCCCTCGAGATATACAAACAATATTTTAAGGACTCTAAATTAATATAGGTTTAAGCGGGATCAATTCTCTTGAGCCCCAGGGAGCCGGAGAAAGTGAGTGCTTGTCTATTCAGGTTAGACAATTTAACGGAGTTATCAATAGCAATTGTCTTGGAAAAAGATACAAATCCTGCCGTCCATGTGCAGCAGTTGCCGATTTCTCCCGAACATAAGATTTTTAACAATTTACATCAATTCACATGAAAAGACATAAACTCAAATCCAAACTCAAATCTAAACTTAAACTCGAACTCGAATAAAAAATCGAACTCTAATCTAACTCGAATCTAAACTCGAATCCAATCTACTCGAACCAACTTGACTCGAATCCAGATTGCAATTGTCATGACTCGCACATTACTCGACTCACTCGAATACAATCTACACCTTTTGCAATCTAGGGTGTCGATCAAGACATGTCAATCAATCAATCAAACCAATTAAGTATATTAACCAGTTATATATATATTATACTCGGGATGCTTGAGATAGTTTCTTGTGTGAATCCAATAGAGCTTCAGAAGTTCCGTATTAACCTCTTTTTTTATTTTACTCGAATATCAGTTGGGTTGACTCATCCACAGCCTAGAGCCCCGATACTAACACATGAAATGAGCCCGTGTTTTCTTTCTCCTGAGGTCCCGCTCTTGAGTTCGTGAATATTTCTACGGCCGTGTTAACATTCACACTTAGAACTTAACGTTAACATAGTGACCATATAGAGATCTATAGTATATATTTACCCATGATCATATACAATTACTCATTATATATATATATATATATATATATATATATATATATATATATATATATATTCTACACTTGTCATTTTCTTTACTCTTACCTATCCTTGGGACTTACCGAGTGCTAGTTTACTGACGAGCATTCCACCCACTTTTCTTCTTTTGAAATGTTCGTCAGATACTGTCGAGATGGAAGAAGTTGAAGCCACAGAGGAGGACTACGACAAGATAGCTTCTCAGGGCTAGCTCAGCTTCATTTTTCTTCAGTTTATGTATGCTACTTGTTTAGGAATTTTCTTTATTTTATTTACTTTCCAGCATAAACTCATGTACTTGTAAATATTGGAAGTTGAATGTAAATAAAGATGTTGAAAAATTTTACAGTCTCCATTTATTCTTGCATTGTGTATTATTGTTTTCAATACGCTTAGTATATTTATTTAGGGAATGACCTTCTCTGGATAAATATATCGTGGGTTTGCCACGCCACCGTTTACGTCTATTGGGAAGCGGGGTGTGACAGGTTTTGTTGGTGGCCCATGCAGATCAGTTCTGTACGAAGTCGTAAACAATATACCACAAGAATTAATAAATTCAACAAACATTTACATTCTTTGCATTTCAAATTCTTTGAATCTATCCTAACCTATCTTTTATATCAAGGTGATGGACTCTCCGAACAATACCGGCCGTCAACAGCAATACTCCACTGCCAACTCTACCACCACCACCTACTATTGCATCTCCTATCAATGAGCAAACAGTACTGCTAGTAACGACTCTGAATTTAATGTACGGAATTTTCCAGTTTAATGTACAACAAACGGTATTGCTAGTAACAACTCTGAATTAACTCTCTCATATGCTTGACAGAGCTACGCTCACTGATAGTATACCATACTCAACGAGTCTTTTCTTGACTTATAGACATGCAGGACTCAAACTCGCGAATGCGCCGTTCATGAGACTCACTTCACCTGAACAGGTTCTGAATCGACTGTTTTGCTTAGACAAAACCTGCCTTTCATGGCTCTACACATTAGGGTACTCAAAAACGTTAACTCTCGTGCATTTTGATTTCGAATGTTCTGGTTTCCATCCCTTGTCTTTTGGAATTTTCCTCACTCCACTCGTTTGAACCTCCTCGTGAATGAATATCGAGCGAATAGTGCACTCCGTTCACTCGTCTTAGTGGTTTTGTTCAACAACTCAAACCTGTAAGGAAGGGAAGCTTTACTACTTATGAGCGCCACTTAGGCAAGAAAGAACTCGAATAAGGGTTTCTTCACAGAAAGGTTTCTTACATGATAACGGGTTCTTACTTGACAGAACCTCAAGCGCTGGAGGCTAGTGCCACCCTCAAACTAGGCAACCTCAAACGCCTGGGTCGATGTCGTTCACTAACGAACCTCGCTCTCGAATGTGCCACTTGTTCCCTTCCAGCAACTCTTTCTCAATCGAATGCGTCGACCAGCCATACTCAACGAGGTGGACTCGACCTATTAGGAACTCATAATACTTGACCCCGTTCACTCACTAGCAAGTGAATTAGCCCTAACGACCAAACAACGGAGTGAGCGCTAGCGTGAAAGCCGTTATGCGGTAGCACATCCGTTTTCTTGCTCAAGTCAACTACCGTACTTGGGTAGGATTCCTTTTTGAAGGAGAGGAGGATTGTCTCCAACAAGTACACGGTAATCGCTACAAAAGTTGTCAGGTGATGGGTGGGGTCACCAATGCCGTTGTACTTGTTGTACGTCGTCGGTACCTTCATGCCCTGAGTTTGAATTATAAGTAATTTTTGTTAAATAACGATAAGAAACTCCTTGTAGCTCACTTGTAAAGCCCTTTCACTGCTGTGACGTAGCCCTTGCGTTCGATTCCTATCAGACACATTATTTTTTTTCTGATTTTTTCTTTTTAACTTCTTGGAAGCCCAAAAGTTTACCCGTGCAATACACATAAAAATGAAAAGTTAGAAAAATCAAACTGACAAAAAATGGTGTAAACCCTAATTTGATCAAGTGGCACGAATCTTGAGGCAAAAGCCTTGAGATTGACTGGCCAAATGAAGGGAAAAACCGGCACCGACGGCTATGATAGGCCCAAATGTCCTCGGGCTCTGCACACTTGACTCTTCCCCTACTCCTAACTTCCCTGCACTGTTTGATTTCCCTGCAATCAAATAGAGACCCTTCATTTCACCATTTATCATATTTTTAATGCATTTTAATTCCAAAACCCTAATTCTACACTATAAATACCACCCCACATTTTGGCTCAGCATCATTCTGAAATTTCTAGCCAAAACTCTCAAAACTTCTATAAGTACAAGTGGAGTAAAGAGGAGTTAGCAGGCGGTCAACTTCCGGCAAAGGATCGAAACTATTCCGGAGCTCCCGCGACGCCACGACGACAACCCTCTCTTCTTATACCTTTTTTTAACCTAACTAAGTTGTAAGTCCCTCCTAAACTCCTTTTCTCTTCATTGAATTTATCTTTTTTGAAAAATCGATAAAAATGGAGTTAATACCGATATCACTTTTCCAACTCCTATAACTCCAATTCCCATTATCTTTTGGTCAAACAAATTTTTATACCACATTTGTAACCTTAAACCATAATATTTAGAATCAAAATTTCATCAAAATTCTCATGTGAAATAACAATAGTAACACCTTTTCATTTAAATACCATGAACTTTAAATATCACCTATTTTAGTTTTTATTACAAACATACTTTTAAGAAAACTCTACGAGATAATGACCTACTGTTTACCGCCGAAAGACACGATCGATACGTTAGGACGTCTGGCCTGAATTTGGGGGCAGATGCTATTTGGTTTTATCGATCCACCTCTCCGAAGATGCCAAGTTGATTTATGGCACCGTGTATCGGAGGTTTGGACAGATGTGGCCGTTGTAGCAGACTTCGTCAGATCCCCCTTGTTTGCGAGGGGTTTTTTTGATTGTGGGGACGCTCTTCCCTACAGGCGCAAACACCTTCAGTTAATTACGTTACCGTGTAGCGATAATCACTTTCTCCTTCTCCAGATGTTCACTTCGTGTCGTGTGTGTTTGTTTTGTTTTAGGTTGCTTGTGGATTGTATACGGAGACTAATTTATGTTGTCGCTCGTAGAGCGTGGATTAGTCCAAATCCGTATTTTCTTAGATTTGGGTTTGGTTGATTTAAGGATCGTTAATCTTGTTTGAGATTAAGATCAACTTAAATGTTTGTTAAGGATACGTTAGTCTAATTTTAGACTAAGGTCTACTTAACAAGGTTTTAGGATCATTTAGATCCAACGAAAGAGTATTTGTACCCTATCGTTTTAGTTTAAGTACGTTGCGGTCCGTTATTAGTTTAGGAACGTTGCGGTCCATTGTTTAAGGACATCATAGTCCGTGGTTTAAGGACAGCATAGTCCGTGTTTAAGGACATCATGGTCCAGAGAGTTTAGTTTAAGGACGTTGCGGTCCATGGTTGGTTTAAGGACATCATAGTCCATAGAGTTTAGTTTAGGGACGTTACGGTCCATAGGGTTTAAGGACATTATAGTCCATGGAGTTTAGTTTAGAGACGTTGCGGTCCATAGGGTTTAAGGACATCATAGTCCATGTTTAAGGGCATCATAGTCCATAGGGTTTTTAGTTTAAGGACATCATAGTCCATGGTGTTTAAGGAAATCATAGTCCTTGTTTAAGGACATCATAATCCGTATTTTAAGGACATCATAGTCCATGGTTTAAGGACAACATAGTCCATAGGGTTTTTAGTTTAAGGACATCAGGGTTTTTAGTTTAAGGACATCATAGTCCATGTTTAAGGACATCATAGTCCATAGGGTTTTTAGTTTAAGGACATCATAGTCTGTGTTTAAGGACATCATAGTCCGTGGTGTTTTGGCTCATAAGTTTGAGGGTGCGCCAAGAGTTATTGGTTATTGGGACCCGCCATCTTCCTGAAGACGTTGAAGAATTACAACGACATGTATCAGAGGTATGGAGAGATGCACCCTTGAACCAATGTCCCAACTGAGGAGGGGGGGTAGGATATACATCATTTTAGATGCCATCTGTTAGGAGCTCATTATCTATCTTTAGGACTGAGATCGGTTTGGGAGACCCTGAGTGTGAGGGGCTCAATTGATTGGCCTCGGGAGATTTGGTCTAAGGTTGGCTAATGTTGGCCTCTCATAGTGTTAAACACTAGTATATGCTCAACGCTCACGTGCTCCCACGTGCGGCCTTGAATCAGTGTTAAACACTGAAATTTGGGGTGCTCACGTGTGGCACGTGAGGCGCTTGAAAGTTGTCGCTGCTTTTTTGGCTTTATTCCCTTGTTCCTTTTATAAATGCTAAGCCCTATTGGGGATCATGTGCTCTCACGTGAGGCGCCCCTAAAATGGGAACTATCTTGGGTTTATTTCCTTTTTCCTTTTGAAAGTGCTAAGCCCTATTGGGGATCACGTGCTCTCACGTGAGTCGCCCCCAAAATGGGAACTATCTTGGGTTTATTCTCTTTTTCCTTTTGAAAGTGGTAAGCACTTTTGGGGGGTCACATGGAGACACGTGACCTGATCTCAGTTGTTCTTTTTTGTTCATCAAGGGTGCTTACGTGGGAGCACGTGATCTGCCATTATCATGTTGGGTGCTAATCTTTTTACGTGCATAAAGATCTTGAGTTTTGAGACTTTCAAGCCCATTGTCTTGTAAGAATTAAATTCTTTTATAGGGTTAAACCCTAGTTTTATTAGAGGAATTAAATTCCTATATGTTCTTATAAGAATTAAATTCTTCGAACTTAGTTCTTTCCCCTAAGTTTGAATCTACATAACAAAATCTCCCCGACGAGAATTAAATTCTCAACTTGTGGGAAGATCTGCTTCTGTAGATCTCAATCAGAGGAAGAACTAAGTTCTTTTTAGAAGAGTTAAACTCTTGTGGAGGCGAAGAAGAAGTAAGATGTTCTTTGTGTTTTGTTCCTTCTTACCTAGGGTTTCTTCTCTTCTTTGAGGAGATCTTCTTCTCTCTAGAGAATTAAATTCTCTTTTCTTTTTTAAACTTATCAGAGGGGTTTCTCTCTCTCTCTTCTCTTCAATCTCGAGTCCTTTATATAGTGGAGACAAGTTTGTTGATTTGGTTAAGGAAATCTCTCATTGAGGGATCTCTAATTGATTTGGGGATTTATCCCCCGTTGGATCTTTGATCCCAGGCCTTCTGTTTTACAGAAGATATTTTTCTTGTTTTTAACAAGATTGGGAAAATATTTTTCCACACAGAGCTTATTCTGTAATTTGGTGATTTTTAATCACTATTGGATCTTTAATCCAACGGTGCTCTGTTTTACAGAGCGTAATCTTTCTTGTTTGGAAAGATCTAAGAAAATATTTTCCAAATAAGCCTCTGATCCCTTATTTAGAATTTAATTCTATCGGCTCAGAAGGCATTAGAAGCCCTCACGTGCAGCACGCGACTCCATGAAGTCAAGCCCAACAAAGAGCATCACGTGCTGACGCGTGAGTTTCTTTTTGCCAATTATTTATTTTTTAAGAAGACGCCTATATACCTTGTATACAGATGCTCACGTGCTTGCACGTGAGGCTCAGTTTCAACCTTATTTGTTAAGCGCAATGCCTATAGTCTTGGCTTCAAGGCGCATCACGTGTGGGCACGTGATACTCTATTTGGGGAATTTTCCCATTACTTTTTATTTATTATTTATTTTTCATAAGGGAACAAATGCCTCCACAACGTTATTCTCACGTGGCGTGCACGTGAGTGCAACGCTGCCACCTTTACAGCCGTTGGATTGCCTAGGGGAACGGGGAGGTGAACCGCCCTTGTCACGTCTTATAAATGCAAGGATTTGGCCTTTGGGAAGCCACTGTTCTTTCATCTTCTTCCTTTTTTGTTTTCTTCGAGAATTTAATTCTCCCTTTTAGAGCTTAGTTATCTGTTTATTGCAATTCCAGAGTTAAACTCTGTTAGAAAAAGGAACCTTTTCTCGGTAAAGATCTCGAACATTAGAGAAACCCTTTTCTTTAAAGAAAACTTCTGGATTTTAAATCTATCATGAGAGCTTTGCTCTTCTCTGAAACCCATCTCTTAGAGATCTAAAGTCTTGATCTTTGAGTAATAACTCTCAATACTTTGAGCATTCCTCCTCTGACCTTCAAGGATTCATGGCATTTGATTTCCTCTCTATGGGGGGTTTCTGGAATTTAATTCCATTGCACAAAAGGAATTTAATTCCTCATTAAAGAGTTCTGCTCTGTAGCTCAAAAGGGGCCCTCAGGAATTTTATTTTTTGGTGTTCTCGAGAACATTTTCACAGGGTTTTTTCTTATTTGCGTAAATTCAAATTTGTTGAGTATTTTAACAGAACTTGCTCTCTCTATGAGGATGTTAAGGGTTAGTTAAACCCCCATGTCCGTTGAAATGAGAATCTTTTTAGATCCTCATAATAAATCCTGTCTTAATCACTTTGATTATTAACTCTCATTGATTTTTCTTTTCAGATACTATGGCCGTTTATTTGTTTGATCTTGATGAAATTATCTCCTATGAAGACATTCGCGTCCAAGGCTGTTGTCAAAACCAGGAGTTTACAGACGCTCAATGCGCCGAGGTTATGCGTCGCCTAGATGAATACAACGGTCGACTACTCCCCCATCGTTCCACTTTGTTGAAGATCATTGTGGGAGCGATTTGAGAAGCCCTTCCTGGATTTTACGAAGCCATGTCGCTGAAGGCGCTTGATGATGCCGAAGACAAGGTACACTCAGTATATCTGATGGGCTTGATCTCGAAGAGGCGGTGAGATAGTCTTGTTGATATCTTGCATCAAGTTTTCTAACAGACAACGATAATCTCTGCCTATCAAAGGGCGGATGATATCAGCGAGAATCCTGACGCTTGTATTCACGAGAAGATGCACACGAGAATGGTCAGAAAATCCAGAAACACTTTACTTGACCTTGCTTCTGAATTCCTCAATCCATGTCCAGGATCAAGTGTTTTACCATTGTAAACATCTTCTTTCATTTTTACACCATGTACAAGTTCTTGGAGTATGAATGACAAAACTTCATGTTTACCCTCCTTTCTTTTTATGTTTACATGTGTTCTGTATGAGGTGTTGTTATATCGCTGTTGGTGTTCGTGTGTTTTGCGCATGAGGCACCGCTGGGGATTTTAATCCTGCACTAGCGCCTGCGCTCACGTGTTATGCACGTGCGGTTCCATTTTAGTTTTCAAAAGGGATCAAGGCTGGTGCTCACGTGCCATGCACATGGGGCTTTGCTGATGAGGTCGTTTCGCCTCCCTACTCTGATTCCCATGAGTCACCCTTTTCTTTTCCCATGCCCCCTTTTTTCCGGCCTAGGAAATAGCTCCACCATGCATGATGTTTTTTGTGCATAGCTTTGAACGCGTCTCTTTATAACCCGAGGCTACACCATCTTTCTTCTCTTCAAAGAGAAACCCTTCTTTTATTAACAGAACTCAAACAAACCCAGAGCTATGGTCTGCAATCACCCTCACGCTTGTCGGCAACCATGGGAGGTGCCTATCGAGGAAATGATTCCTCGCCTTGCTGCGCGGCTTGTAGATCCCCTTCTCACCGACGCTCAATGTGACGTGGTGATGTATGGGCTCCTGACTCGTAGGGGCTCTCCTCTTTCTATGGGCTCCAATTGGCTCCGGATGATCTTTCTATCCATGCTCGCCGATATTCCTCCTCATCCGGCAGAGATGACCTCGGCAATTCTTGATACAGCGGAGGATAAAATTGAGTGTTTCCATAAGGCATGCTTAATTACCCAGGCTCTGAAGGATCGCTCAGTTCATTTATTGAGTCAGATAAGAGCCCGACGGACTATCATGTCTACTTTTGCTGATGAGCATGGCGCTAATCGGTAGGGATCAACCCCTCGCGAAGACCGTCGCTTCGACATGGTGGAGAGGGCAGAGAGGGAATTGGAGAACCTTGCGTTTTGTTTTGTTAACCCTTGTATCTCTGATCCCATATTTGGCGATCTTTTCCCTGTAGAGTAGTATATTTATATCGATGTACTTCCCTTATTATTGAGTGTTGAATGTTTTCTGCTGAATGTTTTCCTTTCATCATATATTCGTACATGAATCCCATTGTTCCCTCATGGGAACTGAATAAAATACAAATAAAGCAGCAAGGAAAACCCCCAAATGGGGCATCATGTGCTCACACGTGACCGGGCCTCACGTGCAAACACGTGACCTTTTATGGGCAGATTCTATCTACGCCTATATGCCTAATTGATAAAGTCACGTGCCCACACGTGATGGGATCTTGAACCCACTGAATTAATAGAATTAAATTCTAATTAAAAAGAATTAAAAGCATTTGTTCCCTCATGGGAACTAAATAAAATACAAATAAAGCAGCAAGGAAAACCCCCAAAGGGGGCATCACCTGCCCACACATGACCGGGTCTCACGTGCAGGCACGCGACCTTTTATAGGCAAAGCCTATAGGCGCTGAATGAAATAAACAATTGGAAATGCTTAATTAGTGGGGTCACGTGCTAACACGTGATGGGTTCCTGATCCCTCTGAAGTTTGAACCAATAGAATTAAATTCTAATTAAATGTTTAATTAGTAAGGTCACGTGCCAACACGTGATAGACTCTTAAACCCTCTGAACTAATAGAATTAAATTCTAATTAAAAGGAATCAAAAACCCTAATTGGAAAAATATTTCCCTAGATCTTTCCAAACAAAAAAGATTGCACTCTGTAAAAGGGAGCACCGTTGGATTAAAAATCCAATAGTGATTAAAAATCACCAATTTATAGAAAGATTCTATACAAGAAAATATTTTCCTAAACTTTGCCAGGAACAACAAATAAAATATCTTTTGGATTAAAAATCCAATGGTGAATAAAATTCACCGAGTGATCTAAAAGTTCATGTTGGTTATAAAATCAATCAAAAACTCTCAATGAGAGATGGACCGAACAAACCGATTCTTTTCTTTTTCCTATAAATAGGAGCCAAGAAGGAAGAGAAAGAGGGATATACAGAAGAAAGGATTGAACAGAGAAAAACCTCTCCCTAAAAACAAAAGATAAAGAGAATTTAATTCTCCAGAGAGAAGAAGATCTCTTCAGAGAAGAAAGAAACTCTAGGTAAGAGAAGGAAGGAGATCATTCCATAAAACAAAAGAGAATTTAATTCTAAAAACCAAGAGTTTAATTCTTCTAGATAAGAACTTAGTTCTTCCTCTGGTTGAAGATCTGCAGAAGCAGATCTCCCCATAAGTTGAGAATTTAATTCTCATCGGGGAGATTCTGCCATGCAGATCTAAAACCTAAGGGAAGACCTAAGTTCAGAGAATTCTATTCTCCCACAAAAACATATAGGAATTTAATTCCTCCAACAAGAATAGAGTTTAACCCCTAATATAAGAACTTAGTTCTTACTCATGGTGATAGATCTGCAGAAGCAGATCTCCCCATAAAATTGAAAAGTTAATTCTCATTGGGGAGATTCTGCCATGCAAATTTCCGAGGAATTAAATTCCTATAAAAAAAAGAAGAGAAGAGAAGTTAGTAAGGGACTTGAAACTCATAATTATATGCATATTGATGATCACGTGATAACACGTGACCTCATTTCTTTTAACCAGAAAAAGAGATTTCCCAAAGTGTTTAACACTTATTTAAAAGGAAAAAGGGAAACAATAAAGATAGTTTCTCTTTTAGGGTGTATCACGTGCTCCCACGTGACCCTTATAAAGCTTCTCAAAACAAAAAGGAGTAAAGCCAAGACAGTTTCTCTTTTAGGGTGTATCACATGCTTCCATGTGACCCCTGACAAATACTTTTAATATCCAACGCATGGATACCCATCATGTGCCCACACGTGATGGTCATGAAGGTCAAGTGTTTAACACTTATATACATATTCTGAGAGTAAAATAAAAGAAGCAAGGCCCAATCTTCAGGCGCCTCACGTGGGAGCACGTGAGCGCCGAATGTACTCTAGTGTTTACCACTATATTCGAGCCAATCTTAGCCCAAATTAGCTAAGTCTTCAAGAGGCAAGATCCCCTGAAGCTGAACCCCAACTATACTCTTGTCTTCCAAAATTGATCATCCCATATGACATTCAAAGTAATTCCCAGAGTCTTTCAATCAACATTGGTTCAAGGGTACATCTCTTCACTCCTCTGATATATGTCGTTGTAATCCTTCAACGTCTTCAAAGAGGTGACGGGTCCCGACAACCAGACATTCCATGGACTGTGGGGTCCTTAAACTCATGGACTATGATGTCCTTAAACTTTACAGACTACGATGTCTCTAAACTACCATGGACTGTGAGGTCCTTAAACTCATAGACTATGATGTCTTTAAACTTTACACTGGACCGCAACGTCCCTAAACTAAAACAATAGAGCCCAAATGCTCTTTTGTTGGATCTAAATGATCCTGTTAAGTTGATCTTAGTCTAAAATTAGACTAATGTGTCCTTAACAAATGTTAAGTTGATCTTAGTCTAAAAACTAGACTAACGTATCCTTAACAAACGTTTAAGTTGATCTTAGTCTCAAATGAGATTAACGATCCTTAACCCCAACCCAAACCCAAATTTAAGAAAATACGGATTTGGAATAATCCATGCCCTACGGACGACAACATAAATTAGTCTCCGTATACAATCCACATACAACCAAAAATAAAACAAACACACACGACACGAAGTGACCATCTGGAGAAGGAGAAAGTGGTTACCGCGATGCGGTAGCGTAATTAACTGCAGGGGCTTGTTCCTGCAGGGAAGAGCGTCCCCACAATCAAAAATCCCTCAAACGAGGGGGAATCTGACGAAGTCTGCTACATCGGCCACATTCGTCTAAACCTTCGATACATGGTGCCATAAATCAACTTGGCATTTTCGGAGAGGTGGACAGATAAAACCAAATAGCATCTGCGCCCAAAATTCAGGCCAGACGTCCCAACGTCTCGATCACGTCTTTTGGAGGAGAACAGATTCTGGCACGCCCGGTGGGACCTTTATCTCTTTCCACTCCACACTTCATGTGTCGTGTTTCGCGAACGAATCGCGGTTTGCTATGGTTGCCCCCGGATTCGAGATACTAAGATTTGGTGTATTTCTCCGTGCAGAAAACAGAAGATCAATGGCTTCCAACTGCACAAACTGCAACAACTCCCACTCCGTCCTTGTTGGAGGAGTGACCTATGGGCCTTAAGTGGCCTCCCTTTTTACGATGCCAGTAGAATAGGTGACGCAAGCCACCATTGGGCTGTTCTTTAGGACCATGCTCCCACCTATGAGCTTCAATGCCCCAATGCCGTTGCAAGAAGCTCCGAAGAAGTCGGTCTTTGATCGGCTTATGACTACCCAGCCCCTCTCAATGGGTCGTCCAAGTACAGCACCTCAGTCTTTGATAGGCTAAGACAAAACTCCAATGGGCCCGTGAAGAAGCCTACGATACCTGAAGGGGTTATCCCGAAATGGATAGCCATCCCTGCTCTAGTGAACGAAGTCATCAGAGAGGCTTCCCCAGCTAAGGGATCAGTCTTCGCTAGACTGTCTGCTCTAACTCCCGCTTCAGACGAAGTCAACAAGGATGCTTCCCCTACTCAGAAGTCTGCCTTTGACAGGTTGGCCATCCCCACTCAACGGATGCCAGTTTTCAATAGGCTGGCACCAATGGTAACCCTTCACCAGGACAGGGGACATGACGGAGCCACCCCCATAGCTGAATCAATACCGTCCGCAAGGCATGCTCGACGTCGCCACTGGCGCCGAGTCAGGAAAGCTGGGGGCAGTTCCCCTTCTGGACTGACTCCGCCAGCTCCAATGGTGGAAGTCGACGCTGCTTTCCAACTGGGAAAAGTTTTGAACCACTCAGGAGAGTCCGCAAGAACTCTCCGACAGCCGTGCTGAAAAGATCTCCTCCACCTGTGGAGTATGCTACAAAGACAAAGCTGGAGCAGCTCCCTCAGCGGCTGTCCTCTAAAATTCACAAGGTCTGGCGAAATGTCCAAGATTCTGTGGTTAACTAAGACTACTCCCGCCAACCAAAGAAAATGATGGTTCGGCAAGAGAAGGACCACCCTGTCATACAACATAAGGTGTCGTCTACTTGGGTGCCCGCCGCAAAGGCCCCCTCAAATTCGACCGCTCACAAAAGAAGAAGGCCGGAGAAACCCCCGTGTCTACGACGAATCTAAAGGGCACTGAACCTAAACGCCCCAAGTCTGGGGGCATGGTGGTGCACACTGTTTATATGGCATCCGGGAAAGAGGATAGCCGTATCTCTACGGGTCATCGAACACTCACCAGATCCGTAACAAAGGCCCAGGAGCAACAACAGAAGCCCCAGGAAATGTTAACACAGATGGCCGCACTCACTGGGCCAAAAGAAAGCCCGGAGACATCGTCAGAGCAGCGTCATGAACAAGAAACCGATGCTGAGTTCCGCCGTAGAATTCTCAAAAATAAAGAAAGAGAGGCCACGGAATAAGTGGCCAACATAAAACGAATGACGCTTTATTCCAAGATATGGTCGGGATGATGATACAGCCGGATCCTCCAGCTGAAGACCCACCGATTGTCCTTGAAGACGACAGAGGGGAGACATCGAACCCTCTTCCGGCTTTATCAGCAGCCAAGGAAGAGACCATTTCTAAAGCCGCCTTGGATGACTATATCGCTCAACAGATACGAGCTCATCAGGCGAACGAAGCGGCCGGCCAAATTGTTAAGACTGGACGACCATATCCGGGTTGGTACGACCAAATAAAGTACCTGCCGGGATATACGATCCCTAAATTCCATGTATATAAGGGGACGGGGAATCCACACCAGCACGTTGCTCAATTCAGAATCTTGTGCGGTAATACTGGGGGTGACGACAAACTGCTGCTTCGCCAGTTTGTTGGCAGCTTGTTGGAGACAACTTTTGAATGGTACTTCGAGCTCCCGAACGACTCTGTTAAGACATTTGCAAAAATGGAGTTACTGTTTACACAAAGATTCGCAAGCGCTAGCGAGCACACCCCGATCACCGCATTAATTAACGCCAGATTGAAGCCAGGCGAAACATGGGAGCAGTACGCGATACGGTGGCGGAATCTATGGTGGAAGTACGAGCAGCGCATCGAAGAAGCGCCTGCGGTAGGCATGTTCGTGGGTACTCTTGATCCGCAGGCGACCATATCCTAGTTCATGATGTTCTTCAAGCCAACTACTTTCCAGGCCTTGATTGACAAGCTGGCCCAAATGGATCAGATGGGTCATAGACCATCTTCTTCGAAGTTGGAATCTCGAAACGAAAAAGGGAAAGGGAAAGCGACCTTCGTCGCCAATGCTCAGCAGCAGCCCAGTGGTCCAAAACCAACTGATCGCCAAGATGATAGACGACGATTCTTCAATGAGAAACTGAAGTGCCCTTATTCTTTTCCCCGGGATAAAACGAGGAGACTGTTCCAGCCGGCGGTGCACAACAGGCTCATCACCTTACCGGATCCAAAACGCCCATTGCAACCCGGTGAAGCCAATAATCCCAATTATTGCCCCTATCACCAAGTGGTGGGCCATCCAATCGAAAATTGCTTCATTTTCAAAGGCTGGATTGAGGACCAATACCAACAGGGCAAATTCGTACTGTCCAAGAATTGGAAAGTAAGCCCGTCTCAGCCGCACACTCTTAAAAAGGGGACACACCGGGGGCATCATGCTCTTTTATAGAAGAAGCTCCATGGGAAGTCGCTCTTTCAGCCAAGACGAAAAGAATGCTAAAGGATCTCCAAACATGCCCGACAATCAGGTGGAAAAGTCCGCTGGAACCCGAGATCATTGACGGAATGCTGAAGCCGCGCCTGATTCCAAGAATTGGTAGCGACAATCAAAACGCTCAGGCCCAGCCGTCAAAGTCTTCGAAGAAGAAGAAGAAGACCAAAAAGCCCGTGAAACCTGATGACAAGCACACGGACCTGCAAAAACATATTGACGCGTTGGAGGAATATAACCAGAAGGAACGAATCCCAGTCACACTCCAAGAGTTTCTCAACCACATCCTTGAAGATAGAGATGGCGATGAAGATGAGGGAGAAGACTCGTTAAATAAACCTGAAGATTATGTGGCAAGCTGCCACGTGATCTCTCACTCATCAGTAGATGGTGAACAAGCTCCTGATACAGAGAAACTAGGGGAAGATCCCGAACCGGAACTCCTAGGACCGTCGGACGAGATGATTGACGTATTCCTGAACGAAGCTCTTCTGAAAAGCAAAGCTGATCAGGAGCGTGAAATCGCCGTATACGAAAAAGCCAAATGTCGGCGACTGAACGAAAGGATTGAAATACCCCAACCAGATAGGAGCACTTCGGCCGCCAGCAAAAGCTGGTTCAAGACAAGGAAAAGGTTCGTCAAAGCCATATCGATGGGAATGAAGCTGCCACCCTCCAAAGGAAACACTCCTGATAGGATACACCTTAACGAAGAAAATGCACATCCAAACTACTGCTTGTACCATTGGAGGACCACACCCTACTGAAGAATGCAACGCCTTTAAAAATTGGTGGCAGGGATACGTTGCTCACCGACAGCATTTCAAGCGGATGAAGCGCAAAACTCGTCGGGAACAAAGAAGCACGACAGATGGGCGCAGAAGAACTGCCGGCGACTGCCACATGGTTAATTCCGGGGGATCACAAGTTCTCACCTTCGGGAGTGATTCTGATAAAGAAATAGCCCTCGTCCCTTTCTTCAAGGAATCCATCTCTGAAACAGAAGAGATGAAGACCTGCGAGAACATTCAGCTGCGAAATCGCACGTTACCTGAAAAAAATCTTGGACCCGCAAATAAGGGATCGAACAAAAAGGATAAGGGGAAAGAAAAGGTCCCTGGGGATATCACCCTCGATGACCGAGTCGTCGAAGAGCTGGCAGCTAAGAACCCGCCCAAGAAAAACAAGGTGGATTACAACGTTCTGGCACACCTGAAGAAGATATCCTCTGTCACGACCCGAAAAGTACGGAACATGACCGGCACTTAAATTACGAAAGGTCTCGAGGCGTACGTAATCTAAGTAAGCCAAAACCCAGAAATCAAAACCAAAGAAGCAGTAGAGTGAAGGAAATACCAACTTAAAACAAGTAGTTTTAACAACATAGGCCGAAGTATGTATTTTTAAAATCTCAAGTATTTTCTGAAAATTTCGACAGAGTCTCCTTTGTAAATACTGGCCCCAAACGGGATACAACATGAATAGTATACGAAATAAATAAAAAGGCATCCCCAAGCGGGAGCTAGCTCTTCGTCAAACGACGGTCACAACCACGCAAGCAATATAATATACAACGCTGAAGGGCGAGGATCAAAACTCAAAAGAAATCCCAAAATCAGCATGAAAACCATAATAATACAACGCGCGACTCTAAGGTCGAAATAATAACAAGTCTGGTCTTCTATCTTTATCAAATATACAATATAGTTGATGGAGTTTCTAGATACAACTGAAATAATAAATAAACAATGGCGGTCCTGATGCAAAGAACCCACCTACCAAAGCAATCACCCAGAAGGAACAGTGTGCCAGCAAAACCACAACGAAACCTGTATGGCAAAACCTGCAAGGAACTGTGGCACAATGGGGGTGAGTTGCCAACTCATGAGTAGAAAACATTTACCAGCCGAAATCACATGTATAACGCAATCCTAGGTCATACGATCAGTAATATCCTTAAAATAACAATATGGCATGAAGCATAATATAATGGTAAGGGTAAACATCTATCCCTAAGTGTAATACCAAGTACTCGTGTCAGTGCCTCATGTAACAACATGCCACGAATGTGATGTACAAATGTCAGGTAACAATATGTCACAAAAATGATGTGCAATGCATGTAATGAGAATAGAGTACATCATGAATCGAAGAACTGTTTTTCTTTAATCAATGAGATTTCTGTATGTATATAAATCGAGATATCATCAATGAAATCAACATAGAATCTGTGTCAAGCATCAACACAAAACACTAATCTCAATATCTCAATATCTCGGTGTCCTAAATCTCAATATCTCAATATCTAAAAACCTCGGGCTCCGTCAGTCCGGATCAGCCTATATCATCAATCTCACGACCACCAACGGTATCCTCCGGATATCCGCCGTGCCAGGTAAAATCACCGGTAGGCAGTCTTTCCCTGCCGGGCTCATCGTCTACTACTCGAGCTTCTTGCTCCGGGGTACCATACCGGGTCCACCATGTACCCGAGACGGTTCATCCAACTCCTCGAATCGGGTCTCGAAAACATCTCAGAACCGAGAAAATATCATGGCGGACGATACTCAACATATCAAGGAAAACCACATTTTTCTCTTTAAAATGGTTCATCAGTTTACAAATCTTTCACACGCGGTTTCCAAATCCATAAAATATCAAGAAGAATCCGAAATCATCAAGTCACCATGTCAATAACAATGAAAACCGGCATAAATCTCCATAATACCGCATAACCAATGAATATATGGATGCATCTGATATCATGCAATAATTAAACTAGCATATGAAAGCTATAACATGTAGCAACTATCAGTTAGCAAGTTATGTCAATGAAATAGTATTTTCTAAAGTGTACGTAACATGGAAATTACCGATGATGATGTGTGTGAGCCGGCAAGTAAGTGTATATGGAACATACGCATCATCGGTAATGGTGCTGGTGTCCTGACAGTATGGTTCATAATCACTAAGTACACAATAAACATGCACTGAGACGATAACAACATGATAAATGGCAATGAATGGTAATTGCAACAATAATATGCGGAACATGAATAATAACGTAACAATAAGGAATCTACATCGCTACACCTGTGTTATACTGATTTGCCGTTTGAAATAGTATAAACTGTGGCGTTTTGAAAATAAGGGCTACGGTATTTTTAAGAAAAGGTACGTCTTTTGAAATATCCGTAGTATCCCTTGACATGTCTTTAAAATCCTTACGATTCGTTAGTTTTGGAAATAGGTATGACTCGGGTCCAGTCTAACATCTACCAGGTAACTACAGGTCTAACTAACAACCAATCGGAAGGGGTATGGAAACTACCTGAATCCGAGTCATATATATATGTGTATAATAGTCGGTGATCCCGCCTCAATAGTATCCCATACGATACCCTATATAATATGACATTCTCGAGTCAAGAGTGCGGATCTATCATCAATATATAGCTCGTACGGTAAATCCGTTGTACGGCCTCCCAAATCTGGGTACGGGTCAAATGCCGCATCTATCACATTATTCATCTGTTATCCTCTTTATCAAATATCATGATCGAAGGTACTGATCTACGTCTAGTACAATATTGATACCATCTATGTATATGCATGCGTGTGTCTGAAAACACTACGTCGAAGGACCCGCTAAAACATCACGTCGTATCTCAAATACGAACCATATCACATCACCAATCTCACGGTCTCAAGCCCAATTTCATCGACTCATCTCCAATCCCAAGTACTATCCTCATAACCCATGTATATGTATACGTATATATATATATATATATATATATATATATATATATATATATATATACATACACACACACACACATAGTCCCATACCCATGTGTGTGTGTGTGTGTATACATACATATCGCCATATACACACAGGTAATAAAGTGAAAGCAGGTGTGAGCATGTGGGTGT
This sequence comes from Agapanthus africanus, assembly GCA_030015575.1. Classification (NCBI taxonomy): domain Eukaryota; kingdom Viridiplantae; phylum Streptophyta; class Magnoliopsida; order Asparagales; family Amaryllidaceae; genus Agapanthus; species Agapanthus africanus. The sequence goes on from JASDDO010000022.1 coordinate 613,617,594, forward strand.
AAATCTATTCTAGGTTTCGCGACTAAGAAGCTATGCTAGTTCCCTTCTAATAACACCAAACTAACCATAAACACATAATCATAACTTGATAATCATCCACGGATCATAAACCACATATATATCCAATTATATATCATAATATACTACGAATTGCGGGGGTGCTATACGCCATCCACCCGACTTCTCCCCGTAGATATAAATCTACTCACTTGATCTTCGCTTGCCGATGCCGACGTCGCCATGCGCTTGCTTGTCGTCTCAAAGTCCTCGTGAGGGTACCTACACATAATAACGTATCGTATCATATTATAATCCAATTCAAAACCTAAACGACACACGAAAACCAAAATGTCGCATGAATCACCCATAGGTCAAAACCTATGGTCTATATCTCCCAATTCAACCAAATAACCCCCGATATAGACGTACAAACGCCAAGTGATCGAAGTAAAACACAAATGATAAAACTTGAATTCATAAACATCATGACAAACATGGCAGCAACCTAGAAAACTTGCTCCAGATTTTGTCTCAGATGAAAACAAGGTAAGTAAACAATACTGGGGTAGTGTATAGGGGGCATGTGACCTACAGAAGCAACCTGGACCCATGCACTCACCAAGTGACCAATCACTCAAGGGTAAATTCCAGCCAGGCCGGTTTTGCTGAGGAGGTAGGGTCTTGTTTTGGCAGGGTGGTCTCATATTGGTTCAATTTGGCTTCAAGAGTTGTTTGTTTGTCTCAGAAATTCCCCGGGTCAACCCAGATTTCCTTGCACACTCATTTTCCTCACAAACCGACATGAAAAGTTCTATTTTTCCGTATTTTCATTTTTAGGTTTGGTCTGGGTTTTAGAAAATTGGGGGGTTTAAGGTCACCTCAAGAGTTCAATTACACTAACACAACTCAATTTAACCCTAATCCTCTCAAGAAAACTTCAAGGTTCATTAAACCGATATAAAACACCTCTAAACTTATATGGGTGCTAAGGAAATCTAAATACAATACCAAGAGTGCAGAAATTACCTCATTTGGCAACTCAAGAACTTTCTTGAGTTGCCCCAAGTCTCCAAAACCTTTCTTTTCTTGGTCCAAAGTGTTTTCCATGAGCTTGTGCACACTTTTTGTGAAATGGGAGTGGGGTTTTGGAAGAGTTTTAATGGTGTTGTGAGGACTTTGAGGGGGAAGGAGAGAGAGAGCAGCAGCTTTGAGGGGAAGGGAATAAGAAAATGAAGAAGATGATGCAATGAGACCAAGAGCCATACTATGGTTGACCCCTCACATCTCTCTCTCTCTCTCTCTCTCTCTCTCTTTTGCCCATACCTCCTTAAAATAACTATTTCCTTTTTCTTTTCCTTTTCTTTTCTCCTCAATTCATTCCAAAACAAACCATGCTAGAAAATGAAGAAAACCATGTTGGAAAATGCAACAAGTGTTAAAAAAAATGATATGTGCACAAAACACGCTTAAAGTCCGATTACCGATTTTTAATAGCGATTAGCACAAAATTAGTGTCAAATAAATCATAAACTCTCATAATTTGCTTAAATCACATAAAGTACCCACTTTTTAGTAATTTCTATAATTTTCCAAATTTTCCCCAATTTATCGGTATTTAATTATACCGCCATATTAAAATATTCAATATTTTATTATTAATTTATAAAAATTCCCAAAAATAATATTTTATTTTTTTGAAATGTTACACCCTTGCAGTTAAGCATTCTCGACACCCTTCTGCTATCCAAAGAGGTGAGAGATTCTCTGATCAAGACATTACAAGAGCCTGACCAGTTTCAAGCTTTCCCCGCCGAAGAAAAGATGAAGGACGAGCTGGAAGAAATTCACATAGCTGACATCACTTTCAGCAATGAAGATCTCCTCCTCGGAACATACGAGCACAACCGTCCCCTATATGTCTCCGGGTATTTCCATGACATTAAGATAGGGAAGATTCTAGTTGACAATGGGTCCTCTGTCAATCTCCTAAATGTGAGGGTGCTAAAAGAAATCTGCATGAGCGTTCAACACCTCGCTCGGGATAAAATTACTATCTCCGGGTTCGACTCCCAGTCATCACGGACGCTCGGGTCTGTGATACTGACGTTACGCTTTGGGATGCTCGTCACTGATATCAAGTTCCACGTCATTGACGCCAAGACTTTCTACAACGCTTTGCTCGGCCGGCCTTGGTTACATGAGTACAACATTATCCCTTTTACACAGCATCAGTGTAAGAAGTACCTCAAAGATGGGCTTGAATACACTGTGACAGGGGAGCTGAACCCATTCTCAGTAAACGAAGTCCGAAAGTATGAAGATGCAAAGTACTTCTTACAAGACTTTGAAGACATGGAAAGATGCCATAAACCTGAGGATAAGAAAAAATCTATCACCACCATTCCGGTCTTCGGGAGAGATACCGAGGAGGAAGAAGAGATAGTCTATTCGGGACCTTCCCGATACAACAAACCGGGACCGTCTACCCCTATTCTGGTCTTTGACAGTGACTCTGAAGATGAGGTCAACGCAGTATTCTCAGCTCGTCCATCAGTGCAAGCCTTCATTGGAGATGATCAGAGTTTGCAAATCGCCATGGTTCCACAAAAACATTACAAAGACCTCGATGCACTTGATACCTATAGTGTGCAAGAACTGCAGACATTCTACGTCCCTCCCAGGCGAAGTGATGAAAAGGCGATCCTCTTTTATCGATCCACAGAAACCAAAGCGGAGAAAGAAATTTGGCATGGTGCCGAATCTACACTTGACAGGCTCTAGCCCATCCGTCTGCCCAGATACTACACGGAAGGATTAAAAAGGCTGTTAAGGCGCCAAGGCGTACCCTTCAAACAGAATGCTCGACAAGCTCAGTTCTACATCAGGATCTGGAACGTCCCTGGAACTCAGCGAAAATTGCCCAACGGGAGAATGGAAACGATCGGGCTTAGATATGTTCAATCCAAGAAACGGGAGCGATTCCATGGCTGCTACGTTATACATGATTTCGATGAAGAAGGAGATGCTCTGTTAGAAGACGCTAACCCTGAACCAAAATGAGGTCTCGCCATGAAAGTGCCAAGTCCGTCGTTCGAAGAACAGATGGATAAGCTAATAAGGGAAGCGGGTCAAAAGGTCCGGGATGACCATAGCCGCGAAATGGCTATCTATGAAAAAGCCAGAATGCAGCGCCTCCTTCAGCAGGCTACGAAAAATGACGATGCCCTTCGTCACCAGCCCGTCATACGGAAGACTCAACGCGGAGGCAAAAATAAACTGAAGAACGGAAAAAATGTTCGACAATAGCCAAGCGGGTCCAAGAAGCCTCGCGATCGAAAATTGAGCAGCCGGGTTCCGTCTCTTATAAAGAAAATGGGTCGAGCATATTCTTTTCCCCAAGACAAGACAAGACAAGAAAGATATTCAGTCTTGTCATTAAATATCAGATGATTACCCTCCCGGAGTCTAAGCACCCTGAACAAGCAAGTGAGGTTCATCACCCAGATTATTGCTCCTATCATCGAGCGATAGGACATCCTCTCTGCTTCACATTCAAAGACTGGGTAGAAGACTAGTATTAGCAAGTCAGGTTTTCTTTATCCAGCAGTTGGAGGGTAACCCCGCCACATAAGCATGAACCAAAAACCATGTATGCAGCGAGAGTAGAACCAGATCAACATCGGTCTCGGAAACAATCTTCTACCTGTCACGAAATAATGCTGACAGAAGGAGTGCCTGAGAATATGGATGACCTCTCCTGGTGCTTCGAAAACGATGACGACGAAGTGATCGCAGAGTTTCCACCGGCGCCAAAAGAGCAGGAAGATGGGATACATACTATTGCAGATAACCTCAGAAAAATCGACTTGGGGACGGCAGACGATCCACGGCCTACGTTCGTCAGCGAGTTGCTGTCTAAAGAACAGGTAGCTACACTCAAAGACGTGCTCATACAGTATAAAGACTATTTTGCATGGAACTACTCCAAAATGCTGGGAATAGATCCAGAAGTAGCTGTGCACAAATTGGCGATATCTCCGGACGTCAAGCCAATCAAACAAGCACCGAGAAGAATGCGGCTCGAACTTGAAATGAGCATTAACGCCGAGTTCAAGAAGCTAATCAATTCCGACTTCATCCAAGAGGTGCAATACCCTGACTGGATCGCCAACATTGTCCCAGTGATGAAGAAGAATGGGACGGTACGCATCTGCATAGACTTTCGAGACCTCAACAAAGCCTGCCCAAAAGATGACTTTCCTGTACCGGTCACCGAGCTGATGATAGACAACACGTCCACTCACGAAGTATTCTCCTTCATGGACGGCTCATCAGGGTACAATCGAATAAAGATGCATCCCGAAGACTAGAAGCATACCGCTTTCCGGACCCCTTTGGGCATATTCTGCTATAAAGTGATGCCTTTCGATCTGAAAAACGCCGCCGCCACCTATCAGAGGGCCATGACAAAGATCTTTGATGACCTCATACACGAAATCGTTGAGTGCTATATTGACGACCTTGTGGTAAAAAGAAAATCGCACAAAGAATATTGGGAGCATCTGAAGATAGTGTTCCAATGTCTTCGGAAATACAATCTGAAGATGAACCCACTCAAATGCGCGTTTGGAGTTTCCTCCGGCAAATTCCTAGGATTCATCATACGACATCGAGGCATCAAAATAGATCCATTGAAGATCAAGGCGATTATGGAAATACCTCCGCCAAGGACTCTGAAACAACTGCGGTCTCTCCAAGAAAAGCTCGCTTATATCCGACGGTTTATAGCTAACCTCTCCGGCAAATGCCGTCCCTACAGTCACCTAATGAAGAAGGGGAACCCGTTCGTCTGGGATCGTAAATGCCAAAGCACACTCGACTAAACCAAGCAATACCTACAAAATCCGCCAGTACTGACCGCTCCAGTCAAGGGAAAGCCTCTCATCCTATACACAACAGCCCTTGAAGGTTCCTTAGGCGCCCTATGGGCACAGAAGAATGACCAGGGGAAGGAGAGAGCCCTTTACTATTTGAGTCGAGTTCTCCTAGGGGCAGAAAACAACTACCCCCCCATTGAAAAACACTGCTTGGCGTTAATCTTCACAATAACGAAGCTCAGACACTATGCTTTGGCGCATAAGGTCCACCTCATATCAAGAGTCGACCCTCTCAAATATTTGATTTCAAGAGCCATACTAACAGGATGGATCACTAAATGGGCTCTACTCTTAATGGAATTCTCGATAACATATCGATCGCTCAAGGCAGTGAAAGGTCAGGCCATCGCTGACTTCCTCGTTGAGCATCCTATACCTGCTGATTCACCTATAATTTGCGAATTTCCAGACGAGCATGCGTTTGACATGATCGACGGGGATAAAGGAGAGAGTAACATCCGATGGGAACTCTACTTCGATGGGGCATCTTCCATGAAGAAGCGAGAGCATAGCTCCCCTATAATCAAATGTGGGGTAGGCCTCATCTTCGTGACTCCACAAGGAGGGATAATGCGCTTTGCCTTTTTTTTGACAGAGCCGAGGACAGAAAATGAAGCCGAATATGAAGCTTTGATAGCAGGTCTTGAGATCGCTGTCGACATAGGAATCGAAAACCTCCTCATATACGGAGACTCTCAGCTGGTCGTTAGTCAAGTAAATGGCAACTATCAAACGTGCAAACCATAGTTGGTAAAGTACGGTGAGAGAGTGCAACAGCTGCTGACTCGAATCCCTTCCTATGCCCTGGAAAGCATACCACGCGCGGAAAATAGCAAGGCGGATGCATTAGCCAAGCTCGCTAAAGAACTGGCCGACGAGAACCTCGATGATGTAAGGATCGTTGTACAAAGCCGTCGGGTTTTTGCACCGGCAGAAATATCTCCGGAGTCATCCGAAGAAAAGGGAGCGACCGAACAAACAACCCTACAAATAAAAGACTAGAAAAAGGCTAAGGATTGGAGAGAAGTATTTATAGACTACTTCAAATCCCGTCGAACACCTGAAGATCCGTCCTCAAGACATCAGCTCATGGAACGAGCTCTATCCTTCGCCTTCGTTAATGACACTCTATATAAGATATCATTTGATTCTCTATGGCTAAGATGCCTGGGATCTGAAGAAGCAAGGAGAGTTGTCCAAGAAACTCACGACGGACTCTGTGGTTCTCACCAAGCCAGGCCAAAGATGAAACTGAAGATCAAAAAGATAGGCTACTATTGGCCCACAATGATCCAAGACTGCCTCGAATACGCGAAGCAGTGCCACTCATTCCAGATTCACGGGGAATTTATCCACTAGCATCCAAATCCGCTATATCCAACGGTGGCTAGCTGGCCGTTCGAAATGCGGGGAACTGACATAATCGGGCTCATTGAACCAGCATCGTCCAGAGGACATCGGTTCATACTGGCGACAACTGATTACTTCTCCAAGTGGGCAGAATCAGTACCACTAAGAGAAGTGAAGACAGAGAATATCCTCCATTTCTTCAAGACACGCGTCATCTATCGGTTTGGCACTCCGCGACGGATTATCTCCGATAACGGGCCGACCTACAGAAGTCACAAAATCACCCGCTTCGCGCAGCAACATAATATAGACTGAAGATACTCTTCGGTCTATAATCCCCGAGCTAACGGTCTGGCTGAGGCTTTCAACAAGACCTTGACGAAGATCGTGAAAAAGACGGTGTCCAAAAATAAAAAGGACTGGCACGAGAGACTGCATGAAGCTCTCTGGGCGTATCGAACTACGTTCAAAATGGCCACAAACACAACGCCGTATGCATTGGTATTCAGCACTGAAGTAGTACTCCCCTTGGAGATAGAGCTACCCTCCTTAAGAGTGGCGGTTCATTACGAACTAACGGACGAAGACAATGCTCATCTTCGGCTTGAGGAGCTCGACACGCTTGACGAAACCCGGCTTATGGCGCAACAAAACTTGGAAGCTTACAAAGCAAAGATGACACGCTCATACGAGAGATTGACTAGGCCGAGAACATTCCGCCATGGTGAACTTTTTCTAGTGGTCAAGAGACCTATGATCCCCAATCGTGCCAAACGGGGGAAATTCGAGCCGAACTATGAAGGCCGTACATCATAGACAAAATCAACCAGGGTGGGGCTTACTTGCTCATGGATATGCATGGCGAAAGACCCTTCAGGCCAATAAATGGCCATTTCTTAAAGAAATACTATGCCTGACTGAGATGTCTATAAACTACTACGGACCGCAGCATCCCAAGGCTGACGCAAAAAAAATAATAAAAAAAATAAAAGAAAAGAAAAGAAATAAAAAAAACTGTACGTCCATAAGCGAAATGGGCACGGATGAAAACCCGAAAAGGCTCCGTGAGTAAAAACAGTAGGGCTACCGGCGAGTTTGTGAAAACCCGAAAGGGCGCAATCTCGTTAAAAGACACTTGTAAGGTCCTCTCAACCCTGTAAGGAGAAAATACCTACGTGAGATCGTTACGACTCATAAGGGAGCAACACACTTAGGGATCCTCACGATTCCTAAGGAGAAGTTACACTTACGAGATCCTCACGACTCGTTAGGAGAATTCCCCTTTGAAACCTTCACGGCTCATAGAATTCAAAAGCCTTAAGCTGCAGGGATCTGAACCTGTTCTTAAGCCGCCATACACCCCGATTATGCCCTACAAGCGTTTCAATGCTGACCCTTGTATAAAATCCACGGGCACGAATAAACATTTCCCTAACAGAGTCCAACCAGCGACTAGGGATATGCTCACACGGTGAATAAACACTTGTAGGTCCTCTCGATTTATAAGGAGAAAACACTTTTGCAAGATCCTTACGACTTACAAGAGAACATACACTTAGGAATCCTTATGATTCCTGAGGAGAAAAGACACCTACGAGATCCTCATGACTCGTAGGGAGAAACACATTTATGAGACCCTTACGGCTCATGAAGTTTAAAGCCTTTGTCGACAGGATCCTAACCCTGATTGTTAAGCCACCTTTGTTCGAACTGAAAAAGGAAAATGATGATTCGCTCCTGACAATATCTCAGTTGTAGCGATGCTGATGCCTAAATTGGTATCAGATCCTGATTTCCATACTTGCGGCAAAAGTCAGCGAGCCATAAATGCATATGAAATAGCCGAAATGATAGGGCAACTTGCAACAAAATCAGCAAGTAAAATATATGCATACAAAATAAACAAAATGATCGGGCAACTCGCAATAAAAAGCAGCGAGTAAAAAGAAAAAATAGCCGAAATGATTGGGCACCGTGAAAAATAGCCGAAATGATTGGTGTTCCCTCATAAAATTCAAGGAAAACCCCCAATGGGGCATCACATGCACACACGTGATCGGGGGTCACGTGCCGACATGCGATGGCTTCCTGAGGGCTCTGAAATTGTAAGAATTGAATCCGAATCAAATGGAGTCACGTGCCCACACGTGATGGGCCTTTAAACCCACTGAAAAGAATTAAAGGTATAATAAAACAACAAGGAAAAACCCCGATGGGGCATCACGTGCCCACACGTGACCAAGGGTCACGTGCTGACACGTGATAATTCCTGAGTTCTTTAAAACAACAAAATTAAATTCTGGTTAAATGCTTAATCAGTGGGTCACGTGGCACCACGTGATAGGGTCTTAAAACTCCCTGAGTTAGAGGAAAGAAAACCCTAAATGGGGCATCACGTGACCACACGTGACAGGGGGTCGCGTGCCAACACGTGATGGGTTCCTAAAGATCTCTGAATTAATAGAATTAAATTCTAATTAAATGGTCAATTAGTAGGGTCACGTGCTAACACGTGATAGGCTCTTAAACCTTCCGAACTAATAGAATTTAATTTTAATTAAGGAAAATCAAAAACCCTAATATTTCCTTAGATTTTGCCAAACAAAAAGAATGCGCTCTGTAAAGTGGAGCACCGTTGGATTAAAAATCCAATGGTGATTAAAAATCACCAATTTATAGAAAGATTCTATACAAGGAAAGATTTCCCTGAAATTTGCCAGGAATAACAGATAAAATATCTTTAGGATTAAAAATCCAATGGTGAATAAAATTCACCGAGTGATCTAAAAGATCAAGTTGGTTACAAAATCAATTAAAATCTTTCAATGAAAGATTGACTAAACAAACTGATTCTTTTCTTTCTCCTATAAATAGGAGCCAAGAAGAGAAGAGAAAAAGAAGGATACAACAACAACATAGAGAGAATACAAAAGAAAAGAGAATTTAATTCTCCAGAGAGAAAAGAAGGCTTCTTTAAAAAAGAAAGAAATTCTAGGTGAGAGATCATCCTATAAGCTCCCACAAAAGAAAAAGAGAATTTAATTATCAAATTAAGAGTTTAACTCTTCTGAATAAGAACTTAGTTCTTCCTTTGGTCGAAGGTCCGCAGAAGCAGATATCCCCATAAGTTGAGAATTTAATTCTCATCGGGAAGATTCTGCCATACAGGTCTAAAACCTAAGGGAGGACCTAAATTCAGAGAATTTTATTCTCCCAAAAAGCACATAGGAATTTAATTCCTCTAACAAAAACAGGGTTTAACCCTTAATACAAGAACTTAGTTCTTCTTCATGGTTGAAGATCTGCAGAAGCATATCTCCCCATAAGTTGAGAATTTAATTCTCATCGGGGAGATTCTGCCATGCAGATCCAAAACTTAGAGGGAGAGTTGGGTTTAAAGAATTTAATTCTTCCAAATACATAGGAATTTAATTCCTTTAAATAAATTAGGGTTCGACCATACAAAAGAATTTAATTCTTAAATAAGGGATTTAGACTTTTCATGCACGTAAAGAAGTCGGTATCCAACCTGATCACGTGTGTCCACGTGACTCCCCTCCTCAGTGATCAAAAGAGAACGAATGAAATTGGGTCACGTGCTCTCACGTGACCCTTGGATAAATTCCTCAAAATAGAGAGAACAAAGCCAAGGCAGAACAGACTTCGGGCACCCTCGCGTGTCCACACGTGACCCCTGACAAACACCTCTTTAAAAAAGAGAAAATGGAGAGAACTGAAGGATTAAAATCTAATGCATGGGCACCCTCATGTGTCCCCACGTGACCCCTAGCAAATCTTTTTAATATCCAGTGCATGGATGTCCATCACGTGCCCACACGTGATGGCCTTTAAGACTAAAAGTGTTTAACACTTATTTGAATATTCTTAGAATAAAATAAAGGAATCTTAGCCCAATTCTCAGGCACTTCACGTGATCCTACGTGAGCCCTTCAATTTTAGTGTTTAATACTATTTTTTGAGCGCCTCGTCCCTAGTGTATAACACTATTTTAAATATGTCACGTGGGAACACGTGATCGCCGAATGTACTCTAGTGTTTAACACTATATTTGAACCAGTCTTAGCCCAAATTGGCTAAGTTTTCCAGAGGCAAGACTCCACTTTTGACTGGGCCTCAACTACATTCTTGTCTTCCAAGATTGATCATCTCATATGGTATATGAGTGCTCAGCACTCAATAAAAGATAATACATTATCAGAACCCAGACCCATGTTTAGCATTGCTAAATAATGGGGGGCTGAACCCAGTCAAATGTTCAACAGTCCAAACAAAGGTCCAACGTTTTAAACCTAATTGGACTTAACCCAAGTTGGCCATAAGTCCTCAATTCAGATTTAACTGAGCCCATGTGCTCATAATCTAATTAATTGATCTTAGTTCCAAATTGGACTACAGATTTCCCAATCAGCATTGGTATAAGGGTACATCTCTTCACTCTTTTGATATTTGTCGTTGTAATCCTTCAACGTCTTCAGAGAGGTGACGGGTCCCGATAACCAATCATTCCATGGACTGTGGGGTCCTTAAACTCATGGACTATGATGTCCTTAAACTTTATAGACTATGATGTCTTTAAACTACGGATTGTGGGGTCCTTAAGCCCAGGGACTATGATGTCCTTAACCTTGGACTGTGGGGTCCTTAAACTCATGGACTATGATGTCCTTAACCTTGGACCACCATGTCCTTAAACTGGTAATCGACCGCAATATCCCTAAACTAAATAATAGAGGCCAAATGCTCTTTTGTTGGATCTAAATGATCCCGTTAAGTTGATCTTAGTCTGAAATTAGACTAACGTATCCTTAACAAACGTTTAAGTTGATCTTAGTCTCAAATGAGACTAACGTATCCTTAAACCCAACCCCAAACCCAAATCTAAGAAAATACGGATTTGGACTAATCCACGCCCTACGGGCGACAATATAAATTAGTCTCCGTATACAATCCACAGGCAACCAAAAACAAAACAAACACCCACAACACAAAGTGACCATCTGGAAAAGGAGAAATTGGTTACCGCGATGCGGTAGCGTAATTAACTGCAGGGGCTTGCGCCTGCAGGGAAGAGCATCCCCACAATCAAAAGCCCCTCAAATGAGGGGGAATCTGACGAAGTCTGCTACATCGGCCGCATCCGTTTAAACCTTTGTTATACGGTGCAATAAATCAACTTGGCATCTTCGGAGAGGTAGACGGATAGCACCAATTAGCATCTGCCCCCAAATTCAGACAAGACGGACCTGCGCGGTCGCGTCTCTGTATTTCGGCGGAGAACAGATTCTGGCATGCCCGGTTGGACCTTTTCCTCTTTCCACTCCACACTTCATGTATCGTGTTTCGCGAACGAATCGCGGTTTGACATGGTTGCTCCTGGATTCGAGGTACTAAGATTTGGTGTCTTGCTCCGTGCAGAAAACAGAAGATCAATGGCTTCAAACCGCACTAACTGCAACTCTCGCTCCGTCCCGTATGGAGGAGTGACTTACGGGCCCTAAGCGGCCTCCATCTTCACCATGCCGGTGGAACAGGTGACTCAGGCCACCACTGAATTGTTCTTCGGGACCATGCTCCCGCCAACGAGCTTCAGCGCTCCTGTACCATCGCAAGAAGCTCCGAAGAATTCAGTCTTTGATCGGCTTGCAACTACCACGACCCCTCTCAACGGGTCGCCAAAGTCCAGTGCTTCAGTTTTCAACAGGCTGGGCCAAAGCTCAAATGGGCCCGTGAAGAAGCCCGCGATACCTGAAGTGGCCATCCCAAAGTGGATAGCCATTCCTGCTCCTTAAGTCGTCAAAGCGGCTTCTCCTGCTAAGGGGTCGGTCTTCACAAGACTGGCCGTTCCAGCTCCCGTTCCAGGCGAAGTCATCAAAACTGCTCCCCCTGCGCAAAAGTCTGCTTTCGATAGATTGGCTATCCCCACTCAACGGACGTCGGTTTTCGATAGGCTGGCACCAACAGTAACACCTCATCAGAGCGGGGGGAACAAAGAAGCTCATCCAACAACAGAGGTGGTTCCGTCCGCAAGGCATGCTCGACATCGCCACTGGCGCCGAGTGAGGAAAGCTAAGGGCAATTCCCCATCTGGATTTACCCCGCCAGTTCCAACGGTGGAAGTTGACACTCTGTTCTAACTGGGAACAATTTTGAACCACTCAGGAGGGTCCGCAAGAACTCTCCGACTGCCGTGCTAACAAGATCTCCTTCACCTATGGAGAACGCTACAAAGCTGAAGCTAGAGCAGCCCCCTCAGTGGCTGTCCTCTAAAATTCATAAAGTTTGGCGACATGTCCAAGACTCGGTGATCGATCAAGGCTATCCCCGCCGACAGAAAAAGATGAAAGTTCGGCGAGAAGAGGATCGCCCTATTGAGCCACAAAAGGTGTCATCTACTCGGGTGCCCTCTACAACGGCCCCCTCAACTTCGACCGCTCATAAAAAGAGAAGGCCGGAGAAGATTCCCGTGTCTGCGACAAATGTCAAAGGCACTGAGCCTAAACGCCCTAAGTCCGGAGGCATAGTGGTTCATACCGTCTATATGGCATCCGGAAAAGAGGATAGCCGTATCTCCACAAGTCATCGACCGCTTACGCGATCAGTGACAAAGGCTCAGGAGCAGCAACAACAGAAGATCTAAGAGATGCTAATAGCCATGGCCGCACTCACGAGACCAAAAGCAAGCCCAGAGACGTCCTCAGAGCAGCGTCGTTAGCAGGAGACGGTTGCCGAATTCCTTCGGAGTATGCTTGAGAAAAAGGACAAAAAGGCCGCGGAACAAGCGGCCAATATAAAACAAATGACCCTTCTATTCCAAGATATGGTGGGCCTGATGTTACAGCCGGATCCTCCAGCTGAAAACCCTCCGATTATCCTTGAAGATGATAGGGAAGAGACATTAAACCCTCTTCCGGCTTGTTCAGCAGCCAAAGAGGAGACCATTTCTAAAGCCGTCCTGGATGACTATATAGCATAAAAAATACGAGCTCATCAGGCGAACGAAGCGGCCGACCAAATTGTTAAAACTGGACGACCCTATCCGGGTTGGTACGACTAAATAAAATACCCGCCGGGATATACGATCCCTAAATTCCACGTATATAAGGGGACGGGAAATCCACACCAGCACGTTGCTTAATTTAGGGCTCTGTGCGGCAACACTGGAGGTGATGATAAACTACTGTTCCGTCAATTTGTCGGCAACTTGTCGGAGACGGCATTTGAGTGGTATTCGGAACTCCCGAATGACTCTATCAAGACATTTGCAGAGATAGAGCTGCTATTCACCCAACGTTTTGCGAGCGCTAGCGAATGTATCCCAATCACGGCACTGATCAATGCCAGGGTGAAGCCGGGAGAAACTTGGGTCCAGTACGCAATACGGTGGCGGAATCTATGGTCGAAGTGCGAACAACGCATCGAAGAGGCTCCTGCGGTAGGCATGTTCGTGGGTACTCTCAACCCTCAGGAGACCATTTCCCAATTCATGATGTTCTTCAAGCCAACTACTTTTCAGGCCTTGATTGACAAGCTGGCCCAAATGGACCAGATGGGCCATAGGCCTTCCTCTTCAAAGACGGAGCCTCGGAATGAAAAAATCAAAGAGAAAGCGACCTTTGTCGCTAACGCTTAACAGCAACCGAATGGCCCGAAACCGGTTGTTCGCCAAAGCAACAAGCGACAATCCCTCGATGAGAAGTTGAGACGTGCTTACTCGTTTTCCCGGGATAAAACAAGGAGACTGTTCGAACTAGCAGTGTGCAACGGGCTCATCACTCTACCAGAGGCGAGACACCCATTACAACCGAACGATGTCAACGATCCCTATTATTACCCCTACCACCGAGTATTGGGCCATCCGATCGAAGACTGCTACGTCTTCAAAAATTGGGTTGAAGACCAGTATCAACAAGGCAAGTTCGCGCTGTCCGAAAACTGGAAAGTAAATCCGCCACAACAGCACACCCCTAAAAGGGTGGACACGCCGGGGGCATCATGCTTTTTTATAGAGGAAGCTCCATGGGAAGTCATTCTTTCGACAAAAACTAAAAGAATGCTGAAAGATTTTCAAACATGCCCGGCGATCAGGTGAAAAAGCCCACTAGAGCCGGAGATCATCGAGGGGATGCTGAAACCACGCCCAACATTGGGAGTTAATAGTGATGGTAGACAAAACATTCGGGCCCAACCGTCAAAGTCTTCAAAGAAAAAGAAGAAGATTAAAATGCCCGCGCAGTTTGATGACAAGCACACGGATCTGCAAAAACATATTGACGCGCTGGAGGAATATAACCAGAAGACGCGAACCCCAGTCACACTCCAAGAATTTCTCAACAATATCCTTGAGAGCGAAGATAATGACAATAACTATGGGGATGACTCGTCAGAAGAATCTGAGGACTATGTGGCAAGTTGCCACATGATCTCTCATTCGGCATTAACTAACGAAGAAACTCACTCGGTGATAGAAGACAACATATAAGAGATGGGGGCAGAATCGAAGCCAAAACCCTTGGAACCGTCTGACGAGATGATCGACTTGGTACTGAACGAAGCCCGTCAGAAAAGCAAAGCCAATCGAGAGCGCGAACTGGCTATATACGAAAAAGCCAAACGCCGACGATTGAATGAAAAGGTCGAGGCACCCCAACCGGATCAAAGCATCCCTATCGCCAGCAAAAACAAGCTTAAAGTAAGGAAACGATTCGCTAGAGCCCTGTCAACAGGAATGAAGTTGCCCTCTTTCAGAGGAAATTCTCCTGGCAGTATACGTCTTGAGGAAGCGGACATACATCCTAACTTCTACATGTACCATCAAAGGGTTGCACATCCTACCGAGGAGTGCATAGCCTTTAAAAACTTGTGGCAGGGATATGTTGCCCACCGACAATACGTTCAACGAGTGAAGCACAAGGCTCGTCGGGAACAGAAAAGCACGACAGATGAGAGCAAAAGAGCTGCTGGCAACTGTCACATAGTCGACACCAAGGGATCACAAGTTATCACCTTTGGAAGCAACTCTGACGAAGAAATCGCCCTCAGCCCTCTCTTCAAGGAATCCACTTCCGACACAAAAAAGACGAAGATTTCCGAGAAAATCTAGCTGTGTAATCGTACGTTGCCCGAAAAATCTCGGACCTATGAACACTTGACCGAAACGTCGTTAAACTACTACCAACCCGCGCCGTCCCCAGGCTGACGTGGTGTTAAAAAAAACGGTATGTCCACAAGTGAAATGGGCACAGATGAAAACTCGAAAGGGCTCCGTGAGTAAAAACAGCAGGGCTACCGGCGAGTTTTGTGAAAACCCGAAAGGGTGCAATCTCGTTAAAAGACACTTGCAAGGTCCTCTCAACCTTGTGAGGAGAAAATGCCCGCGTGAGATCCTTACGACTCACAAGGGAGCAACACACTTAGGGATCCCCACGATTCCTAAGGAGAAATTACACTTATGAGATCCTCACGACTCTTAAGAAGAATTACCCTTTGAGACCCTCACGGCTCATAAGATTCAAAAGCCTTAAGCTACAGGGATCTGAACCTGTTCTTAAGCCATCACATTTTCCTAACAAAGTCCCACCAGCGATTGGGGATATGCTCATATGGTGAACGACCCTTGTAAGTCCTCTCGACTTATAAGGAGAAAACACTCTTGTAAGATCCTTACGACTTACAAGAGACCATACACTTAAGACTCCTCATGATTCTTAAAGAGAAAACGCACTTACGAGATCCTCATGACTCATAGGGAGAAATACCTTTATGAGACCCTTACGGCTCGTAAAATCAAAAAGCCTTAGTCGACAGGATCCTAACCATGTTTGCTAAGCCACCTTTGTCCGAACTGACAAAGGCAAATGATGATTCGCTCCTGGTAATATCCTAGTTGTAGCGATGCTGATGCCTAAATCGGTATCAAATCCCAAACTCGCAACGAAAAGCCAGCGAGCCACAAATGCATATGAAATAGCCGAAATGATGGGGCAACTTGCAACAAAATCAGCAAGTAAAATATATGCATATGAAATAGCCGAAATGGTTGGGCAACTCGCAATAAAAAACAGCGAGTAAAAAGAAATAAAATATAGCCGAATGATTAGGCACCACGAAAAATAGTCCAAATGATTGGGCAATAGCGATTTTTGCGATATAAAAGCTGAAATGATAGAGCATCGCGGAAATAAAAAAAATGATAGAATGAAACTTTTGCCCTACAGGTGAGATCACATCGATCCCTGTATACAATCAAGGGGCACAAACAAAGAAGGGAACCATATCGTCCCACTAGGCTTCGTCGAAGCGAAGCCAAGTCTCGACGGTTCATAGACAACCTAGAGACGATCTCGACATTCGTCGCAATATTGCAGACACAATGTCAACAAACGAAGCGAAGGAAGATCGCTAGCTTCAGGGTCTCGACGTTAACATCGACAACTTAGAGATCAACACCGGCGTTCTTCCTCCCTCCAGTCGGATGCAGACACAACATCAACAAACGGAGCCACGGCAAATTCCCTAGTTCTAAGACTCTACAGTCTACAGACAACCTAGAGTCAACCAATGACCTGTCCGCCGGATCAACACTCCGTCTCGGAAACAATTTAACCAACCCCAGGGAAATCAGTGTCCTTGGCAAAAACCTCGATTCAGGAAAATCAACGTCCTTGACAAGAGCATCTCGATTTGCGTCGACCCATAGAGAAATCAGTGTCTTTGCAGGAATACCTTGATTCGTCTCAACTCCGAGGAAATCGGTGTCCTTAGCAATACCTCGATTCAGGGAAATCAGTGTCCTTGACGAGAGTATCTCGATTCGCGTCGACCCGCAGAGAAATCAGCGTCTTTGCTGGAATACCTCGATTCGTCTCAACTCCGGGGAAATCAGTGTCCTTGGCAATACCTCGATTCAGGGAAATCAGTGTCCTTGACGAGAGCATCTCGATTCACGTCGACCCGCAGAGAAATCGGCGTCTTTGCAGGAATACCTCGATTCGTCTCAACTCCGGGGAAATCAGTGTCCTTGGCTCAACATCTCGATTCAGGGAAATCATTGTCCTTGACGAGAGCATCTCGATTCGCGTCGATCAGCAGAGAAATCAGCGTCTTTGCAGGAATACCTCGATTCGTCTCAACTCCAGGGAAATCAGTATCCTTGGCTCAACATCTCGATTCAGGGAAATCAGCGTCCTTGACGTGAGCATCTCGATTCGCGTCGACCCGCAGAGAAATCAACGTCTTTGCAGGAATACCTCGATTCGTTTCAACCCCCAGGGAGATCAGCGTCCTTGGCAAATACCTCGATTCATGGAAATCAGCGTCCTTGACGAGAACATCTCGATTCACGCCGACCCGTAGAGAAATCAGTATCTCTGCAGGAATATACGACGTCAGCCAAACGGAGCCACGGCAGAGTCCCTAGTTCCAAGTTTCGATGGCCACATCTATAGCCTGGAGACCTACAACAACGTTCTTCCTCATTCCAGCAGGATTCAGAAGCGACAATCAACTTTGGAGCCATGGAAAAGTTCCCGTTCCAAACCTCGACGGTTCACAGACACCCGAGAGAGCAAATCCTGGTCTCATGGAACACGGCTAATGTCAATCCTGACCCCGTGGGAAGCGCCCAGAGCAAATCCTGATCTCGTGGAACACGGCTAATGTCAATCCTGACCCCGTGGCAAGCGCCCAGAGCAAATCCTGGTCTCGTGGAACACGGCTAATGTCAATCCTGACCCCGTGGGAAGCGCCCAGAGCAAATCCTGGTCTCGTGAAACACGGATAATGTCAATCCTGACCCCGTGGGAAATGCCCAGAGCAAATCCTGGTCCCGTGGAACACGGCCAATGTCAATTCTGACCCCGTGGGAAACGCCCAGAGCAAATTCTGGTTATATGGAACACGGCTAATGTCAATCCTGACCCCGTGGGAAACGCCCAGAGCATCTCCTGGTTCCGTGGAACACGGCTAATGTCAATCCTGACCCGGTGGGAAGCGCCCAGAGCACCTCATGGTCCTGTAGAACACGGCTAATGTCAATCCTGACCCCGTGGGAAGCGCCCAGAGCACCTCCTGGTCCCATAGAACACGGCTAATGTCAATCCTGACCCAGTGGGAAATGCCCAGAGCAAATCCTGGTCCTGTAGAACACGGATAATGTCAATCCTGACCCCGTGGGAAACGTTCAGAACAAATCCTGACTCCGTGAAATGCGGATAAAGTCAACCCCCGACCCCGTGAAATGCGGATAAGGTCAACCCCCGACTCCGTGAAATGCGGATAAGGTCAACCCCTGACGCCGTGAAATGCGGATAAAGTCAACCCCTGACCCCGTGAAATGCGGATATGGTCAACCCCTGACTCCGTGAAATGCGGATAAAGTCAATCCTCGACTTCCCCGTCAAAGCAATTCTTTGATTCGGGAGCAAGTCAACTCATCAATCACTTACAGGTCCTCTCGACTTGTAAGGAGAAAATTCTCTTGTGAGATCCTTACGACTCTCAAGAGAAAATGCACTTAGGAATCCTTACGATTCCTAAGGAGAAAATACACCAACGGGATCCTCTTGACCGGTAGGGAGAAAATTCTTTATAAGACCCTCACGGCTCATAAAGTTGAAAAGTCTTAGGTGGCAGATCCTAACCCTGTCTCCCAAGCCATCATTGCCTCGTAGAAAGGTCAAGGTAGATTTTCTACGGGCCACACTCTCCGACAAGAAAGGAAACAATCACTTACGAGTCATCTCGACTTGTAAACAAGAAAAACTCTCTTGTGAGATTCTTACAACTCTCAAGAGAAAATACACTTAGGAATCCTCACGATTCTTAAGGAGAAATGACACTTACGAGATCCTCTCGACTCGTAGGGAGAAAATTCTTTACGAGACCCTCACGGCTCATAAAGTTGGAAAGCCTTAGGAGGCAGATCTGAACCTGACTCCTAAGCCATCGCTGTCCTACAAGGAGATCAAAATAGATTATTCACAAAATGCATTTACTAAAAGGGACACACCACCATGAAGCAAAATATGCCTTTTATTCATGAATCAAAATGAATACAAAATACAATTCATGAAAGAATAAAAAAATACTCTAATTCAGGAGTATGTATGTTCCCCTCCGAACACAGAGACACGACCGCGTAGGTCCGTCTTGCCTGAAATTCGGGGCAGATACTAATTGGTGCTATCCGTCCACCTCTCCGAAGATGCCAAGTTGATTTATGGCACCATGTATCGAAGGTTTAAACGGATGCGGCCGATGTAGCAGACTTCGTCAGATTCCCCCTCGTCTGAGGGGTTTTTGATTGTGGGGACGCTCTTCCCTACAGGCGCAAGCCCCTGCAGTTAATTACGCTACCGCATCGCAGTAACAACTTTCTCCTTCTCCAGATGGTCACTTCGTGTCGTGGGTGTTTGTTTTGTTTGTGGTTACCCTTAGATTGTATACGGAGACTAAGTTATGTTGTCGCCCGTAGGGATTGGACTAGTCCAAATCCGTATCTTTCTTAGATTTAGGTTTGGGGTTGGGTTTAAGGATACGTTAGCCTCATTTGAGACTAAGATCAACTTAAACGTTTGTTAAGGATACGTTAGTCTAATTTTAGACTAAGATCAACTTAACAGGATCGTTTAGATCCAACAAAAGATCAATTGGGCTCTATTGTTTAGTTTAATGACGTTGCGGTCGATAATTAGTTTAAGGACATTGCGGTCTATTGTTAGTTTAAGGACCCCATAGTCCATGAGTTAAGGACATCATAGTCCGTGAGTTTAAGGACCCCATAGTCCGATGTTAGTTTTAAGACATCACGGTCGAGGTTAAGGACGTCATAGTCCGTGAGTTTAAGGACCCCACAGTCTGATGTTAGTTTTAAGACATCACGGTCCAGGTTAAGGACATCATAGTCCATGAGTTTAAGGACCCCACAGTCCGTAGTAATATGTGGTTGTCGGAACCCGCCACCTCTCTGACGACGTTGAGGGATTACAACGACAAATATCAAAGGAGTGAAGAGATGTATCCTCAAACAGGGTGTAAATTGATTGGAAGAGCAGACGAGCTCAGTTCAATTTAAATTGAGGACTTATGGCCAGAATTGGGCTAAGTCCAGTTAAAAATGTTTAACATTTTATTTTGTTCTGCCTGTTAGGCCTTTGTTTGGGCTCTGCCCTTTTAATAATGCCAA
Source organism: Agapanthus africanus (assembly GCA_030015575.1). Taxonomy (NCBI): domain Eukaryota; kingdom Viridiplantae; phylum Streptophyta; class Magnoliopsida; order Asparagales; family Amaryllidaceae; genus Agapanthus; species Agapanthus africanus. The sequence goes on from JASDDO010000022.1 coordinate 613,638,084, forward strand.
GCATTGGGCTCTGACATTTTTTGTCTTATATTGAATGCATAGTATTTATCAGAAGCAAAATAGTGGTCTTACAGTGCGCCACGTAGCTTGTCAGGCGCTTTGCGCCAGTCAAAGAGCGTATTGCGCTTCTGTTGGTTAGCACACACGAGGAGGACACGTGTCGCGCTTAGCGCTAGTTTGTTAGCGCACTGCGCTTTTAATTTATGAGCGCACTGCACTAGTTTATGGGTGTGCCAGTGAGTGACACGTGGCGCGCTTGGCGCTGAGTGCCCACCCAAGAGTGCAGTGCGCTGTTTTCAGGAGCGCAAAGCACAGATTGTGTCTATGGTTGACACGTGACATGTTTTGGCACTGAGCGCCGATCCAAGGAGCGCAAAGGCGCAGTTCATAAGTGCAAAGCACTTTCTAATAGCACAAAGCGCATTTTGATTAATTTTAAGATCAAAGAACAAATTTACGTTCTTCAAAGGAGGCTTTGCCTCAAGATCCAAGAACAACAGTTCTTGTTTTTATAAAAAGGCTCTGCCTTTATAGATCAAAAAATCTGTGAATGAAGTAAAATACTTCTTTTTATATTTTTTATGATTAGATCTTTTGATATTTTCTTTTTAATCAAAGACCTTGGATATTTTATAGATCTAAGATCGTTTTAGAAGATGTTTCTTCTTTTTACGAGATGATTTCATCTCTGTTGTTCAAGAATTAATTCTTTACCTTAAAGATGAAGATATGATTTTTTTCTTCTAAAAGCTTGCCTTTCTTTCTCTTTGAGTTTTTCTCAAAGTTTGCAGAGGTTTTTTTTCTTTTCTTTTTTTCTTTCTGAGACTTGAAGTCTTGGGGCCTTTATATAGGGCCAATTGATTTGTTAAATCAGTTTAAGAGATCTTTCTCTGATTGATTTGGGAATATTTCCCACCGTTGGATCTTTGATCCTAAGGCTTCTGTTTTATAGAAGATAATCTTTTTGTTTTAATAAGATTGAAAAATCTTTCCATGACAAAATTTTAATTCTGATTAATTAATAATTTATTATTATTAGATCTTTTGATCTAACGGTAGGGAATTCTTTTAATTCCAGCGCTGGCGCACTTTGCGCTAGCGCACCTATGTTCGACACGTGGCGCGCAGCGCAGAGCGCAGCGCAACTGCGCTAGCGCCTGCTGTAGGGTTGCTAGGCACGCGCACAAGGGTCTACGAGGCATCAACCATGCCCGAATAAAAATTTAGCCGTGCCGAACAACCCGAATACGGAACTTTAAACTAGAGATTAGGCGATAACTTGCATGCTAAACGCTTTAACACTAAGTGAGAGGGATTACAACCTTTGTAGATCCGGTCCTTCACTTCATATGCTCCGTGTTGTGGTCCCTTCGCTGCGATTATCGGGTTCCGGACTCTCGAGAGGTTCCACGAAGAGAAAGTCGCAAGCTTTGCTTCCGATCTTCGATACTAAGATGATCTACCTCGAAGTTTCTTTAACACAAGCTAACACTCATGAAATGATGTGAACACCCTCATCTAAATGGCAAGGGAAGATGAGGATGATGAAGTAGGAATTTTGCTCTATTTATTTCTCTTTTTCTCATATTTATTCATCACCTTTGAAAAATCTAGTGAGCTTTTTCATGGAAGAAAATGAAGGAGGAAGAAGAAGATCAATCCATTTGTGATGAATAGGAAATAATAATATGATAGATAAAGCAACCATGGTTCACTTAACCTTTGTAGAGAATTGACTAGGGTTAGGGTTTTGGGTAAATAAAAGAATGAGTCATGAACAAATATCTTTCACAAAACAAAACAAATCCTTCTAGAAACTTCTAGAAAGATTAACCCTAATCCGAACCCTAATCAAGTTTAAACTCCACTAAACGAGTTGCATTAGTTATCATATCATGTTACAATATTATATATCACATATATAATATTTACCGTAACAAAATAAAATAATACAATTAACATATATCGCATATATATCAATGTATTATCCGAGTGAGAAAAAGAATCTTTTAGTGAGCAAATATTAGTTAATGTAATTTAATATATCAAATATATTATTATACATTAAATTATCGAATCAACACTTGATCCGACAATCCGGCTATATCGCATATAACCGACTAATATTTATCCGTACCGATTCACCGAATCAACACTTGATCCGATGACCCGGCTGATATCAAATATCGTGACAATATAATACGGTATCACATATCGCATTATCCTCGGTCCCGCACATATCACATATGTGCTCCTACTTCGTTTTGCCTGAGTCAAGAAACCTCTGTGTAGGACTCTAAAGAATCGTCAATACGCCGGCAGTAGGTGATGATCATATCAAACACCCACAAGCTGCAAGCGGTCAGCTAAACGTAACAGCTACCCAGGTATTGAGCGCTCAGAAGATCAACAAGCAAGCCTGTACATTCTCCTGTGGATCCAAATAGTAACACTCCCGTACAGTCCGGTCTCGTCGTCTGATATGTTGCATATCTCGCCTAGGGGTGGTAAACGTCAGACCCCAGTAGCTCGATAAGTCGTGTCGATATGAGGTCTATAACAGTTCGAGAAACTACTGATAACACTTACCAGTAAATCTCAACAACCCTGGCCAGGGATTTCCGGTTATAGCCAATCGAACACAGCACAACATCAACTCCCTATACCGGGAGAGACGAATCCCCTCCTATCGCTCATTGCCTCCATATGATTCGGGACTGTACCCAAAAGCCACCTTTTTGCACGCCCTCTTGGACATGGTATGATGGAAATCAAAGCACAGTGGGAATCACACAAGACTCTATGACGATCTCGGGTCAACAGACTACTCTGTACCAGTGTCACCGGAGAACTGCCATCTGACGTATGGTATAATACCATCTGGGAGTTCTCGGCGAGTCCGTCCAGTATACCCAGTCTCCACTGAGCACCCGTACACCATCCTTGATGTCAAACACCGATGGATATGGGATCATCCATCGCCCATCATATGGGTCAAGATGCGTATACGCTAGTCTACTCTGGTGCATCGATGCCCTGTCTCGATACACCCTTGACTAGGAACAGTTATAGGATGTACTCGTCGACTACCGTGGCCCCACTAGTATGATCTCATCATAGTCCCAGTAGTCGAGTACATATCCTAAGGGCTTTATCAACATGTAATATAGAGACAATCAGAGTACATGTTAAGATAAAGTACAACCAGATAGCATACTATCATGTCGAGCAAGAAAGTCCTCCCTATATATGTCCTAGCATCCACTACAATATACATCGTATATACAGTAATGGCCTCTAGGGCATACATATAACTAACAATCTCCCACTTGCACTAGGGCCATCTGTTATGGTATCGCATACCCAACAATTAGCTGCGGTTGTAGTATCTCATACTCAACCATCCCATAAGAGTCTCTACTGGGAAAAAGGCCTTTGTGAGTGGATCCGCGCTGTTGTCCTCTGTGTCTACTCTCCTGACCTCGATCTCCCTGGAGATCAACCATCTCCATGATCAGGTGATACTGCCTAAGAATTATATCTGGATTTCTGATGGGACTGAAGTTCCTTGGCTAAAGCCACAACTCCATTGTCACACAATGGTAGGAACGAAGTTCATCTTATGTACTTATATACTTATCCAGACTTCCTCTTTTGTAGTATTCTAGGTAACGATGCATCTTGCCTTTAATCGTCTAGTATGTCACGGTATCTAGCTTGGAACTCTTCCAACATACCGTCCCTCCACTGAGGGTGTAGACAATGCCTTCGACTGACATTCAGTCGTTCTTATCACCCTGGAACCTTTCCAGTGATTCTCCCCCAGGATCGATTGATACCTTCTCACTACAACTAGTGAGTATCCTCACATCCAATTAGATCTATCTCATAGATCCAAAACCCAGGATTTAGGAGGTATCACTTTGATCCTATATGGAGAATTCTTGTGATAAGCGGAGATTGACCGAGCGTAGCATAGGAAACTCTTTCCCTATCAAGAGTATGTCATCCACGTACTCTACGAAGATCACCACCATACTCACTTCTACCTTTTTGTATATACAAGGTTCATCTACCATTTTGATGAAGTCAAATTCTTTGACTACCATATCAAAACAAATGTTCCAACTCCGCGATGCCTGTTTTATCATATAAAACATCTTGCATACGTTTCCGCTGCTCCCTCTGTCTACGAAGCCCTCTGGCTGTGTACTTATAGACGCTATCTTCTAAATCTTCATTTAGAAAAGCAGTCATGACACCCAACCATCAGATATCGTAGTCATGGTATGTAGCCGTGGCAAGTAGGATCTGGATGGACTTAAGCATAGCTTTGAAAGTCTCAACTTTTCCATGTACACCAAGTAATCTTCTCAAGATATACTCGCTCCTGATGGGGATTTAACCCTTCAGATAAAGCAAACAAAGTCCATACTTTGTTGGTGTATAAGGATTCCATCTCAGATCGATAAGCATCCAGCCATTCTTACAGAGTCCCACTCCTGATAGCCAGCTCGAAACTAGCTGGGTCATCATCTCATGATGCAATCCTCGCTCCCACTGTCATAGAGAAACCGAAGTATCTCTCAGGTGGGTGAGGAACCCTACTAGATCGGCGGAGAGGCTGAGGTTCGTTGGAAACTATTGAATCCTTTGGTTCTACCAAATCATCAGCTGCAGTTTGTATAGCTGGAACCTTTCCAGTTCTACATAATAGACCTTGCCTCGAGCTTGTCCGGATTTTGCTTTTAGACATAGGCCGGACAACCCTAAATCTTAACAAACTTAAGATATGGGCTCTTCCCTTTCATATCACATATGAAGTGGTGGACAACTGATTTGATTTGAACCCTATTCAATAGGTATGCAACTACACAAGTGCATAACTCCCTAAAGGAAATAGGAAACTCAGTAGTACTCATCATAGAGCACACCATATCACATAGGGTGTTATTGCTCCGCCCCGATATACCATCGTGCTATGGTGTATAGGAGGAGTAATGCTGAGAGAGAATCTCATTCTCCTTTAGAATAGTCCAGGATTTCCGTGCTCAAGTATTCTCCTCCTTGATCTCATCAAAGGACATAATACTTTTACCCGTATTTTGGTTCTCTACTTCTAACTTATATTCTGTGAATATCTCAAAAGGTTCGGACTTATGTTTCAACAGGAACACATGTCTGAATCTTGAGAGATTATCAGAGAACGTAATGAAGTAAAAAGAACCGGTCTTGGCATGTGTAGACAGGGGACCTTTCATACATCAACATGTATCAATCCCAAGAGTTCACTAACTCTTTCTCTGTTTCCAATAAACAGAGCTGTGGTCATCTTATCTTTGTGACATGATTGGCAAGTTTCACAAGATGTAAATTCAAACAGATTTAAATATGCATCTAAATATAACTTCAGCCAGTCGGGTCGCATTGATACGACCTAGTCTACAATGCCTGAAGAAGGATTTGTTCATTTCTGAACTTTTCTTCTTGTGTGTGTTCTGTATACTAAGAACTGTAGTTTGATTTAGAACGTCAATGCTTTTAGATAACGTGCCTGAACCGATCAACTCTTAATATAGGAAATGTTCAAAACATTATCCAACAATACAAAATTATATCCTTTCTTTACTAATAAAGAGACTGATATGATTTTGTATATCAGGTTCGGTATCTAATAACATTTGTTCAGAATCAATGTATTCAGGTAATACAGGGTGATAGTGACCAATAGACTTGGCTGCAACACTTGCCCCGTTTTCTGTCTCATGAAACTAATCACCCGTTCTCAATTCTCTACCTATCTGTAGCCCATGTAACAGATTACATATGCGGGATCCTGATCCGGTATCTCATACCCAGGACGTAAAGGATACTGAGAAACAGTTCTGTGTAATGAACACACCCAAAGATGATGCATCAGCATGCACTTTCTTCGTTTGGGCGGCTCGGGAAATCTGGTATTCCCCAATTTCCTGCTCTGTCTTATAACAATTATAAGTTGGAGCGGGACCAACGTTCCCCAGCTCTGTATAACAAGCGGGTTCAGTCAATATATCCGTTTTATTATCTTGATTAAGGCGTGATATGGTCGCTATCTGGAGAGAGAGAGAAGAAAACACTCAGCGTATGCTCTTGCAAGATTAGATTGGTTATCTAATATATCTAATCAGGATGTCTCCCACTGTTTTAATCAAATCTTCCTTCAAACCCTAAAAGGAAAGACTAGCCGGGATTAATTACACGCTACAAGTTCGCCAATCTTTCAGCCAGGCCAGTGTCGGTACTTTGAGGGAGGTCCCCCGTGCTTTCGCACGAACCTAATTACAGTAAACCAGAGGCGTAACCCCGTTTTCCCAGAGGCGTAACCCCGTTAACACCTTTCTAGACACCTACTTGATCGGCTAATTGTAATGTGTAAAACTCTCCCAGGAGTAACTCTTACTCGCAGCAGGTATCGGGATCCAACTATCTTATAGAAGGTATGCAATCTCATTGCAAATTTCAACACTTGAAATTCCCAATAATATTTTGCCCCTAGCAGCTTATGACCTTGGCTAAGGTCAACAAATCATAAGTGCTAGCCAAGTTCAACCCGTCATTTCCCGATTGAATTAAACCCACCCGCACGACCCTTGGCTAAGGTCAACAAAGTCGCACGACTACCCTAACTCAATCGCATCATATGCTTATACAGATAAGCACTAATCAGCTACCGCACACTACGCCTTGACTAAGGTCAACAAACGTAGCACGAATACTAACCAGTACTTATCTGAAATGACGGAGGGCTACGACGGGTTTTTCAGAAAACCCTTTGCGTAATGAACTTGATATCGTTGTAGAATCGAGTGATTTTAAATGGAATGCTTTTGAGGCTTTTCTAGTTTTGCTAAAGGGGTCACTCCCGGTGAAGGGATCGTCGGCCCTTTCCTTATCGAATAAGGTGCAGGATATATCATATATACCGCTGTGCAAAGCAAGAACTATAGTAGCAATCAAAAGACAAACCGAGTTTGTAGCATCTGCCAGTTATTGCTAAAGGAGTCACTCCCGGTGAAGGGATCTCGATCCTTTCCTTATCGAATAAGGTGCTGGATGTTCTACAAGGAACACCGCTATGCAAAGCAAGAACTGTAGCTACCAGTTTTTATAAACAAGTTTCTACAACATCTTAGGTTTCTTTTATTTCATTAATCTCATTAATGAAGTCCCATTTTATTATGCTTCACAAGCATGTCTTTTGAAACGAAATCTGCAATATAACATATATCTCATATATATAATATATAAACATTCGTCTCAGGCAGTAATATGATCTCATCACAGAACATTGCAGCAGAAGAACATATATGAAATATTGGATATACTAGGACGTCCGTGTTTTCAATACGAGCCTGTATAAAACACGGATTCCACGGTCGCGATGAATAGCCAAACCCATGTCCCTAGACCCCTACGAGAGCGGCAAGTAACACTGCCAATTCTAGGGTTAGGAGACCCGGTCTCGACTCCTCGAGATGATCTCCCACTGGACCCTAGAACCCGGTTACTTATGCTCCCCGCCTTGGGTCTACCTAATGCGGAAAAGTAAATAATATACAACGGTGACATCTTCCGCTACCTGGAAGTGCCCCAATAAAAGAATATTACATACAAATGAATTTTACATGAATGAAAAAGAAAAACTCTCATCTCACATAAAACCCCCGGCTATTCAAACGCGACGATCCAATACAACATATCACAGCAACACATAATATCCCATATCATCAACGTAAGCAAGTATGCGTATCCCGATTGTCGTTGATGTATAGCAACGAAGCCGGCGATACACCACATACTACGCTTACGGTCACAGAAAAGAAAGTGTAAAACTACAACAGTTGGAATCCGCAACCTCCTTAGATATCGCATGCCTAACCAAATGAATTCCTTAGACATCACATGCCTAACAATTATAAACCCCGCATTTTAGTCTCACTATCGAAAACTCTTTTCAATATCAAGTCGGGCAATTCAACAAGATTCCCGACGTCCTGATCGAATGCTCGTCGCAAACTTTAGTAGACGGCCGCACCCCCGATACCGTCGACGAAGTGCACCAAGACCGAACACCGCTACCGGGAGCACCCGAACGGATGCTTTCGGCGACGGGGTTCTCCTACAGTCACTTGGTCGGGGCTATGGAGTGAGGCTGTCTATTAAGTTTACCCGGCGAGTATTCGCGTACCCTACGTGATTGCGACGGACTTTTGATCACATCAAAATTCCGTGGCAACCGATCATCTGAGACTAAACTGCTATGTTTATAATATTCAAATCAGTTATCTCATAACTACCTGTGGATTCCAATTATTGTATCACATTCCAGATAAATAGACAAAGTTAAACTTTCCGATCGAATCATCAAACACCCAAGATTTCCCCAATTTATCTCAACACTTGAAATCAGTTTAAAACGTCCATTACATGCCACAGTACCAATGGTCCAGCCGTAGAAGGGTCAAGCCAACGCCTCACATGTGGCACGCCGTACTGCCCCAAACCCTAAGGTTCAAAGGGCAGTTCAAGACGGTCACATAATCGAGTTAAGGTTTGTTGTCTTCTAGAGGGTCCATCGAGTTACTTGCACGACTTAGAACGTTCTTAAACACGAGGAAAAATCCAACTTTTGAAAAATTTTCCGACAGGGGAAAAAGTGAGTTATTGATATCTGTTCGAACTTTTTAACAGTTTCTAAAATTTATCCGGAAAGCAACATAGCCAAAATCTAATACTCCGATCGAAATATCGAATCCCCAAAATAACCTCAGAAAATTTAACTCTTGAATAAATATTAAAAAATTCCCAGAAAATCCAGCATAATTAAATAGAAGTCACTGTGCAAATACGAGTTGATGACGTCACCTTTTCGCCGCGGAACCGCCGCAGAAGGCATGCTACTGCCGCGGTTCCGCCGCGATATTTACTGTTCATCAAAAAATTTTTGTACCGTAATTCTTAGAATTCGCTGCTGAATTTTTTACGAATTTTTAATTTGGAAAAATCCATGTTTTTAGAAAAAGTCCAGAGAGCTATTTTGGGTTCGGGTTTTGATTCGATCGGACTTCAAATTCCGTCTATGCTTCGCCTAAAGCTCTAGCTTGGCTCTGATACCACTGTAGGGTTGCTAGGCACGCGCACAAGGGTCTACGAGGCATCAACCATGCCCGAATAAAAATTTAGCCGTGCCGAACAACCCGAATACGGAACTTTAAACTAGAGATTAGGCGATAACTTGCATGCTAAACGCTTTAACACTAAGTGAGAGGGATTACAACCTTTGTAGATCCGGTCCTTCACTTCATATGCTCCGTGTTGTGGTCCCTTCGCTGCGATCATCGGGTTCCGGACTCTCGAGAGGTTCCACGAAGAGAAAGTCGCAAGCTTTGCTTCCGATCTTCGATACTAAGATGATCTACCTCGAAGTTTCTTTAACACAAGCTAACACTCATGAAATGATGTGAACACCCTCATCTAAATGGCAAGGGAAGATGAGGATGATGAAGTAGGAATTTTGCTCTATTTATTTCTCTTTTTCTCATATTTATTCATCACCTTTGAAAAATCTAGTGAGCTTTTTCATGGAAGAAAATGAAGGAGGAAGAAGAAGATCAATCCATTTGTGATGAATATGAAATAATAATATGATAGATAAAGCAACCATGGTTCACTTAACCTTTGTAGAGAATTGACTAGGGTTAGGGTTTTGGGTAAATAAAAGAATGAGTCATGAACAAATATCTTTCACAAAACAAAACAAATCCTTCTAGAAACTTCTAGAAAGATTAACCCTAATCCGAACCCTAATCAAGTTTAAACTCCACTAAACGAGTTGCATTAGTTATCATATCATGTTACAATATTATATATCACATATATAATATTTACCGTAACAAAATAAAATAATACAATTAACATATATCGCATATATATCAATGTATTATCCGAGTGAGAAAAAGAACCTTTTAGTGAGCAAATATTAGTTAATGTAATTTAATATATCAAATATATTATTATACATTAAATTATCGAATCAACACTTGATCCGACAATCCGGCTATATCGCATATAACCGACTAATATTTATCCGTACCGATTCACCGAATCAACACTTGATCCGATGACCCGGCTGATATCAAATATCGTGACAATATAATACGGTATCACATATCGCATTATCCTCGGTCCCGCACATATCACATATGTGCTCCTACTTCGTTTTGCCTGAGTCAAGAAACCTCTGTGTAGGACTCTAAAGAATCGTCAATACGCCGGCAGTAGGTGATGATCATATCAAACACCCACAAGCTGCAAGCGGTCAGCTAAACGTAACAGCTACCCAGGTATTGAGCGCTCAGAAGATCAACAAGCAAGCCTGTACATTCTCCTGTGGATCCAAATAGTAACACTCCCGTACAGTCCGGTCTCGTCGTCTGATATGTTGCATATCTCGCCTAGGGGTGGTAAACGTCAGACCCCAGTAGCTCGATAAGTCGTGTCGATATGAGGTCTATAACAGTTCGAGAAACTACTGATAACACTTACCAGTAAATCTCAACAACCCTGGCCAGGGATTTCCGGTTATAGCCAATCGAACACAGCACAACATCAACTCCCTATACCGGGAGAGACGAATCCCCTCCTATCGCTCATTGCCTCCATATGATTCGGGACTGTACCCAAAAGCCACCTTTTTGCACGCCCTCTTGGACATGGTATGATGGAAATCAAAGCACAGTGGGAATCACACAAGACTCTATGACGATCTCGGGTCAACAGACTACTCTGTACCAGTGTCACCGGAGAACTGCCATCTGACGTATGGTATAATACCATCTGGGAGTTCTCGGCGAGTCCGTCCAGTGTACCCAGTCTCCACTGAGCACCCGTACACCATCCTTGATGTCAAACACCGATGGATATGGGATCATCCATCGCCCATCATATGGGTCAAGATGCGTATACGCTAGTCTACTCTGGTGCATCGATGCCCTGTCTCGATACACCCTTGACTAGGAACAGTTATAGGATGTACTCGTCGACTACCGTGGCCCCACTAGTATGATCTCATCATAGTCCCAGTAGTCGAGTACATATCCTAAGGGCTTTATCAACATGTAATATAGAGACAATCAGAGTACATGTTAAGATAAAGTACAACCAGATAGCATACTATCATGTCGAGCAAGAAAGTCCTCCCTATATATGTCCTAGCATCCACTACAATATACATCGAATATACAGTAATGGCCTCTAGGGCATACATATAACTAACACCTGCGTTTGACATGTGGCGCGCAGCGTAGAGCGCTGGATCTAATGCGTTGCTTCAACTTTTAAATTTTGAATTTTGAAACAGAGCTTTGCTCTGATTTGGGGTGCGCTGCCTAGGGCGCAGCGCTCCTGGCGCTGGCGTGTCTGCTTTTGACACGTGGCGCGCAGCGCACGGGATCTGAAGCGTTGCTTCAATTTTTGAATTTTGAAATTCAAAACAGATCTTTGCTCTGATTGGGGGAAACAAATGCCCCCCCCCACCATTGCGCTTACGTGGCCCAAACGTGAGCGCAGCGGTGGCAACATCTCAGTCGTTGGATCAACTTTTGGATGTTGAAACGGCTCTCAATGCCTATAAATAGAACCTTTGGTCCCTTAGAAGATTTGCATCTCCTCCTTGAGAATTATCTCTTCGTCAGAGCATTGCTCTCCTGTTAAAAAAACTTTCAAGAGTCAAAACTCTGTTAAAATTTAGGTCAAGTTTAAAACTTTCACTAGATTAGGGTTTTACCCATTAACAGAGCTTTGCTCTTCATAGATCTTTGATCTTCAGAAAACCCCTTTAGGGTTTCACTAGCAGAGCTTTGCTCCATAGGTCTAAAGAGATCTAAAGAGAACCCTATTAGGGTTCCATTAATAGAGCTCTGCTCTCTAAAAGGATTTCACTTATGATTTTTTAATTCATTAATGGAGCTTTGATCCTTTCAAATCATATAGAAGAACTCTTAAGAGTTTTTTATGGATCTTGAAAATTAAAAATGGAATTTTATTATATCATCTTCTCAGAGCAAGGTTCTCAATGTTCTCGGGGGATTTCTTTAAATTCCCCTCATAATTGATTTTGACAGGTGTCACTCCTGTCTGTAGAGCATTGCTCTCGAGGAGTTTAACTCCATGTGCCTATTTTTAATAAGAATTCGCTTAATCAGTCTGTCCTCTAATTTTGTTGATTTTCTTTTTCAGGAGTAATGGACGCTCACATGTATGATCTCGACGAGATCATCTCTTACGGAGACATCCGCTCACTCGGCCGTGCTCAGAATCGAGAATTCACAAACGCCGAGTGTGCCGAAATCATGGGTCATTTTGACGCATACAATGGCCGACTGCTTCCTCGATGCTCCTCTCTCTTGAAGCTTATTATGGGAGCGATCTGGGAAGCGCTTCCTCTATTCTGTACCGGCATGCCGCTTAGGGCATTGGATGCCGCTAAGGATAAGGTGCATTCGGTGTATCTGATGAGCTTAATCTTGAAAGAAGGAGAAACAATCTTATCGATTTCCTGCATCAGGCTTTTCAATAGTCGGCCATACTTGCTGCCTATCGGAGAGTGGAGGACATCCGTGGGGATCCCGACGCTTGTGATCGTGAAAGAAAGCATACTAGGGTGGTTCGAAATGCCTGGAAGATTCTGGACAAAGTCACTTTTGAGTTCCTCAATCCATGCCCCGGATCTGAGGTTTTGCCATTGTAATTGTTTGGATAATGTTTTTGTTTACTGCTTTCATAATTGTAAGAACTTTTTCGCAGTATGAATGGCATGTTTCTCATTTCAGCTTATTTTATTTTACATACTAAATCTTTTGCGCATGCATGAACGGGTATGCCTTGGACGCTTAATTAAATGTGAATTAAATGTTCTCCTTGTCGCTTTCTTCTCCTTACCGTGTTGCTGCCATTTGATTCTAGCAAGTGTGGCCTGTAGATAACATATAATTGTCCATCTTGTGCTCTTTGTAAGGTAGTGATGGCTTAGAAAACAGGGTTAGGATCTGTCACCTAAGACTTTTCAACTTTATGAGCCGTGAGGGTCTCATAAAGAATTTTCTCCCTACCGGTCGAAAGGAACCTGTAGGTGTAATTTCTTCTTAAGAATCGTGAGGATTCCTAAGTGTGTTTTCTCTTGAAATTCATAAGGATCTCACAAGAGAATTTTACTCCCTTACGAGTCGTGAGGACTTGCAAGTGATGGATGAAGTTGTCCTTATCCGCATTTCACGGAGCTAGGGGTTGCTCTGGATGCTTCCCACGGGTTCACTGCCGTGTTCTGCGAGGGCCAGGCTCCGCTCTGGATGTTTTCCAAGATACCGTAGTTTAAAGACATCGCGGTCGAGGTTAAGGACATCATAGTCCGTGGATTTAAGGGCTCCATAGTCCGTTGTTAGTTTTAAGACATCACGGTCGAGGTTAAGGACATCATAGTCCATGAGTTTAAGGACCTCACAGTCCAATGTTAGTTTTAAGACATCACGGTCGAGGTTAGCGACATCATAGTCCATGAGTTTAAGGACCTCACAGTCCAATGTTTGCTCTGGATGCTTCCCACGGGTTCACTGCCGTGTTCGGCGAGGACCAGGCTCCGCTCTGGATGCTTTACATGGGGTCATTGTCGTGCTCTGCGAGGACCAGGATCCGCTCTAGACGTTTTCCACGGAGTCAGAAGTGACATAATCCGCGTTCCACATAGCCAGGAATTTTGCTCTGGATGCTTCCCACGGGTTCACTGCCGTGTTCGGCGAGGACCAGGCTCCGCTCTGGATGCTTCACACGGGGTCATTACCGTGCTCTGCGAGGACCAGGATCCGCTCTGGATGTTTTCCACGGGGTCAGAAGTGACATAATCCGCGTTCCACATAGCCAGAAGTTTTGCTCTGGATGCTTCCCACGGGTTCACTGCCGTGTTCGGTGAGGACCAGGCTCCGCTCTGGATGCTTCACACGGGTTCACTGCCATGCTCTGCGAGGACCAGGATCCGCTCTGGACGTTTTCCACGGGGTCAGAAGTGACATAATCCGCGTTCCACGTAGCCAAGAATTTTGCTCTGGATGCTTACTACAGGTTCACTGCCGTGTTCGGCGAAGACCAAGCTCTGCTCTGGATGCTTCACACGGGTTCACTACCGTGCTCTGCGAGGAACAGGATCCGCCCTGGATGTTTTCCACGGGGTTAGAAGTGACATAATCCGCGTTTCTCATAGCCAGGAAGGGTTGACTTTATCCGCATTTCATGGAGTCAGGGTTTGACTCTCGGTTATCTGTGTACCGCCGAGTCATGGAACTGGGAGTTGCCGCTGTTCCGCTTTGCTTGACGTTGTGTGTGTTGTAATGAGAGGAATGTTGAGATGATCTCTAGGCTGTCTATGAACCATTGAGATTTGGCCTCTCCTTCTGATGAAGCTTGGGGAGGAAGGGTGTGATTCTTTCTTTGTTTGCGCCCCTGGATTGTATACAGGGATTGACATGATATCACCTGTAGGGCATAAATTTCATTCATTCATTTTTTTATTTCTTTCCGCGATGCTCTATCATTTCATCTTTTATATCACGAAGGTCGCGATTGCCCCACCATTTCAGCTATTTTTCGCGGTGCCCAATCATTTCGGCTATTTGTTTTATTTTTACTCGCTGCTTTTTATTGCGAGTTGCCCAATCATTTCGGCTATTTTGCATGCATACATTTTTACTTGCTGATTTTGTTGCAAGTTGCCCCATCATTTCGGCTATTTCGTATGCATGTGTGGCTCGCTAGCTTTTTTGCCGCAAGCTTGGGATTAGACACCGATTTCGGCATCAACACCGCTACAACTGGGATATTACCAGGAGCGAATCATCATTTGCCTCTGTCGATATCGAACAAAGGTGGCTTAGCGAACAGGGTTAGGATTTTGTCGACTAAGGCTTTTGACTTCATGAGCCATAAGGGTCTCACAAAGGTATTTCTCCCTACAAGTCGTGAGGATCTCGTAGGGGTGTTTTCTCCCTAGGAATCGTGAGGACTCCTAAGTGTATGGCTTCATGTAAGTCGTAAGGATCTTACAAGAGAGTTTTCTCCTTATAAGTTGAGGGGACTCACAAGGGTTGTTCACCGTGCGAACATATCCCCAGTCACGGGTAGGATTTGGTTAGGGAAATGTTTATTCGTGCCCGTGGATTGTATACAAGGGTCAGTATTGAGCCATTTGTAAGGCAGTATTAAAGGTTGTGGGGGCTTCTTAAGAACAGGTTCAGATCCCTGTAGCTTAAAACTTTCAAATCTTATGAGCCGTGAGGGTCCCATAAGAGGGTTCTCCTTACGAGTCGTGAGGATCTCGCAAGTGTAATTTCACCTTAGGAATCGTAGGGATCCCTAAGTGTGTTGTTCCTTTGTGAGTCGTAAGGATCTTACGCAGGTGGTTTCTCCTTACAAGGTCGAGAGGATCCTTGCAAGTTTCTTTTAACGAGGTTGCGCCTTTTCGGGTTTTCACAAACACCTGCCGGTAGCCCTGCTGTTTTTACTCACGGAGCCCTTTCGGGTCCATGCCCATTTTGCTTATGGACGTACCGTTTTCTTTTTCTTTTCTCTTTTTTTTTTTATTTTAACGAGGCTGCGCCCTTTCGGGTTTTCACAAGACTCGCCGGTAGCCCTGCTGTTTTTACTCACGGAGCCCTTTCGGTTTTCATCCGTGCCCATTTTGCTTATGGACATACCGTTTTATTTTTTTTATATATTTTTTTGTATCAGCTCTGGGATGCTGCAATCCACCGTAGTTCATTGACATCATAGTGGTCCTTGTTAGTTGTAAGGACGTTTCGGTCCGTCGTTAGTTTAAGGACGTTTCGGTCCACCGTTAGTTTAAGGACGTTTCGGTCTGCCGTTAGTTTAAGGACGTTTTGGTCTGCTGTTAGTTTTAAGGACGTTTCGGTCCGTTGTTAAGTAAGCCAGTTACTACTTATAGAGTTTGGGCTTAGGAAGATAGCTAGCGGACATAGTCGTCGCCATCTATCATTGACCTCGGCCGTGACTCGTCAAGCATAATACTTCTTCAGGAAGCGACCGTTTATTGGCCTGAAAGGTCTTTCACCATACATGTCCATGAGTAGATAGGCTCCACCCTGGCAGACCTTGTCTATGATGTACGGGCCTTCATAGTTCGGCTCGAATTTTCCCCGCTTGGCGCGATTGGGGATCATAGGTCTTTTGACTACTAGCACGAGTTCGCCTTGGCGGAATGTCCTCGGCCTGGTCAATCTTTCATATGAGCACGTCATCTTGGCTTTATAAGCTTCCATATTTTGCTGCATTATAAGCCGGGTTTCATCAAGGGCATCGAGCTCCTCAAGCCGAAGGTGAGCGTTTTCTTCGTCCGTTAGCTCGTAGTGAACTGCCACTCGTAGGGAGGGTAGCTCTATCTCGAGGGGGAGTACCGCTTCTGTACCTAATACCAACACGTACGGCGTTGTGTTCGTGGCCGTCTTGCACGTAGTTCGATATGCCCAGAGAGCTTCATGCAGTCTCTCGTGCTAGTCCTTCTTATTTCTGGACACCGTCTTCTTCACGATCTTCGTCAAGGTCTTGTTGAAAGCCTCCGCTAGACCGTTGGCTCAGGGATTATAAACTGAGGAGTATCTCCATTCTATGTTGTGCTGTTGTGCGAAGCGGCAAATCTTGTGGCTTCTGTAGGCTGGCCCGTTATCGGAGATGATCCGTCGCGGAGTTCCAAACCGATAAATAACGTGCGTCTTGAAGAAGTGGAGGATATTCTCCGTCTTCACTTTCCTCAGCGGTACTGCTTCTGCCCATTTGGAGAAATAATCAGTTGTTGCCAAAATGAATCGATGTCCTCTGGACGATGCCGGTTCGATGGGGCCTATTATGTCAGTTCCCCACATTTCGAACGGCCAGCTAGCCACTGTCGGGTGTAATGGATTTGGATGCTGGTGGATGAAGTCCCCATGGATCTAGCATGAGTGGCATTGCTTCGCATATTCGAGGCAGTCCTGAAGCATCGTGGGCCAGTAGCAGCCCATCCGTTTAATCTTCAACTTCATCTTCGGGCCTGCTTGGTGAGAACCGCAAAGTCCGTCGTGAGCTTCTTGGACTACTCTTTTCGCCTCTTCAGGTCCCAGGCATCTCAACCACAGAGAATCAAATGACCTCTTGTACAGAGTATCGTTGACGAAGGCAAAAGATAGGGCTCGCTTCATGAGCTAATGTTTTGAGGACGCATCTACAGGCGTTCGACGGGATTTAAAGTAGTCTATAAAGTCTTCTCTCCAATCCTCAATCGTTTCTTGGTCTTTTATTTGCAGGGCCGTCTGCTCATTCGCTTCCTTTTTCCTCGGATGATTCCGGAGATATTTCTGCCAGTGCCAGGACCCGACGGCTTTGCACAACGATCCTCACGTCATCGAGGTTCTCATTGGCTAGTTCTTTAGCGAGCTTGGCTAATGCATCCGCTTTGCTATTTTCCGCACGCGGTATGCTTTCGAGGGTGTAGGAAGGAATTTGGGTCAGCAGTTGCTGCACTCTCTCGCCGTACTTCACCAACTCTGGTTTGCACGTTTGGTAGTTGCCATTTACTTGACTGACGATCAGTTGGGAGTCTCCGTATATAAGAAGGTTTTCGATTCCCATGTCGAAGGCGATCTCGAGACCTGCTATCAAAGCTTCGTATTCGGCTTCATTGTTCGTCCCCGGCTGATTGTTTTGAAAGAATGTGTTTGTAGTTAATCGCAATCAGAACGGTGTCGTGTGTAGCTAGACCGAGGTGAGTACGGGTCGTCCTCAGGGAAACGTTGAATATTTTACTCTTACTTTAGATGTGTTGAAAAAGAGAGGAGGGATAAAGAATTTTGAAGAATGGTTTCTAGATCTACGTTAAGCAAGAATGCAAAAATATAGATCTAGATTATTTTAGGGATGTAGTTAATATAATAAGAGGGCTTGTAGGGTTCGTTAGGATTTAGTAGTTATGGATGATTAATTAAAAATTACTCTTTCTATCCTTTAATAGATTTAAAACTAGAACGACGGTGATGCATGTAGATTAGGGTTTCTGGAGGGAAAAGGAATCCCACTCTTAACCCCTATCTCGATACGGAACTCCGTTCATATCTAGCCTTTACCAAAACAATCATTAATCTAATCTCTAATCGCGGTTGGAACAAACAAAGAATTGTCAGCGCCCGATTAGGATGTTAATGATTCTTTTGATAAAGTTCATAAACTTTATAGGACTTAAAAAGAGTTTAGGGATGTTCATCATCCATTAGCCTACCCTAATCTTACGAACCCTAACAAGCGGAGAATTACTCGCGCATGTTGGGAGAAGAAGAGATGGAGAGAAAATGCATAATTAAACTACGAAGAAATAGAATAAGAAAAAGAAAGCTACTTTTATTAATCAACAATATTCATTACACTTGAATCCTTAGAAAATGATTACAATTTCTAGTTGCTTCTCGATCTCTTCTAAGGAGGTAGACGAACAGTTGATGATCAGCCTGGATGCGTGAGCTGTCTTGGACTTCGTGATCTCGTCGGCTTGATGATTTTTCCAAGAGGCTCTCGATCCCTTTTTATAGTGCCAAAGCCAGAATCCAAGCTTCTAAATTAGGAAGTAAGCAGCAAAAGATTCACCCTAAAATTTCTGAGCACCTAACTCCATAATATTGCGGCGGATCCGCGGCACCAAGGGGCTTGGGCCGCGGATCCGCGGCTTGATGATCATGGACCTTGATCAAAGTTTTGGGGCTGCCTCGTAGTGACATTTGGCGATCCTTGGAACCTTCAGAATTTGGAAATCTTTTCGTGGTTGCTGCCAGACTTGGTCTCCAAGTTTTGATTCTTAATTAGGCAAGTCTTCTTCAACAACTTGATTTGCTTGATTCTAGTCTTTGAAAAATTCTGCACAATTTGGAAAAATTCTGCACAACAACTCAAATAATATTTAGTAGACTTTGTTCTACTAGGATTTGGTCAATGAATTTATTTGCATACATTTTCCTACCAAATGCTAATTATAATATATCAACACATGGAAAATAGTATTTTACACATAAACCCTCATATGTATAATATATTATAATAAAGTCCCTTTTTAATATGAAAATGGTAGGAAAAATGTAATAACAAATGTGCAGTTTTATCAACTGAACAAATACCCCCAAACTGATCTTTGATCGTCCCGAGCAAACTAGTTTATTCAAGAGAAGGAGAAAAAGGAAGGAGAAAACTAAGCACACTTTCGTAGGCAAACACGATTGCACTGAGCATGTGCAACAAGCCGTTAAACCTCTAGGTGTCCCTAGTAGGAGGAGTGTTGTCTCCTGAGGGTTTTCAGCGGATTACACCCACAAAATCCAATAACAAAAGAGAGATGGTGAAATTTACATATAAAGATAAGAACCATGAAAGAAAGACTTTGAAAATAAGAGTTTCCAACTACACTAGATTTTCATTTGTCATGAGCCCTATCTTAATAGTCATGAAAAAATGTTAGAAATCACATTATCCCTAAATAAAACATCGTCTTTATTCTTCATTCCTATCTTTCATCCAAACATTGATCATATACCCCTACGTGTGTGTATAGAACATCCCTACACTCGGAGAATTCAATTCAAGTTATCATACTCTTGTCCATCTACCTTAGTACTTTTTAATTTGATGAATACTTAGGTTTGCTCACACCTTTTCATGCGACCGTTAATACTTCTTGAGGTACTAACCGACCGATTACTCATGTGCTTGCTGATTAGGTGATAATATTTTCCTCGTCTTGCACCACTTAAGGCTTAGCAGTGACTCCCAGACCAGTTGGCCTTAGGGCACTAGGTGAAGAGGCACCCTCGCTATATTTTTTTATTGCTGCCTTGGCGATACAAAACCAGTGTTCATTTTTTCTTTCACCATTTTTATATTTTCTTCATCATTTTATTTTATTTTATTCATTTCCTTCATACTTTGGCTTTTAGACAAGAGCATTTCAAGGTATCCTCTACTATCCCGAGTTTCAAGACGTGTGTAAGTGCATATAGTAGGGTGTCAACATTCAAATGTTTGGCTTCCAGAATAGAAACTATTTTTCAGACTTATTTTTATCCTTAGATTAGTGACTTCCTTCATCTTACTAACCCTTGGGACAACAGCTCATAACTACTTATTACCAGCTCGTTTAAGAAAACTTCTAATTTTCTTGGTTTTCTTAAACTATTCATATCTTTTGGATGTAATTTTTCACAATCTACTCTTTTGTTATAAAAAAATTTTAATGCCCAGTGTCAAAGATAATTCAGTGAATACAAACCTCCCCCCAAACCTGTTTTCAGCAGTGTCCTTACTGATGTAGTCTTTTGAGAACAAGGACCTGTATACTAGGAGAGAGATACAAGGGGTAAAATAATAGTTAAATGAAAACTACCCCCAAACTTGATCTTTGACACGCACAGATATTCAATCAAATCCATTTTTACTCACCTCCATTCTTAAAATGAGAAAATGTTACAAAAACATGGAGGTGAGGCGGAGTAATTTTAGTTTTGATAAAGCGGCTCCTGTAAAAACAGGAGCTCCTCCGCGGGGTCAGCAGAAAAATACGGTTTTAATCTATGCCCATTTACTTTAAAAATTGAACCGTTTTTCAAATTTTCAACTTCAACTGACCTGTGCGGGTGTACATACCGCACCACAAAGGGTCCTTTCCAACGAGATTTAAGCTTACCCGGATGAAGATGGAGACGGGAATCGTAAAGAAGGACTTGTTGCCCCGATGTGAAGATTTTTCTAAAAAGATTTTTATCGTGGAACACTTTAGTCCCGTTCTTTACTATCACCGCATTATCGTAAGCTTCATCGCGGAGTTCGCTTAGCTCATTCAATTGCAGCTTCCGATAGCTGCCTGCATGATCAAGATCAAAATTAAGCTCTTTAATAGCCCACATTGCTTTATGTTCGATCTCGACAGGAAGGTGGCATGCCTTCCCAAACACAAGGCGGTATGGAGACATACCAAGATCGGTCTTATAAGCGGTGCGGAATGCCCAAAGAGCATCCGTCAATTTGGTTGACCAATCTTTACGGTTTTTCGAAACCGTCTTCTCCAATATCTGTTTGATATGCCTATTTGAGATCTCAGCCTGCCCGCTTGTTTGGGGGTGATAGGGCGTAGAAAGCTTGTGAGTGATTGAATATTTCCGCATCAAGGCCTCGAAAGACCGATTGCAGAAATATGTCCTGTTGTCGCTAATTATAGCGCGAGGGTGTCCGAATCGCGAAAAGATATTTTCTTTAAGGAATTTAATGACAACTTTGTTGTCATTAGTGCGACACGGTATTGCTTCCACCCATTTCGAGACATAATCAACCGCTAACAAGATATATAGATTCCCAAAGGAGTTGGGAAAAGGGCCCATAAAATCAATACCCCACACATCGAATATTTCCACAACAAATATAGGTTGGAGCGGCATCTCATTCCTTCGTGAAATCCGACCCAAATGCTGACATCGCGGACAAGTTTTGCAATGTTCAAATGCATCTTTAAACAATGTTGGCCAATAAAAGCCACATTGCAAAACTTTCTCCGCCGTTTTTCGAGGTCCAAAGTGACCGCCGCATGCCTGATCATGACAAAATGATAACACGCTCTTGAATTCATCGTTAGGGACACACCTGCGAATGATTTGATCGGAACAATACTTGAATAGATAAGGCTCATCCCAGTAAAAATATTTTACTTGGGATAGAAATCGAAGTTTGTCTTGTTTCGACCAATCACTAGGAATAAGTCTCGTCGCAAGATAGTTCACGATATCCACGAACCAAGGTTCGTAGGATACATTCAAGAGCTGTTCATCAGGAAATGAGTCATTTATCGACACGGTCACAGTTGGCGAAGAAGTGATGCGTGAAAGATGGTCGGCTACAACGTTTTCACATCCACTCTTGTCTTTGATGACAATATCAAATTCTTGTAACAATAGGATCCAACATATTAGCCTGGCCTTCGCATCCTTTTTCGATAAAAGATGTCGCAGGGCGGAGTGATCTGTGTAAACCACAATATGCGAGCCAATCAAGTAGGGCCTGAATTTCTCTAATGCAAATACAACCGCCAAGAGTTCTTTCTCGGTAGTTGTGTAATTTATTTGTGCATCATTCAAGGTCCTACTTGCATAGTAAATTACATGTGGCATCTTATCAATATGCTGTCCTAAGACAGCACCAATAGCAAAATCTGATGCGTCACACATAAGCTCGAACGGGTGGTTCCAATCCGGAGATGATAGAACGGGGGCTGTAGTGAGTGATTCTTTAAGCGATTCAAAAGAAGCCTCACAATCCGAATCGAAGTGAAAAGTAGTGTCCTTGGCCAATAGAAGGGTTAAGGGTCTAGCAATTTTGCTAAAGTCCTTAATAAATCTTCTATAAAATCCTGCATAGCCAAGGAAGGATCATATATCTTTGACGCGGTTGGGACGAGTGAGGTTATGAATGACATCTATTTTAGCTCTGTCAACCTCAATGCCTTTTCGTGAAATTATATGTCCAAGTACAATACCTTCTTGGACCATAAAATGACATTTTTCCCAATTCAAAGTCAAGTTCTTATCCTTACAGCGGGTAAGAACCGCGTCAAGATTACGAAGGCAGTCCTCAAAGGAGTCCCCAAAAATGGAGAAATCTCCCATAAAAATTTCTAGAAAATTTTATGGACATATCTGATAATATCCCCATCATGCACCGCTGAAATATAGCGGGAACGTTGCATAACTCAAAGGGCAAGTTTCTATAAGCAAAAGTTCCGAAAGGACAAGTAAAAGTGGTTTTATCTTGATCCTTTTCGGCGATGGGGACCTGGTTATAGCCAGAGTATCCATCCAAGAAACAGTAGTATTCGTGTCCCGCTAATCGTTCCAACATCTGGTCAATGAAAGGTAGAGGGAAGTGATCTTTCCTCGTCGCGGCATTGAGTTTCCTGTAATCAATATATACGCGTCACCCAGTTTGGGTGCGTGTTTGGATTAACTTATTAGCCTCATTAGTGATGACCGTGATGCCAGACTTTTTTGGGACCACATGAATTGGACTTACCCATTGGCTATCAGATATAGGGTAAATTATTTCACTATCAAGGCACTTGACGATTTCTTTCTTTACCGCCTCCTTCATAACGGGATTTAACCGTCTTTGTGGGTCTCGGGTTGTTTTGGCTTCATCCATCAGATGTATGTTATGTTCAACAATTAAGAGACTAATCCCTTTGATGTCGGCCATTGTCCAACCAAATGCTTGCCGATTCGATCTCAACACTGCCAAAAGTGCATTCTCTTGCTCTAAGGCTAGAGAAGCGGATATAATCACTGGAAAAGTCTCATTCTCTCCTAAATATGCATATTTAAGATGAGAAGGTAGCGGTTTGAGATCAAGAATTGGTGGAGAGACAATAGAAGGTGGGGTAACGGAATGATATTCGGACTCCTTAAGAGGTTCAAACTTGCATAAGATATTGACTCGGAAAGTGCTGCTGACTTTTGCAACGAGTCAACGGGTTCAATCTCAAGGTCGGACTCATTGAACATATCCTCATTGTGAAGTGGTGCAAGATCAAACGATGTCTCATTAGTGTTGTCGAGAACATCAAAGCAAAGTTCCTCATCCATGCAGTTTTCGGGAGCTATCTCGTGGATGGAACAAACATCCAGCAAATGAGCAGAAGGTTCTGATGGCTGACTTCCTAGCTTGTAAATATTAAGCTCAATTGTCATTTTCCCGAAGGATAAGTTCATAGAACCGTTACGACAATTAATTACAGCGTTAGAAGTTGCTAGAAAGGGTCGACCAAGTATCACCGGGATTTGATTGCGTGGGTTTGCCACAGGTTGTGTATCTAAAACAATAAAGTCCACGGGAAATATGAATTCCCCGACTTTAATTAACACATCCTCTAGTTCGCCCCGAGGTTTGGTGATAGATCGGTCCGCCATCTGGAGAGTACAATTGGCAACTCTCCAATTCCTAACTGCTCGTATACTGAATAAGGAAGCAAGTTAACGCTAGCGCCTAGATCGAGTAAAGCACGTTTAATATTTTTACCCCCAATAGAAATAGAGATTGTAGGACAGCCGGGGTCCTTACGTTTCTTTGGTATTTGTTGGGTAAAAACGGTGCTAACATTACTCGTCATGAAAACCTTCTTAGGCACTTGAGTTTTTCTCTTCCTAGTGCACAAGTCTTTAAGGATTCTTGCATAAGATGGGACTTGTTGAATAGCATCTAGGAGAGGAATATTCACGCTGACTTGCTTAAACATTTCCAAAATCTTCTCCATTTGCGGGTTAGGTCTGTTGGCCCTTAATCGGTTTGGAAATGAAGCTCAATCAATAAGTTTTGGGTCCAACGTTTGTGGAGAAGACTGTGGCGACGGATTCGATCCCAAAATTGGAGTGGGAATCGACTTAGATAGATTTGGCGAAATGTTCGAGCCTTGGGGAAAATGGAGAATAGGCTCGGATGAAGGTGGAAGACTAGACGAATTAGGGGAAGAAGAAGAAGCTGGGGTATCAATGGTGTCACTAACATCAAATTGCTCACCCACTCGGTTATTCAGCACTCTCCCCGATCTCAACGTAGTAATGGCATTCATATTATAATTTTGTGAATGGCCAGGATTCGGTAGGGGTTGAGATGGGAGTTTCCCTTTTTCTCTCGCACTCATTGCGGTGTTTAACTGTGCGATTTGGTTTTCTAGTGATTTAATACTCTCACCATAGGAGGCGGAGTTTTTCGTTATGGTATCAATAGAAAACTTCATCTCAGCCGACAATTGCATGGATTGTTTCATGAACATATCCAAAGTTTGTGCAAGTGAAGAGTTGTCAGTACCGGCCACTTGTGGTGTAGAAGTGTTGGCCGGATTTTGGAAATTCTGTGACTGAAAGGGGGGCTGATTCTGTGGTTATGGTTGCTGTGGAGGAGGTCTTTGATAATTGCTTTGTTGGTTTTGATTCCAAGCAAAGTTAGGATGATTCCTCCATCCTTGATTGTACGTGGAAGAATAAGGGTCGTTTCTAGGTCGCTGCTGAAAAGCAGCATTAGCTTGAAACGATGCATTCATAGGACATTCTTCCGTTAAGTGTGAAGGATCCGAACAGCAACCACAGACGGTCTTAGGAAGCGTAACCTGATTTAGGGAGACTGATGAGAATCTGTTCTCAATAGCGTCGAGTTTCTTCTGCATCGCTGCCATTTCGGCTTTCACTGCGATGGAAACATCGAGCTGGTGAACACCTCCCCTAGATGAAGGTGGTCTTACGCTTTCCTACTGCAAAGTGTGTTCAGCGAAGTCTTCCAGATATTTCCAAGCTTCACCGTTATCTTTAGACATGAAATTGCATTGACACATTGTTTCAAGTATCTGCTTTGTCGCTGGATTAATGCCCTCATATATAATCCGACATAAATCCCATCTATTGATTCCATGATGAGGACATTGGACAAGCAGATCTTTGAAACGTTCAAAGCACTTCCAAAATGGTTCATTGGAAAGCTGGGTGAACTGGTTGATCTCGCTCCTAACACGTGTAGTCTTATGGTTTGGGTAAAACTTCTTAAGAAATGCTATGACGAATTCATCCCAATTAGTGATAGAGTGTGCGGAAGTATTGTAAAGCCATTTTTCTGCCAAGTCGCACAGTGTGAATGGGAGAAGACGTAAGCGCATAGCATCTAAAGTTAATTGTGAAGTACCCATCATTGCGCATACGTTTTCGAATTTGGTGATGAAAACGTACGCGTCTTCTGACTCAAGCCCGTGAAATTTGTGCAGCAGATTGATGTAGTGGGGTTTAATTTCGAAATTATCCCCGTTAGGTGGTGGAAGAGATAAACAAGTGGGAAGAGGACCACGGATAGGATAGCATCTCTCTTGGAGAGAGATGCGCGGCGGATTCTGCACACCTTCAAGCGGTGGCAGCGTGGTGGTATAATCTGATGGAGTGCCGTCCATCTCGGTCGTGGTGTGTGGTGGGGGAAAAGAAGATGAAGAAGTACCGACTTCGGCGTCGATAGCAGGAACGCGGACAAGATGGGCACTAGGATCCCGTGTCCAGCCGAGCATGCACTAAGCGAGTTTAGTGCAAGTGGCAGCGTGCGTGTGATTTAAAATTAGCTTGTTTTGAAAAAGTGGGACTCAAGACAAATCTCCCTAAGATGCACAAGCAACCCTAGAACCAAGGTCACCTAGGTCCAGTCTCTAGACCGCTCCTAGACTTCCAAAGGACAAGCCGCAGGATCAATCCTCTACCGCCTCGTTACTACCCTTGTAGCCAGGTAAGTGCCAAATGAGTGGGAGGCTCCCCACTACGAAAGTAATGGTCCTAATTAAGTAACCACTCGTCTCGGACACACTTGCCTAGGCACTACAAAAGTAATGCGGATAAGCGATAGATTACCCACGACCTTCCTCTGTCCTTAATGAGCGCGACAGTCCTTAGAGTCTGGTCTAGATATTTTTTAAATTATTGTAGGGTTGATGCAGATGCTCGGTTTGTGATTTGTGGGGCTTAGGAAGGGTGATGAAATCCCCACCTAATCTTGATTTGGTCTTTGCCCCTAAAAGTCCGTATTAAAATATGCAAAACAAAACCAATCACAAAACTTTTGCAAAAAGATTTTTGAGCGGCGCTATTTTGCAAAGAATCCTGCAGAAAATAGATTTTATTAGATTTGAGAGGAGAAAGAAGGAGTTGAAAAAGATACCAGAGAATTGTGAACCCTAGATCCCCTTGTCAAGCCGCGTTTCCACCGCAGATTCTCCCTAATGCCGCGGTTCCGCCGCAGGAGGGAAGGATCGGGTGATGAAATTTTTTATGTGCTCTTCTTTGCACCTCTAGATCTCTAAGAATGTCTCTGTCTTCTGTTTTCCTTAATTCTGTGACTCCAGATCTCCTTGCAAAATTCACGCACAAATCCTTAAATATGCAATTTGCAGTTTTGTTTTAATAATGATATGAATCATCTAAGAATTCAACACAAATAGTAAGAATAAAAAATTACGCACGTATCCCTGGCAACGGCGCCATTTGATTGTTTCGAAAGAGTGTGTTTGTAGTTAACCGCAATCAGAACGGTGTCGCGTGTAGCTAGACCAAGGCGAGTACGGGTCGTCCTCAGGGAAACGTTGAATATTTTACTCTTACTTTAGATGTGTTGAAAAAGAGAGGAGGGATAAAGAATTTTGAAGAATGGTTTCTAGATCTACGTTAAGCAAGAATGCAAAAATATAGATCTAGATTATTTTAGGGATGTAGTTAATATAATAAGAGGGCATGTAGGGTTCGTTAGGATTTAGTAGTTATGGATGATTAATTAAAAATTACTCTTTCTATCCTTTAATAGATTTAAAACTAGAACGACGGTGATGCATATAGATTAGGGTTTCTGGAAGGAAAAGGAATCCCACTCTTAACCCCTATCTCGACACGGAACTCCGTTCATATCTAGCCTTTACCAAAACAATCATTAATCTAATCTCTAATCGCGGTCGGAACTAACAAAGAATTGTCAGCGTGCTCGATTAGGATGTTAATGATTCTTTTGATAAAGTTCATAAACTTTATAGGACTTAAAAAGAGTTTAGGGATGTTCATCATCCATTAGCCTACCCTAATCCTACGAACCCTAACAAGCGGAGAATTACTCGCGCATGTTGGGAGAAGAAGAGATGGAGAGAAAATGCATAATTAAACTACGAAGAAATAGAATAAGAAAAAGAAAGCTACCTTTATTAATCAACAATATTCATTACACTTGAATCCTTAGAAAATGATTACAATTTCTAGTTGCTTCTCGATCTCTTCTAAGGAGGTAGACGAACAGTTGATGATCAGCCTGGATGCGTGAGCCGTCTTGGACTTCGTGATCTCGTCGGCTTGATGATATTTCCAAGAGGCTCTCGGTCCCTTTTTATAGTGCCAAAGCCAGAATCCAAGCTTCTAAATTAGGAAGTAAGCAGCAAAAGATTCACCCTAAAATTTCTGAGCACCTAACTCCATAATATTGCGGCGGATCCGCGGCACCAAAGGGCTTGGGCCGCGGATCCGCGGCTTGATGATCATGGCCCTTGATCAAAGTTTAGGGGCTGCCTCGTAGTGACATTTGGCGATCCTTGGAACCTTCAGAATTTGGAAATCTTTTCGTGGTTGCTACCAGACTTTGTCTCCAAGTTTTGATTCTTAATTAAGCAAGTCTTCTTCAACAATTTGATTTGCTTGATTCTAGTCTTTGAAAAATTCTGCACAACTTGGAAAATTTATGCACAACAACTCAAATAATATTTAGTAGACTTTGTTCTACTAGGATTTGGTCAATGAATTTATTTGCATACATTTTCCTACCAAATGCTAATTATAATATATCAACACATGGAAAATAGTATTTTACACATAAACCCTCATATGTATGATATATTATAATAAAGTTCCTTTTTAATATGAAAATGGTAGGAAAAATGTAATAACAAATGTGCAGTTTTATCAACTGAACACCGGCTCTGTTAAGGAGAAAGCAAAGCGCATTATCCCTCCTTGTGGGGTCACGAAGATGAGGCCTATCCCTGATTTGATTATGGACGTGTTTTGTTTGCGCTTCTTCATCGAAGATGCTCCATCGAAGTAAAGTTCCCACCGGGTATCGCCACCGTCGATCGCATCAAACGCATGTTTGTCTGACAGTTCGCTATTCAAAGGGGAATCGGCCGGTATCGGATGCTCAGCAAGAAAGTCGGCGATAGCCTGGCCTTTCACTGCCCTAAGAGGCTGATAGGTTATTAAGAATTCCATCAGGAGCAAGGCCCATTTAGCGATCCGTCCTGTCAATATGGCTTTTGACATCAAATATTTAAGAGGATCCACCTTCGATATGAGACGAACTTCATGCGCCAATGCATAGTGCCGGAGTTTCGTTATCGCGAAGATCAACGCCAGGCAGTGTTTTTCGATGGGAGAATAATTGCTTTCTTCCCATAGTAAAACTCGACTCAAATAGTAGAGGGCTCTCTCCTTCACTTGGTCGTTCTCTTGTGCCCATAATGCTCCTAAGGAACCTTCAAGGGCGGTTGTGTACAGAACGAGAGGCTTTCCCTTGACCGGAGCAGCCAGCACTGGCGGATTCTGCAGGTATTGCTTGATTTCGTTCAGCGCGCTTTGGCATTTGTGATCCCAGACGAACGGGGTCCCCTTTTTCATCAAGTGACTGTAGGGGCGGCACTTGCCGGAAAGATTGGCTATAAATCGCCGAATATACGCGAGCTTTCCTTGGAGAGACCGCAATTGCTTGAGAGTCCTTGGCGGGGGCATCTCCATAATTGCTTTGATCTTTGACGGATCTATTTCGATGCCTCGGTGTCGGACAATGAATCCTAGGAATTTGCCCGAGGAAACTCCGAATGCGCACTTGAGAGGGTTCATCTTCAAGTTGTATTGCCGAAGGCGTTGAAATATGATCTTCAGATGCTCAAGATGTTCCTCGTATGATTTGCTTTTAACCACGAGGTCGTCGATATAGCATTCGACGATTTCATGTATGAGGTCATCGAAGATCTTCGTCATGGCCCTCTGACAGGTGGCACCAGCGTTCTTTAGACCGAAGGGCATTACCTTGTAGCATAATATACCCAAAGGGGTCCGGAAAGCGGTGTGCTTCTGGTCTTCGGGATGCATCTTTATCTAATTATATCCTGATGAGCCGTCCATGAAGGAGAAAACTTCGTGAGTGGACGTATTGTCTATTATCAGCTCAGTGACCGGTACTGGGAAGTCGTCCTTCGGGCAGGCTTTATTGAGATCCCGGAAGTCCACACAGATGCGCACCGTCCCATTTTTCTTCATCACTGGGACGATGTTGGCGATCCAATCAGGATACTGAACTTCTTGGATGAAGTCGGAGTCGATTAGTTTCTTGACCTCGGCATTAATGCTCATCTCAAGCTCAAGCCGCATTCTTCTCGGTGCTAGTTTAATGGGCTTAACGTCCGAGGATATGGCCAGTTTGTGGACAGCAATCTCTGGGTCTAGTCCTGGCATCTCGGAATAGTTCCATGTGAAGCAATCTTTATGCTGCATAAGCACGTCTTTTAGCATGGCCACCCTTTCTTCAGATAGCAGCTCACTAACGAATGTCGGTCGTGGGTCATTTGCCGTCCCCAAATCAATTTTCTTGAGGTTATCTGCAGTGGTGTGTATTCCGCCTTCCAGCTCTTTCGGCGCCGGTGGAAACTCTGGGATCACCTCGTCATCATTGTTTTCGAAGCACCAGGGGAGTTCATCCATATCCTCGGGTTCTTCTTCTGACAACATTATCACGTGACAGGTACGAGCTCGCTTCCAAGACCGATGTGGATCTGGTTCTACCCTCGTGGATTTGGGTTCATGCTTCTGCGGCGGGGTTACCCTCCAGCTGCTGGATAGAGCGAACTTGCCGAGCTGATATTGGTCTTCAACCCAGCTCTTAAAGGTGAAGCAGTCTTCAATAAGATGTCCTATTGCCCTATGATATGAGCAATAGTCCGGGTGAGAGACTTCGCCTATTTGCTCGGGATGTTTGGACTCCGGAAGTGTAAGCATTTGATGTTTTATGGCAAGATCAAGTATCTTCTTTGTCTTGTCTTGAGGAAAAGAGTATGCTCGACTCATCTTCTTCATAAGGGACAAATCCGGACCGCTCGATTCATGATTGCGTGACATCTTGGTCCCGCTTTGTCGCTGTCGAACGCCTTTTGCAAGCTTTGACTTGTTTCTGCCTCTGCGTCGGGCCTTTTGCACAACAGGTTGACAAGGAGGGACATTTTCATCTTTCGCAGCCTGTTGAAGAAGCTGTTGCGTCCTGGCTTGCTCGTAGATGGCCATTTCGCAATTATGGTCATCTCGAACTTTTTGACCACCTTCCCTTATAAGCTTGTCCATTTGTTCTTCGAACGACGGACTGGGCATTTTCACGTCGAGGGCTCTTTCTGGTTCTGGGTTAGCATTCTCCCATTGAGCATCCCCTTCTTCATCAAAGTCATGTACGACGTAGCAGTCGCGGAGTAGCTCCCGTTTATTGGACCGAACATATCCAAGCCCGATCGTTTCGATTCTCCCATTGGGCAACTTGCGTTGAGTTCCGGGAACGTTCCAGATCCTGTCATAGAACTTATCTTTTTGAGCGGTATGTTTGAAGGGTATCCCTTGGCGCTTCATTAGCATTTTCAAGCCTTCCGTGTAACATCTAGGCAGACGGATGGGCTGGAACCTGTCGAGCATAGAATCGGCGCCACGCCAAAATTTTTTCTCCACTTTTGTTTCCGTGGATCGGTAGAATAAGATTGCTTGTTCACCTTTTCGCCTGGGAGTGACGTAAAATGTTTGTAGCTCTTGCACGCTATAATCTTCAAGTGTGTCAAGATCTTTGTAGTACTCCCGCGGAATCATGGTAATTTGCAAATTCTGATTATCACCGGCGAACGCTTGTATTGGTGGCCGAGCGGAGAATATAGCATGGACCTCATCTTCCGAGTGGCTGCCAAAGATCAACATAGGAGCGGACGGTCCTGGCTTGTTGTACTATGGTGGACCTGAATAAACTATCTCTTCCTCTTCTTCATTATCACTCCCGAAGACCGGAATGATGGTGATAGCTTTGTTCTCCGGTTTGTGACATCTCTCTGTGTCTTCGAAATCTGGCAAGAAGTATTTTGCATCTTCGTACTTGCGGACTTCATTCATGGAGAATGGGTTCAGCTCTCTTGTTACGGTATACTCGAGACCATCCTTAAAGTATTTCATATACTGATGTTGTGTAGAAGGGATGATGTTGTACTCGTGTAACCAAGGCTGGCCAAGCAAAGTGTTATAGCATGTCTTGGCGTCAATGACATGAAATTTAATATCCGTGACAAGTAGCCTGAATCGTAATGTCAATATCACAGACCCAAGAGTCCGCGATGACTGGGAGTCAAAACTAGAGATGGTGATTTTATCACGAGCGAGATGCTGGACACTCATGCAGATTTCCTTCAACACTCGCACGTTGAGGAGATTAACGGAAGACCCATTGTCGACCAGGATTTTGCCTATCTTTATATCGTGGCAGTACCCTGAGATATAGAGGGGACGGTTGTGCTCGCACGTCCCAAGGAGGAGGTCTTCGTCGCCGAATGTGATATCGGCTGTGTGTACTTCCTCCAGCTCATCCTTCGTCTTTTCTTCGGCGAGAAAAGATTAGAATTGCTCTGGTTCTTGTAGCGCCTTGATCAATGAATCTCTCGCTTCTTTGGATAGTAAAAGGGCGTCGAGAATGCTGAGCTGCGAAGGTAACTTCCTCAACTGCGCCAGAACGTTATAGTCCACCTTACTTTTCTTTGGCGGGTCCTTGGCGGTCAGCTCTTTCATGGCTTGGTCATCCAGGGCGATATCCTCAAAAACCTTTTCTTTTCCCTTATCTTTTCTACTTGTGGGTCCGAGATTCTTTTCTGGAAGCGTGCGATTGCGCAGCTGAATGTTTTCACAGGCCTTCGGTTCCTCCTCCTTCCCCAAGGTGGATTCTTTAAAGAGAGGGCCAAGAGCCATCTCTTCGTTAGAGTCGCTTCCGAAGGTGAGAACCTGCGATCCCCCGGTGTTGACCATGCAACAGTTACCGGTAGTTCTTTTATGCTCCTTGGTCGCACTTCTTTGCTCCTGACGAGTTTTACGTTTCATTCGCTTAAAATGTTGCCGGTAAGCAACATATCCCTGCCACCATCTTTTAAAAGCATCGCATTCTTCGGTGGGGTGCGAGATCTTCCGATGATATGAGCAGTAGCTAGGATGCATCTCCGCTTCATCAGGAGTGTTTCCTTTGGAGGGTGGTAGCTTCATTCCCATTGATATGGCTTTAGCAAACCTTTTCCTCGTCTTGAACTTGTTTTTATCCGCGACGGATGTTCCTTGTTTCGGCGGGAGTGTCTCGACTCTTTCGTCTAGTCGCCGGCGTTTGGCTCTTTCAAATATGGCCATCTCACGCTCCTGATCGGCTTTACTTTTCAGATGAATCTCATTTAGGAAGGCGTCGATCATTTTGTCTGACGACCATAAAAGTTCCGGCTCGGGCCCTGCCCCCAGTCTCTCTGTGCAGGGAGCTTCTTCATTGTTTAGCGATGAATGAGAGATCACATGGCAACTTTCTACGTAATCCTCAGATCCATCTGACGAGTCTTCTCCATCATCTTTGTCCTCAAGGATGTGGCTGAGGAACTCTTGGAGCGTGATTGGAGTCCGCGCCTTCTGATTATACTCTTCCAGCGCGTCGATTTGTTTCTGCAGGTCCGTGCGCTTGTCGCCGGGCTTCACGGGCTTTTTGGATTTCTTCTTCTTTTTCGAAGATTTCGACGGCTGAGCATGAACGCTTTGTCTATCACCACCAATCTTTGGAGTTGGGCGCGGCTTCAGCATCCCTGTTCCCCTCCGAACGGCGGCCGTGACGTTAGGACGTCTTGCCTGAGATTCGGGGCAGATGCTATATGGTTTTATCCGTCTACCTCTCCGAAGATGCCAAGTTGATTTATGGCATTGTGTATCGGAGGTTTAGACAGATGCGGCCGATGTAGCAGACTTCGTCAGATTCCCCCTCGTTTGAGGGGTTTTTGATTGTGGGGACGCTCTTCCCTGCAGGCGCAAGCCCCTGCAGTTAATTACGCTACCGCATTGCGGTAACAACTTTCTCCTTCTCCAGAATTTCACTTCGTGTCGTGTGTGTTTGTTTTGTTTGTGGTTGCCCGTGGATTGTATACGGAGACTGAGTAATGTCGTCGCCCGTAGGACGTGGATTAGTCCAAATCCGTATTTACTTAGATTTGGGTTTGGTGTTTTTAGTTTAAGGATGCATTAGTCGCGTTGCGGCTAAGATCAACTTAAACATTCGTCAAGGATACGTTAGTCCTGTTTTGGACTAAGATCGACTTGACGTAATGATTGATTTAATTGTCTGGCTGTCGGGACTCGTCACCTCTCTGACGTCGTTGAGGGATTACAACGACAGGCGTCAGAGGAGTTCAGAGATGTACCCTTGAACCAAAGTTGATTTGGAGTTTTATTGTTTATTTAAATATCTAAGGACACATTAACCGTATTTGGGGCTAAGATCAACTTAGACGGGACCGTTTAGATCCGGCAAAAGAGCGTTTGGGCCCTATTGTTCCAGTTTGGGAGATTCATAGTCTAATTTGGGACTAAAGTCTGTTTAGAGGATACGTTAGCCATTTTTGAGGCTAAGATCGACTCAAACATTTGTTAAGGATACGTTAGTCCAGTTTGAGACTAAGATCAACTTAACGGGACCATTTAGGTCCGACAAAAGAGCATTTGGGCTCAATTGTGCCAGTTTAGGGACGTGGTGGTCCATACTCCAGTTTAGGGACGTGGTGGTCCATCGCCAGTTTAGGGACGTGGTGGTCCATATTCCAGTTTAGGGACGTGGTGGTCCGATATTAGTTTAGGGACGTTTCGGTCCGATATTAGTTTAGGGACGTTTCGGTCCGATATTAGTTTAAGGACGTTTCGGTCCAATATTAGTTTAAGGACGTTTCGGTCCACGAGTTTAAGGACCCCGCAGTCCATATCGATGTATGGTCGTTGGGACCCGTCACCTCTTTGACGTCGTTGAGAAATTACAACGACGGATGTCAAAGGAGTTCGGAGATGTACCCTCGAACCGGATGTAAATTGATTTAGAAGAGCAATTTTGCTCAGTCAATTTAATTTAAGGACTTATGGCCAAAATTGGGCTAAGTCCAGTTGAAATGTTCAACATTTTATTTGCTTTTGCATTGCATTTATTTTTATTTTTATTTGGGCTTTGCCCAGAAAGGATGCAGAGCATCAATTTATTTTGGGCTCTGCCCTTTTAGAAATGATGCAAGGCATCAATTTTATTTGGGCTCTGCCCTTGTATAAAGGATGCAAAGCATCACTTTATTTGGGCTCTGCCCATTTATTGCCTTGCAATTTATTTTGGCCTGTCAGGTCATTTTGATTTGGGCCTGGCCTTTTAATTAATGCATTGCATTTGTGCAAAATACTGTTAATTTGAAAATGTTTTAGATTCAAGAACCGATGGTTCATAAAACAAGTGCAAGACACTATTTGATTTAGATCTAAGAAAAAACAAGTTTTTCTTATATCAGAGAACCAAAGGTTCATAGCAAGTGCAAGGCACTATTAATTTAATAACCTTTTTAGGTTCAAAAACCGATGGTTCATAAAACAAGTGTAAGGCACTATTTTTACTTATTTATTTATTTATCGTTAAAGATCTATGATCTTGTTCATAAGAGAATTTTCTCTTCTTTAAAAGGTTTTTTACCTTTTTTCTTTATTCTTCAAGAGTTCTCTTCTCTTTTTTTTAGCAAGATGTTGATATGTGGTGCGCACGTGCGTTGCACGTGGTGCCGCATGGCGGGCACACGTGCGTTGCACGTGGCGCACATGCGCATTATGAGGAGAAGCAAAGCTTCTATATATGGAGAACAAGCTCTTTTAAATATTCTCATGTGGTGCGCACATGCGTTTCACGTAGTGCCGCATGGCAGGCACACGTACGTTGCACGTAGCGCACATGGTGCTTGCGCATATGCGCATTATGGAGGAGCATGCTCCTATCTTGGAGAACTAAGCTCCTTTGAGTATTGAATCCTTTGAGGATTTTTTTAACTCTACCTTTCTAAGAGTTATGCCCTCTTATTTATATGGAAGTGGTAGAGAAGCCATCTCTCCTTTTCCCGATGTGGGACTAAAAAATGCATTCCCCATGTAGTAGAGCATTACTTTAGATTACACGTGTATAATACATTTGCTCATAACTTTTGATCTCGGATGAATTATGAGGCCCATAATATATCAAATCGAAGGTCTTTTCGAGATGCTTTCAATATCATCAGAATTTAGCTGTTTTTCGTTCCGGAGTTTGTCAAAATACAGCTCGGAAAATACTGGTTCGCATCTTCTTCCTTAAATCACATGTGCATAGACATTTGCTCATAACTTTTGATCCCGGATGAATTATGAAGCCCATAATATATCAAATCGAAGGGTTTTTCGAGACGCTTTCAATACAATTAGAATTTATCCGTTTCTCCTTCGGGAGTTTGTCAAAAAACAGCCCGGAAGATACTGGTTCGTATTTCCTTAAGCGTATCGCTGCCATTTGATACCTTGGACTCTTTTGCGCAGAAATTTTTGGCGGGAACAAATGCCCCTCACTACTTTGCCCACGTAAGTATGTACGTGGGTGAAGTAGTGCAGAGTTATGCAGAGTTATGCATGGCGTATGACCAGTTTTGGGTTGATGTATCACTTTCAGAATCTTGATCTGAGAAGATAACAAGCGGACACAAGCGTCGTCATTTATCATTGACTCAAATCTCAACTCTTAAGGGATATAGTTCCAACCCTTAACTCCATGAGCCGCATCCTTCTAATTTTTTTTTTGTCTCACTCTGGCGTGGAGTAGTTCACACGCTTATGAGTAAGTTCTCCATTTCAGTGGCATGTAGCTTTGGCAAGTGTGGCCCATAGATGTCGGCCCATCTTGACTTCTTTGCAGGGCAGTGATGGCTTAGGAGACAGGGGTAGGATCTGCCACCTAAGGCTTTTCAACTTTACGAGCCGTGAGGGTCTCATAAAGACTTTTCTCCCTACGAGTCGTGAGGATCTCGTAGGTGTATTTTCTCCTTGGGAATCGTGAGGATTCCTAAGTGTGTTTTCTCTTATAAGTCGTAAGAGAGTTTTCCCTCTTACGAGTCGAGAGGACCCGTAAGCGGTTGTTTCCCTCCTTATCGAGATTCGACTTTGGAGAGTGTGACCCGTGGATAGTATGCAAGAGACCATTTTGGGCCGACTTGCAGGCTCCCAGTGCTTAGGAAACAGGTTTTTTAATCCCTACTGCCTAAGGCTTTATCTCACGAGTCGAGACGCATCGAGAAAATCTCGCAAAGACATCAATTTCCTCACGAGTCGAAACGGATCGAGCAGATCTCGCAAGAACATCTTAACGTCGCATTTAACCTCTGCTCTTTACGACAGAAGCCCGTTAAGGTTGGTGGTACTTAGGGTTTTGGCCATCGTACCGTCGCATAAGCTGATATAGTCCTCGATAGGCAATCGTGCTGTTCGAGTAGCCCTGCGACTGCCGTGTCTCTGATCCCTTCGGGGGCTGGACAAGACGTCTTCAAGCAATCCTCCTTGGCAGTTTGACCGTCAGAAGAGCAAGCGCTAGGAATTTGCCATGCCGCTTTTTACTTGAGGTTAGGCTCATTTTGGAGAGCCCCGATGAGTCATAACCACTCCGCGCTGGTGTGGGGATGATCTCCGATAGTCTTTCGGGCTTTATATGAGTTGCCGTTAAGACCCTGAAGCTAGGAATTTGGCCTTTGCTTCGTTTGCTGGCATTGCGTCTGCTGTATCGAGACGAATGTTGCGGTGGAAACTAGGGATTTTGCCGTGGCTCCGTTTGTTTGATGACGTTACGTCTGCTGTGTCGAGACGAACGTTGGGGTGACATATCGCCTGCTGTATCGAGACGGACGTCGAAGTGGTGACCACTCCACACTGGTGCGAGATGATCTCCGATTGTCTTTCCGGTTTTATATGACTTGCCGTTAAGACCCTGAAGCTAGGAATTTAGCCTTCGCTTCATTTGCTGGCATTGCGTCCTCTGTATCGAGACGAATGTCGCGGTGGGAACTAGGGATTTTGCCGTGGCTCCGTTTGTTTGATGACGTTACGTCTGCTGTGTCGAGACGAACGTTGGGGTGACATCTCGTCTGCTGTATCGAGACGGACGTCGAAGTGGTGACCACTCCACACTGGTGCGAGATGATCTCCGATTGTCTTTTCAGTTTTATATGACTTGCCGTTAAGACCCTGAAGCTAGGAATTTAGCCTTCGCTTCGTTTGCTGGCATTGCGTCCTCTGTATCGAGACGAATGTCGTGGTTGTCTCTAGGTTACTGGTGAACCGCCGAGGTTTGGAACTAGGGATTTTGCCGTGGCTCCGTTTGTTTGATGACGTTGCGTCTGCTGTGTCGAGACGAACGTTGGGGTGACATCTCGTCTGCTGTATCGAGACGAACGTCGAAGTGGTGACCACTCCACACTGGTGCGAGATGATCTCCGATTGTCTTTCCGGTTTCATATGACTTGCCGTTAAGACCCTGAAGCTAGGAATTTAGCCTTCGCTTCGTTTGCTGGCATTGCGTCCTCTGTATCGAGACGAATGTCGCGGTGGGAACTAGGGATTTTGCCGTGGCTCCGTTTGTTTGATGACGTTACGTCTGCTGTGTCGAGACGAACGTTGGGGTGACATCTCGTCTGCTGTATCGAGACGGACGTCGAAGTGGTGACCACTCCACACTGGTGCGAGATGATCTCCGATTGTCTTTCCGGTTTTATATGACTTGCCGTTAAGACCCTGAAGCTAGGAATTTAGCCTTCGCTTCGTTTGCTGGCATTGCGTCCTCTGTATCGAGACGAATGTCGTGGTTGTCTCTAGGTTATTGGTGAACCGCCGAGGTTTGGAACTAGGGATTTTGCCGTGGCTCCATTTGTTTGATGACGTTGCGTCTGCTGTGTCGAGACGAACGTTGGGGTGACATCTCGTCTGCTGTATCGAGACGGACGTCGAGGTTGTCTCTAGGTTGCTGGTGAACCGCCGAGGTTTGGAACTAGGGATTTTGCCGTGGCTCCATTCGTTTGATGACGTTGCGCCTGCTGTGTCGAGACAAACATCAAGGTGGTGACCACTCTGTGCTGATGCGAGATGATCTCCGATTGTCTTTCCGGTTTTATGTGAGTTACCGTAAAGACGTTGAAACTAGGAATGTGGCCTTTGCTTCGTTTGTTTTGGTGTGTCCAATTCCTGTTGGAGGAAGAACGCTGGGGTTGACATTTTGTCTGCTGTATCGAGACGAACGTCAAGGTGGTGACCACTCTGTGCTGATGCGAGATGATCTCCGATTGTCTTTCCGGTTTTATGTGAGTTACCGTAAAGACGTTGAAGCTAGGAACGTGGCCTTCGCTTCATTTGCTTTGTCATGTCTGAATCCCTGCGTAAAGACGTTGAAGCTAAGAATGTGGCCTTCGCTTCGTTTGCTTACACTGCGTCTGGTGTATTGAGACGAATGCTGAGGTGGAGCTGGGATTTTGCCATCACTCCGCTTTGTTTCGACCATGGGGTCTTTTGTTAACTTTGCATGTACACCCCGCTGGGCTGCGAAGGAACGCCGTTGTTGACATTGCGTCTGTTGTAACGAGACGAATGCTAAGGTGGAGTTGGGAT
The DNA here is from genome assembly GCA_030015575.1 of Agapanthus africanus. Classification (NCBI taxonomy): domain Eukaryota; kingdom Viridiplantae; phylum Streptophyta; class Magnoliopsida; order Asparagales; family Amaryllidaceae; genus Agapanthus; species Agapanthus africanus. The sequence continues at coordinate 613,677,506 of JASDDO010000022.1, forward strand.
TTTGCCGTTACTCCACTTTGTTTCGACCGTGAGGTCTTTTGTTGACGTTGCATCTGCCTCCAGCTGGACTGCGGAGGAACGCTGTTGTTGACATTGTGTCTACTGTATCGAGACGAATGCTGAGGTGAAACTGGGATTTTGCCATCGCTCCACTAGATGGTGTAACATCTGTGTCCTGTTGGAATGAGGAGGCACACTGTTGTTGGTCTCCAGGCTGTAGACGTGGCCATTGAGATTTGGAACTATGGACTTTGTCATGGTTCCGTTTCGTTGCGATTCTGAGGTCAGTTGTTGACATCATGTCTGCATCTAGTTGGAGTGAGGAGAAACGCCGTTGGTGATCTTTAAGTTGTCGATATTGACGTCGAGACCCTGAAGTTAGGGACCTTCCTTTGCTTCATTTGTTGACATCGTGTCTGTAATATTGCGACAAATGTCGAGATGGTCTCTAGGTTATCTATGAACCGTCGAGATTTGGCTTCGCTTTCTGGTGGAGCCTGTTGGGAAGGTATTGTTCCCTTTTTATCTGTGCCCCTGGATTGTATACAGGGATCGATGTGATTTCACCTGTAGGGCAAAAGTTTCATTCTTTCATTTTTTTTTTCGCGATGCTCTATCATTTCAGCTTTTATATCGCGAAGGTCGCGATTTCCCAATCATTTCGGCTATTTTTCGCGGTGCTCAGTCATTTCGGCTGTTTATTTTATTTTTACTCGCTACTTTTTATTGCGAGTTGCCCAATCATTTCGGCTGTTTATTTTATTTTTACTCGCTGTTTTTTATTGCGAGTTGCCCAATCATTTCGGCTATTTCATATGCATTTTTTTTTGGCTCGCTGATTTTTTCTTTCTCGCGAGTAGGGGATTTGGGATCTGATACCAATCTTGGCATCAGCATCGCTGCGACTGGAATATTGCCAGGAGAGAATCATCATTTGCCATGAAAGGACTTGGAATTTGATACCGGTTTAGGCATCAGCATCGCTGCAACTGGGATATTGCCAGGAGCGAATCATCATTTGCCTCTGTCGATGGACTCGGAATTTGATACCGTTTTAGGCATCAACATCGCTGCAACTGGGATATTGCCAGGAGCGAATCATCATTTGCCTCTGTCGATGCCGAACAAAGGTGGCTTAGTAAACAGGGTTAAAGGTCCTGTCGGCTAAGGCTTTTGACTTCATGAGCCGTAAGGGTCTCACAAAGGTATTTCTCCCTACAAGTCGTGAGGATCTTGTAGGTGTGTTTTCTCCTTGGGAATCGTGAGGATTCCTAAGTGCATGTTCTCTTGTAAGTCGTAAGGATCTTACAAAAAGGGGTTTTTTCCTTATAAGTCGAGAGGACTTACAAGTGTTGTTCGCTGTACAAGCATATCCCTAGTCACGGATGGGACTTTGTTAAGGAAATATTTATTCGTGCCCGTGGATTGTATACAAGGGTCATTATGAGCCGCTTGTAGGGCAATATCGAAGGTTATGGGGGCTGCTTAAGAACAGGTTAAGGTTTCTGTAACTTAAGACTTTCAAATCTTATGAGCCGTAAGGGTCCCACAAGAGAGTTCTCCTTACGAGTCGTGAGGATCTCGCAAGTGTATTTTCTCCTTAGGAATCGTGGGGATCCCTAAGTGTGTTGTTCCTTTGTGAGTCGTAAGGATCTCACGCAGGTGGTTTCTCCTTACAGGGTCGAGAGGACCCTATAAGTGTTTCTCAACGAGGTTGCGCCCTTTCGGGTTTTCACAAACACTCACCGGTAGTCCTACTGTTTTTACTCACGGAGCCCTTTCGGGTTTTCATCCGTGCCCATTTTGCTTGTGGACATACCGTTATTATTATTTTTTATTTTTATTTTATTTTTTTTAACGTCAGCCTGAAGATGCTGCGGGTTGGGAGTAGTTTAACGACGTTTCGGTCATTTGCAAGTTTTAGGACATTGCGGTCCGTCATTAGTTTAAGGACATCTCGGTCCGTTGTTAGTTTAAGGACGTTTCGGTCCGTTATCCAGTTTTAGGACGTAGTGGTCCGTTAGGCTTTCTCTATGAATGAGCATGATGCCCCCGGCGTGTCCATATTTTTCGGAGCATGCGGTTGTGGCGGGTTCACCTTCCAAATTTAGGACAACGCGAACTTGCCCTGTTGGTATTGGTCTTCAACCCAGTTTTTGAAGACGTAGCAGTCCTTGATCAGGTGACCTACTATTTGGTGGTAAGGGCAATAATTAGGATTATTAACGTCGCCTGGCTGCAACGGACGTTTTGGATTCGGCAAATTAATGAGTCTGTTGCGCACTGGCAGCTCGAACAGTCCCTTTGTTTTATCTTGCGGAAACGAGTAAGGACGTTTCAACTTTTCCTGGAGGGATTGCCGCTTGTTGCTTTGGCAAGCAACCGGTCTAGGGTCACCTGATTGTTGGTGAGCGCTGGCGACGAGGGCCCTTTTTTCCTTTTCTTTTATCCTTTTTGTTTGATCCTTTGTTTACGGGGCCGAGATTTTTTCCGAGTAGCATGCGATTGCACGGCTGAACGTTCTCGCAGCTTCTCAATTCCTTTATTTTTGAAATAGATTCCCCGATGGAAGAGTTGGGGGTAGCTTCTTCGTCAGAGTCGCTTCCAAAGGTGATAATTTATGATCCCTTGAAGTCGGCTATATGACAGTCGGCAGTGGCTCTTTTGCGCTCATCTATCGCATTTTTTCGATGTCCACAAGCTTCACACTTTGTTTTGTCGGAGTGTCGCTTTTGAGCGACATACCCTTGCCACCAACAGTTAAAGGATTCGCAGTCTTCGGTAGGATGTATGATCTTCTGATGATATAAACAGAAGTTAGGGTGCATCTCTACCTCAGAGAAAGAATTTTCTTCAGAGGGCGGTAGCTTCATTCCTACTGATAGAGCTTTGGCGAACCGTTTCCTCGTCTTGAATTTGTTTTTACCCGCAGTGTGTGGCTTTTGATTTGACGGGAATACCTTGGTTCTTTCCAATATGGCCATTTCATGCTCTTGATTGGCTTTTGCTTTCAGACGAATTTCATTTAGGAAGGCATCGATCAACTTGTCTGACAGCCGCGGAATTTCTGTTTCAGGGTCCGCCATTGATTTCTCAGCGCAAGGATACTCCTCATCATCCGTCAGTGAATGAGAAATCACATGACAAGTCGCTACGTGGTATTCGGATTCATCCGATAAGTTTTCTCCATCGTTTTCATCCTCGACGAAAGAACAAGTTGCCCCCGGTGTGTCCGTCTTCTTTGGAGAGTGCGACTGTGGGGGGTTTACCTTCCAGCTTTCAGACAGCGTGAACTTACCTTGCAGGTATTGATCCTCGATCCATCCCTTAAAGACGAAACAATCCTCAATCGGGTGACTTACCGTTTGGTGGTAAGGGCAATAATTGGGATTATTAAGATCGCCTGGCTGCGACAGACGCTTTGGACTCGGCAGATTGATGAGTTTGTTACGCACTGCCAGCTCAAACAGTCTTCTCGTTTTATTCTGAGGAAACGAGTAAGGACGTCCTAGCCTCTCTTCGAGGGATGGGCGTGGACGCACGTTGTTTTGGCGAGCGACCGGCTTTGAGTTGCTCGACTGTTGCTGAGCGTTGGCGACGATGATCGCTTTTCCTTTCTCATTTCGGGGATCGGGTCTTGGAGGAGACGGTCTATGGCCCATCTGGTCCATTTGGGCTAATTTGTCGATCAAGGCCTGGAAGGTGGTCGGCCTGAAGAACATCATGAATTGCGAGATGGTCGCCTGCGGATCGAGAGTGCCCACAAACATGCCTACCGCAGGTGCCTCTTCTATGCGTTGTTCGCATTTCGACCATAGGTTCCGCCATCGTATTGCGTATTGAACCCACGTTTCGCCGGGCCTTATCAGGGCATTTATCAGTGCTGTAATCGGGGTGCGTCCACTAGCACTCGCTAATCTCTGTGTAAACAGCAGTTCCATCTCTGCAAATGTTTCGACAGAGTCGTTAGGTAACTCCGAATACCATTCAAAGGCTATTTCTGCTAAGCTGCCGACGAATTGTCGTAATAACAATTTGTCATCGCCTCCAGTATTGCCGCATAAGGCCCTGAATTGAGCGACGTGCTGATGCGGATTCCCTGTCCCTTTATATACATGGAATTTAGGGATCGTATATCCCGGCGGGTAACTAATTTGGTCATACCAGCCCGGGTAGGGTCGTCCGGTTCTAGCAATTTGCCCAGCCGCTTCATTTGCCTGGTGAGCTCGTATTTGCTGAGCTATATGGTCATCCAGTGCGGCCTTAGAAATGGTATCTTCCTTGGCAGCTAAAAGAGCCGAAGGAGGACTCGATGTCTCTCCTTTGTCATCTTCAAGGACAATCGGAGGATCTTCAGCAGGAGGATCTGGCTGTAACATCATCCCTACCATATCTTTGAAGAGGAGCGCCATCTGTTTTATGTTTGCCGCCTGCTCTGCAGCTTCTTTGTCCCTCTTTTCGAGGACTCTGCGTAAAAAGTCAGCGTCAGTTTCTTGTTCTTGACGCTCATCCGAAGACGTTTCAGAGCTTTCTTTTGGCTCGGTGAGTGCAGCCATTGTATTCATCATTTCCTGAAGTTTTTGCTGTTGCTCCTGGGCTTTCGTCACGGATCGGGTGAGCGGTCGGTGGCCCGTAGAAGTGCGGCTTTCCTCCTTTCCAGAAGCCATATAAACAGTATGCACCACCATGCCCCCAGACTTGGGGCGTTTGTGTCCGGTGTCTTTGCGATTTGCCGAAGACACAAGGGCTTTTTGCGGCCTCCTTTTTTGAGTGATTGGAGTTAAGGGAGCCGTTGTAGTGGGCACCCGAGTAGCTTTTGCTTGTTGTGGTTTGACAGAGTAATCCTTCCCCTGCCGAACCTTCATATTTTTCTGTCGTCGGAGGCAGTCTCGATCGATCACCGACTCTTGGACCTGTCGCCAGACTTTGTAAATTTTAGAGGACAGCCGTTGAGGGGGCTGCTCTAGCTTCTTCTCTGGAGTATTCTCCACAGGTGAAGGAGTTCGTTTCAACATCGCCGTAGGAGAGTTTCTGCGCACCGAGTTCAGCAACTCAAAGCTGTTCCTGGTTGGAACAGCAGTATCGATCTCCACCATTAGAGTTGGAGGAGTAATCCCAGAGGGGGAGTTGCCCCCAGCCTTCCTTACTCGACGCCAGTGGCGACGTCGAGCGTGTCGTGCTAATGGAGTTGTTTCAGCTATAGGGGTGACCTCCTCATGCCCCCTGTGTTGGTCAGAATATGCTGGTACCAGCCTTTTAAAGATCGACGTCCGTTGAACAGGGACGGCCAACCTGTCAGAAGCGGACTTCCGAGCAGAGGAAGCAACCTTGGTGATTTTGCCAGGAACGGGAGTTGGAATGGCTATCCGCTTCGGGATAACGCCTTCTGGTATGGCAGGCTTCTTCATGAGCCTGTTAGAGCTCTGGCCTAGTCCGTTAAAAACTGAAGCAGTGGAGTTGGACGACCCGTTGAGAGGTGTCGCGGCAGTGGTGGGTCGATCGAAGACCGACTTCTTTGGAGCTTCTTGCAATGTCATTGGGGCGTTGAAGCTCATTGATGGGAGCATGGTCCCAAAAAAAAGTCCAGTGGTGGCTTGAGCCACCTGCTCCACCGGCATTTTGAAAAGGGAGGCCGCTTGGGGCCCATAAGTCACTCCTCCAGCAATGACGGAGCGAGAGTTATCGCTGCGGACGATGCAGTTCGAAGCCATTGATCTTCTATTTTCTGCACGGAGCAAGACACCAAATCTTAGTACCTTGAATCCACAGGCAATCACAGCAAACCGCGATTTGTTCGCGAACACGACACAAGAAGTGTGGAGTGGAAAGAGGAAGAGGTCCCACCGCGCGTGCCAGAATCTGTTCCCCTCCGAACGGCGGCCGTGACGTTAGGACGTCTTGCCTGAGATTCGGGGCAGATGCTATATGGTTTTATCCGTCTACCTCTCCGAAGATGCCAAGTTGATTTATGGCATTGTGTATCGGAGGTTTAGACAGATGCGGCCGATGTAGCAGACTTCGTCAGATTCCCCCTCGTTTGAGGGGTTTTTGATTGTGGGGACGCTCTTCCCTGCAGGCGCAAGCCCCTGCAGTTAATTACGCTACCGCATTGCGGTAACAACTTTCTCCTTCTCCAGAATTTCACTTCGTGTCGTGTGTGTTTGTTTTGTTTGTGGTTGCCCGTGGATTGTATACGGAGACTGAGTAATGTCGTCGCCCGTAAGACGTGGATTAGTCCAAATCCGTATTTACTTAGATTTGGGTTTGGTGTTTTTAGTTTAAGGATGCATTAGTCGCGTTGCGGCTAAGATCAACTTAAACATTCGTCAAGGATACGTTAGTCCTGTTTTGGACTAAGATCGACTTGACGTAATGATTGATTTAATTGTCTGGCTGTCGGGACTCGTCACCTCTCTGACGTCGTTGAGGGATTACAACGACAGGCGTCAGAGGAGTTCAGAGATGTACCCTTGAACCAAAGTTGATTTGGAGTTTTATTGTTTATTTAAATATCTAAGGACACATTAACCGTATTTGGGGCTAAGATCAACTTAGACGGGACCGTTTAGATCCGGCAAAAGAGCGTTTGGGCCCTATTGTTCCAGTTTGGGAGATTCATAGTCCAATTTGGGACTAAAGTCTGTTTAGAGGATACGTTAGCCATTTTTGAGGCTAAGATCGACTCAAACATTTGTTAAGGATACGTTAGTCCAGTTTGAGACTAAGATCAACTTAACGGGACCATTTAGGTCCGACAAAAGAGCATTTGGGCTCAATTGTGCCAGTTTAGGGACGTGGTGGTCCATACTCCAGTTTAGGGACGTGGTGGTCCATATTCCAGTTTAGGGACGTGGTGGTCCATCGCCAGTTTAGGGACGTGGTGGTCCATATTCCAGTTTAGGGACGTGGTGGTCCGATATTAGTTTAGGGACGTTTCGGTCCGATATTAGTTTAGGGACGTTTCGGTCCGATATTAGTTTAAGGACGTTTCGGTCCACGAGTTTAAGGACCCCGCAGTCCATATCGATGTATGGTCGTTGGGACCCGTCACCTCTTTGACGTCGTTGAGGAATTACAACGACGGATGTCAAAGGAGTTCGGAGATGTACCCTCGAACCGGATGTAAATTGATTTAGAAGAGCAATTTTGCTCAGTCAATTTAATTTAAGGACTTATGGCCAAAATTGGGCTAAGTCCAGTTGAAATGTTCAACATTTTATTTGCTTTTGCATTGCATTTATTTTTATTTTTATTTGGGCTTTGCCCAGAAAGGATGCAGAGCATCAATTTATTTTGGGCTCTGCCCTTTTAGAAATGATGCAAGGCATCAATTTTATTTGGGCTCTGCCCTTGTATAAAGGATGCAAAGCATCACTTTATTTGGGCTCTGCCCATTTATTGCCTTGCAATTTATTTTGGCCTGTTAGGTCATTTTGATTTGGGCCTGGCCCTTTAATTAATGCATTGCATTTGTGCAAATACTGTTAATTTGAGAATGTTTTAGATTCAAGAACCGATGGTTCATAAAACAAGTGCAAGGCACTATTTGATTTAGATCTAAGAAAAAACAAGTTTTTCTTATATCAGAGAACCAAAGGTTCATAGCAAGTGCAAGGCACTATTAATTTAATAACCTTTTTAGGTTCAAGAACCGATGGTTCATAAAACAAGTGCAAGGCACTATTTTTACTTATTTATTTATTTATCGTTAAAGATCTATGATCTTGTTCATAAGAGAATTTTCTCTTCTTTAAAAGGTTTTTTACCTTTTTTCTTTATTCTTCAAGAGTTCTCTTCTCTTTTTTTTTTAGCAAGATGTTGATATGTGGTGCGCACGTGCGTTGCACGTGGTGCCGCATGGCGGGCACACGTGCGTTGCACGTGGCGCACATGCGCATTATGAAGAGAAGCAAAGCTTCTATATATGGAGAACAAGCTCCTTTAAATATTCTCATGTGGTGCGCACGTGCGTTGCACGTAGTACCGCATGGCAGGCACACGTGCGTTGCACGTAGCGCACAAGGCGCTTGCGCATATGCGCATTATGGAGGAGCATGCTCCTATCTTGGAGAACTAAGCTCCTTTGAGTATTGAATCCTTTGAGGATTTTTTTAACTCTACCTTTCTAAGAGGTATGCCCTCTTATTTATATGGGAGTGGTGGAGAAGCCATCTCTCCTTTTCCCGATGTGGGACTAAAAAATGCATTCCCCATGTAGTAGAGCATTACTTTAGATTACACGTGTATAATACATTTGCTCATAACTTTTGATCTCGGATGAATTATGAGGCCCATAATATATCAAATCGAAGGTCTTTTCGAGATGCTTTCAATATCATCAGAATTTAGCTGTTTTTCGTTCCGGAGTTTGTCAAAATACAGCTCGGAAAATACTGGTTCGCATCTTCTTCCTTAAATCACATGTGCATAGACATTTGCTCATAACTTTTGATCCCGGATGAATTATGAAGCCCATAATATATCAAATCGAAGGGTTTTTCGAGACGCTTTCAATACAATCAGAATTTATCCGTTTCTCCTTCGGGAGTTTGTCAAAAAACAGCCCGGAAGATACTGGTTCGTATTTCCTTAAGCGTATCGCTGCCATTTGATACCTTGGACTCTTTTGCGCAGAAATTTTTGGCGGGAACAATCCCCTCGATGATCTCAGGTTCCAACGGATTCTTCCATCTGATCGCCGGGCATGTCTGGAGATCCTTCAGCATCCTTTTGGTTTTGGCCGAAAGAGCCACCTCCCAAGGAGCTTCTTCAACAAAAGAGCACGTTGCCCCCGGTGTGTCTGTCTTCTTAGGAGTGTGCGGTTGTGATGGTTTTTCTTTCCACTTCTCAGACAGCGCGAACTTGCCTTGTAGGTACCGATCCTTGATCCATCCCTTAAAGATGAAGCAATCTTCGATCGGATGGCTTACCGTTTGGTGGTAAGGGCAATAATTGGGATTATTCACTTCACTGGGTTGCGGTGGTCGCCTCGGATTCGGCAAATTGATAAGCCTGTTGCGCATTGCCAGCTCGAACAGCCTCTTCGTTTTATCCCGCGGGAATGAGTAAGGGCGCTTCATTTTCTCATTGTAATAGCGTCGTCTCTCCTCCAATTGATCCATTAGTCTTGGAGCACTGGGCTGCTGTTGGGTGTTCGCAACGAAGATCGCCTTCCCTTTACCCTTTCGTTCCGCGGTTCCGGTTTCGGAGGAGACGGTCTGTGACCCATCTGATCCATCTGGGCTAGCTTATTGATTAAAGCCTGGAACATGGTCTGTTTGAAGAACATCATGAACTGTGAAATAGTTTCATGAGGGTCTAGGGTGCCCACGAACATGCCCACGCTGGTGCTTCTTCGATGCGATGTTCGTACTTCGACCACAGGTTCCGCCATCGGATTGCGTACTGAACTCATGTCTCGCCCGGCTTCACCCTGGCATTGATCAATGCCTTTATTGGGGTGCGTTCACTACCACTTACGAATCGTTGGGTGAACAACAACTCCATTTCCGCGAAAGTTTTGACGGAATCATTTGGAAGTTCGGAGTACCACTCGAATGCCGTCTCCGATAAGCTGCCGACGAATTGGCGGAGTAAGAACTTATCATCGCCACCAGTATTGCCGCAAAGGGCCCTGAACTGAGCGACATGTTGATGGAGATTGCATGTCCCCTTGTACACATGGAATTTCAGGATCGTGTAGCCCGGCGGGTACTTTATCTGATCATACCAGCTTGGATACGGTCGCCCAGTTCTAAAAATTTTCCTAGCCGCTTCATTCGCCTGGTGAACTCATATCTGCTGAGCGATATAATCGTCCAGGACGGCCTTGGAAATTTTCTCCTCCTTAGCTGTTGATAGAGCCGGCAGAGGTTTGATGTTTCTCCTCTATCATCTTCAATTATCACTGGAGGATCTTCGGCTGGAGGGTCCGGCTGGATCATCATGCTCACCATATCATGGAATAGAAGGGCTATTTGTTTTATATTGGCCGCTTGTTCCACAACCTCCTTGTCCTTCTTTTCGAGCATTCTCCGAAGGAATTCAGCATCAGTCTCGTGTTCGTGACGTTGTTCCGATGATTCCTCCGGGTTTTCTTTTGGCCCGGTAAGTACAGTCATTGTAGTCAGCATCTCTTGAAGCTTCTGCTGTTGTTGTTCCTGAGCCCTTGTTATTGATCGGGTGAGCGGTCGGTGGGCCGTCGAAGTGCGGCTTTCCTCTTTTCCGGAAGCCATGTAAACAGTATGTACCACCATGCCCCCAGACTTAGGGCGTTTGGGCTCAGTGCCTTTGACATTTGTCACAGGCATGGGGATCTTCTCCGGCCTTCTCTTCTTATAAGCGGTCAAAGTTGAGGGGGCCGTCGTAGTGGGCGCCCAAATAGCTTTTCGTGGCTTGGCAGGATAGCTTTCTTCTTGTTGAACCTTCGCCCTTTTCTGTCGGCGAGGGTAATCTTGATCAACTACTGAGTTTCGAGCCTGCCGCCAAACTTTGTAGATTTTGGAAGACAACCGCTGAGGGGACTGTTCTGGTTTTGCTTCCGCAACATTCTCCACCGGAGGAGGAGATCTTTTCAGCACGGCGGTAGGAGAATTCCTGCGCACCCTATTCAGTAGCTCAAAACTTTTCCCGGTTGGAACAGCAACATTAATTTCCACCGTTGGAGCTGGTGGAGTTAGCCCAGAAGGGGAGTTGCCCTCGGCTTTCCTTACTCGGCGCCAGTGGCGACATCGAGCGTGTCGAGCTGATGGAGTTGGCTCGGTGACGAGGATGGACTTGTCTTGCCCCCTGTTCAGGTGAGGGGCTGTTGCTGGTGTCAGCCTGTTGAAGACTGATATCCTTTGAGTAGCAGGAGCGGGAGTGGGAGTTGGGACAGTCAGTCTTGTAAAGACCGACCCCATGACAGGAGAAGCCGCCTTGACGATTTCAGGAGCAGGGTTGGTTACTCTCTTCGTAATAACCTTCTCTGGGATTGCAGGCTTCATTATGGGCCCACAAGAATTTTGGCCCAATCTGGAGAAGACCGAGGCGCCGGTGCTGGACGGCCCGTTGAGAAGGGCCGCAGTAGCTGTAAGCCGATCAAAGACCGACTTCTTGGGAGCTTCTGGTACGAGCACGGGGGTGCTGAAGCTCGTCGGTGGAAGCATGGTTCCGAAAAACAATCCTGCGGTGGCTTGAGTGATCTGTTCCACGGGCATCGTGAACAGGGAAGCCGCTTGGGGCCCGTAGGCTATGCCCCCAGTTGAGGCAGGACGTGGGTTGCATTTGCATGCGGAACACTTTGAGCAGGTGAACGCCATCGTTCTTTGCTTTCTGCACCAAGCAATACGCCAAATCTTAGTATCTCGAAACCCAAGGGCAACCATATCAAACCGCGATTCATTCGTGAACACGACACACGAAGTTTAGAGTGGAAAGAGGGAAAAGGTCCCACCGGGCATACCAGAATCTGTTCCCCTCCGAACACAGAGACGCGACCGCGTAGGTCCGTCTTGCCTGAAATTCGGGGAAGATGCTAATTGGTGCTATCCGTCCACCTCTCCGAAGATGCGAAGTTGATTTATGGCACCATGTATCGAAGGTTTAAATGGATGCGGCCGATGTAGCAGACTTCGTCAGATTCCCCCTCGTCTGAGGGGGTTTTGATTGTGGGGACGCTCTTCCCTGCAGGCGCAAGCCCCTGCAGTTAATTACGTAACCGCATCGCGGTAACAACTTTCTCCTTCTCCAGATGGTTACTTTGTGTCGTGGGTGTTTGTTTTGTTTATGGTTGCCCGTGGATTGTATACGGAAACTAAATTATGTTGTCGCCCGTAGGGCGTGGACTAGTCCAAATCCATATCTTTCTTAGATTTGGGTTTGGGGTTGGGTTTAAGGATACGTTAGCCTCATTTGAGACTAAGATCAACTTAAACGTTTGTTAAGGATACGTTAGTCTAATTTTAGACTAAGATCAACTTAACGGGATCGTTTAGATCCAACAAAAGAGAAATTGGGCTCTATTGTTTAGTTTAATGACGTTGCGGTCGATAATTAGTTTAAGGACATTGCGGTCAATTGTTAGTTTTAAAACATCGCGGTCGAGGTTAAGGACATCATAGTCTATGAGTTTAAGGACCCCACAGTCCAATGTTAGTTTTAAGACATCACGGTCGAGGTTAAGGACATCATAGTCCGTGAGTTTAAGGACCCCACAGTCCGATGTTAGTTTTAAGACATCACGGTCAAGGTTAAGGACATCATAGTCCATGAGTTTAAGGACCCCACAATCCGTAGTAATGTGTGTTTGTCGGGACCTGCCACCTCTCTGACGACGTTGAGGGATTACAATGACAAATATCAAAGGAGTGAAGAGATGTACCCTCGAACCAGGTGTAAATTGATTGGAAGAGCAGATGAGCTCATTTCAATTTAAATTGAGGACTTATGGCCAGAATTGGGCTAAGTCCAGTTAAAAATGTTTAACATTTTATTTTTGTTCTGCTTGTTAGGCCTTTGTTTGGGCTCTGCCCTATTAATAATGCCAAGAATTGGGCTCTGACATTTTTTGTCTTATACTGAATGCATAGCATTTATCGGAACAAAGTATGTTCTGACAGCGCGCCACGTGGCGCACTAAGCGCTTTGCCCCAGTCAAAGAGCGCATTGCGCTTCTGTCGGTTAGCGCACACGAGGAGGACACGTGTCGCGCTTAGTGCTAAGCGCTAGTTTGTTAGCGCACTGCGCTTTTAATTTATGAGCGTGCTGCACTAGTTTAAGGGTGCGCCAGTGAGTGACACGTGGCGCGCATGGCGCTGAGCGCCGACCCAAGAGCGCAGTGCGCTGTTTTCAGGAGCACAAAGCGCAGATTGTGTCTATGGTTGACACGTGACATGTTTTGGCGCTGAGTGCCGATCCAAGGAGCGCAAAGGCGCAGTTCATGAGTGCAAAGCACTTTCTAATAGCGCAAAGCGCATTTTGATCAATTTTAAAATCAAAGAACAAATTTACGTTCTTCAAAAGAGGCTTTGCCTCAAGATCCAAGAACAACAGTTCTTGTTTTTATAAAAAGGCTCTGCTTTTATAGATCAAAAGATCTGTGAATGAAGTAAAATACTTCTTTTTATATTTTTTATGATTAGATCTTTTGATCTTTTCTTTTTAATCAAAGACCTTGGTCTTTTTATAGATCTAAGATATTTTTAGAAGATGTTTCTTCTTTTTACGAGATGATTTCATATCTGTTGTTCAAGAATTAATTCTTTACCTTAAAGATGAAGAAATGATCTTCTTTCATCTAAAAGCTTGCCTTTCTTTCTCTTTGAGTTTTTCTCAAAGTTTGCAGAGGTTTTTTTTCATTCTTTTTTTCTTTCTGAGACTTGAAGTCTTGGGGCCTTTATATAGGGCCAATTGATTTGTTAAATCAGTTTAAGAGATTTTTCTCTGATTGATTTGGGAATATTTCTCACCGTTGGATCTTTGATCCTAAGGCTTCTGTTTTACAGAAGATAATCTTCTTGTTTTAATAAGATTGAAAAATCTTTCCATAACAGAATTTTAATTCTGATTAATTAATAATTTATTATTATTAGATCTTTTGATCTAACGGTGGGGAATTCTTTTAATTCCAGCGCTGACGCATTTTGCGCGAGCGCACCTAAGTTCGACACGTGACGCGCAGCGCAGAGCGCAGCGCAACTGCGCTAGCGCACCTGTGTTTGACACGTGGCGCGCAGCGCAGAGTGCTGGATCTGAAGCGTTGCTTGAACTTTTAAATTTTGAATTTTGAAACAGAGCTTTGCTCTGATTTGGGGTGCGCTGCCTAGGGCGAAGCGCTCCTGGCGCTGGCGTGTCTGCTTTTGACACATGGCGCGCAGCGCACGGGATCTGAAGCGTTGCTTCAATTTTTGAATTTTAAAATTCAAAACAGAGCTTTGCTCTGATTGGGGGAAACAATGTACAAAAGAAGAATAAAAAGAAAAATATACAATTCTTCAAGCCGGCGGACGATTTAGTAGATTTACCAGTTCATCCTTTTTCCGCTGGGCTTTGGCTTCATGATTAATTATCGCTAAGAGATGAGCCTCCACTTGAGACTGTTGGGCCTGGTACGAGGCAAGCCGACTTTCAAGCTCCTTTTCGGTAACTTTATGAGCTTCGACCATTTCGTGAGTGAAAATGACGGCTTTATCAATGGCTACCACCTCCCTGATAGATTCTTGAAGCACTCGCCAAAGTTCATACGCACGAGTGGTCTTGGTCATAAGTTTAGCTTGAAGTTTCCCCAACGCATTGGAAGCCAGCTCCCTTTCCGAAAACTTTCGATTGAGCCTTTTCTCACATGATTGTAGATTTGCGGCGCACCGTTCAATCAGCTCCAGCAAGCTCGTCTTTGTAGCCACGACCTATGATGGAAGGCATGTGCACTTGAGATCATGTAAACAGACCTCCATTCGACTCCAATCCTCGATCCAAAACACGCACAACCTATTTTCTCTTTCTGGCAACAAGGAAAGTTTTCGTGTTCGTACTTAAAGAAAATTCCTAGGGGTCAAGTATGAAGCTCGTGTACACAGGTGGGATGCACGCACAAATACACATCACGCAGAAAAAGCCAACAGAGAACATTCAACGATCAATGATAAGAGAAAATACATTGATATTACTCTAAAGGAAAGAGATCACCAAACAAGGGATCGGAAATACAAGGGTTAACAAAGCAAAACACAAAATTTTCCAGCTCCCTCTCCGCCTTCTCCAGCACGTCTAAACGATGATTTTCGCGAGGAGTCGCTCCCCATCAGTTGGCGCTGTGCTCATCAGCAAAAGCGGACATGACGGCCCGTCGGGCCCTTATCTGACTCAATATATGATTTGAATGATCCTTCAGAGCTTGAGTGATTAGACAAGCCTCGTGAAAGCACTCCGCCGTTTCAAGGATCGCCGAAGTCATCTCCGCCGGATGAGGGGGTATATCGGCAAGCACAGACAGAAAGATCATCCAGATCCAAATGGAGCCTATGGGAAGAGAGCCCCGACGAGTCAGAAGCTCATACATCACCGCGTCACATTGAGCGTCAGTGAGGAGGGGATCTGCCAGCCGCGCAGCGAAGTGAGGGATTATCTCCTCAATGGGCACCTCCCAAAGTTGCCGACGAGCGTGGGGACGATTGCAAGCCATAGCAATTGATCAGTTTCTCAAAGATGATCACCTTAAGGTATAAATGGGTTTCTCTGTGAGGAAAGGAATAAAGGCATGGTTTCAGGTTATAAAGGGGAGCATTTAATGCTATGCATAAAAAATGTTGTGCATGGTGGAACTATTCTCAAAACCCGGAAAAAAAGGGAGAGCGTTGGAAATGAAAAGCAATGACGCAATGAAATCAGATCAGGGAAATGAAACATCCCCATCGAGCAGAGCCCCGCATGCACAACACGTGAGCACAAGCCTTGATTGGAAGATAAAGCGGCACTGCACATACATAACAGAGAACTGAGCTCTGAGAAAGAGAATTAAATTCTCAAGGCAAGAACAAGGAAGAAAGAAGATGAAGAAGTGGAGGCACTGCTGAAGGGACCCCTACATTTATAGGATGTGATGGAAAACAGTTCATCTTCCCTGTTCCCTAGGCAGATCCAACGGCCACAAAAGTTACAGCGTTGCACTCACGTGCAAACACGTGAGAACAACGCTGTGGGGGCATTTGTTCCCTCATAAAATTCAAGGAAAAACCCCAATAGGGCATCACGTGCACACACGTGATCGGGGGTCACGTGCCGACACGTGATGGCTTCCTGAGGGCTCTGAAATGATAAGAATTGAATCCTAATAAAATGGGGTCACGTGCCCACACGTGATAGGCCTTTAAACTTACTGAAAATAATTAAAGATATAATAAAACAACAAGGAAAAACCCTAATGGGGCATCACGTGCCCACACGTGACCAAAGGTCACGTGGTAACACGTAATAATTCCTGAGTTCTTTAAAACAACAGAATTAAATTCTGGTTAAATACTTAATCAGTGGGTCACATGCCACCACGTGATAGGGTCTTAAAACTCTCTGAGTTAGAGGAAAGAAACCCCTAAATGGGGCATCACGTGACCACATGTGACAGGGGGTCACGTGCCAACACGTGATGGGTTTCTAAAGATTTCTGAATTAATAGAATTAAATTCTGATTAAATGGTCAATCAGTGGGGTCACATGCTAACACGTGATAGACTCTTAAACCTTCTGAACTAATAGAATTAAATTCTAATTAAGGGAAATAAAAAACCCTAATATTTCCTTAGATTTTTCCAAACAAAAAGATTGCGCTCTGTAAAGCGGAGCACCGTTGGATTAAAAATCCAATGGTGATTAAAAATCACCAATTTATAGAAAGATTCTATACAAGGAAAGATTTCCCTGAAATTTGCCAGGAATAACAGATAAAATATCTTTAGGATTAAAAATCCAATGGTGAATAAAATTCACCGAGTGATCTAAAAGATCATGTTGGTTACAAAATCAATTAAAATCTTTCAATGAAAGATTGACTAAACAAACTGATTCTTTTCTTTCTCTTATAAATAGGAGCGAAGAAGAGAAGAGAAAAAGAAGGATACAACAACAACAGAGAGAGAATACAAAAGAAAAGAGAATTTAATTCTCCAGAGAGAAAAGAAGGCTTCTTTAAAAATGAAAGAAATCGTAGGTGAGAGATCATCTTATAAGCTCCCACAAAAGAAAAAGAGAATTTAATTCTCAAATTATGAATTTAACTCTTCTGAATAAGAACTTAGTTCTTCCTTTGGTTGAAGGTCTGCAGAAGTAGATCTCCCCATAAGTTGAGAATTTAATTCTCATCGGGGAGATTCTTCCATGCAGATCTAAAACCTAAGGGAGGACCTAAGTTCAAAGAATTTTATTCTCCCAAAAAGCACATAGGAAATTAATTCCTCCAACAAAAATAGGGTTTAACCCTTAATAAAAGAACTTAGTTCTTCTTCATGGTTGAAGATCTGCAGAAACAGATCTCCCCATAAGTTGAGAATTTAATTCTCATCGGGGAGATTCTGCCATGCAGATCCAAAACTTAAAGAGAGAGTTGGGTTTAAAGAATTTAATTCTTCCAAATACATAGGAATTTAATTCCATTAAATAAATTAGGGTTCAACCCTATAAAAGAATTTAATTCTTAAACAAAGGAATTAGACTTTTCATGCACGTAAAGAAGTCAGTATCCAACCTGATCACGTGTGTCCACGTGACTCCCCTCCTCAGTGATCAAAAGAGAACGAATGAAATTGGGTCACGTGCTCCCACGAGACCCTTAGATAAATTCTTCAAAATAGAGAGAACAAAGCCAAGGAAGAACAGACTTCAGGCGCACTCACGTGTCCCCACGTGACCCCTGCCAAACACCTCTTTAAAAAAGAGAAAATGGAGAGAACAGAAGGATTAAAATCCAATGCATGGGCGCCCTCACGTGTCCCCACGTGACCCCTAACAAATATTTTTAATATTCAATGCATGGATGCCCATCACGTGCCCACACGTGATGGCCTTGAAGACTAAAAGTGTTTAACACTTATTTGAATATTCTGAGAATAAAATAAAGGAATCTTAGCCCAATTCTCAGGTGCCTCACGTGATCCTACGTGAGCGCTTCAATTTTAGTGTTTAACACTATTTTTTGAGCACTTCGTCCCTAGTGTTTAACACTATTTTAAATATGTCACGTGGGAACATGTGATCGCCGAATGTACTCTAGTGTTTAACACTATATTTGAACCAGCCTTAGCCCAAGTTGGCTAAGTTTTCCAGAGGCAAGGCTCCCCTTTTGACTGAGCCTCGAACACATTCTTGTCTTCCAAGATTGATCATCTCATATGGTATATGAGTGCTCAGCACTCAATAAAATACAAAACATTTTCAGAACCCAGACCCATGTTTAGCATTGCTAAATAATGGGGGGCTGAACCCAGACAAATGTTCAACAGTCCAAACAAAGGTCCAACGTTTTAAACCTAATTGAACTTAGCCCAAGTTGGCCATAAGTCCTCAATTCAGATTTAACTGAGCCCATGTGCTCATAATCTAATTAATTGATCTTAGTCCCAAATTAGACTGTAGATTTCCCAATCAGCATCGGTACAAGGATACATCTCTTCACTCCTTTGATATTTGTCGTTGTAATCCTTCAACGTCTTCAGAGAGGTGACGGGTCTCGATAACCAATCATTCCATGGACTATGGGGTCCTTAAACTCATGGACTATAATGTCCTTAAACTTTATAGACTATGATGTTTTTAAACTACAGATTGTGGGGTCCTTAAGCCCATGGACTATGATGTCCTTAATCTTGGGCTGTGGGGTCCTTAAACTCATGAACTATGATGTCTTTAACCTTGGACCACTATGTCCTTAAACTGGTAATCGACCGCAATGTCCCTAAACTAAACAACAGAGGAAAAATGCTCTTTTGTTGGATCTAAACGATCCCGTTAAGTTGATCTTAGTCTGAAATTAGACTAACGTATCCTTAACAAACGTTTAAGTTGATCTTAGTCTCAAATGAGACTAACGTAGCCTTAAACCCAACCCCAAACCCAAATCTAAGAAAATACGGATTTGGACTAATCCACGCCCGGCGGGCGACAACATAAATTAGTCTCCGTATACAATCCACGGGCAACCAAAAAAAAAGCACCCACGACACGAAGTGACCATCTGGAGAAGGAGAAAGTGGTTACCGCGATGTGGTAGCGTAATTAACTGCAGGGGTTTGCGCCTGCAGGGAAGAGCGTCCCCATAATCAAAAACCCCTCAAATAAGGGGGAATCTGACGAAGTCTGCTATATCGGCCGCATCCGTTTAAACCTTCAATATACGGTGCCATAAATCAACTTGGCATCTTCGGAGATGTGGAAAAATAGCACCAATTAGCATCTGCCCCCAAATTCAGGCAAGACGGATCTGAGCGGTCGCGTCTCTGTATTTTGGCGGAGAACAATTGGGTAATCGCGACTTTCGCGATACAAAAGCTGAAATGATAGAGCATCGCGGAAAGAAAACAAAAAAAAAATATAATACATATAAAATGAAACTTTTGTCCTACAGGTGAGATCACATCGATCCCTGTATACAATCCAGGGACACAAACAAAGAGGGAACTATATCATCCCACCAGGCTCCATCAGCAAGAGAGCCAAGTCTCGATGGCAACATCTGCATCTTAAGAGATCAACAATGGTGTTCCTTCTCATTCCAACCAGAAGCAGATTCGACGTCAACAAACAGAGCCATGGCAAAGTCCCCTAGTTCCAAATCTCGAAGGTTCACAGACAGCCTAGAGACTATCTCGGAGCCACGGTAGAGTCCCTAGTTCCAAGTCTCGACGGCCACATCTACAGCCTGGAGACCCACAACAGCGTTCCTTCTCATTCCAGCAGGATTTGTACGTGACAACCAGTCTCAGAGCCACGGCAGAGTCCCTATTTCCAAGTCTCGATGGCCACATCTACAGCCTGGAGACCCACAACAGTGTTCTTCCTCATTCCAGCAGGATTCGAACGCGAAAATCCATCTCGGAGCCACGGCAGAGTCCCTGGTTCCAAGTCTCGACGACCACATCTACAGCCTGGAGACCCACAACAGCGTTCCTCCTCATTCCAGCAGGGTTCGGACGCGACAATCAATCTTGGAGCCACGGCAGAGTTCCTAGTTCCAAGTCTTGACGGCCGCATCTACATCCTAGAAACCCACAATAGCGTTCCTCCTCGTTCCAGCAGAATTCAGACACGACAATCAAGCGGAGCCATGGCAAAGTCCCTAGTTCCAAATCTCGACGATTCACAGACAACCTAGAGACTACCTCGACATTCGTCTCGTTACAGCTGACGCAACGTCAGCAAAGCAGAGCCATGGAAAAGCCCCTAGTTCCAAATCTCGAAGGTTCACAAAAAGCCTAGAGATTATCTCGGAGCCGTGGAAAAATTCTCAGTTCCATGACTCGGCGGTGCACAGACAACCGAGAGTCAACTCCTTACCCCATATACCACGGCTAAAGCCAATCATGACCCCATGGAAAATGGCCAAAGTCAACTCCTGACCCCGTATGGCTAAAGTCAATCCCGGACCCGTATGGCTAAAGTCAATCCCGGACCCGTATGGCTAAAGTCAATCCCGATCCCGTATGGCTAAATTAAATCCCGACCCCGTATGGCTAAAGTCAATCCTGACCCCGTATGGCTAAAGTCAATCTTGACCCCATATGGCCAAAGTCAACTCCTGACCCTGTGGAAAACGGCCAAAGTCAACCCTCGACCTCCTTGTCAAAGCAATGCTTTGATTCGGGAGTAGGTCAACTCATCAATCACTTACGAGTCCTCTCGACTTGTAAGGAAGAAAATTCTCTTGGGAGATCCTTACGACTCTCAAGAGAAAAACACACTTAGGAATCCTCACGATTCCTAAGGAGAAAATACACCTACGAGATCCTCTCGACTCGTAGGGAGAAAAATCTTTATGAGACCCTCACGGCTCATAAAGCTGGAAAGCCTTAGGAGGCAGATCTGAACCTGATTCCTAAGCCATCGCTGTCCTACAAAGATATCAAAATAGATTATCCATAAAATGCATTTGCTAAAAGGGACACACCACCGTGAAAAAAAATATGTCTTTTATTCATGAATCAAAATGAATACAAAGTGCAATCTATAAAAGAATAAAAAATACTCTCATTCAGGAGTAAGTACAAAAGGAGAATAAAAAGAAACATATACATTTGTTTAAGCCGGCGGGCGGTTTAATAGATTCGTCAGTTCATCCTTCTTCCGCTGGGTCTCGGCTTCATAATTTGTTATTGCTATGAGACGGGCCTCCGCTTGAGACTGTTGGGCCTGGTACGAGGCGAGCCGACTTTCAAGCTCCTTTTCGGTAACTTTGTGAGCTTCAACCATCTCGCGAGTAAAAATAACGGCTTTATCAATAGCTACCACATCCCTGATAGCTTCTTAAAGCACCTGCCAAAATTCATACGCACGAGTGGTCTTGGCCATGAGTTCAGCTTGAAGTTCCCCAGCGCATTGAAAGCCACCTCCCTCTCCGAAAACTTTCGGTTGAGCCTTTTCTCACATAACTGCAGATTTGCGGCGCACCGTTCAACCAGCCCCCGCAAGCTCGCCTTTATAGCCATGACCTCTGAAGAAAGGCGCGTGCACTCAAGACTATGTAAGCAAGCCTCCACCTGACGACAAAACTCGACCCAAACATGCACCAATGTTTCATCATGGTAAGCAGCAAGAAAGGGGAGAGAAATGTTGGCTTCAGCAGCAAATTCTTCAGCCGTGATCGAGCTACCAGCACGAAGATCTTCGATGAGAGTCGACAAAGAGTGAAGGCTTTGCTTCGCCATCCGTTCAGATGCGCGTAGGGCATAAGGGCCAGGTGACGTAAGGATGCGAGATTCTAGCGGGATAAGAACGGTCAAAGCTATCAAGATTCATAAATAATCAGTGAGATTTACAAAAAAAGAGCAGATGGAACAACGTCAAAACTTTACATACCCACAGTCATGCAAGAAGGGTTTAAAAGATCTCCAGGCCCGTCAAGGATTTCAACTTCATCGTCAGCTTCCAGAACTACAGAAGACATTAGCATCGTTATACGAAATAATAATAATGCCATTAGGAGGGGCAAATAACAATAACCTTGCCCGGAAGAGAGGACGATGCATTGCGGGGATATTGCCTATGGAGCGGCCATCTCGAGCAAATGCTGGAAAGACTTTCTGGGGGATAGATCCGTGATAGACGCTGCCAATCTGCGTAATTATGAAAAGACGGAAGGATTCAGATAATGAAGAGATCATTAAAACAAAAGATAGAAGAATACCTTTGATACTCCTCCCACTTTGAATAGGAGGGATAGCAGCTTCGGCAGCCTCCTCCATACCCTCAAGCACATCATCGGAGACATTTGCTGGTGTGACGGCTATCAATCGAGGGGCAACGACCACCATTTCAGAGACGGCAATCTCAGTTACCTATTCCACCATCTCCAGGCCATCACCAGAAAGGTCTATTAAATCCACGGCCGGTAAGAACATCTCTTCAGGATGAACGACACAGGGGGAACAGAAGCCGCCAATGGAAGTTATACATTAGGAATAACAACTGTAACGACCCCTCCACACCTACTGGTGTCTCATCGGGGATATTTACAGAGTTCACGGTCAAGACGCTACTCGAGCTCAGATTCTCTGCCATGGCCGAAGTCCCTGCAAAGTTTTACGAAGATAAGAAAACATAGAAAGCAAAAAAAATTACTTACCAAAGGAAAAATACAGAAAATGTGCATACCGATATGCCAAGATGCCTCGAGTATAGCTTTTTCAAGCCGGCGTTCCTTCCTAAGAAGGTATGCTCGCCGGGGTTCTTGGGTAGATTCATGGCCGCCGGTCCACAACGACAACTCATCTTCAGAAGCGTCTGAGATAGGCTTTTTAGGGCTATCTTGCCCCCTGCTCCAGAGGACCTATAAATACTCGCCGTATAGATGGAGGATCTTCGTAGAATATTACGGTAGGATAGGAACTCTTCGAGCCGCACACGTTCTCGGTCTCATCCTGGGAACGCCTTATAGACTCAGCCAATTGTGCGGCTTCCTCGGTAGATGAACCTGGAAAAAGAAGACCATCATCCGGCTCTTGCATAGATATTGGTTCGTCTTGAACGATAGGCTCGGATTCCATTAAAAAGTCAAGCAGACCGGTGACTTTCTTCTTCCTTCGCTTCGACCCGGAACTAGTGCTGGAAGATGATCGCTTCCTTCCCTTCGGTGCTTTGGTACGATGTTGCCCAACCTCGCCTCCAGTATCATCTTTTAGCGGTGCTATCGATGATGACACTGCCATCGATGATGCCGCAACTGAAGGAACTTCTACCGACGCCTCATCAGAAGCCCTTGCCTGAGCTCTAGTGCGCATCGGCATACCAACTGTGGGTGGAGTCAGGCCCGCATCCACCGCCTCAGGAATAAGTAAGGCACCAGTACCCGTCAAGGGAGGGCGAACCATTGTCCGCGGTCGCGACGGGACTCCCATAGCTTGGATCGGGGCGGGAGCTCTATATCCAAAAAGTATCCTCTTCTCCTCAGCAATGATGGGACCAACTCGGTGGCGATATCAACCCGTAAAAGCCCCCACACATCTTGAAATGTAGTCGGCCTCAGGGATCATGAAGTGAGAGCCGGTGTTCAGCCGCATGAAGTGATGAGTGGCGTCACGAACAACTTCCAGAGACGAGCTGGGCTCTACTATGAATGCCTCTAAGGGAACACCCTGGTTATAACCCAATTGCCAGGCAAAGCGGTGTGGATTATACCGCATAAAAAGAACCGCATCGTTTAGACGGAACACCAAATAACCGGTCTGATCGAATACAAGTGCATGGCTTCCCTAGGCTTCAAGGATGATGCTCCCTCTTTCGATAAATCAAACAGCTGCTGAATAGGTTCCGAAGGAGCAGAGAGGACTCGATCATTGAATACCATCCCACCTTCGTTGGCATAAGGATTAAGCAGCACACGAAGAGCCCCTAACTGAGTCGGATCAGGAGAAGAAGCGTCCACCAACCTCATGAGCAGCGAGAAGGTATAAGCATCATAAAAACCCGGTCTCTAGTGCGCAGCGAATGCCCCTAATACGTGCATCTCAATCCATGATGTGAAATAATGAAGAGAGAAACTCACCACATCCACACCCGGGGTCGAGGTATTGGCCGCAGTACTCATCCCATGGTATAAGTGCCATAACCCTGCATTGCCCACGGCTAGTCGTGTCCCTTCGGCAATGCGATGATCAGGATAAATGACCGAGGCTCTCATAAAGCGGCAATGCATTGGAACGACAAACCAACTGAGCCAAAGGCTGATAAAACCAACGAAGAAAGTTTCTTCATCCATACCGGGAGCCGCAATCGACTCAAAAGGTACGGCCAACAAGATTGGGATGTAAAACTGTGGCAAATCTTCTTCTCTGGCCGGTAGATTATTTAGCCCAAACCCGAAGGGGTCATTAATATTCGCAAATTTCGGAGCCTCCTTTGATAGGACGTCTCCATGAAGGAAGCAGGCGATAAAACTCTTAAAAGTGACGCTCTGTTCCTCTGACTCTGTGAACAGCTTCTCGAAAATACCCAGAGTCTTGATTGGACTTGGATACTTGTGACGGACGGTATTTTCGGTCGACAAGCCATCAAGCGTAGCAAGCACAGTTGCGAATGCATACTCATCAAGAGGCAGCAATTCTTTATAGGGCGCTCCCCTGATCGGCAATCCAGAGATCTCGCGAAACTATTCCAAAGAAATCGAAACTTCACGATCCCCTGACAAGAAAGTGTTGGTGGGAAGATTCCATTGATTTAGGAAAGCTTTAACCCACCATACATAGGGAGACTGATAATGAAAGAAAGACGCGTACACCGCCTGATAAAGCCCGACCTTCTGCAGTTGCGCACGATGGGCAGATAAGATATAACGAGCCCAGAGAAGATAGCCCGTTGGATGGCGAGGAGTAAGCCCTATCTTATAGACTTTTCCTCAGGGCTGGGCTTCACCTTGGCAAATACGACGCCCCAAGATGTCTATGGCTGGCAAAGGGTGGTTTGGTATCCCAGTAGTCGACGGCTCAAGCCGGCCCATAGGAGTCCAATCCAGCACCTCCACGGCAAAGGCAGTCTGCGGACGCTCCATCGGCAAGAATGGGTAGAGAGGCTCTGTTGGCACCTCGCAAAGAAAGCTGCGACGGCCCCGAATGATATGCCCATACCAGGTTCCCACAAAAGCAGGTTGGTGCAATCTGGGTCATGAGCCCTAATCATTGCCATCACTTCTTCGTCAGACGGTGATTGAAGAAAAGCAGCATCCGAGTGGGTAAAAGGAAAGTATGGAAGAGAAGCCATTGTTCCTAAAATAAGGGAAGGGAAAACTGTTAATGAAACCCACACGTGTGTGTGTGTGTGTATCTATAAATATATATATATAAAAAGACAATGAAAGAAAACGACAAGCAGCTTATTTCATGGGACCATTGGTTGCAAAACACATGGGCCCTACAAAATCAATATGGCGGCTCACTAATGATGAGGCAGGGTAATCATTATAAGAACAAAAGGAAGATTCTCAATAAATGAATAGTGGAGTTCAAACATCTCTGCACATAACCCCAAGGAAAAGCCCATCATGAACTCTGTGCAAATCAAATAGAATCTCTCCTAAAAATTTTTGTCAAGAACAACTGAGGATAAAAATCCCAAGAGGTCATCTTGTTAGAACTAAGTTCTTTGAGGGAATTAAATTCCTTTTGAACAGAGGAATTAAATTCCAAGAAAATTTTCAGAGCTGAGCTCTTTGGAATGGAATTAAATTCCAGAAGAAAACAAGTACCATCATCAATCCCCTAAGAGCAGAAAAACGCCTAACATTGGGGGCTTACTACCTAAAGATCGCGCATTCTTAGAACTTGGAAAGATGAGTTTTTATTAAAGGGAAAAAACCTTGGTGTGGATTTAAAATCCAAAGAGAATTTTATAAAAAGTTCATCGGCCGTTCAAGATCCTTACCTGAAAAAGGATTCTTTTTTGTTGACAGAGTTAAACTCTGGATTTTGTTTTGTTGAACAGAGAACTGAGCTCTGAGGAAGAGAATTAAATTTTAAAAGAAAATGAAGAAGGAAGAAGATGAAGGAATGGAGGCGTTACTGATGAGACCGCTGCATTTATAGGACGTGATAGGAAACGGTTCATCTTCCCCGTTCCCTAGGCAAATCCAACGGCCACAAAGATGACAGCGTTGCACTCACGTGCAAACACGTGAGAACAACGCTGTGGGGGCATTTGTTCCCTTATAGGAACTGAATAAAATACAAATAAAGCAGCAAGGCAAACCCCCAAATGGGGCATCACATGCTCACACGTGACCGGGCCTCACATGCAAACACGTGACCTTTTATGGGCAGATTCTATCTACGCCTGAATGCCTAATTGATAAAGTCACGTGGACACACGTGATGGGCTCTTGAACCCACTGAATTAATAGAATAAATTCTAATTAAAAGGAATTAAAAGCATTTGTTCCCTCATGGGAACTGAATAAAATACAAATAAAGCAGCAAGGAAAACCCCCAAAGGGGGCATCACGTGCCCACACGTGACCGGGTCTCACGTGCAGGCACGTGACCTTTTACAGGCAAAGCCTATAGGAGCTGAATGAAATAAACAATTGGAAATGCTTAATCAGTGGGGTCGCATGCCAACACGTGATGGGTTCCTGATCCCTCTGAAATCTGAACAAATAGAATTAAATTCTAATTAAATGTTTAATTGGTAAGGTCACGTGCCAACACGTGATAGACTCTTAAACCCTCTGAACTAATAGAATTAAATTCTAATTAAAAGGAATCAAAAACCCTAATTGGAAAAATATTTCCCTAGATCTTTCCAAACAAAAAGATTGCACTCTGTAAAAGGGAGCACCGTTGGATTAAAAATCCAATGGTGATTAAAAATCACCAATTTATAGAAAGATTCTATACAAGGAAATATTTTCCTAAAATTTGCCAGGAACAACAAATAAAATATCTTTTGGATTAAATATCCAATGGTGAAATCTAAAAGATCATGTTGGTTATAAAATCAATCAAAATCTCTCAATGAGAGATGGACCGAACAAACTGATTCTTTTCTTTCTCCTATAAATAGAAGCTAAGAAGGAAGAGAAAGAGGGATTTATAGAAGAGAGGATTGAACAGAGAAAAAGAGAAAAACCTCTCCCTAAAAACAAAAGAAAAAGAGAATTTAATTCTCCAGAGAGAAGAAGATCTCTTCAGAGAAGAAAGAAACTCTCGGTAAGAGAAGGAAGAAGATCATTCCATAAAACAAAAGAGAATTTAATTCTCAAAACCAAGAATTTAACCTTTCTAAAAAAGAACTTAGTTCTTCCTCTGGTTGAAGATCTGCAGAAGAAGATCTCCCCATAAGTTGAGAATTTAATTCTCATCGGGGAGATTCTGCCATGCAGATTTAAAACCTAAGGGAAGACCTAAGTTCAGAGAATTCTATTATCCAACAAGGATAGGGTTTAACCCCTAATATAAGAACTTAGTTCTTCCTCATGGTGATAGATCTGCAGAAGCAGATCTCCCCATAAAATTGAAAAGTTAATTCTCATTGGGGAGATTCTGCTATGCAAATTTCCGAGGAATTAAATTCCTATAAAAAAAAGAGAGAAGAGAAGTTAGTAAGGGACTTGAAACTCATAATTATATGCATATTGATAATCACGTGGTAACACGTGACCCCCTTTCTTTTAACCAGAAAAAGAGATTTTCCAAAGTGTTTAACACTTATTTTAAAGGAAAAAGGGAAAACAATAAAGACAGTTTCTCTTTTAGGGTGTATCACGTGCTCCCACGTGACCCTTAAAAAGCTTCTCAAAACAAAAGGGAGTAAAGCCAAGACAGTTTCTCTTTTAGGGTGTATCACGTGCTCCCACGTGACCCCTGACAAATACTTTTAATATCCAACGCATGGATAACCACACGTGATGGTCATAAAGGTCAAGTGTTTAACACTTATATGCATATTCTGAGAGTAAAATAAAAGAAGCAAGGCCCAATCTTCAGGCGCCTCACGTGGGAGCACGTGATCGCTGAATGTACTCTAGTGTTTAACACTATATTCGAGCCAATCTTAGAGCAAATTAGCTAAGTCTTCAAGAGGCAAGATCCCCTGAAATTGAACCCCAACTATACTCTTGTCTTCCAAAATTGATCATCCCATATGACATTCAAAGTAATTCCCAGAGCCTTTCAATCAACATTGGTTCAAGGGTACATCTCTTCACTCCTCTGATATATGTCGTTGTAATCCTTCAACGTCTTCAGAGAGGTGACCTGAACTTTTAAGCCAGCTGGAATGAAATGGTAATAATGTCGTATTGCGGGTCCCGACAACCAGACATTCCACGGACTGTGGGGTCCTTAAACTCATAGACTATGATGTCCTTAAACTTTACAGACTATGATATCTCTAAACTACCATAGACTGTGAGGTCTTTAAACTCATAGACTATGATGTCTTTAAACTTTACACTGGACCGCAACGTCCCTAAACTAAAACAATAGAGCCCAACCGCTCTTTTGTTGGATCTAAATGATCCTGTTAATTTGATCTTAGTCTAAAATTAGACTAACATGTCCTTAACAAACGTTAAGTTGATTTTAGTCTAAAAACTAGACTAACATATCCTTAACAAACGTTTAAGTTAATCTTAGTCTCAAATGAGATTAACGATCCTTAAACCCAACCCAAACCCAAATCTAAGAAAATACGGATTTGGACTAATCCACGTCCTACGGGCGACAACATAAATTAGTCTCCGTATACAATCCACGGGCAACCAAAAATAAAACAAACACACACGATACGAAGTGACCATCTGGAGAAAGAGAAAATGGTTACCGCGATGCGGTAGCGTAATTAACTGCAGGAACTTGCGCCTGCAGGGAAGAGCGTCCCCACAATCAAAACCCCCTCAAACGAGGGGGAATCTGACGAAGTCTGCGACATCGGCCGCATCCGTCTAAACCTTCGATACATGGTGCCATAAATCAACTTGGCATCTTCGGAGAGGTGGACGGATAAAACCAAATAGTATCTTCCCCCAAAATTCAGGCCAGACGTCCCAACATCCCGGTCGCGTCTTTCGGCGGAGAACACCCATCTCTGTATATGAGCTTCATACTTTACCCTTAGGAATTTTGTTATAATTGCGAGCGCTAATGTCGTACATAAATCAACATGTTTTAGACACCATTTCCATTTAAACACATACGCAGTCGTACTGTCGTGTCTCTTTAGCAAATACGTCTTGTAGATGGTAGATAACAGTTCATCTTGAACTCCTTGTAGGGTAGCGATGTCTTAGGACACAGGTTCAGGTCTGCTACCTAAGACTTTTCAATTTTATGAGCCGTAAGGGTCTCATAAAGATGTTTCTCCCAACGAGTCGAGAGGATCTAGTAGGTGTAATTTCTCCTTAGGGGTCATGAGGACTCCTAAGTGCGTTTTCTCTTGAGAGTCGTATGGATCTCACAAGAGCATTTTCTCCTTGCAAGTCGAGAGGACCTATAAGTGTTGTTCACCAAATAGGGGAATTTCATATCATTCGTGGAACTGGGCGAGGGAACACTTATTTATTCCCGTGGATTGTATACAAGGGTCAATATTGATCGCCTGTAGGGTAATCTGGGGAATGTGATGGCTTAAGAACATGTTCAGTTCACTGTAGCTTAAGGCTTTTGAATCCTATGAGCCGTGAGGGTCTCATAGGGGATTCTCCTTACGAGTCGTGAGGATCTCTTAAGTGTAATTTCTCCTTAAGGATCGTGGGGATTCCTAAGTGTTTTGCTCTCTTGTGAGTCGTAAGGATCTCACGCGGGTATTTTCTCCTTATAAGGTCGAGAGGACCCTGCAAGTGCACAGGAAATTTTTTTACGAGTCTGTGCCATTTCGGGTTTTCACAAACTCGCCAGTAGCCCTACTGTTTTACTCACGGAGCCCTTTCGGGTTTTCACCCGTACCCATTTCGCTTATGTACGTACCATTTTTTTGCTGTGTTAGCCTAAGGATACTGTGGTTCGTAGTAGTTTAAGGACGTTACGGTCCGTAGCTAGTTTCAGGACGTTTCGGTCCGTCGTTAGTTTAGGGATGTTTCAGTCCGTTGTTAGTTTAGGGACGTTTAGGTCCTTTGTTAGTTTTAGGACATTGCGGTCCATTGCTAGTTTTAGTACTTTACGGTCCATTAATAGTTTAGGGACGTTTCGGTCCGTTGCTAGTTTAAGGACATTACGGTCCATAGTTAGTTTAGGAACGTTTCGTGTAACACCCTAGTTCATTTATACCAGTTCTAGTTCACGTATTTCTTTATTATGGTATTTTCCTGATTTACCGTGTTTTGGGTGCGAATAGTGTTTTGACATCTGTATTTACATCCAACCTGACCCGCATGCTTGAAACCTGTCTTGATTCATGTTTATGATTTATCCTGACTTGTTACAGGGACTCGTGCACTTCCATATTTACATACTGCATATTGGCATTTATCTGGCATTTGCATTTTTAAATGTAACATTTAAAGTCACACGAAATATTTTTAAAAATATATTGCATGGCCTGCATGATACCCCTAACCCTGTGGTAGTATCTGCACATCTTGTTCTCATCCCGTTCAGTGAAACGGACTTGTTTGGATGGCTACGCGCACGTGCGTGCATCCGTTCTTGGGGGTATGCATTTTCGTTACCCGGATATCCTATTTTGGTTTTGGTTACTACGTATATTATTCGTATTTTAAAACTAGATTTTTAGACCCGACCTTAGCGTGTTTAGGAGTATTTTTGTCTTTACCAGAAAACTCAAATTCAACTAATATAATATTCTATATATATTAACTGTTATATATAAAAAGATTTTATTTTAAAAACTAAAAAAATATATTTTAACCAATCACAGCGCTCTCTTTCTCTCTCTCTCTCTCTCTGACTCTCTCCCCCCCCCCCCCTCTCGAGATTCCGATTCACACCCGAGATCCCGTCATCTCCCTCATCTACTACGCTCACCTCCCTTCTTCCTTCTCTTCATCTTCTTTAAATTTCGCCGCGCCTCTCCACGAGAACCCAAAACAAAAACCGAGAACCCTAACCCTAGCCGCCTTCACCTTCATCGACCTCTCGCCTCCACCCTCAGCCAACTCCTCGCCTCCTCCTCGACCTCCTCTCCACGTGCTTCTCTCTCTCATCTACGCCTACTTTCTTTCCCCGCCGCCTCCAGCAATCCCAGCCCACGCGAGAGCCTGAACCCCTCCTTGCCGTCTACAACCATAGTCAGCCTCACATCGTCGTCACCATCTCCATCACCACGACCCTTCCTCCTCCTCACCAACAACCCCAGGCCAACCCCGAGCTCCTTGTCCCTTGCAAACCGAACCCAACCCTAGAATCCAAGAACCCCTGCCTGCACCCACCGTCGGTAACCGCCTCGCCGTTACCACCCTGTCACCCTCTTCAGAACCTCCTCAGCAACCACCCGCTTCTTTCTCCGCAACCCTGCACAAGAAACCCTAAACACCCCGATCCTCGACAATCTTGAAACCCCCACTGCCTTTTCTGTGAAATCTTGCCGGCAAACCCCATCGCCGGAAACCCATCGTCGACAACTCCCTTGCCATCTCCTCTGGCCCCAGCACCACACCAGAGCCACCCCAAATATTCATTTCCTTCTTCTTCATCTTCTTCTTCTTTTCTTTCCTTCTCTTTTCTTGATCTCGTTTATTTTCTGGTGATCACCCGCCGGAGCCGTACTCGACGCCGACGACCCGAAAGATCCAGTGAACAACCCCAACCAGCGTGGTCGTGCTCTTGCCTTTCATGGACCCGTCCCGTGCGCGTGTGTGGTTTTGCGATGATTTACCGACGTCGGACGTGCCGTACGTATCCGTCGTGTGATCCGATCGAGGCAAGTTTATCTTGCTACATGCTATGATATATACGACATCCATATTAATAATAATATTTCATGTTTAGTGTATTGTACATCCCCTGTTATCATTTTACTGTTTTACGACGTCCGTTTGCATCCGTACAATTTATTTCATATCTAGTTGATTGCAAGTTAATCTTGCTCCATGCTATAATATAATATATTGCACCCATATGAATAATAACATTACATATTGTTTAGTTATGTATCCTACATTACCATTTTACTATTTTACGGTTTTCGGACATCCGTGTGCATCCGTATCGTTATTTACATATCTAGTCGCATGCTAGTTCATCTTGTTTCATGCTAGGTATATTATTATGCATCCATATGAGTAAAATATTACCCGTTTATCACATTATACATCCATACTAAAGTTTTACCGTTTTCGAATACCCGTTTGCATCCATATCATTTAATATACATATAGCTGCATCTACAGATCACATTATTACATATTATTGCTATATTGACACCCCACGCTAGATAATGTGCATCCTATGTAGTATTGGAACTGTAAATGTAACCTTAATCGATATTTGTTCATCCATACCATTAATTCTATATCTATTCGCATACCATGTCACATTATTTTATTTTACTGTTACATTAGTACCCCATACTTGATCATGTGCATCCTACATAGTCATGATGTAACCCCTGATAAATATTTGTGCATCCATGCTTTTATTTGTGCACCCATACATGCTGCAATTGTATTATGAGCATCCGCTTGATACCTGTTCACTACCTGACATGACCTAATACACCACTACTTGCCATGACTTGATACCATGTCACATTATTTTATTTTACTGTTACATTAGTACCCCATACTTGATCATGTGCATCCTACATAGTCATGATGTAACCCCTGATAAATATTTGTGCATCCATGATTTTATTTGTGCACCCATACATGCTGCAATTGTATTATGAGCATCCGCTTGATACCTGTTCACTACCTGACATGACCTAATACACCACTACTTGCCATGACTTGATACATGTATACTACCTGATATGACCTGATATATCACTACTTGACATGTTACCTTATCCTGTTTCTAATGCCGACAATCCTGACATGTTGTCCCGATGGACATATCATATTGTCTGTATAGACAAACCTATTTTTGCTTGATCCCGTGTTGGCATTGGCTTCAGATTTATCAATACCTGACTTGAACACATAACTTGGGGGTATGAGGAAATAAATGATGAAATCTGACTTGTAACTCGACAGTTCGATGCTTATACTGATCAGTTTTAGGGGGTAGGCTAGCCCTGGGATGCTGCTGCTGACATCATTCATCTGTACATGTTTCCTGTTTAGTGCCTAGCGGCATGTCTTGGTTTCATCCCGAAAATCTGGACCGTGGTCCCAGGCATGCACGGGATACTATTGAGTTATATCGACGATTCATTAAATTGATTTCAAAGACTTGAGAGTGATTAACCCAGTAGCTTAGTTCAGATTACTCACTGTACATCACATGTGCTTATACCCTTCACTGTTCCTTATTCGTGATACTGTTATACTCTTATTACTATTCATACTCATGCCTGCATGTCTTGTTACCTCCTGATTGTATTATTGTAGGTATTATGATGCACTGACGTATGGGTTTTGCATGGCCCAGATCCTCTCTCCCTGTCGCAGGCCGTTCAGGAGTATTTCAGTCAGCAGGCCGAGCAGTGAGGACCTGTTAGTATTTTAGTTTAGTTTCCTTTCAGCACTTTTCATTTCCTGATGTGAGCCCGTATTGGGACGTACCTCCAGATTGTTATTGTTACTTGGATTTATTGCTTCCACATATTATTTCTTGACTCGTTTATTCTGGCTCATGGACATGTACTAGATAGTTTATTTTAATTCTACTGTTCTTGATATCTCTAGACAGCCGTAATATGACCGTGGAGGGATTTTTCCTAGCCACAGGTTGCATGGTTGGCTATGTCACGTGCCGATCTTAGCGCACTCTGGGAAGCGGGGTGTAACAGGGTTTGTTTGGTATCAGAGCCATAGGATTTATGTTAATCGGGTTTGATTCTTTTGTAGTTGGGTATTGGACCCAATACACGAATCAGAATACCCGTGATTAGAAACATGTCCTGCCACATTGTTATCGTGATTCTTGAATCATATCTTTCTCTTGACCCTTGTCTTGATGATATGCAAACAACTTTGCATCTCGACCTGAAACCTTTTGGTTCCCTATTGTTTCTCCCTGTTCCTTTGATTCTGATACTAGGATTTGGGCGACTTGGGTGGAGTTATGTGATTATAACTATGTACCGCGGCATGGTTACACTGCGGTATTCTATTTAAGTAATTTGGAGTTCTAGTCTTGATTCATATTCTTGATTTATGGTCATTATTCATCGCAAGTTTTGAATCTTGTTTATCATACTAATCCTCTTCGATGTCTGGGTTTCAGGATCATGGCAGACAAGAATCTGTGATCGTACCAGAGGCGTGTTGATGAAGCCGCTTTGCTTGGAGTAATTCGTGGGATGCTGGAGAACCAGAAGCGGCAAACCGAGCTGAACCAGCAACAAGCCGAAGCTTTTCAGGAAGGTTTGCGGACCGTCCAACAGTCCGTGAACAATGTTGCGGCCAAACCGGTAGAGCGTGTGGGTACCGTGGCGGATTTCAGGAGACTTGGTTCGTCCACTTTCACTGGTTTGGAGGAGCCGTTGCCAGCAGAGCAGTGGCTAGTCGATACGGAGAATTTGCTCGTTGCGGCACAGATTCCGGAGGACAAGAGAGTGGATGTCGTACGCATCTAATTGGTGGACTATGCCCATGAGTGGTGGCTCGTGGAAGAGACCCGTTTGCCTAAGCCGATCAGTTGGGCTACTTTCTCGCAGAGTTTCTTGGAGATGTTCTTTCCTTAGACTGTATGGGAAGAAATGGAAGAAAAGTTTATTCGCTTGAAGCAGAATGGAGCATCCGTGGATGCGCATGCGGCTGAGTGGACATGGCTCAGTCGTTTCGCTGGACCTTTGGTTGCCAATGATGTTGATAGGGCAAGGAGGTTCATGCGCAGTTTGGACGTGGACATCCAGAGGCACATTATATCTCTGGGTTTGACCACTTTCTCGCAAGTGCTTAAAGCAGCCAGGGAGCAGCAGAGTTTATCATTGAAGATAGAGGGTACGCAGCAGCAAGCAGTTGTAGTACAGAAGCCGGCATTTACGCCGAACCAAGCTCATATACGCAGAGGTATTCCAGTAAACCGACGTGGCATAGTACCGATGAAGAAGCCTGTCATTGCAGATCAGAGAAAGGGCGTGATTTGTAACTTTTGCCATCTACCTGGGCACCTAAGGAGAGATTGTCGAAGGAGGTTGGGACTTTGTTTGGTTTGTGGATCAGCGGATTATACTATCAATTCTTGTCCGTCGAAGCTTCGTTTGAAGGATGATGTTCAGAAGCCACCGCAGAGACAGTTTCAGGAGCAGCAGCTGTTAACTCAGGGACCCAATCAAGCTCGAGCCTTTACCCTGACGGCTGAAGAGGCTAAGGCTTCAGATGAAGTTGTTTCAGGTATCCTACTTATTCATGATTTTCCCGCATTAGTATTATTCAATTCTGGTGCATCCCATTGTTTTATGTCATCGAAGTTTATTTCTGCATATTCGATTTCTTGCATGACCATGTCTAGTTGTTGGGACATACATATTGGGAATGGGAAGATCATAGCTAGTAGTGGGTGTAAGGATTGTTCAGTAGTTGTTTGCGGATTTCTTGGTGATCGATACCGGCAGTTATGATGTTGTCTTGGGAATGGATTTTCTCGGCACTTTCCACGCTCGTATTGATTGTAGGGCAAAGAAAGTGATTTTCCAGATTCCCGTACATCCAGAGTTTGTTTTGCTGGAGGAAGCAGTTCTGTCAGGCCAGTCGAGTTTAGGGCTAGGCCGACAAACAGTGTTCTTTCGTCGATGGAAGTTGATAAGGAGGAAGCGCCAGCTATAGTTCGAGAGTTCATGGACGTGTTCGAGAACATCTCGGGTTTACCACCAAAACGAGATGTGGAGTTAGCGATCGATCTTGTTCCTGGTGCAGCGCCAATCTCAAAGGCATACTATCCAATGGCACCAGTAGAGTTGGAAGAAGTAAAAAAGCAGGTTACCGAATTGCTGGAGAAGGGTTGGATTCGCAACAGCAATTCACCTTGGGGAGCTCCAGTTCTTCTAGTAAAGAAGAAAGATGGCACAAGGAGGATGTGTATCGATTATCGAGAATTAAACCGGGTGACTATTAAGAACAAGTACCCGATCCCTTGCATTGGCGAATTATTCGAGCAACTCTGTGGCGCGAGGGTGTTCTCGAAGCTGGATTTGCGATCCGGATATCATCAAGTCCGAGTTAAATCAAATGATATTTGCAAGACTGCGTTCCGAACTCGATATGGACATTACGAGTATTTAGTGATGCCATTCAGGGTCACGAATGCACCGGCGATATTTATGGACTTGATGAACCGAATATTTTCACCGTTCTTGGACCAGTTTATAGTAGTGTTCATTGATGATGCTCTGGTCTACTCAAGGAGCATTGAAGAGCATGCTGAACTCTTGAAGACATGCTGAGAGCTTGCATGTTAGACTTCAAGGGTTCGTGGGAGGATCATCTGCACTTAGTGGAGTTTTCGTACAACAACAGTTTTCAGGCGACTATTCAGATTGCTCCATTCGAAGTATCGTATGGTCGCAAGTGTCGTTCACCTGTTTATTGGGACGATGTTGGAGAACGAAGATTGTTGGGACAGGATTTGATTATGCAAACCATGGAGAAAGTTAATACTATCCGAAATCTTATGAAGGCAGCACAAGATCGGCAGAAGAGTTGGGCCGATACATTGAGAAGACCTCTAACGTTCGTTGTTGGTAATCTTGTATTCTTGAAGATATCACTGACTAGAGGAGTGATTCATTTTGGGAGTCGATGCAAGCTTAGTCCTCGATTCATGGGGCCTTTCGAGATTATGGAGCTTGTGGAAGAACTGGCTTATCGATTGGCTTTACCATAATCTTTGGCAAATGTTCATGACATGTTTCATGTATCTCAACTCCGTAAGTATGTTCGAGATGAAACACACATGCTGGATCATTCGGAGCTGACTGTAAGGGAGGATTTGACCTTTGAGGAACGATCGATGTCGATTGTTGATCGAAGAGAAAAGGTCCTCAAGAACAAGGTTATCCCTCTCATACTTGTTTCTTGGGGAATCGCTCACATGGAGAATCGACTTGGGAACGAGAAGACGAGATTCGACAGAAGTTTTCACACCTATTCTTATAGATTCTTGATTGTTTATCTTTTCTTGTCATGGGAATTTCGAGAACGAAATTCTTTTTGTAGTTGGGTATAATGTAACACCCTAGTTCATTTATACCAGTTCTAGTTCATGTATTTCTTTATCATGGTATTTTCCTGATTTACCGTGTTTTTGGTGCGAATAGTGTTTTGATATCTGTATTTGCATCCGACCCTACCAGCATGCTTGAAACCTGTCTTGATTCATGTTTATGATTTATCCTGACTTGTTATGAGGACTCGTGCACTTCCATATTTACATACTGCATATTGGCATTTATCTGGCATCTGCATTTTTAAATGTAACATTTAAAGTCACATAAAATATTTTTAAAAATACATTGCATGGTCTGCATGATACCCCTAACCCTGTGGTAGCATATGCACATCTTGTTCTCGTCCCGTTCAGTGAAACGGGCTTGTTTAGATGGCTACGCGCACGTGCGTGCATCCGTTCTTGGGGGTATGCATTTTCGTTACCCAGATATCCTATTTTGTTTTTGCTTACTACGTATATTATTCGTATTTTAAAACTAGATTTTTAGACCCGACCTGGGCGTGTTTTGGAATATTTTTGTATTAACCAGAAAACTCAAATTTAACTAATATAATATTCTATATATATTAACTGTTATATATAATAAGATTTTATTTTAAAAACTAAAAAAATATATATTAACCAATCACAGCGCTCTCTTTCTCTCTCTCTCTCTCTTCATCTCTCTCTCTCTCTCCTCTTGCGATTTATATTCACTCCCGAGATCCCGTCACCTCCCCCATCTACTACGCTCACCTCCCTTCTTCCTTCCCTTCATCTTCTTTAAATTTCACCGCGCCTCTCCACGAGAACCCAAAACAAAAACCGAGAACCGTAACCCTAGCCGCCTTCACATTCGTCGACCTCTCGCCTCCACCCTTAGCCAACTCCTTGCCTCCTCCTAGACCTCCTCTCCACGTTCTTCTCTCTATCATCTACGTCTTCTTTCTTTCCCCGCCGCCTCCTGCAATCCTAACCCACGCGAGAGCCTAAACCCCTCCTTGCCGTCCACCACCATAGTCGGTCTCACCTCGTCGTCACCATCCCCATCATCACGACCCTTCCTCCTCCTCAGCAACAACCCCAGGCCAACCCCGAGCTCCTTTTCCCGTGCAAACCGAACCCAACCCTAGAATCCAAGAACCCGCACCCACCGCCGGCGACCGCCTCACCATTACTACCCTGTCACCCTCTTTAGAACCTCCTCAGCAACTACCCTCTTCTTTCTCTGCAACCCTGCACAAGATACCCTACACACCCCGATCCCCGACAATCTAGAAACCCCCACTGCCTTTTCTATGAAATCTTGCCAGCAAACCCCATTGCCGGAAAGCCATCGTCGACAACTCCCTTGCCACCTCCTCTGGCCCCAGCACCACACCAGAGCCACACCAAATATTCCTTTCCTTCTCCTTCTTTTCTTTCCTTCTCTTTTCTTGATCTCGTTTCTTTTCCGGTGATCACCCGCCGGAGCCGTGCTCGACGCCAACGACCCGAGAGATCCAGTGAACAGCCCCAACCAGCGTGGTCGTGCTCTTGCCATTCCTAGACCCGTCCCGTGCGCGCGTGTGGTTTTGCGACGATTTACCGACGTCGGACGTGCCATACGTATCCGTCGTGTGATCCGATCGAGCTAAGTTTATCTTGCTACATGCTATGATATATACTACATCCATATTAATAATAATATTTCATGTTTAGTGTATTGTACATCCCCTGTTATCATTTTACTGTTTTAC
This sequence comes from Agapanthus africanus, assembly GCA_030015575.1. NCBI lineage: Eukaryota > Viridiplantae > Streptophyta > Magnoliopsida > Asparagales > Amaryllidaceae > Agapanthus > Agapanthus africanus. Next base: position 613,716,183 of record JASDDO010000022.1, read on the forward strand.
GACGTCCGTTTGCATCCGTACAATTTATTTCATATCTAGTTGCATACAAGTTAATCTTGCTACATGCTATAATATAATATATTGCACTCATGTGAATAATAACATTACATATTGTTTAGTTATGTATCCTACATTACCATTTTACTATTTTACGGTTTTCGGACATCCGTGTGCATCCGTATCATTATTTACATATCTAGTCGCATGCTAGTTCATCTTGTTTCATGCTAGGTATATTATTATGCATCCATATGAGTAAAATGTTACCCGTTTATCATATTACACATCCATACTAAATTTTTACCGTTTTCGGATACCCATTTGCATCCATATCATTTAATATACATATAGCTGCATCTACAGATCACATTATTACATATTATTGTTATATTGACACCCCACGCTTGATAATGTGCATCCTATATAGTATTGGAACTGTAAATGTAACCCTGATCGATATTTGTGCATCCATACCATTAACTCTATATCTATTCGCATACCATGTTACATTATTTTATTTAATATTACATTAGTACCCCATACTTAATCATGTGCATCCTACATAGTCATGATGTAACCCTGATAAGTATTTGTGCATCCATGCTTTTATTTGTGCACCCGTACCTGCTGTAATTGTATTATGAGCATCCGCTTGATACCTATTCACTACCTGACATGACCTGATACACCACTACTTGTTATGACTTGATACATGTACACTACCTGACATGACCTGATATATCACTACTTGACATGTTACCTTATCCTGTTTCTAATGCCGACAATCCTGACATGTTGTCCCGATGGACATATCCTGTTGTCTGTATAGACAAACTTGTTCCTGCTTGATCCTATATTAGCATTAGCTTCAAATTTATCAATACCTGACTTGAACACATAGCTTGGGGGTATGGGGAAATCAATGATGAAACCTGACTTGTAACTCGACAGTTCGATACTTATACTGATCAGTTTTAGGGGCTAGGCCAGCCCTGGGATGCTGCTGCTGACATCATTCATCTGTACATGTTTCCTGTTTAGTGCCTAGCGGCATGTCTCAGTTTCAGCCCGAGAATCTGGACCGTGGTCCCGGGCATGCACGGGATACTATTGAGTTACATCGACGATTCATTAAATTGATTTCAAAGACTTGAGAGTGATTAACCCAGTAGCTTAGTTCAGATTACTCACTGTACATCACATGTGCTTATACCCTTCATTGTTCCTTATTCGTGATACTGTTATACTCTTATTACTGTTCATACTCATGCATGCATGTCTTGTTACCTCCTGATTGTATTGTTGTTGATATTATGACGCACTGACGTATGGGTTTTGCATGGCCCAGATCCTTTCTCCCTGTCGCAGGTCGTTCAGAAGTATTTCAGTCAGCAGGCCGAGCAGTGAGGACCTGTTAGTATTTTAGTTTAGTTTCCTTTCAGCACTTTTCATTTCCTGACGTGAGCCCGTATTGGGACGTATCTTCCAGATTGTTATTGTTACTTGGATTTATTGCTTCCGCATATTATTTCTTGACTCGTTTATTCTGGCTCATGGATATGTACTAGATAGTTTATTTTATTTCTACTGTTCTTGATATCTCTAGACAGCCGTAATGTGACTGTGGAGGGATTTTTCCTAGCCATAGGTAGCATGGTTGGCTCTGTCGCATGCCGATCTTAGCGCACTCTGGGAAGCAGGGCGTGACATTTCGGTCCGTCGTTAGTTTAGGGATGTTTTGGTCCTTATTTAATTTTAGGGACGTTTCGGTCCGTTGTTAGTTTAGGGACGTGTCGGTCCATCATTAGTTTAAGAGCGTTTCAGTCCATCGTTAGTTTAAGGACGTTTCGGTCCATAATTAGTTTAAGGACATCATAGTCCATAGAGTTTAGTTTAGGGACATTGCGGTCCACAGCTATTTTTAGGACGTTGTGGTCTATTGTTAGTTTAGGGACGTTTCGGTCTATAGTTGGTTTAAGGGCATCATAGTCCATAGAGTTTAGTTTAGGGACGTTGCGGTCTATTGTTAGTTTAGGGACGTTTCGGTCCGCGGCTAGTTTAAGGACGCTGCGGTCTAAAGTTGGTTTAAGGACATCATAGTCCATAGAGTTTTGAGGCAAGATTTCGCCGTATACTACTTATAGAGTTTGGACTCAGGAAGATAGCGAGCGGACATAGGCATCGTCACCTATCATTTCCCTGGGCCATGACTCGTCAGGCGTAGTATTTTTTTAGGAATCGGTCGTTTATTGGCCGGAAGGATCTTTCACCATCCATATCCATGAGCAAGTAAGCCCCACATTGGTAGACCTTGTCTATGATGTATGGGCCTTCATAGTTTGGCTCGAATTTCCCCCGTTTGGCACGATTGGGGATCATAAGTCTTTTGACAACTAGCACGAGTTCGTCTTGGCGGAATATTCTCGGCCTAGTCAATCTTTCATATGAGCGCGTCATCTTTGCTTTGTAAGCTTCTAGGTTTTTCTGTGCCACGAGACGAGTTTCATCGAGGGCGTCTAGCTCTTCAAGCCGAAGATGAGCATTCTCTTCGTCTGTTAGTTCGTATCGAACCGCCACTCATAGAGAGGGTAGCTCTATCTCCAAGGGAAGTACCGCTTCTGTGCCGAATACTAACGCAAATGGCGTGGTGTTCGTAGCCGTTTTGAACGTAGTTCGATACGCCTAGAGAGCTTCATGTAGTCTCTCGTGCCAGTCCTTTTTATTTTTGGACACCGTCTTCTTTATGATCTTTGTCAAGGTTTTGCTGAAAGCCTCAGTTAGACCGTTAGCTCGGAAATTATAGACTGAAGAGTATAACCAGTCTATATTATGTTGCTGTGCAAAGTGGCTGATTCTGTGACTTCTGTAGGCCGGCCCGTTATCAGAGATAATCCGCCGTGGAGTGCCGAACCGATAGATGACGTGTGTCTTAAAGAAGTGGAGGATATTCCTTCTTCACTTCTCTTAGTGGTATGGCTTCTGCCCACTTAGAGAAGTAATCAATTGTCGCCAATATGAACCGATGTCCTTTAAATGACGCTGGTTCGACGGGCCCAATTATGTCGGTTCCCTAGATTTCCAACGGCTAGCTAGCCACTGTTGGGTGTAGCGGGTTTGGATACTGGTGGATGAAGTCTCCATGAATTTAGCACGAGTAGCATTATTTCGCGTGTTCGATTCAGTCCTGAATCATCGTGGGCCAATAGTAGCCCATCCTTTTGATCTTCAGCTTCATCTTCGGTCCGGCTTAATAAGAACCGCAGAGTCTGTCATGAGTTTCCTGGACGACTCTTCTTGCTTCTTCCGGTCCCAGGCATCTCAGCCATAGAGAGTTGAATGATCTCTTATATAGAGTATCATTGATGAAAGCGAACGACAGAGCTCGTTTCATGAATTGATGTCTTAAGGATGCATCTTCCGGTGTTTGACGGGATTTGAAGTAGTCTATAAAGACTTCTCTCCAATCTTTAGCATTTTCTTGGTCATCTATTTGTAGGGCTATTTGCTTGGTCGCATCCTTTTCTTCAGACGACTCCGGAGATATTTCTGTTGGTGCAAGAACCCGACGGCTTTGTACAATGATCCTTACGTCATCGAAGTTTTCGTCAGCCAGTTCTTTAGCGAGTTTGGTTAATGCGTCTGCTTTGCTATTTTCTGCAAGCGGTATGCTTTCCAGGAAGTAGGAGAGAATTTGAGTTAGTAACTGTTGCACTCTTTCACCATACTTTACCAACTCTGGTTTGCATGTTTGATAGTCATCGTTTATTTGACTAACGACCAGCTGGGAATCTCCGTATATGAGGAAGTTTTCGATTCCCATGTCGACGGCGATCTCAAGACCTGCTATCAAAGCCTCATATTCCGCTTCATTGTTTATCCTCGGCTCTGTTAAGGAAAAGGCAAAACGCATTATCCCTCCTTGTGGAGTCACGAAGATGAGGCCTACCCCGGATTTGATTATGAGGGAGCTGTACTTTCGCTTCTTCATGGAAGATGCCCCATCAAAGTAGAGTTCCCATCGGGTATCACTCTCTCCTCTCTCCCTGTCGATCGTGTCAAACGCGTACTCGTCTGGCAATTCGCAATTTAGGGGTGAATCGGCAGGTATCGGATACTCAGCGAGGAAGTCATAGATGGCCTAACCTTTAACTGCCTTGAGAGGTCGGTATGTTATCAAGAATTCCATTAAGAGTAGGGCCTATTTAGCAAGCCATCCCGTTAGTATGGCTCTTGACATCAAATATTTGAGAGGATCCACTTTTGATATGAGATGGACCTCATGCACCAAAGCATAATGCCGAAACTTCGTTATCGCGAAGATTAACGCCAGGCAGTGTTTTTCGATAGGGGAGTAGTTATTTTCTGCTCCCAGGAGAACTCGACTCAAATAGTAAAGGACTCTCTCCTTCCCTTGGTCCTTCTCCTGTGCCCATAGCGCGCCTAAGGAACCTTCAAGGGCCGTTGTGTACAGGATGAGGGGCTTTCCTTTTACCGGGGCGATCAGTACCGGTGGATTCTGCAGGTATTGCTTAATTTCGTCCCGTGTACTTTGGCATTTCTGATCCCAGACGAACGGGGTCCCCTTCTTCATTAGATGACTGTAGGGGCAACATTTGCCAGAAAGGTTGACTTTGGAGTTTGACACCTGTTTAGGCATCTATATCGCTACAACTGGGATATCGCCAGGAGCGACTCATCATTTGCCTCTGTCGATTTGGACAAAGGTAGCTTAGTAGACAGGGTTAGGATCCTGTCGACTAAGACTTTTGACTTTATGAGCCATAAGGGTCTCATAAAGGGTTTTCTCCCTACGAGCCATGCGGATCTCGTAAGCGTAATTTCTCCTTAAGAATCGTGGGGATTTCTAAGTGATGTCTTCTCTTTTAAGTCGTAGGGATCTTGCAAGAGTGTTTTCTCCTTATAAGTCGAGAGGACCTACAAGTGTTATTCACCATATGGGAACATTTCTTGCCATTTGCATAACTTGGCAAAGAAATATTTATTCGTGCCCCTGGATTGTATACAATGGTCAATATGGACCTCCTGTAGGGCAATTTGAGAGATATGACGGCTTAAGAACAGGTCTAGATCCCTGTAACTTAAGGCTTTTTAATCTTATGAGCCGTGAGGGTCTCACAGGGGGTATTCTCCTCATGAGTTGTGAGCATCTCGTAAGTGTATTTATTTCAACGAGGTTGCGCCCTTCCGGGTTTTTATAAGCTCGCCGGCAATCCTGCTGTTTTTAGTCACGGCGCCCTTTCGGGTTTTCATCCGTGCCCATTTTGCTTATGGACATACCATTTTTTAACGAGATTGCGCCCTTCCGGGTTTTCACAAGCTCACCGGAAGTCCTGCTATTTTTTACTCACGGCGCCCTTTCGGGTTTTCATCCGTGCCCATTTTGCTTGTGGACATACCGTTTTTTTAGCGGGGTATTCCTCTAGATTGTAGACCTATTTGTAGGACCTGTTTGTAGGACCCTTAATATCCTTCCTCTCATTTGAGAAGAAAGGACCATTATATATAGAGATTCTTCCGCCGGTGAGAAATATGCCCCCGGTGTATATCTCGGAGGGAACGAGTACTCATGCCGTCGCTCTTTTGGTGACAGGTTGCTTCAGAGCCTCTTATTTTTGTTGAGCGTAGGCGACAAACGCCATCTTGCATCCGCTTTTCACTTGTCATCATCGGATGAGAATGAGTCTCGACCCATTTGATCCAATCGAGCCATTTTATCCATGAGTTCTTAGAAGGTCGGGAACGCCTTTGAATTTGGGTCAAGTGTGGCTATGAGCATTCTCATGGCTGCGACTTCATTGATGCGTTGCTCACATTTGACCAGAGATTTCGTCATCGGGTAACATATTGAACACAAGTCTCATTCGGTCTAACCCTTTCATTGACCAGCGCCGTCACGGTAGTATATTCGTTCTCTTTAGCGAATACCTGACAGAATAGCATATCCATTTCATCGAAGCTCTTCACGAAATCATTTGGGAGTTCCGCATACCACTCGAAGGTGATGCCCGCCAGACCGCTGACGAACTGTCAGAGGAGTAGTATGTTATTTCCTCCAGTATTTCCGCACATGGATTTAAATCGTGCAATGTGCTGGCAAGGATTCACAGTTCCTTTGTACATGTGGAACGTTGGAAGTGTGTACTCTGGTGGGTACTGTATTTGATCGTACCACGTCGAATACGGTCGACCAGTCTTGATTGATCTATTTGCGACTTCACTGGCATAGTAAGCTTTGATTGATCTATTTTAGGAATCATTTCCTCCTCAGCCATTGATGGGGTTTGCATAGGATTTGAAATGCCATCCTTATCTTTAAGACCGACTACCGGCGGTTCATTTGTCAGTGGTTCCGATTGAACAATCATTCCAGCCATATTCTAAATCAGAAGGGCCATCTGGTTCATTTTAATGGACATTTCTGTCATTTCTTCATCTCTCTTTTTCAGAGCGCACTTTAGGAAATCAATATCCGACTCCTTCTCTACTCTTTCTTCGGGTGCATCCTCGGGATTTTCCTTAGGCGATGGATTAGCGTTTGCTGTCGCCTGAGTGAGCATCTCCTGCAGCTTTTCACGATGCAGTTGGACTTTTTTCAGGGACCGAGTTTGAGGTCGGTGACTAATAGAAGTTCGAAATTCGTTTTTGGAATTCACCACATAGACTATGTGAGCTACCATGCCCCCAGGCTTAGGGTGTTTGGAGTTTTGGCCTTTGGAGTTTGCTCCGAGTACTTGAGCTTTATTAGGCCTCTCTTTTTGTGAAAAGCCGCTTTGGTTTTTGGAGGAACAGCTGTATCAGGATCCGTCTTGGGATGAATCCCCTTGTATTTGAAAGGGGATTTGTCAGAATTTGACTGACGTCTAAGGGAAGAACCGCGGTTAACGATAGAGACCTTCACCCGCTTCCACACCTTTTATATAGATGAGGAAAGATGTCCTAGGGGGCGAACTGGTTTCTGCTCTTGTGGGGTCTCCATGGGCTGCGGAGACTTCGTCAATATTGCGGTGGGAGAATTTTGTCTGACCCTTCACAACAGTTTGAAGTTGTTCCCGATTAGAACAACAACACTCACCACTGGGGTTGAAACGGGACCATACGGAGAACTGCCCCCGGCTCATTTTGTATGATGCCGATATCGACGTCGACCATTTCTTACGGCCGGGATTTGATCAGCTTCAGGATTTTGCCGAGCTTGCACCCCCTGTTTTCTTTGAGAGCTTGAATATTCTGCCCTCTGCGTCGACCTTAGTCCTTGGCAGGTGCCAGTTGTTTAAGGACTGATTCCGTCGGCAAAGCTATAGCTTGGGCAACCAGCCTATGGAAGACAGACTTCCTCTGGGCTTCCTTTATCGGCGTTGAGGCACCGAGGGTGAGAGGTGGGAGTATCGACCCAAAGAGAAGCCAGTTGATTTCTTGAAGAGCCGGATTGCAGAAATTTGAGGCTACAAGTGACCCATACTTGACTCCGCCAGATGTGACAGAGCCTGAGTTGGGGTGAGTGAAAGCAAACGCCATTCTCGGAAAAGACGAAATGTCGGCTTCAGTATCCCATCACCCAAGGGCAACCACAAACATATATACCACAATTATATGATTGTGGAAAAACACGACATACGAAGTGTGGAGTGGAAAGAGGAAAAGGTCCCACCGGGTTTGCCAGAATCTGTTTACCGCCGAAAGACGCGACTGGGACGTTAGGACGTCTGGCCTGAATTTTGGGGCAGATACTATTTGGTTTTATCCATCCACCTCTCCGAAGATGCTAAGTTAATTTATGGCACCGTGTATCGGAGGTTTGGACAGATGCGGCCGTTGTAGCAGATTTCGTCAGATTCCCCCTCATTTTCGAGGGGGTTTTGATTGTAAGGACGCTCTTCCCTACAAGCGCAAGCCCCTGCAGTTAATTATATTACCACATAGCGATAACCACTTTCTCCTTCTCCAGATGTTCACTTCGTGTTATGTGTTTTTGTTTTGTTTTAGGTTGCCCGTGATTGTATATGGAGACTAATTTATGTTGTCGCCCGTAGGGCATGGATTAGTCCAAATCCGTATTTTTTTAGATTTGTGTTTGGTTGATTTAAGGATCGTTAATCTCATTTGAGATTAAGATCAACTTAAATGTTTGTTAAGGATACATTAGTCTAATTTTAGATTAAGATCTATTTAACAAAGTTTTAGGATCATTTAGATCCAACGAAAGAGCATTTGAGCCCTATCATTTTAGTTTAAGGACGTTGCGGTCCGTTATTAGTTTAAGGACGTTGCGGTCTATTGTTTAAGGACATCATAGTCCGTGTTTAAGGACATCATAGTCCATGGTTTAAGGACATCATAGTCCGTATTTAAGGACATCATAGTCCATAGAGTTTAGTTTAAGGACATTGCGGTCTATGGTTGGTTTAAGGACATCATAGTCCATCGAGTTCAGTTTATGAACGTTACGGTCCATAGGGTTTAAGGACATCATAGTCCATGGAGTTTAGTTTAGGGACGTTGCGGTCCATAGGGTTTAAGGACATCATAGTCCAAATTTAAGGACATCATAGTCCGTAGTTTAAGGACATCATAGTCCATGTTTAAGGAAATCATAGTCCATAGGGTTTTCAGTTTAAGAACATCATAGTCCGTATTTAAGGACATCATGGTCCGTAGTTTAAGGACATCATAGTCCATGGTTTAAGGACATCATAGTACATAGGGTTTTTAGTTTAAGGACATCATAGTCCATGGAGTTTAAGGACATCATAGTCCATGTTTAAGGACATCATAGTCCGTAGTTTAAGGACATTATAGTCCATATTTAAGGACATCATAGTCCATAGGATTTTTAGTTTAAGGACATCATAGTCCGTAGTTTAAGGACATCATAGTCCATAGGGTTTTTAGTTTAAGGACATCATAGTCTGTGTTTAAGGACATCATAGTCCGTGGTGTTTTGGCTCATCAGTTTGAGGGTACACCAAGAGTTATTGGTTATTGGGACCCGCCATCTCCCTGAAGACGTTGAAGAATTACAACGACATGTATCAGAGATGTGGAGAGATGTACCCTTGAACCAATGTCCCGACTGAGGGGGTAGGATAAACATCATTTTAGATGCCATCTGTTAGGAGCTCATTAACTATCTTTAGGACTGAGATCGGTTTGGAGGAACCTGAGTGTGAGGGGCTCAATTGATTGGCCTCGGGAGATTTGGTCTAAGGTTGGCTAATGTTGGCCTCTCATAATGTTAAACACTAGTATATACTCAGCACTCACGTGCTCCCACGTGCGGCCTTGAATCAGTGTTAAACACTGAAATTTGGGGTGCTCACGTGTGGCACGTGAGGCGCTTGAAAGTTGTCGCTGCTTCTTCGGCTTTATTCCCTTATTACTTTTATAAATGCTAAGCCCTATTGGATATCACGTGCTCTCATGTGAGGTGCCCTCAAAATGGGAACTATCTTGGGTTTATTCCCTTTTTCCTTTTGAAAGTGCTAAGCCCTATTGGGGATCACGTGGTCTCACGTGAGTCGCCCCCAAAATGGGAACTATCTTGGGTTTATTCCCTTTTTCCTTTTGAAAGTGCTAAGCACTTTTAGGGGGTCACGTGGAGACACGTGACCTAATCTCAGTTGTTCTCTTTTGTTCATCAAGGGTGCTCACGTAGGAGTACGTGATCTGTCATTATCATGTTGGGTGCTAATCTTTTTACGTGCATGGAGAACTTGAGTTTTGAGACTTTCAAGCCCATTATCTTGTAAGAATTAAATTCTTTTATAGGGCTAAACCTTAGTTTTATTAGAGGAATTAAATTCCTATATATTCTTATAAGAATTAAATTCTTCGAACTTAGTTCTTTCTCCTAGGTTTGAATCTACATAACAGAATCTCCCCGACGAGAATTAAATTCTCAACTTGTGGGAAGATCTGCTTCTGCAGATCTCAACCAGAGGAAGAACTAAGTTCTTTTTAGAAGAGTTAAACTCTTGTGGAGGCGAAGAAGATGTAAGATGTTCTCTGTGTTTTGTTCCTTCTTACCTAGGGTTTCTTCTCTTCTTTGAGGAGATCTTCTTCTCTCTAGAGAATTAAATTCTCTTTTATGTTTTAAACTTATCAGGCGTTTTTTTCTCTCTCTCTTCTCTTCAATCTTGAGTCCTTTATATAGTGGAGGCAAGTTTGTTGATTTGGTTAAGGAAATATCTCATTGAGAGATCTCTAATTGATTTGGGAATTTTATCCCCCGTTGGATCTTTGATCCCAAACCTTCTATTTTACAGAAGATATTTTTCTTGTTTTTAACAAGATTGGGAAAATATTTTTCCATACAGAGCTTATTCTGTAATTTCGTGATTTTTTATTCACCATTGGATCTTTAATCCAATGGTGCTCTGTTTTACAGAGCGTAATCTTTCTTGTTTAGAAAGATTAAGGAAATATTTTCCAAATAAGCCTCTGATCCCTTATTTAGAATTTAATTCTATCGGCTCAGAAGGCATTAGAAGCCCTTACGTGCAGCACGTGACTCCACGAAGTCAAGCCCAATAAAGAGCATCACGTGCTGACACGTGAGTTTATTTTTGCCAATTATTTATTTTTTAAGAAGGCGCCTATTTACCTTGTATACAGATGCTCGCGTGCTTGCACGTGAGGCTCAGTTTCAGCCTTACTTGTTAAGCGCAATGCCTATAATCTTGGCTTCAAGGCGCATCACGTGTGGGCACGTAATGCTCCATTTGGGGAATTTTCCTATTGCTTTATATTTATTATTTATTTTTCATAAGGGAACACCTACCTCTCACATACACACTTGGTTTCATAGCACGATACTCTTTGAATATATTTTTCGTTGCGAAGACATTATTACAAGAAAATACCACTTACTATAAAAACCGAATTTCTTTTAAAGCGTATTTTAAATTCCTTTGCGAATATGCCTCTACAATCCTCTTTAAGGGACCCGCTATTGGATGGTGCAGATTATCGTACATCCTTAGCTTAGTAGAGCGAGATGCAGACCTCCTGACGGAGCATTCGGTCTCAAAAGGTTTTAAATACGGTTTTTAAGAAAAACGAATTTTTTTAATTAAATAAAATTAATTTTTTATAATTATATAAAATTACAAAATCTATATATTTTCAAAATATAATAAACTTATTTTTTTAAAATAAAAGAATTACAAGTTTCACTAAAATACCATCAAAATACCAACAAAAGACAAGTTTTACAATAAATTATCATGAACTTTCCAAGCTAAGAAATTATCACTAAAATACCTCAAATCCTTAAAATTCATATTCATGAAAACCCTAAATAATATAAATAAATACTCGAGATTTATTTTAAAATTTTATTAAAAATATTTTTCATAAAACCCCCTTGAGTTATATAAAATAATATTTAAGGACTTTAGTAAATATAAGAGAGATCAATTCTCTTGATCCGTAGGGAGCCGGAGAAAGTGAGTGCTTGCCTATTTAAAATAGAAAACTTAACGGAGTTATCAATGATAATTGTCTTGGAAAAAGACACAAATCTTGCTGTCCATGTGCAGCAGTTACCGATGACTCCTGAATCTAATTCAGGATCTAAATCAGTTACAAGTGTCTAACTCAGTCTGAGTCTAACTCAAACCTGAATTCAAATAAAAATCAGAGTCCAATTCAAATATGAATCCAAAGTCTAACATGTATACTTGAACTTGAACCTGAATACTTGAATTCAAATATCAATACCAAACATGAATACTTGACTTGACTTGATCGAACCATGGTTATAACTTGACATGACTTCTTGAATACATGATTACATCCTGAACCTGACTACTTGAACAACTTGTATCCATGGTTTTGGCAAGACTTGTAAATATAACCTATACAATACATTACGCGGGGATAACGGGGTAGATTGGTACGGAACGTAATACCGTGGCATGAGATGGTCACTTAAAAGATATCTACATGAACTCTCGTGTCGTTGTCCCATGGGTTTTGACGGAGCCTTGTACTACATATTACTATAGTCCATGGGGTAAGATGGACTCCTCTCGTATACACAAATACCATCTGTACCAAGCTACAAACAACCATGTTAGAATAATAATCATATGCTTGTACAACTTACCAGTTCGATTCTCATCACTTGTTATATTTCATTCCTTCTTTTGGGACTTACCGAGCGCTAGTTCGCTGAAGACATTCCTATCTTTTCTTTCGTTGGAATGTTCGTCAATAGGACCGGACTCTCAGGAGATCGAGCCTAGCCAGAAAGACTTGAACCAGCTCACTGCCCAGCCGGACTTCTAGCTCTCCTTGTATTTACTTTCATTTTGTATGCTACTGTTTAGGCACTGTTTATATCATTGTATCTTTTCATTTTCTACCAGTTGTATGTAAAACGAATGTAAATAAAAGTTGTTGTTTATATTTTTTATTACTTGTCTTTCTTGTGCATTTTATATATATTGCTTAATTACGCTTAACGTATTTATTTCTTAGTAAATACGTTACAGCCTGCCACGTCACCGATTCCGTGCACTGGGAAGCGGAGCGTAACACTGCTTGAGGCTATCAAGAGCCTATTGGAGGGTCAACAGTAGTAGACTGCTATCCTCATACACCGTCCCGATGCCGAAGCATCCGGAGTTAAGCAGTTTCGGGCACTGCACCCAAAGCACATATCTGGTAAGGAGAGCCCATTTGAAGCGGAAGAATGGGCTCAAGTGATCGAGAATGACCTTGCAGTATCTCAAGTGCCAGATATTGCTTGGATGAGAGTTGCTATGTTGCAATTGACTGATAACACCAGAGTTTGGTAGAAGGCTGAAGTGAGCCGTCTCGCACAACCGATAGAATAAAGAACATTCCGAGACCTCTTCAATGCCAAGTACTTCCCAAAGACTGCCCGCTTTGACATGGAGCAGCAGTTCATCCATCTACAGCAGGGCTCAATGTGGGTCAAGTCGGTCGATGAATATGATGCTGAGTTTACCATGCTCAGCCGGTAAGATATTGTCTCAAATTCAATTTTCTGATCTCACTCACTACACTGCTAACACAAGGTCGTAACAGGTTCGCTGCACATCTTATACCCTCTGCTGAGATCCGGGCACGATGATTTCAGCAAGAGTTGGACCCTGAAATACAAGCTACACTCGCTACAGGGGATTTCCCAACCCATGAACTTGCTTTGAAGGCTGCCCGACGCTATGAGACAGTTGTGAAAAGGAAGGATAGGTCGCAGACTGCCAGTATGAAATGCCCTATGCACCAGATACAGGAAGTGCCTCTTCCAGGCTAGCTTTTAACAGACCATCTTGGAGGCCAGTAGGTTCATTCGCCAACAGCAGGCCAGACTTTTGCATCTACTGCAAAAGAACATGGTATCTTGTGAAGAACTGTTGCAGGGCAAACAACTTGTGTCTGATCTGTGGGTCTTCTACTCATGGCATTAGAGCATGCCCCCAGAACCGAGGACCCAACAATCCTCCAGCTAGACCGACGATCTAAGCTCTTCCTACCCGGTTGTAACGACTCTGAATTTTCTGTATAAAATTTTTCTTCTTAAAATACAGAAAAGAGTTTGCAAGCCTGAGCACAATTTAAAAGTTATTCTTATTTAAGAACAGCAAGAAAACACTTGTAGCTCATTGGTAAAGCCATGCACTGCTGTGACATAGCCCCTGTGTTCGAATCCCATCAGCTATATATTATTTTTCCTAATTTTTCTTTTAAAATTTTTGGAAGCCCAAAAGTTTACACGTGCAATACACGTAAAAATGAACAGTCAGGAAAAACAAACATGTGTAAAATGTTATATGTACTTAAGAGGACATGCGGCACAAATCCAACGGCCCAACTCTACATTTGGACCGGAGAGATCGGGCATACGACCGGCGACGACAGTAAGTTCGTAGGGAAAGGTCCCCATGTTTTTCACACAAAACCTTTGGTCTACCCCCATTACCCCTGCACTGTATGTTTTCTCTGCAATTTAACAGAGAATTCAATTTCCCAATTAATCCAATTTTAAATGCGTTTTAATTCATTTTTTCAATTCCAAAACCATAATTTCACACTATAAATACAACCCCATACCCCAACCCCTCCTCATTCTGTAATTCCTAGCCAAAATTATCAAATTTTTCTAAGTACAAGTTGAGTAGAAGTGGAGTTTGCCCAAGGTCAACTTCCGGCGAGGATCTAGACATGTTCCGATGACCCCATTACCCCACGAAGACTACCACCTTTTCTTCTACCTCTCCTCCCTCTTTCTAGCTAGTAAGTCCCAACCCCTTCTTCTCTTTCTACATAAAAAGTATCTTTTTATAAAACATATCGAAAGTGGAGTTAACACCGACATCTTCTTTCAAATCTTATAAATTCCACTTTTTTTTTACATTTTCTTCATGTATATTCCTACACCATACTTATTAATCAAAAACTCTAATAATTAAAAACAATTTTCACCTTAAAACGTCATGTTATATAACTTTAACCTAGTTTCTACATGAAAATACCATGAACTTCATATATTCATCTTTTAGTTCTTTTGATAATTATTACCTCTAGAAAACTTCACGGGGTAATGACCTACCCTCACATACACATATTAATATAGCACGATACTCTTGAAAACCTATTTTTGTGGCGATTACAACATTTCATCAAAATACCATAAACTATAAAAACCCGGTTTTCTTTGAATTGTATTATCAAAATTCTTTGCGATTATGCCTCTACAACCCTTTTAAGGGGACCCGCTATTGGATGGTACAGATTATCGCACATTCTTGGGCTAGTAGAGTGAGATGCAAACCTCCTCATGAAGCATTCGGTCTCGAAAGATGTTAATACGATTTTTAAGAAAAAAATTGACATTTTCTATTTAATAACAAAATTAATTTTTTATAAATATATAAATATTATCAAACCACATATTTTCAAGATATAATAAGATTCCATGTTTTCTAAAAAGCTAAAAAATGACAAGTTTCACTAAAATACCCTCAAGTTATCCGAAAGGCAAGTTTTACACTTAAATACCATGAACTATTCAAGCTAAGTTAATATTCACTATAATACTTCACATTCTTAAAATTCACAAATTATGGAAACCCTAAATATAATAAATAAATACTCGAGCTTTATTTTGAAAGTATATAAAATATTTTTCATAAAACCCCCCTTGAGTTATATACAATTACATTTAAGGAATTTAGTAAATATAGGTTTAAGCGGGATCAATTCTCTTGAGCCTCGGGGAGCCAGAGAAATTGAGTGCATGCCTAATTAAGGTAGAAAAACTCAACAGGGTTATCAATGGTAATTGTCTTAGAAAAAAACACAAATCCTACCGTCCATGTGCAGCAGTTACCGATAACTCGCAAATCTAATTCAGGATCCAAATCAGTTCTAAGTGTCTGACTCAAGTCTGAGTCCAAATCAATCTGAGTCTAATCCAAATCAGAATCCAATTCAACATGAATCCAATCTACCAACATATATAGTTGAACCTGAACCTGAATACCAGAATAATATCAACATGCAAACATGACTTGACTTGACTGAGCCATGGCTATGACTTGAGTTGACTACATGACTACTTGATATATCCTGAAACTGTTTACATGAACAACTTATATCCATGGTCTCGGAAAGTCTGATAACTATAATTTATACAATATACATTATGAAGTTTAACGGGATAGACTGGTACGGAATGTATTAGAAATGGAACGAGATGGTCACTAAAAGACACCTACCTGAACATCCATGACGTTGTCCCGTGGGTTTTGACGGGGCCTTATACTGCCGATTACCATAGTTCACGGAGCAAGTTGGACTCCTCTCGTATACACTGATACATTCTGTACCAAGCTACAAACAACTAAGTTAGCATAACAAACATATACTTGTACCAATTACCAATTATGTTCCCATTATTTGAACTATTCCTATATCTCTTTTGGGACTTACCGAGTGCTAGTTTGCTGACGACACTCCTGTTTCTTTCTTTCTTTGGAATGTTCGTTAGGAGGACCCGACTCTCAGGAGACAGAGCCCAGCCAGGAGGACTTGGATCAGTTCACATAAGAGCCAGACTTTTAGCTTTTACTTATACTTACCATTTCATTTGTATGCCACTGTTTAGGCACTTCTATTATCATTGTACATTTTCTTTTCAAATCAGTTGTAATGTAAAGAAAGAATGTTAATAAAAGTTGTTGTTTAATTATTACACCTCTTGTTATTCTTGTGTATTTATTTATATTGCTTATTTACGCTCAACGTATTTATTTCTGAGTAAATACGTTGCGGCCCGTCACGTCTACTTCTCCGTACACTGGGACGCGGGAAGGTTTTGCTGGCGGCCCATGCAAGTCAGTTTCTGCATGGAATTCTAAGCAATATATCACAAGAATTATAAGAATCAGCAACTATACATCCTTTACATTTTTAATCTCTTGAATCTATCCTAACCCTTCATTTTCTTTCAAGGTTATGGATTCACCGAACAACACAAGCACAAACGTTAATGGAAACACTCCACCTCCTACCCTACCGCCACTACCTACCATTGCAGCTCCCATCAACGAGCAAACGGTATTGCTTGAGGCAATAAAGAGCCTCTTGAAGGGTCTGCAGCAGCAGACTGCCGTCCTCTTGCACCGCCCAGAGATCAAGGCACCCGGAGTCAAGCAATTCCGGGCAATGCACCCTAAGCACTTTTCTGGGAACGAGAGCCCACTAAAGGCAGAGGAATGGGCTTAGTCCATTGAAGATGACCTGGCAGCAACACAAGTGCCAGAGATTGCTTGGGTGAGTTGCGAAACTGCAACTCACTGATAACGCCAGAGTCTGGTGGAAGGCTGAAGAAAACCGACTCGCCCAACCGATTGAATGGAAGACATTTCACGACATGTTCAACGCGAAATATTTCCCCGAGACTGCCCGTTTCGACAGGGAACACCAGTTCATCCACTTGCAACAAGGCTCGATGTGGAGCAAATCCGTGGATGAGTACGATGCTGAGTTTACCATGCTTAGCAGGTTCGCGGCATACCTGATCCCGACTGTTGAGATCAGGCCACGAAGATTTCATCAAGGGTTGGACCCGGAGATCCAAGTTGCACTAGCTACAGGGGATTTCCTAACCCATGATCTTGCACTGAAGGCTGCCCAACGCTTTGAGACAGTGGTGAAGAAGAAGGGCAAATCTCGGACTTCCGGTGTGAAACGCCCTGCCACTAAGATGGCAGGAGGAGCCTCTTCCATGCGAACATTTGCATCCAAGAGACCGAAAGTAACATTTAACCGGCCAAGTCCAGACTTTTGCTTCTACTGCAAGAGGAATGGACACCTGGTGAAGGACTGCAGGCGTGCAAATGGCCTGTGCTTAGTTTGTGGCGTATCCACTCACGACATTGTAGCATGTCCTCATAGACTCAATCCAAATCTAGCCCCCATACTAGCTATCACCTTTCCGCAGCGGCCAGTTATTCAGGCTCCTGCACCTCGTTTTGGCCTACCTAGTCCACCTCCTTATGGACCTCCCGCACAGCCTCCTCGTCAGTTCCATCAGACAATGACAAACATGCCCCAAGGACATTGGAATGTGCCTCCAGCTAGGTGGAATGTACCGCGGCGTCAAGCTTTCACTTTAGCGGCCGTAGAAGCCGAAGCTATAGGTCAAGGTAACACTGGTAATCCTTCTTCTTTCAAAACCCTTGCATCCTTTCGTTCTTTCAAACATTTTTCATACACTTTCAGTAGTTCTTTCACCACCGCTGTCATCAAATTTTCTTGGATCTGTTACAACTTCCTTTTATAAATTTCGAGGATGAAATTTTTATAAAGGGGGTAAAATGTAACGACTCTGAATTTTCTGTACAAAATTTTTCTTCTTAAAGTACAGAAAGGAGTTTGCAAGCTTGAGTACAATTTTAAAGTTATTCTTATTTAAGAACAGCAAGAAAACACTTGTAGCTCATTGGTAAAGCCTTGCACTGCAATGACATAGCCTCTGTGTTCGAATCCCACCAGCCACATAATATTCTTCCTGATTTTTCTTTTAAACTTTTTGGAAGCCCAAAAGTTTTCACATGCAATACATGTAAAAATAAATAGTCAGGAAAAACAAACATGTGTAAAATGTTGTATGTACTGAAGAGGACACGTAGCACAAATCCAACGGCCCAACTCCACATTTGGACCGGCGAGATCGGGCAAACGGCCAGCGGTGACGGTAAGTCCGTAGGGAAAGGTCCCCGTGTTTTGCACACAAAACCTTTGGCCTACCCCCATTACCGCTGTACTGTTTGTTTTCTCTGCAATTTAACAGAGAATTCAATTTCTCAATTAATCCAATTTTAATTCATTCTTTCAATTCAAAAACCCTAATTTCACACTATAAATACAACCCTAACCCCTCCTCATTCTGAAATCCCTAACCAAAATTATCAAATTTTTCTGAGTACAAGTGGAGTAGAAGTGGAGTTAGCCCAAGGTCAATTTCCGGGGAGAATCTACGCAAGTTTCGGCGACCCCACGACGCCATGAAGGCTACCACCTTTTTTCTCTCTCTCCTCCCTCTTTCTAGCTAGTAAGTCCAACCCCCTTCTTCTCTTTCTACATAAAAAGTCTCTTTTTATAAAACATATCGGAAATGGAGTTAACACCGACATCTTCTTTAAAAACCATATAAATTCGACTTTCTTACATTTTCTTCATGTATATTCCTACACCATACTTATTAATCATGAAAATTAATAATTAAAAAAAAATCACCTTAAAACGTCATGTTATATAACTTTAACCTAGTTTCTACATGAAAATACCATGAACTTCATTTATTCATCTTTTAGTTCTTTTGATAACTATTACCTCTAGAAAACTTCACGGGGTAATGACATACCCCTCACATACACACATATTGATATAGTACGATACTCTTGGAAACCTATTTTTGTGGCGATTACAACATTCGTCAAAATACCATAAACTATAAAAACCCGGTTTTCTTTGAATTGTATTATCAAAATTCTTTGCGATTATGCCTCTAGAACACTTTTAAGGGGACTGTTGGGATTTCACCCGCGCGCGCAAACGCGTATGTTCTGAAAATGGATATGATTTTAAGGAAACGAATGCACACGCGAGCTCGTTCTCGTTTAATATTTATAAACCGCAAGTGCATGGCGCGTTGTAGCAAGCCGGCAGGTACGGGTCGATCCGCAGGGAATTGTGTATTAGGGCTTGTGATTTAAGGTTCAACAAATAATGAATGGTTGGTTTGTCACAAAGAATAGAAAAAATACAAAAACAAGAAAAAGCAAGCAAACAAGTTAAGAAAGAAATGGTTGTGGATTTGACTCGGAAGGTCGAATCGCGACGATTCCTTCGACGTTCCCTTGATCATGAGTTGTCCGTCCTCACGTCGATCCTGGCATGAAGCATGACTTGTCAACGTGGTTGCGAAGCACAAATCATCAAATTACGATGTTCGATGCAAATACGAAACGATTCCGTTACGTTCTTACTTATCATTTTTATGTCCAGGCATGATGTATCAATACTAGGCACACGGATTAGCAAGCATACAACATCAATACACATCAATTTGCAAATAAGAATTGAAAGTAGGTATTACCCTTGCCAAGTAGGTTGGTGAGAGTATATGGTATATGCTTGAAATGAGAGGTGTCAAGAAACATATCATATCTCAACTACCTAGTAAGTTTAACACATAATTGATTCTAGGCTTAACATTGCAAATGGTGATATGAAGGAATAGGATATGAGATAAAGGTTACAAGTAACCATCAAAATCATCATATCATATCGAACGCTTACATTTAGCAATCTTAAGCTTATAATCGAAATTAAGCACTTTAAACAATCATAAGAGGAGGAGGAGGCAAAGCCTTTCATCTCACTTCCTCACCATTACCACAACCAAAGAAGATTAGTTACACATCATAATTAAAAGAAAAGAAAAGCAAGTAAAGAAAGGAAAAACAAATAAACAAAGCAATATATTAACACTTGAAGTTGAGTTACAAAATATTGGTAACTTGTTCAACCTCCATAATGAATCTCTCAAGAGAAAGTTTCAAGAGGGAAGAAGAAGAAGAGACCAAGTGATAGCCCACTCACTTTCAAGGCTAAACCAAAAACAAAAGAAAACAAGAAAATGGATATATTATATGGTAGCCCCTCCCTTGCTCACTGATCTGGCTTTTGTAGGCACCAAAAAAGATTAAATAAGTAATAAAAATGAGGTGATGTGACTGCAAGGAAAGGACAGGGAAAAGATGGGGACAATAGGGAAAGGGGGCCGGCGAGCTCAGAAAATGTGAGGGTGTGGCCGGTCCAAAACCGAGCACAGAGGCTCGTATTCATGTGGTGGTCTTGTGTCTACTCCAACATCACTCTTATGCTACTTGATTTAGCTGTTTAAGCCTGGTTTGCATGCAGAGAATTGGAAGGAAACTTGATGCAAAGTATCACATCAAAACTTTATGCATTTATTGCCCATCACACCATATGTGCCCACCACTTGCACATCATTTGTGTGCCAAGGAAGCCCCACCATGGTTCATGTACCAAAGAGTCTTGTGCACACTTCTATGTGTTGGACAAAAATTGTGTGCACACATTTATTTGCAAAAAGAACTCCTTGGATATCGGTCGGTTTTCTGTTCTGTTTGCAGTGTCGGCTCCCCAATGCTATATCCATCATATTGAGTGTGTTTCCAGTATTTAATCACGAACACCTGTAATCTGTAATTACAGAGAAAACACTGGTTAATAGCACCGATATATAACAAAATAGATAATAAATGAGCGGTATTAAAATGCAGTTTTCTGTGATGAACAAATACCCCCAAACTTATCTTTTGCTCGTCCCGAGCAAAACAAAAAAATCATAGCCTCACTTTCACAGGGAACGCAATTGCACTGAGCATATGCAACAAGCCGTTAAACTGCTAGGTGTCCCTAGTAGGAAGAGTGTTGTCTCCTGAGGGTTTTCAGCGGATTACACCTACAAAATCCAGTCAAGTTAGCATTGCGAAAAAATTGTTGATTCTAATCTTAAGTTAGAGATCAAAGTTAGAAGTTTCATTACCCAAGTCAGAAACGTTAAACCCTATTTTTCTCTCCTCACAATTTTTTAACATAAGCTCATACATGTCTTTACGTGATTTGTGCGGATAGTGTCCATAAGGTATTAAAAAACTTTGATTATGGTCATCATGTCATAATTACAAATCAGGATAGACTTCTAAAGGATCACACGAGTTTGAAAAGAGTTAAGATTTTCTCAAGTTTTATTCTCCAGTTAGGTTTCAAGTCAGAATATATATCATTTTTAACAGAGAACTTATGTCTTATTTTTCACTCCTACCTTTCACTTGTCGTTGTTCATACACACCCTTCGTTATCGTGCAAAACGTCTAATATAAATATACTTTCATATCTCCGCGAAAAAACTGTTTAAATAGAAAACTTGTCTCCGCCAAGATTATTCTCCCACAAAGAACCGTGAGAATTTTTAACTCGGAGAGAACACTTTCTTAGCTTGTTTTATTTGGCTATTAGGAACTTAGCGAGCTTTGGGTCAATGACTCCCAAACCAGATGGTTTTAGGGCATTAGGTGTGGAGAAACCCCAAGGACTTAATTACCCAAGTTACCAAGGCCACAAAACAAAAGACTCATTTTATTTTAAAATATTCTGAATTCAGTAAAAACGGAGATATAGCCAGTATTTCTTTTAAATCCAAAGACGTTACATGTGGATAAGGTGTTTAATTTATCCAACAGGGGTCCAGATGGGTTATTTTTCAAACGTATAGCTTCTATTAAACAACAATAAAATTCTTCATATCCACTTCACTGTATGAACTGTTCTTGATATTTGCTTAACTCGGAACAAATCTGTTTGATCCTAACGATATTTATCAATTTTTAAAAAAAATTCAGACATATCAGACATTTATCAAAATCTCAAAACACATATGACACGTGTAAAGTGTTATAAAAGACTTATATCAGCAATGGTTAAACACAAAGGAGGGTTATTTTTTTGGGTCGTCGGTCTCACAACAAGGATTTAGTTATTTCAACTTATCAACCGAACCGTCAAACTTCGAATCTAATTTCCCCCGCTAGCTAACATGACAAAGTTTTTATATTTTTGGGAAAATCTTTCAATTTTTATGGTTTTTTAATATATATACAATGCAGAATATACAATATACACATGATGTAGCAAAATAAACGAAGTGCTCACCACCAAACCTGAGTTTTACGATGTTCTCATCGTTGCCTCCATCTCCGGTAGCTAAACATAAACATCAGGGTGAGAATTTTATTCAAAGAAAAAAAAACTAAGACAAATTACAACATTTACATGTTAAACGATTGGGTTAGTTCAGAAATTAATACCAGCCATTTAAAGATTTTGTCTATATAGTGCAATGGCTGGCAAAAGAATATGTAAATACAAAAGAAAAGGAAAAAGAAAAGGTATATGTTAGATGTTAATGAAGGGCATGGGCGTGTAAAAGTAGGGATCAGAAGATGCTGAAATGAAGATGAAGTTTTGAAGAGGTCAAAGAATTGTTTCCTGGATGAATTGAATGCTCATAAAGCACATGTTGAGTTCCGAAGCTAGGTTCGTTTAAAAATTGGAGTTCATCCGCAAAAAGTTCTGCAAAAGAAAGGTTCCTAGGATGTTCCCAAATTGATCCTGACTTAAACTCACCAAGAATATCAAGTTCATCAACAAAAATTTCCTCAAAACTCGATATGAAAGAATATTTTTCAATGTTGTCTTTCTCCCTGTGATTTTCCACAATCCTATTCTTATCACTATAGTGTACTAACTCTCCCAATACAATTTCTCTCTCATCACATTCACAAATGGGTAGGTAAATGTCATCCAAAAAAGTAGGTTCCCACACTAACGTTTCATTCGAAACAATATCACTAGGTGATACAAAAATTGTGGGTTCGTGATCATTGATCTCTTCTGACAATCTATCCAAACCATACCCGTAAAAATCACAAGATTCCTCCTCTAAAATTGGAATGCAAAAATTAGTCGGTTCAAGAATTTCCTTATCAAGTATAATTTTGGTCAAATCAATCTTTAAATCACAAGTGACAAGAGATTTAGTGGATACCTGACGGTTAGTGGTGGACTGACTTAGAGGGTTTTCCTGTGTGTCCTGATAACACTCAGTCAATTTATTTGCATCATCATCTATGAAATCATCAAAATTCATTTATCGTTTACCTCACTTGGGTGACTTCCTAGATGACAGATATTGATACTATTGGGTTCCGATTGACTGTGTTCACTCCCTAAAATCCTCACGGCTAAATGTTTCGTGTGTTCCTCTATTCTAGCCAATAATTAGGCTTGAGCAAGAAACAATTGCTCGGACTGTTGTATGCACAGGGCTAGCGTAGCAGCTGTTTGATTCTCGACCTTAATCATCACTTCAATACCCTTTTCTAAAGCGGTCAATTTAGCATCCATCTCACTATCATACCCTAATGATGGATCAATTGTTTCAGGTTGAAGGGGTTGTGATGGTGGTGATGCTAAAGCAGTCAATTTGTCAACATCTTTTTCTAAATCTTCAATCATTAGGTCTCTAATTGAAGTGGGACTGGGTTCAAGAGTGTTAGGTGGGTAAACATTATCAAAATTCTGGGACGGTTGGTCACCCCCTAAGAAAGGACAGTTGTCATGAATGTGGGAAGAATTTTGGCAATTTGAACAAGTGAATTGGGACTGAGTATAAACAAAAGAATAAGAATCGTGAAAAATTGAATTAAATTGTGTGCCACCCATATTAACAAGAATTCACAAATATCATAAAAACAAAAAATATCACACCCCTAACAGTCTATATTATGCTAGTCAACTAGACCTGTTCAAGAGCCTGATTGTCGAAGGAAAACTGTGTCGAGAAACGGGCTCAAGATATACAGATCACGAAGGCAGGTAAGTGCAAGAGATAAGGTCCAACGCTTTCGCGAAGTTCCTTAATTAGATAACCATTTCTCTTGAACACTTGCGTAGACACCCCGTGAACGATATACCGTTAAGCGGTGTTCTAAACACAGTCAATTTCTGCTAATGAGCGCGAAGTCCTTAAAGTTAAAGTTCTAGTTGATTTTAAATTACTGTGGGTATGCAAGAATGCAGTTTTGTGATTTGTGGGCTACAGAAAAAGGTGATAAAATCTTTTACCGTATCTTGTTTAGTCTTTTTGCCCTTAAATCCGTATTAAGATGCAAATCCGCAATCAATAAAAGAATTCAAGACATCAAGCAATTTAAGCAATTCTTTTTCGTTTAAATTTAAGCGTTGCAAAAAATACGGTTAGTTCTATGTGCAATTGGTGGCAAACTTGTGCGAAGAATCCTGCAGAAAATATAAATATTGGACTGCGTCGGATTCGAGAAGAGTGTGTTAGGAAATACGTACCGATGTGATTTGGTTAAGAAAACCCCTTTGAAAGTGATCTGAGTCTTTGATTGTTTGCTTGCGCGGGTCAAACTATCCGGATCTTTGGCACTATACTTCATTAACGTCTTGAAATTGAATTTGAGCCTCGCTCCGTACGATCGTTGGTCGTAATTCAGTGAAAAACCTGAAATGTCGGAAAATATGATATTTGGTGTCAAAAAGCGATATATATGCCCCAATTCATGCACACTCAAAATTATAAAAATCAAACAATACCACTAGAGCACTGACAACACACTGGAGACCATACAAAAGAAAAAATCACAAACACCCTCATTGGGCCGGCGAGCTCGGATTTTCTATTGATGTCGCCGGCCAAATGAAGTGTGGTTGTGCTTGAATTTTGTGTGGCTCTTCCAGGTTATATTAGTATTCTAATGGTCTAACTTGATTTTTGAATTGAATCACAGAGTACTAGCATGTTGCAAAGAAGAGAACAAAATGAAAGAATTTGTTAGTTTGTGTTAGTTTTGAAAAAATTGAGTTGGTAGTAAATGAGTTAGTAAGAACCAGAAATAACAATACCCAATAATACCAAATTCCCCGGCAACGGCGACAAACACATGTTTTAGTGGTGAGTATCCCCGCCTGTCACGCGGGTGACCCGGGTTCAATCCCTGGCAACGGCGCCAAAAACTTGTTGGGAATTCACCCACGTGCGCAAATGCGTATGTTCTGGAAACGGATATGATTTTAAGGAAACGGATGAGCACGCGAGCTCGTTCTCGTTTTAATATTTATAAACCGCAAGTGCACGGTGCGTTGTAGCAAGCTGGCAGGTACGGGTCGATCGGCAGGGAATTGTGTATTAGGTCTTGTGATTTAAGGTTCAACAAATAACGAATGGTTGGTTTGTCACAAAGAATAGAAAAAATATGATAACAAGAAAAAGCAAGCAAACAAGTTAAGAAATAAATGGTTGTGGCTTCGGCTCGGAAGGTCGAATCGCGACGATTCCTTCGATGTTCCCTTGATCATGAGTTGTTCATCTTCACGTCGATCCCGGCATAAAGCATGGCTTTTCAACGCGGTTGCGAAGCACAAGTCATCAAATTCCGATGTTCGATGCAAATACGAAATGATTCTGTTACGTTCTTACTTACCATTTTTATGTCCAGGCATGATGTATCAATACTAAGCACACGGGTTAGCAAACATACAACATCAATACACATCAATTTGCAAATAAGAAGTGAAAGTAGGTATTACACTTGCTAAGTAGGTTGGTGAGAGTATATGGTATGTGATTGAAATGAGAGGTGTCAAGAAACATAAGCAACATATCATATCTCAACTACCTAGTAAGTTTAACACAAAATTGATTCTAGGCTTAACATTGCAAATGGTGATATGAAGGAATAAGATATGAGATAAAGGTTACAAGTAACCATCAAAATTATCATATCATATCGAACACTTCCATTTAGCAATCTTAAGCTTATAATCAAAATTAAACACTTTAAACAATCACAAGAGGAGGAGGAGGCAAAACCTTTCATCTCACTTCCTCACCATTACCACAACCAAAGAAGATTAGTTACACATCATAATTAAAAGAAAATAAAAGCAAGTAAAAAAAGGAAAAACAAATAAACAAAGCAATATATTAACACTTGATGTTGAGTTACAAAATATTGGTAACTTGTTCAACCTCTATAATGAAGCTCTCAAGAGAAAGCTTCAAGAGGGAAGAAGAAGAAGAGACCAAGTGATAGACCACTCATTCTCAAGCCTAAACCAAAAACAAAAGAAAACAAGAAAAATGGATATATTATATGGTAGCCCCTCCCTTTCTCACTGATCTGGCTTTTATAGGCACCAAAAAAATTTAAACAAGTAATAAAAATGAGGTGATGTGACAGCAAGGAAGGGACATGGAAAAGATGGGGACAAATGGGGTAAGGGGAGCCGGCGAGCTCGGAAAATGTGAGGGTGTGGCCGGTCCAAAACTGAGCACAAAGGCTCGTATTCATGTGGTGGTCTTGTGTCTACTCCAACATCACTCTTATACTGCTTGATTTAATTGTTTAAGCCTGGTTTGCATGCAGAGAATTGGAGGGAAACTTGATGCAAAGTATCATATCAAAACTTTATGCATTTATTGCCCATCACACCATATGTGCCCACCACTTGCACAATTCATCATTTTTGTGCCAAGGAAGCCCCACCATGGTTCATGTACCAAAGTGTCTTGTGCACACTTGTATGTGTTGGACTAAAATTGTGTGCACATATTTATTTGCAAAAAGAATTCCTTGGATATCGGTCGGTTTTCTGTTCTGTTTGCAGTGTCGGCTCCCAAACTCTATATCCGTGATATTGAGTGTGTTTCCAGTATTTAATCACGAACACCTGTAATCTGTAATTACTAAGCAGACACTGGTTAATATCACTGATATATAACAAAATAGATAATGAATGAGCGGTATTAAAATACAGTTTTCTGTGATGAACAGGGACCTGCTATTGGGTGGTGCGGATTATCGCACATACTTGGGCTCGTAGAGCGAGATGCAGATCTTCTCACGGAGCATTCGGTCCCGAAAGATTTTAATACGATTTTTAAGAAAAACGACATTTTCTATTTAATAATAAAATTATTTTTTTATAAATATATAAATATTATCAAACCACATATTTTCAAGATATAATAAAATTCCATGTTTTCTAAAAAGCTAAAAGAATGACAAGTTTCACCAAAATACCCTCAAGTTTTCCAAAAGACAAGTTTACACTTAAATACCATGAACTATTCAAGCTAAGTTAATATTCACTATAATACTTCACATTCTTAAAATTCATAAATTATGGAAACCCTAAATATAATAAATAAATACTCGAGGTTTATTTTGAAAATATATAAAATATTTTTCATAAAACCCCCCTTAGTTATATACAATTACATTTATGGATTTTAGTAAATATAGCTTTAAGCGGAATCAATTCTCTTAAGCCTCAGGAAGCCGGAGAAAGTGAGTGCTTTCCTAATTATGGTAGAAAAACTTAACGGAGTTATCAATATCAATTGTCTTGAAAATAGACATAAATCCTGCCTTCCATGTGCAGCAGTTACCGATAACTCCCAAACATAATTCAGGATCCAAATCAGTTCTAAGTGTCTGACTCAATTCTGAGTCCAAATCAATCTAAGTCTAATCCGAACCAGAATCCAATTCAAAAAAAATCCAATATACCAACATGTATACTTGAACCTAAACCAGAATACCAGAACAACGTCAACATGCAAACATGACCTGACTTGATCAAACCATGGCTATGACTTGACTTGTTTACATGACTACTTGATACATCCTAAAACTGTTTACATTAACAAGTTATATCCATGGTCTCAGCAAGTCTGATAGCTACAATTTATACAGTATACATTACAAGGTTTAACAGGGTAAACTGGTATGGAAATTATTAAAAGTGGAACAAGATAGTCACTAAAGGACACCTACCTGAACATCCGTGTCGTTGTCCCCTGGGTTTTGACGGGGACTTGTACTACCGATTACCATAGTCCACAGAGCAAGTTGGACTCCTCTCGTATACACTGATATATTCTGTACCAAGCTACAAACAACTACGTTATAATAACAAACATATACTTGTACCAATTACCAGTTATGTTCCCTTTATTTGAACTTTTCCTATCTCTCTTTTAGGACTTACCGAGCGCTATTTTGCTGACGATATTCATGTTTCTTTATTTCTTTAGAATATTCATCAAGAAGACCAGACTCTCAGGAGACCGAGGCCAGCCAGGAGGACTTGGATCAGTTCACAGAGGAGCCAGACTTTTAGCTTTTACTTGTACTTACCTTTTCGTTTGTATGCCATTGTTTAGGCATTTCTTTTATCATTGTACATTTCCTTTTCAAATCAGTTGTAATGTAAAGAAAAAATGTTAATAAAAATTTTTTTTAATTATTACATTTATTATTCTTGTGTATTCATTTATATTGCTTATTTGCACTTAACGTATTTATTTCTGACTAAATACGTCGCGGCCCGTCATGTCTACTTCTCCTTACACTGGGAAGTGGGACGTGACAGGTTTTGTTGGCGGCCCATGCAGGTCAGTTTCTGCATGAAATCCTAAGCAATATATCACAAGAATTATAAGAATCGGCAACTATACATCCTTTACATTTTTAATCTCTTGAATCTATCCCAGCCCTTCATTTTCTTTCAAGGTTATGGATTCACCGAACAACACAAGTACGAACGTTAATGGAAACACTCCACTTCCTACCCTACCACCACTACCTACCGTTACAGCTCCCATCAACGAGAAAACAATATTGCTTGAGACGGTAAAGAGCCTCTTGGAGGGTCCGCGGCAGTAGACTGCCATCCTCTTGCACCGCCCAGAGACCGAGGCACCCGAAGTCAAGCAATTCCGGGCATTGCACCTTAAGCACTTTTCTGGGAAAGAGAGCCCACTAGAGGCAGAGGAATGGGCTCAGCCCATTGAAGATGACTTGGCAGCAGCACAAGTGCCAGAGATTACTTGGGTGAGAGTTGTGAAGCTGTAATTCACTGATAACGCCAAAGTCTGGTGGAAGGTTGAAGAAAGCCAACTCGCCCAACCGATTGAAGGGAAGACATTTCACGACATGTTCGATGCAAAATATTTTCCTGAGACTGCCCGTTTCGACATGGAACAGCAGTTCATCCACTTGAAACAAAGCTTGATGTGGAACAAATCCGTGGATGAATACGATACTGAGTTTACCGTGTTTAGCAGGTTCGCGGCACACCTGATCCTGACTGCTGAGATCATGGCACAAAGATTTCAACAAGGGTTGGACCCAGAGATCAAAGCTGCACTAGCTACAGGGGATTTCCCAACCCATGATCTTGCACTGAAGGCTGCCCGACTCTATGAGGCGGTGGTGAAGAAGAAGGGCAGACCTCGGACTGCCGGTGTGAAACGCCCTGCCACTCAGATAGCAGGAGGAGCCTCTTCCATGCCAACCTTTGCACTCAGGAGACCAGAAGTAACATTTAACCGGCCAAGTCCAGACTTTTGCTTCTACTGCAAGAGGAATCGACACCTGGTGAAGGACTGCAGGCGTGCAAACGGCTTGTGCTTAGCTTGTGGTGCATCTACTCATGACATTGTAGCATGTCCTCATAGACTCAATCCAAATCTAGCCCCCAGACGAGCTATCACCTTTCCGCACGGGCCAGCTATTTAGGCTCCTACACTTCGTCTTGCCCTACCTACTCCACCTCCTCGTAGACCTCCCGCACAGCCTCCTCGTCAGTTCAATCAGGCAATGAGAAACATGCCCTAAGGACATAGGAATGTGCCTCCAGCTAGGAAGAATGTATCGCGGCGTCAGGCTTTCACTTTAGCGGCCGTAAAAGCCGAAGATATAGGTCAAGGTAACACTGGTAAACCTTCTTCTTTCAAAACCCTTGCATCCTTTCGTCTTTCAAACATTTTTCATACACTTTCTGTAGTTCTGTAAGTCTATGTTACCCACCCCGGTAGTTTACGGGGAGGCGGAATAGGTAAAAATCGAATTTTTCTTTGCAAGATAACATAGACTAGCCACTAGGATATTTGTTAAACATTAACTAACAAACTAACTAGGAGTTCTAACTACTATGTTAGATGGTTATACCTCAAGCTTGAACTCCTTCTTCTCCTTGTTGTGGTCCTCCTTGTTGTGAGCGCCTTGGAGTGGTTGTGGATGGTTCTTCCTCACCGGTTTCTCAACGTCAAAGAAGATCCACCCGAAGGTGTCTACCTTGAGCGCCAACTTCTATAATGAAGTAAATAGAGTACTTAGTTTGATAAACTAAGAACCCTAGAGTGAGTAGAGAAGGATTTTGGTGGTTTGGTCTCAATGGCCCTTGATTTTCAACTCATGGAACACTAGGGCTTGAGAGAGAGGAAGAAGGAGAGAGAGCAACCATGAGAGAGAATGTCTACTTGATAAAATGAGGAGTGAGCTCTCATATTAGGAAAAAGAATAATAGGTTTTATTTAGATAATTGTTATGGTTGATGTTGTTTGACCATTATCATGTCACAATTAATGCTAAGCAAAATATCTTTTGCTCAACAAAAATATCTAAGTCAACAATGGTCAACATGGTCAAACCAAATTATCCATAACACAATTATCTCTAATAAAAATTAGTAATCAATTTCCTCCACCTCATAATGGTTTTAATCAGGTCAATGGTCAAAACCCTAATGAGGTGTCTCCTTCTCTGCCTCTGTCAACTGTATATACATACCCGTATCCGTGTTCCGAAGAATACGAATACAATGAAACTGAACCAACCCAAAATCAAATACTAGGATCTGGCTTAAACCAAAGCCCACTAGTATCAACTGCCCGAACACCAAACGCGCACAAGTACGCGAATGTGAACGAACCCCGTCGTAAAACCATACGACCTCTACTGCATTTCGCCCAAAGGTGAACAACCCTCTGTGTGGGACTCTAAAGACTCGACACTACGCTGGAAGTGGGTTTAACCACAGGCCGCAAGCGGTACTAGCTGTACGTAACGGTCCCCAGGTAGATGTCGATAAGAAGGCCGATGAGGAAAACCCATCCGAACTCCTACTGAGCCCGAATGTGACAATCTCCGTACAGTCCGGTCTGTTCGTCTAAGAGTATTGCATATCGGGCCTAGGAGGCGGTAAACGTCAGTCCCCTAATACTGGTATAAGTCGTGTCAGAGTGTAGTCCAAAACACCCTGAGAAACTACTGGAGTACATACCAGTAAATCTCGCGTGTCTTGGCCAGGGACTTTGTGTAATGGCTCTCCAAACACAGCGTGATATCAACCCCCAATACCGGGAGAGACGAATCCTATCTAACCGCCACTGCCTCCAAGTGCTTCGGGACTGCACCCAACTACTAACTGTTTGCACGACTCAATAGAGCCATGGTAGGGTAGTAATCAAAGAACAGTGGGAACACACTCGAGACGAAGCAGCAGTGTCAAGTCAACGGACTAAGCTGTACTCATGTCACCTGGGAACTGTTAACTGACGATAGGTATAGTACCAACCAACAGTTCCTAGCGAGTCCTATCCAGTGTACTCGTAACCTAACGAGCACCTGCATACTATCTCCAGTACGACGTACTGATGGCTGTGGGACAAACCATCTCCCCTGCTGGGATGAGAAGCGTACACACCGGTCTACTCTTGAGTATCGATGCCCTGTCTCGATGATCCTACGACCAGGGACCTGTATAAGGATGTGCTTGTAGACTACCCAACCCCCACAAGTGTGACTGCCATCATAACGCTGGTAGTCAAGCAAAGATCCTAAGGGCTCTATCAATATGTATTAGCGATACGTTAAAAGAAACATATACACATATTAAGATAGATACAAACCAAGTAGCATATTACGATCTTGAGCAAGACTGTTATAAATCCGTGTATATATCCCAAGCTTCCAAAATGTAATATACAAACTAGTACTATACAATAATGGCCTTTAGGGCATATCACACTAACAAGTTCTTTCACCACCGCTGTCATCAAATTTTCTTGGATTTGTTACAACTTCCTTTTATAAATTTCGAGGTCAAAATTTTTGTAAGGAGGGTAGAATGTAACGACTCTGAATTTTCTGTACAAAATTTTTCTTCTTAAAATACATAAAGGAGTTTGTAAGCCTAAGCACAATTTAAAAGTTATTCTTATTTAAGAACAACAAGAAAACACTTATAGCTCATTGTTAAAGCCTTGCACTGTTGTGACATAGCCCCTGTGTTCGAATCCCATAAGCCACATATTATTTTTCCAGATTTTTCTTTTAAACTTTTTGGGAGTCCAAAAGTTTACACGTGCAATACACGTAAAAATGAACAGTCGGGAAAACAAACATGTGTAAAATGTTCTATATACTAAATAGGACATGCGGCACAAATTCAACAGCCCAACTCCATATTTGGACCGGCGAGATCGGGCATACGGCCGGCGGCGACGGTAAGTCCATAGGGAAAGGTCCCCGTGTTTTGTACACAAAATCTTTGGCCTACCCCCATTACCCATGCACTGTTTGTTTTCTCTGCAATTTAACAGAGAATTCAATTTCCCAATTAATCCAATTTTAAATGCATTTTAATTCATTCTTTCAATTTCAAAACCCTAATTCCATACTATAAATACAACCCCATACCCTAGCCCCTCCTCATTCTGAAATCCCTAGCCAAAATTATCAAATTTTTCTAAGTATAAGTGGAGTAGAAGTGGAGTTAGCCCAAGGTCAACTTCCGGCGAGGATCTACGTAAGTTCCGGCGACCTCATGACGCCACGAAAGCGACTACCTTTTCTTCTACCTCTCCTCCCTCTTTCTAGCTAGTAAGTCCCACCCCCTTCTTCTCTTTCTACATAAAAAGTTTCTTTTTATAAAACATGTCGGAAGTGGAGTTAACACCGACATCTTCTTTAAAAACCTTATAAATTCCATTTTTCTTACATTTTCTTCATGTATATTCCTACACTATACTTATTAATCGTGAAAACTAATAATTAAAAACAATTTTCACCTTAAAACGTCATGTTATATAACTTTAACCTAGCTTCTACATGAAAATACCATGAACTTCATATATTCATCTTTTAGTTCTTTTGATAACTATTACTTCTAGAAAACTTCACGGGGTAATGACCTACCTCTCACATACACACATTGACATAGCACGATACTCTTGGAAATCTATTTTTGTGGCGATTACAACATTTCATCAAAATACCATAAACTATAAAAACCCGGTTTTCTTTGAATTGTATTATCAAAATTCTTTGCGATTATGCCTCTACAACCCTTTTAAGGGGATCCGCTATTGGATAGTGCGAATTATCGCACATCCTTGGGCTAGTAGAGCGAGATACAGACCTTCTCACGGAGCATTCGGTCTCAAAAGATTTTAATACGATTTTTAAGAAAAAAGACATTTTCTATTTAATAATAAAATTATTTTTTTATAAATATATAAATATTATCAAACCACATATTTTCAAGATATAATAAAATCCCATGTTTTCTAAAAACCTAAAAGAATGACAAGTTTCACCAAAATACCCTCAAGTTATCCAAAAGACAAGTTTTATACTTAAATACCATGAACCATTCAAGCTAAATTAATATTCACTATAATACTTCACATTCTTAAAATTCACAAATTATAGAAACCCTAAATATAATAAATAAATACTCGAGATTTATTTTGAAAGTATATAAAATATTTTTCATAAAACCCCCTTGAGTTATATAAAATTACATTTAAGGAATTTAGTAAATATAGGTTTAAGCGGGATGAATTCTTTTGAGCCTCAGGGCGCCGGAGAAACTGAGTGCTTGCCTAATTAAGATAGAAAAACTTAACGGAGTTATCAATGATAATTGTCTTGGTAAAATACACAAATTCTGTCGTCCATATGCAGCAGTTACCGAAAACTCCCAAACCTAATTCAGGATCCAAATCAATTCTAAGTGTCTGACTCAAATCTGAGTCCAAATCAATCCGAGTCTAATCCAAATCAGAATCCAATTCAACATGAATCTAATATCCCAACATGTATACTTGAACCTGAACCTGAATACCAAAACAATATCAACATGCAAATATGACTTGACTTGACCGAACCATGGCTATGATTTAACTTGACTACATGACTACTTGATACATCCTGAAACTGTTTACATGAACAAGTTATATCCATGGTCTCAGCAAGTCTGATAACTACAATTTATACAATATACATTACGGGGTTTAACGGGGTAGACCGGTACGGAATGTATTAGAAGTGGAATGAGATGGTCACTAAAAGACACCTACCTGAACATCCGTGCGGTTGTCCCGTTGGTTTTGACGGGGCCTTGTACTACCAATTACCATAGCTCATGGAGCCAGTTGGACTCCTCTCGTATACACTGATACATTATGTACCAAGCTACAAACATCTACGTTAGCATAACAAAATATAATTATACCAATTACCAGTTATGTTCCCTTTATTTGAACTATTCCTATCTCTCTTTTGGGACTTACCGAGCGCTAGTTCACTGACGACATTCATGTTTCTTTCTTTCTTTGGAATGTTCGTCAGGAGGACCCGACTCTCAGGAGACCGAGCCCAGCCAGGAGGACTTGGATCAGTTCACAGAGAAGCCAGACTTTTAGCTTTTGCTTGTACTTAGCTTTTCATTTGTATACCACTGTTTAGGCATTTCTTTTATCATTGTACATTTCCTTTTCAAATCAGTTGTAATATAAAGAAAGAATGTTAATAAAAGTTGGTGTTTAATTATTACATCTCTTGTTATTCTTGTGTATTCATTTATATTGTTTATTTACGCTTAACGTATTTATTTCTGAGTAAATACGTCACGGCCCGTCATGTCTACTTCTCCATACACTAGGAAGCGGGGCGTGACAGGTTTTGTTGGCAGCCCATGCAGGTCAGTTTCTGCATGGAATCCTAAGCAATATATCACAAGAATTATAAGAATCGGCAACTATACATCCTTTACATTTTTAATCTCTTGAATCTATCCTAACCTTTCATTTTCTTTCAAGGTTATGGATTCACCGAACAACACAAGCACGAACATTAATGGAAACACTCCACCTCCTATCTTACCACCACCACCTACTGTTACAGCTCCCACCAACGAGCAAACGGTATTGCTTGAGGAGATAAAGAGCTTCTTGGAGGGTCTGCAGCAGCAGACTGCCATTCTCTTGCACCGCCCAGAGACCGAGGCACCCGGAGTCAAGCAATTCCGGGCATTGCACCCTAAGCACTTTTCTGGGAAAGAGAGCCCACTAGAGGCAGAGGAATGGGCTCGGTCCATTGAAGATGACCTGGCAGCAACACAAGTGCCAGAGATTGCTTGGGTGAGAGTTGCGAAGCTGCAACTCACTAATAATGCCAGAGTCTGGTAGAAGGCCGAATAAAGCCGACTCACCCAACAGATTGAATGGAAGACATTTCGCGACATGTTCGATGCGAAATATTTTCCCGAGACTGTCCGTTTCGACATAGAATGGTAGTTCATCCACTTGCAACAAGGCTCGATGTGGAGCAAATCCGTGGATGAATATGATACTGAGTTTAGCATGCTTAGCAGGTTCGCGGCACACCCGATCCCGACTGCTAAGATCAGGGCACAAAGATTTCAGCAAGGGTTGGACCCGGAGATCCAAGCTGCTCTAGCTACAGGGGATTTCCCAACCCATGATCTTTCACTGAAGAATGCCCGACGCTATGAGGCAGTGGTGAAGAAGAAGAGCAGATCTCAGACTGCCGGTGTGAAACACCCTGGCACTCAGGTGGCAGGAGGAGCCTCTTCCATGCCAACCTTTGCACCCAGGAGACCGGAAGTAACATTTAACTGGCCAAGTCCAGACTTTTGCTTCTACTGTAAGAGGAATGGACACCTGGTGAAGGACTGCAGACATTCAAACGGCATGTGCTTACTTTGTGGTGCATCCACTCACGACATTGTAGCATGTCCTCATAGACTCAATCCAAATCTAGCCCCCATACCAGCTATCACCTTTCCGCAACGGCCAGCTATTCAGGCTCCTGCACCTCGTCTTGCCCTACCTGCTCCACATCCTTGTGGACCTCCAGCACAGCCTCCTCGTCAGTTCCATCAGGCAATGAGAAACATGCCCCAAGGAAAGAGGAATGTGCCTCAAGCTAAGAGGAATGTACCCTGGTGTCAGGCTTACACTTTAGCGGCCGTAGAAGCCGAAGCTATGGGTCAAGGTAACACTGGTATTCCTTCTTCTTTCAAAACCTTTGCATCCTTTCATTCTTTCAAACATTTTTCATACACTTTCAGTAGTTCTTTCACCACCGCTGTCATCAAATTTTCTTGGATCTGTTACAACTTCCTTTTATAAATTTCGAGGTCAAAATTTATATAAGGAGTGTAGAATGTAACAACTCTGAATTTTCTGTACAAAATTTTTCCTCTTAAAATACATAAAGGAGTTTGCAAGCCTGAGCACAATTTAAAAGTTATTCTTGTTTAAGAACAGCAAGAAAACACTTGTAGCTCATTGGTAAAGCCTTGCACTGCTGTGACATAGCCCCTGTGTTCGAATCCTATTAACCACATATTATTTTTCCTGATTTTTCTTTTAAACTTTTTGGAAGCCCAAAAGTTTACGCGTGCAATACACTTAGAAATCAACAGTCAGGAAAAACAAACATGTGTAAAATGTTGTATGTACTGAAGAGGACACGTAGCACAAATCCAACGGCCTAACTCTACATTTGGACCGGGGAGATCGGGCATACGGCCGGCGGCGACGGTAAGTCCGCAAGGAAAGGTCCCCGTGTTTTGCACACAAAACCTTTGGCCTACCCCTATTACCCCTGCACTGTTTGTTTTCTCTGCAATTTAACAGAGAATTCAATTTCCCAATTAATCCAATTTTAAATGCATTTTAATTCATTCTTTCAATTTCAAAACCCTAATTCCACACTATAAATACAACCCCATACCGTAGTCCCTCCTCATTCTGTAATTCTTAGCCAAAATTATCAAATTTTTCTAAGTACAAGTGGAGTAGAAGTGGATTTAGCCCAAGGTCAACTTCCGGCGAGGATCTAGGCATGTTCCGGTGACCCCATGACCCCACGAAGGCTACCACCTTTTCTTCTACCTCTCCTCCCTCTTTCTAGCTAGTAAGTCCCACCCCCCCTTCTTCTCTTTCTACATAAAAAGTATCTTTTTATAAAACATGTCGGAAGTGGAGTTAATACCGACATCTTCTTTCAAACCTTATAAATTCCACTTTTTTTTATATTTTCTTCATGTATATTCCTACACCATACTTATTAATCATGAAAACTAATAATTAAAAAAATTCACCTTAAAACGTCATGTTATATAAGTTTAACCTAGCTTCTAAATGAAAATACCATGAACTTCATATATTCATCTTCTAGTTCTTTTGATAACTATTATCTCTAGAAAACTTTACGGGATAATGACCTACCCCTCACATACACACATATTGGCATAGCACGATACTCTTGGAAACCTATTTTTGTGGCAATTACAACATTTCATCAAAAGACCATAAACTATAAAAACCCGGTTTTCTTTGAATTGTATTATCAAAATTCTTAGAGATTATGCCTCTACAACCCTTTTAAGGGGACTCGATATTGGATGGTATGGATTATCGCATATTCTTGGACTAGTAGAGCGAGATGCAGACCTCCTCACGGAGCATTCGGTCTCGAAAGATTTTAATACGATTGTTAAGAAAAACGACATTTTCTATATAATAATAAAATTATTTTTTTATAAATATATAAATATTATCAAACCACATATTTTCAAGATATAATAAAATTACATATTTTCTAAGAAGCTAAAATAATGACAAGTTTCACCAAAATACCCTCAAGTTATCCAAAAGACAAGTTTTACACTTAAATACCATGGACTATTCAAGCTAAGTTAATATTCACTATAATACTTCACATTCTTAAAATTCACAAATTATGGAAACCCTAAATATAATAAATAAATACTCGAGATTTATTTTGAAAATATATAAAATATTTTTCATAAAACCCCCTTGAGTTATATACAATTACATTTAAGGACTTTAGTAAATATAGGTTTAAGCGGGATCGATTCTCTTAAGCCTCAGGGAGCCGGAAAAAGTGAGTGCTTGCCTAATTAAGATAGAAAAACTTAATAGAGTTATCAATGTTAATTTTCTTGGAATGCTGACGTCCATGTGCAGATAACTCTCAAACCTAATTCAGGATCCAAATCAGTTCTAAGTGTCTGACTCAAGTCTGAGTCCAAATCAATCTGAGTCTAATCCAAATCAGAATCCAATTCAATATGAATCCAATATACCAACATGTATACCTGAACCTGAACCAGAATACCAGAACAACGTCAATATGCAAACATGACGTGACTTGATCGAATCATGGTTATGACTTGACTTGACTACATGACTACTTGATACATCCTGAAACTGTTTACATGAAAAAGTTATATCTATGGTCTCGGCAAGTCTGATAACTACAATTTATGCAGTATACATTACGGGGTTTAACGGGGTAGACTGGTACGGAAATTATTAGAAGTGGAACGAGATTGTCACTAAAAGACACCTACCTGAACATCCGTGTCGTTGTCCCGTGGGTTTTGACGGGGACTTGTACTACCGATTACCATAGTCCACGGAGCAAGTTGGACTCCTCTCATATACACTGATATATTTTGTACCAAGCTACAAACAACTACGTTAGCATAACAAACATATACTTGTACCAATTACTAGTTCTGTTCCCTTTATTTGAACTATTCCTATCTATCTTTTAGGACTTACCGAGCGCTAGTTCGCTGACGACATTCCTGTTTCTTTCTTTCTTTAGAAAGTTCGTCAGGAGGACCCGACTCTCAAGAGACCGAGCCCAACCAGGAGGACTTGGATCAGTTCACATAGGAGCCAGACTTTTAGCTTACTTGTACTTACATTTTCATTTGTATGCCACTGTTTAGGCATTTCTTTTATCATTGTATATTTACTTTTCAAATCAGTTGTAATGTAAAGAAAGAATATTAATAAAAGATTTTGTTTAATTATTACATATCTTGTTATTCTTGTGTATTCGTTTATATTGCTTATTTACGCTTAACGTATTTATTTCTGAGTAAATACATCACAGCCCGTCACGTCTACTTCTCTGTACACTGTGAAGAGGGGCGTGACACCGGTTATCTCTACCAGCTCTAGCTCCCCGCACCCAGACCACTCAACCCCAACACCGAGTATTTAACCAGGCACAGAGGAAAGTGCCGCGATGCCAAGCATTCACCATGTCGGTCGAAGAGGCCGAAGTACGGGTCAGGTTATCACGGGTAAATCTCTACCCTATTCTCTTTCAACTCCTTTCAATTCATAGCCATCTTATATTTGTTATACATAAACCTATCCCACGCGACTTAGGTACAATCTTAGTAGCCTCCCTACCTGCTCTCGCGCTCTTCGACACTGGGGCACCACATTGCTTTATGTCACAACAGTTCATCCGAACTCATGCGATCCTAGTTAAATCGCTCGTATCTAGCTGGAATGTTAGTTCAGGAAACAGCGTTCTAAAAGCAATTTTGGGATACGATCTGTGTCCAGTGGTCGTCTGCAGTCGAGAATTTTATGAGAACTTTAAGGTGCTGGACATACCAAACTTCGACGTAGTCTTAGGAATGGACTGGCTGGGAACTTTCTTTGCTACCATCGACTGTTTCCAAAGGAGGGTAGTGTTCGAAATACCAGATCATCCAATGTTCTATTTCAAGAGTGGAGACCGTACCTTGGAATCTAGCGTATATAAAGCAAAACCAAAGAAGGCAGAGGTTGCAGAATTGCAAGCGGAAGAATCGAAACCAGAGGTAGTTCGAGAGTTCGAGAATGTATTTACGGAAGATATATTAGGTTTGCCTCTCGATCGAGCTCTTGAATTCAGTATCGATTCACACCCCGACGCACAACCAGTAATAAAAGCTCCGTACCGATTAAGTCCGGAGGGATTGAAGGAGATCCGCATTCAGTTGAATGAACTTATGAAGAAGGGTTGGATTCGTCCCAGTACTTCAAGTTGGGGATCTCCGGTGTTACTCGTGAAGAAGAAGGAAGGTTCCTACAGGATGTGTGTAGATTATGGAGCTCTAAACGAAGTGAGAATTAAGAACAAGTATCCACTATCGAGCATCGATGACCTTTTTGATCAGTTAAGTGAGTCTTGTGTCTTTTCAAAGCTAAATTTTCGTTCGGATTACCATCAGGTGAAGGTCAAAGAGTCCGACATTCCGAAGACAGCATTTAGGACTCGTTATGGTCATTATGAATATCTCGTAATGCTATTTGGAGTGACCAATGCACCTGCCGTCTTTATGAATCTGGTGAACCAAGTTTTCCGAGAGTACCTAGACAGGTTTGTTGTCATCTTCATCGACGACATCCTGGTGTATTCAAAGAATCGGAAAGAGCATGCCGATCACTTACGGATTGTCCTAGAGATATTGTGACAACATCAGCTCTACGCCAAGTACAGCTAGTGTGAATTTTGGCTAGATCAAGTCGGATTTCCAGGACATATTGTTTTAGGCGAAGGAATCTCTGTGAATCCAGCTAAGGTGTCAGCTGTCAGCGAGTGGCTGACACCAAAGACGGTGAAAAATATATGAAGTTTCCTGGGCTTAGCAGGATACTATCGACGATTCATCGAAGGATTCTCAAAGATCGCAGCACCCCTGACCAAGCTCACACATAAAGACGAAGCATTTGTGTGGTCAGAAGCATGTGAAAAGGTTTTTGTAGAACTCAAGTCGAGATTAACATTTGCACCTACTCTTGTAAAACCGGATCAATCTGGCGGATTCGTTGTGCATTGTGATGCGTCCGGTAAAGGATTAGAATGTGTTCTACACCAGCATGGAAAAGTTGTGGCTTTTACATCAAGACAGTTAAAGGTACATGAACGCAACTATCCAACACATGATCTAGAATTGGCAGCCGTCATCTTCGTGCTCAAGATTTGGTGCGACTATCTGTTGGGAGAACGAGTGGATATATACACTAACCACTAAAGTCTGAACTATGTATTTACTCAGAGAGAACTCAAAATGCGGTAGAGAAGATGGCTAGAACTCATGGAGGACTTCGACATCAACCTACAGTATCATCCTGGAAAGGTGAACGTAGTTCCTGATGAATTTAGTCACCAGCCATTAGCAATGAACCTCACCGCTCAATGGAAGCTACAATAAGAATTGCACGGATTGGAGATTGAAGTAGTTGTGCCAGGTAACACTTCATATTTGATGAACTTACAAGTCCAGTCCACTCTTGTAAATCAGATCAAGGCAGCTCAAGCAAATGATGCCAAGCTACAAAAGATCCGAGAACAAGTAGACAGTGGACTACGAACTGACTTCATTATCCACGAAGATGGACCCTTGCGATATGGAAGTCATTTATGCGTGCCGGTCGGATCTATTCGAGAAGAGTTGATGAAAGAAGCTCACAGCTCTCCGTATTCGGTACACCCCGGTGGCATGAAGATGTACAAGGTTCTACGGCAACACTACTGGTGGTATGGAATGAAGCGCGAAATAGCAAGGAGCGTAGCCAAGTGTTTGGTATGTCAGCAAGTGAAGGATGAACATCACAGAACTGTTGGTCTACTTCAGCCGTTACCAATCCCAGAATGGAAATGACAGCACATTACCATGGACTTCGTGACCACCCTCCCTCGCAGCATGAAGGATAATGATGCAATTTGGGTTATTGTGGATCGACTCACCAAGTCGGCTCACTTTATTCCATTTCGAGTTGACCAGTCTACCGAGACATTAGTAATGAAGTACATGGAGGTGAGTAAAAATATAAAGTAAGATTTAAACCTTCAAGATGTACCATATTTGATACCCATAAACTAATGCAGGAGATCATGAGATTACATGGAGTATCTGTTTGCATCGTCTCCGATCATGATACAAAATTCCAATCACAGTTTTGGCGGAGTCTGCAAGCTAGCCTGGAAACGAGTCTGAATTTTAGCATGGTGTATCATCCACAAACAGGCGGACAGTCCAAGCAAACAATTCAAATTTTGGAAGATATGCTAAGAGCATGTATGTTAGACTTCGGAGGTTCGTGGGAAGATCACCTACACCTTGTGGAGTTTTCATACAACAACAGCTATCAGGCAAGTATTGGGATGGCACCATTCGAAGCACTCTACGGACGGAAATGTCGTTCCCCATTGAGTCAGGACGACGTTGGAGATCGTGAACTCTTGGGACCAGAGATGATCGTGGCAACGGTGGACGTAGTTCGCACGATCAGGGAAAGGATGCGAATAGACCAAGACCGACAGAAACATTGGGCAGATGCAAAGCGTTGACACTTGGAGTTTCAACCCGGAGAACATGTATTCTTGAAGATCTCTCCAAACAGAGGAGTGATACGATTTGAAAAGAAGGGTAAGCCACATAGGACCGTTCGACATACTCGAACGAGTTAGAGAAGTGGCATACCGTTTAGCACTACCATCCTCATTGGAAGGAGTGCACAATGTGTTCCACATATCCCAACTACGACGATATGTGAGCAACCACAACCACATACTTGATCACTCAGAACTCATAAACTGATCTAACCTGCGAGCAACAACCAATTGAGATCCTGGACAGAAAGGTGAAAACATTACAGAACAAGGAAGTAAACTTGGTCTGAGTGATGTAGAGAAAGGATTCGCCAGGAAAATCAACTTGGGATAGATAAGAATATATGCGTACACGATACTCTTACCTTTTTTAAAATTAGTCCTTATGTAATTATAAATTTCGAGGACGAAATTTTTATAAGGAGGGTAGAATGTAACGACTCTGAAATCACTATACAGAAAGTTCTTGTTATTGTACAGAAAAGGGTATTACAGCCTATGTAAGAGTTAAAAGTTATTTTTGTTAAATAAAACCAAGAAGCAACTTGTAGCTCACTGGTAAAACCTCTACACTGTGTGACATGGCCTGTGCGTTCGATTCCCATCAGACCTGTTCAGTCGAAAATATTGCATATTTGATGGAACATTTTCCTTACTTTTGTTAAGTACTTAAAAGTGTTTATTGTAATTATGGAACATATGTGGGTTATCTGCAAAATACTCTTTATCATATGTTTATATATTATAATTAACATTATGAAGGAAAATATATGCATATAATATTTATATGATATTTTGGTAATTGAAATATGCATATCATATCAAATATCTCTAATCAATATTCTTAGAATATTGTATCAGATATAAAATGATTAGGATAATATCTCAAATATAACAAATATTACTAATACTATGAATTGAGATATTGTGCAGATTTAGCTCAGATCTGGAGATCGAGATATCCGAGATATCGGGAATAAAATCTACCGATAAAGTTTAATCAAATCGTAAATCATAAAACGGCAGAGACTCAGAGAAAAATATAAAGAATCCAGACATCACAACAATCTCCACGTGTCAACATGAGACAGCACCAGAATTTTGAAAACCTGATTCCACTCTGCCGCCACCCAACCGCGGCCAAACCCCCATATCTACGGCGGATCCACGGCCTTCTGATGGCCGTTGGATTTGGGATTTTGTGGCTGTGATCTTAACAATAAATCATAACACAAGGCAACTAGGAATTCTGCTTTTACAACTATTTAAAGGACCGAAAGCTATACTTGGAAATCGTCACCTTCTACATCACCAAAATCACTGACAAGATCAAGAGATCCAAGACAGGTCTACGAATCGACGTGATAAATTGACGTGATCAATCGACTCTACATGTGCTTCGTACGAGATAAAGATCGAGAGTAACACAAGAGTTCTTTGTATTCTAATTTCAAAGAATTTGTATATGTTAAAGTTGATTAATAAAGGTAGATCTTTAGTTTAGTTCTTTGCATTTTACTTTCTGCATTTAATTTCTGCATTACTTTCTGTATTTACATTATGATCTCTTTCTCTATCATTTCTTCTTCTTCTCCAATCATGCGTGAGTAATTCTACGCTTGCTAGGGTTCGTAGGCTAGGGTAGA
Source organism: Agapanthus africanus (assembly GCA_030015575.1). Classification (NCBI taxonomy): domain Eukaryota; kingdom Viridiplantae; phylum Streptophyta; class Magnoliopsida; order Asparagales; family Amaryllidaceae; genus Agapanthus; species Agapanthus africanus. The sequence goes on from JASDDO010000022.1 coordinate 613,760,380, forward strand.
TCAATGGATGATAAAATTATTTTGTAACAACCCCAAACTTTCTGTACAATTTTTTCAAAATTACAGAAAAGGGTATTTTTCCCTGAGCACAAATTATAAGTTTGTTTTGCTCTTTAATAGCAAGCAAGAGCTTATAGCTCATTGGTAAAACTTTGCACTGCTGAACCAAGCCACCAGAGTTCAAATCCCATACCCCACATTATTTTTAATATTGTTTTATTTTGAATTTTTAGAATAACAAGGGTTTACACGTGCATAACTCACAAAAACCCCCACTACACCCAAAAATCTAACAGTACGAGAGAGTTAGTGAAGCGTCAAGGGAGACTCCGGCCACCTGACTCGGCCGGAACCGGCCGGACTCGGCCGGACCGCCGAGTCACCAACATGAAACTTTTGACTTTTGGTCTTCCCTGCACATCTGTATACTTTAAATTCTTGGACCAGTACTCGAGCCTCTTTAAAACCCTAATTACCCTATTTTAATACAATTTATCACATTTTTTTATTTAACCTTTCACCTACCCTAAACCCTAGCCTTACCCTATAAATACAACCCCTAAACACACACCCCTCACTCCAAAATTCTGAGCAAAACTCTCAAGAAATTTCCTAGAACCTTGGTGCACTTTTGAAGTAGCGAAAGGCGAAGCTCCGGCGATTTTTCCGGCGACAACCATAGGAGTTCCCGGCTAAGAAACGACGCACCGGCGAAGTCTACCATAACCTCTTCCTCTCCTCTAAGTTTGAAACCCATAAGTCCTACTTCCCCCTTTCTCTACTCTTTTCTAAAATACGTATTTCTAAACCCCGACGGAATCGGAGCAAATCCGATTTCCAATTCGGTTCTTCCTAAAACTCTCACTTTTCTTTAATACAATCATGTTAAACCATTACATATTGACTATTAAACATTAACAAACATGTTGAACAAGTTTTATGACAATATATTTTATTTTGTAACTTTTGCCGCTCTTTTTCATTAAAATACCATATAGTTTCATTTCGACATTTAAACCATCACAATCTTGCTATACCTTTAATTAGATCACGAGGTAATAACATACCTCCTCACAACACTCATATGAAATATAGCACAAAACTTTTGGGAATCTAGAATACGGGAAAACGAAACATTTCAAATAAATATCATGAATTAATAAAACCATTTTCTAAAAGATCAAGTATTTTACACAAATCTTTTTAAACTGCCGCTACAACCCATTTTGGGGAACCTGTTCGGGATGGTGTGGATTATCGCATATCTCTGGACTTAGTAGTGCGAGATGTAGACCTCCGCAAGGAGCATACACTCTCGAGAGATTTAAAATACGAAAATTTAAAGAAAATGATATTTCTAGAAATATAATATATATATTAAAAAAATATTTTTATATAAATATATATATATATATGTAACATCAAAATATCTATTTTATGATATTATAAATATTCCAACTCTTTCTAAAATCACAAGAAGCACTTTATATTAAAATACCATGAATTCCATACAAGTTCAATATTACAATTTAACACCATATATTAAGAAAATTATGTTATTCTCACTAGAAATGTCACATGTATAAAATCTACACTTATTACAACTCTAAAGACGATAATTAAATACTTGGGGTGTATTTTGAAAATTACACAAAAGTATTTTTACATAAAACCCCCTCAAGTTTTATAAATTACAATAAGGACCCTAGTAAATATAGGTTTAAGCGGGACCAATCTCTTGAGCCTCGGGGAGCCGGAGAAGTGGATGCTTGCCTATTTAAGGTAGACAACTTAACGACGGTGTTATCAACACGGTAATCGTCTTTGAAAAAGACACAAATCCTGTCGCCCATCTGCAGCGGTTACCAATAATATCAAAACAATCAGGACTTCAATTTACTTTTCTAATTGTCTAACTCAGACTGAGTCTCGTTAATATTCTGACTTGAATATGATTCAAGTACAATTTACAACATTACAATTCAATATGAATCCATGAATCCATATATTCAATCTATTCAATTTATATTGACTGAACCGAACCATGGATATACTTCCATTTACATAATTATCCAGTTACATCCATGATTCTCCAGTTATATCCATTTACTGATATCATGGTTTCGGCAAGTCATCCAATTATACAATCTATATTACAAGACAACACGATACAAACAATACAAACAAGATATCACGGGGTTTAAGGAGTAGATTGGTACGGAAGGTGTTAGAAGTGGCACGAGACAGCAACCATTAATACACCTAACCTGAATCCATTTGATGTTGTACCGTGGCATAAATGGTTCCTTGTACTACACTTGCCCCTAGTCTCTGACATATAGAAACTCCTCTCGTATACACTGGCATCCTTCTGTACCAAGCTATAAACAACAGCGTTAACACTAAAACAATAAAATTCAACTTTAAAAGCAACTTTCTCCCTCTGTCTATTCTATTTCTCTCTTATCTTTGGGACTTACCGAGTGATTTGTTCGCTGACGACATTCTCTTTCTTTCTTCTTTGAATGTCGTCAGGTGATTCGGATCTTCCAGAGATCGAGCCTACCAGCGAGGACTTGGACTAGCTTTCTTACGATTCAGAGCTCTAGCTACATTGTACACTTTCATTTCAGTACTTTCCATTTTCTTTTATGCCATTGTTTAGGCATGGCTTTCATTCAGATGTATTTACTTCTCCATGCATTGTACAAAAAGAATGTTAATAAATAAAGTTAATGTTTTATTATATCTTGTCTCTTGTGCATTTATTCTTATATTGCTTAGATACGCTTAGCGTATTTACTTCAGAGTAAATACGTAGCGACCTCGTCGCGTCCTCTGCCCGTACACTGGAAACCGGAGCGTGACAGGTTTTGTTGGTGGCCCATGCATGTCAGAGCTGTACCATGCAGTTCTGTTCTGCATGAACAACCTAAGCAATATAACACATGAACCAGCAACTAAAACATTCTTTACAATTCATATTCCTTGAATCTTATCATTCCATATATTTTGAATCTGTCCTAACCTAAATTTCTCATTCAAGGTTATGGATTCCCCAATCAACACCAGCACCAATGTCAACAACACACCTTCACCACTACCGCTCACCCCTGCCATCCCTGCTCCGCTCAACGAGCAGACGGTTCTGCTTGAGGAAATCCGAAACCTCCTGGTTGGACTGCAGCAGCAGACTGCTATATTATTGAACCGACCAGAAGTAGAAGCAACCGTCAGGAAGCGATCTGCTACCCAGATGGAAAGAGGAGCCTACCCTATCCAACCTTCTAAACCCAAGAGACTGAAAGAAACAATTAACCGGCCAAGTCTAAGTTTTTGTTACTACTGCCGTAGGGATGGACACTTGTGGAGGGACTGTAGGCGCGCAAAAGACCTGTGCCTAGTTTGTGGCGCATCCAATCATAGAATTGGAGACTTTCCCTATAGACACAACTCAGCTCACACACCTACCAATTACCCGCAGCGGCCAGCTATCCAGGCTCCTGCATCTCGTCTTGTACTCCCAGCATCACCTCCACCTGGACCATCTCTACCCAGTCAGACATCGATGTACCGGCATACACAGAAAAATATGCCGAGATGCCAAGCCTCCACATTAGCAGCCATAGAAGCCAAGACAATTGACCGAGGTAACACTAGTAAGACTCTTTCACATTTTTAAAACCCTAGTATCACTTTGTTATTTTTCATAAATAATCAGAACTTCTGTCACCAAACTTTCTTTGAATCTATTACACTTTCCTCTTACAAATTTCGATGACGAAATTTTTATAAGAAGGGTAGAATGTAACAACCCCAAACTTTCTGTACAACTTTCTGTACAATTTTTTTCGAAATTACAGAAAAGGGAATTTTTTCCTGAGCACAACTTACAAATTTGTTTTGCTCTTTAACAGCAAGCAAGAGCTTGTAGCTCATTGGTAAGACTTTGCACTGCTGAACCAAGCCACCAGAGTTCAAATCCCATACACTACATTATTTTTAATATTGTTTTATTTTGAAATTTTAGAATACCAAGGGTTTACATATGCATAACTCACAAAAACCCTACTACACCCAAAAATCTAACAGTACCAGAGAGTTAGTGAAGCGTCAAGGGATACTTCGATCACCTGACTCGGCCGGAATCGGCCGGACTCAGCCGGACCGCCGAGTCACCAACATGAAACTTTTGGCTTTTGGTCTTCCCTGTACATCTGTATACTTTAAATTCTTGGACCAGTACCCAAGCCTCTTTAAAACCCTAATTACCCCATTTTAATACAATTTATCACATTTTTTTATTTAACCTTTCACCTACCATAAATCCTAGCCTTACCCTATAAATACAACCCCTAAACACACACCCCTCACTCCAAAATTCTGAGCAAAACTGTCAAGAAATTTCCTTGTACCTTAGTGTACTTTTGAAGTAGCGAAAGGCGAAACTCCGGCGATTTTTTCGGCGACAACCCTAGGAGTTCCCGGCTAAGAAACAACGCACCGACGAAGTATACCATTCCCTCTTCCTCTCCTCTAAGTTTTAAACCCATAAGTCCCACTTTCCCCTTTCTCTACTCTTTTCTAAAATACGTATTTCTAAACCCCGACGGAATCGGAGCAAATCCGATTTCCGATTCGGTTCTTCCTAAAACTCTCATTTTTCTTTAATACAATTATGTTAAACCATTACATGTTGACTATTAAATATTAACAAATATGTTGAACAAGTTTCATGCCAATATATTTCATTTTGTAACTTTTACCGCTCTTTTTCATTAAAATACCATATAGTTTCATTTCGACATTTAAACCATCACAATCTTGCTATACCTTTAATTAGATCATGAGGTAATGACCTACCTCCTCACAACACTCATATGCAATATAGCACAAAACTTTTGGTAACCTAGAATACGGGAATACGAAACATTTCAAATAAATACCATGAATTAATAAAACCATTTTCTAAAAGATCAAGTATTTTACACAAATCTTTGCAAAGTGCCGCTACAACCCATTTTGGAGAACCCGTTCAGGATGGTAGGGATTATCGCACATCCCTAGGCTTAGCAGTGCGAGATGCAGACCTCCGCAAGGAGCATACAGTCTCGAGAGATTTAAAATACGAAATTCTAAAGAAAATGAGATTTCTAGAAATATAATATATATATTTAAAAAATTATTTATATATAAATATATATATATGTAACATCAAAATATCTATTTTATGACATTATAAATATTCTAACTCTTTCTAAAATCACAAGAAGCATTTTACATTAAAATGACATGAATTCCATACAAGTTCAATATTATAATTTAACACCATATATTAAGAAAATTAGGTTATTCTCACTAGAAATGTCACATGTATAAAATCTATACTTATTACAACTCTAAAGACGATAATTAAATACTTGGGGTGTATTTTGAAAATTATACAAAAGTATTTTTACATAAAACCCCCTCAAGTTTTATAAATTACAATAAGGACCCTAGTAAATATAGGTTTAAGCGGGACCAATCTCTTGAGCCTCGGGAAGCCGGAGAAGTGGGTGCTTGCCTATTTAAGGTAGACAACTTAACAACGGTGTTATCAACACGGTAATCGTCTTTGAAAAAGACACAAATCCTGCCGTCCATCTGCAGCGGTGACCGATAACATCAAAACAATCAGGACTTCAATTTACTTTTCTAATTGTCTGACTCAGACTGAGTCCCGTTAATAATCTGACTTGAATATGATTCAAGTACAATTTACAACATTACAATTCAACATGAATCCATGAATTCATATATTCAATCTATTCAATTTATATTGACTGAACCGAACCATGGATATACTTCCATTTACATGATTATCCAGTTACATCCATGATTCTACAGTTACATCCATTTACTGATATCATGGTTTCGGCAAGTCATCCAATTATACAATCTATATTACAAGACAACACGATACAAACAATACAAACAAGATATCGCGGGGTTTAAGGGGTAGATTGGTACGGAAGGTGTTAGAAGTGGCACGAGACAGCAACCATTAATACACCTAACCTGAATCCATTTGCTGTTGTACCATGGCATAAACGGTTCCTTGTACTACACTTTGTTCCCCTCCGAAAGACGCGCAAGACAGACGTCCTGCCTGAAATTCAGGGCAGATGCTAATTGGTGCTATCTGTCTACCTCTCCGAAGATGCCAAGTTGATTTATGGCACCGTGTATCGAAGGATTAAACGGATGCGGCCGATGTAGCAGACGTCGTCAGATTCCCCCTCGTCCGAGGGGTTTTTGATTGTGGGGACGCTCTTCCCTGCAGGCGCAAGCCCCTGCAATTAATTGCGCTACCGCATCGCGGTAACAACTTTCTCCTTCTTCAGATGGTCACTTCGTGTCGTGTGTATTTGTTTTGTTTGTGGTTGCCCGTGGATTGTATACGGAGACTAATTTATGTCGTCACCCGTAGGACGTGGATTAGTCCAAATCCATATTTTCTTAGATTTGGGTTTGGGGGTTTGGGTTTAAGGATACGTTAGCCTCATTTAAGACTAAGATCAACTTAAACGTTTGTTAAGGATACGTTAGTCTCATTTCAGACTAAGATCAACTTAACGGGATCGTTTAGATCCAACAAAAGAGCATTTGGGCTCTATTGTTTAGTTTAGGGACATTGCGGTCGATTACCAGTTTAAGGACATGGTGGTCCATTACCAGTTTAAGGACATGCTGGTCCATTGTTAGTTTAAAGACATCCCGGTCAAGATTAAGGACATCGTAGTCCGTGGGTTTAAAGGGACCCCACAGTCCAGGTTAAATACATCGTAGTCTATAAAATTTAAGGACATCGTAGTCCATGAGTTTAAGGACCCCACAGTCCGTGAAATGTGTGGTTATCGGGACCCGTCACCTCTTTGAAGACGCTGAGGAATTACAACGACAAATATCAAAAGAGTGAAGAGATGTACCATTGAACCAAGATGGATTAAGTGATCTGTAGTCAAATTTGGAACTAAGATCAGTTAATTATATTGTGAGCACGTTGACTCAATTGAGTCTGAGTTGAGGACTTATGGCCAACTTGGGCTAAGTCCAATTGGATTTGGTGTGTTGGCCTTTTGTTGGACCATTAGACATTTGTTTGGGTTCAAATCCACATTATTTATCAATGCTAAACATTTTCATTTTTGATTTTCTCAATTTTGAGATTCATTTGGAGGAGGGACTTTTGCCTCTAGAAAATTAGCCAATTTGGCTAAAAATAGTGTTAAACACTAGAGAACAACAGTGTTAAACACTGGAAATAAAGCTCTCAAATTAGTGTTAAACACTAGAAGATAACAGTGTTAAACACTGGAAGTAAGATTCTCAAATTAGTGTTAAACACTAGAAGATAATAGTGTTAAACACTGGAAATAACATTCTGGAATTAGTGTTAAACATTAAAAGATAATCAGTGTTAAACACTAGGAATAAAGCTCACGAATTAGTGTTTAAACACTAAATAGGAATGGGTCACGTGGGGCCACGTGAGGGCGCCCAGAGGTGGTACCAGATCCTTTTACTTTGTTATGCAAACGAGTGTTAAGCACTTTTTTTATATTTTATTTTGGAGCATCACGTGCTGGCACGTGAGGAGGATTCATGCACTGATCGTTAAAGCGTCCGCCAAAAGGTCACGTGGGAACACATGAGAGCGCCCAAGGCCTTTATTTCTTTTACTTTTTCTTTCTGTGTTTCGGGGGTCACGTGGAGCATGTGAAGCGTTGCCTCTAAGCTCTTCCTTCTCATTTTTGGAGATCTTTTCAGGGGTCACGTGGGGACACGTGACCTTAGTTCTTTGTATGCTTTAATTCTCTTTATCTTTAAGAATTAAATTCTCTGTAGGGTTAAACCCTGATTATGATTTTGGAGGAATTAAATTTCTATTATGAAAGAATTAAATTCTTATATAGGGTTAAACCCTAATTTCCTTTCAGAGGAATTAAATTCCCATATATGTTAAAGAATTAAATTCTTGTACAGGGTGAAACCCTAATTTCATTTTAAGAGGAATTAAATTCCTGTAATTTTGAGAGAATTAAATTCACGATTAGGGTTAAACCCTAGTTCTGTCCATCTTGAAGGAATTAAATTCCTATAGTTTTAAGAGAATTAAATTCTCAGATAGGGTTAAACCCTAGTTCTGTTTTGGAGGAACTAAATTCCTATGAATTTGGAAGAATTAAATTCTCATATAGGGTTAAACCCTAATTTTTGTTTTGAAAGAATTAAATTCCTGTGAGTTTGGGAGAATTAAATTCTCATATAGGGTTAAACCCTAATTTTTTTTTGGGAGAATTAAATTCTCTAAACTCAATTCCCCCTCTAAGTTTTAGATCTGCATGGCAGTATCTCAACCCGATGAGAATTAAATTCTCAACTTATGGGGAGATGTGCTCTTTGCAGATCTTCAACCAGAAGAAGAACTAAGTTCTTTTGTGTATAAGAGTTAAACTCTTAGATTTGAGAATTAAATTCTCTGTTTAAAGTCTTGATCCCCTTTCTTTTCTCGCCTAGGGTTTTCTTTCTTGAGAATTAAATTCTCCTCTCCTTTTTCTCTCTGTTGTTGTTATCTCCCAAAAAAAAGTAGCTCCCTCTTTTCTCTTCTTGGCTCCTATTTATAGGAGAAAGAAAAGAATCAATTTATTTTGTCAATCTTTCATTGAAAGATTTTAATTGATTTTCGTAACCAACATGATCTTTTAGATCACTCAGTGAATTTTATTCACCATTGGATTTTTAATCCAAAATATCTTTTATCTGTTATTCAAATTTTAGGGAAATCTTTCCTTGTATAAAATCTTTCCATAAATTGGTGATTTTTAATCACCATTGGATTTTTAATCCAACGGTGCTCCATTTTACAGAACACCATCCTTTTTGTTTGGAAAGACTTAAGGAAATATTTTTCCAGTTAGGGTTTTTGATTCCCTCTTAATTAGAATTTAATTCTATTAATTCATAGATCTGTAGGAACCCATCACGTGTTGGCACGTGACCCCCTGATTAAGAATTTTACCAGAATTTAATTCTATTGTTTTAAAGAACTCAGGAATTATCACGTGTCAACACGTGGCCCTTGGTCACGTGTTGGCACGTGATGCCCCATTGGGTTTTTCCTTGTTATTTTATTATACCTTTAATTCTTTTCAGTGGGTTTAAAGGCCCATCACGTGATGGCACGTGACCCCATTTAATTATTTATTTTATTCAGTGCCTATAGGCTTTGCCTGTAAATGGTCACGTGTGGGCACGTGATGCCTCATAACTTTTGATCCCGGATGAATTATGAAGCCCATAATATATCAAATCGAAGGATTTTTCGAGACGCTTTCAATGCCATCAGAATTTATATGTTTCTCATTCGGGAGTTTATCAAAATACAGCTCGGAAAATACTGGTTCACATTTTCTTAAACGTATCGCTGCCATTTGATACCTTAGGCTCTTTGCGCAAAAATTTTTTGGCGGGAACAAATGCCCCCCACTACTTTGACCACGTAAGTATATACGTGGGTGAAATAGTGCAGAGTAATCTATAGCGTATGACCAGCTTTGGGTTGGTATATAATCTTCAGGATCTTGATCTGAGAAGATAACGAGCGGACACAAGCGTCGTCATTTATCATTGACTCAAATCTCGACTCTTAAGGGATATAGTTCCAAACCCTCAGCTCCATGAGCCGCATCCTTCTATTTCTTTATGTTTTACTCTGGCATGAAGTAGTTTATATGCTTCATGAGTAACTTCTCCATTTCAGTGGCATGTAGCTTTAGCAAGTGTGGCCCATAGATGGTTGATAATAGTTCATCTTGAACTCTTTATAAGGTAGCGATGGCTTAGGAAACAGGGTTAGGATCTGTTGCCTAAGACTTTCCAACTTTACGAGCCGTGAGGGTATCATAAAGAATTTTCTCCCTACGGGTCGAGAGGATCCCGTAGGTGTAATTTCTCCTTAGGAGTCGTGAGGACTCCTAAGTGTGTTTTCTCCTCAGAATCGTAAGGATCCCACTAGAGAATTTTCTTCCTTACAAGTCAAGAGGACTCGTAAGCATAGTCACAAATTCGTCGTTCGTGAATAATTCGGCGAGGTCGAAAATTCGGATTCGGAGAACTATTCGGAAAAAATTGGCAGGTATTCGGGAAAGATTCGGTAAGTGTTCGGGAAATGTTCGGGAAGGATTTCGAGCAATAAATTAATATATGAGACGTTAGGTTTTGATTTTGTGAATTAATTGCTGTTTTTTGAATTATTCGCTGTTTTTTCACATAATTCGGGAATAATTCACGAATTATTCATGAATAATTCGCGAATTATTCGGCCAGTTCGGCAATGGCGATTAATTCGGAGATTAATTCGTTTGATCAAAAATTCGCGAATTATTCGCGAATTCGGCGAATAATTCGCGAATTATGTGACTATGCTCGTAAGTGATTGATGAGTTGACCTACTTCCGAGTCAAAGTATTGCTTCAACAGGGAGTCGAGGGTTGACTTTGGTTTGTCTATGCACCGCTGAGTCATGGAACTGGGAACTTTGTCGCGGCTCCACTTTGCTGACGTTGTATATTCCTGCAAAGACACTGATTTCTCTGCGGATCGGCGCGAATCGAGATGCTCTCGTCAAGGACGCTGATTTCCCTGAATCGAGGAGGTTTCCAAGGACACTGATTTCCTCGGAGTTGAGACGAATCGAGGTATTCATGCAAAGACACTGATTTCTCTGTGGGTCGACGCGAATCGAGGTGCTCTCGTCAAGGACGCTGATTTCCCTGAATCGAGGAGATTGCCAAGGACACTGATTTCCCTGGGGTTGAGACGAATCGAGGTATTCTTGCAAGGATGTCCTAACGTCACAGTTAACATCTGCTCTTTACAACATAGGTCCGTTAGGGTTTGTGGTACTAGGGTTTTGTCTGTCGTATCGTCGCTTTGGCTGATGTATTACTCGATAGGCAATCTTGTTGTTCGAGTAGCCTTGCGACTGTCGTGTCTCTGATCCCTTCGGGGGCTGGACAAGACGTCTTCAAGCAATCTTCCTAGGCAGTTTGACCGTTGGAAGAGCAAGCGTTAGGAATTTTGCCATGCCGCTTTTTACTTGAGGTTAGGCTCATTTTGGAGAGCCCCGATGAGTCATAACCACTCCGCGCTGGTGTGGGATGATCTCCGATAGTCTTTCAGGTTTTATATGAGTTGCCGTCAAGACCCTGAAGCTAGGAATTTGGCCTTCGCTTCGTTTGCTGGCACTGCGTCTGCTATATCGGGATGAATGTCGTGGTTGTCTCTAGGTTGCATGTGAACCGTCGAGGTTTGGAACTAGGGATTTTGCCATGGCTCCGTTGTTTGATTGTCGCGTCTGAGTCCTGTTGGAGGAAGAACGCAGGGGTGACATCTCGTCTGCTGTATCGAGACGAACGTCGAGGTGGTGACCACTCCGTGCTGATGTGGGATGATCTCCGATAATCTTTCAGGTTTTATATGAGTTACCGTCAAGACCCTGAAGTTAGGAATTTGGCCTTTGCTTCGTTTGCTGGCACTGCGTCTGCTGTATCGAGACGAATGTCGTGGTGGGGCTAGGATTTTTCCGTCACTCCGCTTTGTTTCGACCATAAGGTATTTTATTGACGTTTCTTCTGCATCCTGTTGGACTGCGAAGGAATGCCATTGCTGACATCTCGTCTGTTGTATCGAGACGAATGCTGAGGTGGAGCTGGGATTTTGCCGTCGCTCCGCTTTGTTTCGACCGTGAGGTCTTTTGTTGACGTTGCATCTGCATCCTGCTGGACTGTGAAGGAACGCCATTGTTGACATCTCGTCTGATGTATCGAGACGAATGCTGAGGTGGAGCTGGGATTTTGCCGTCGCTCCACTTTGTTTCGACCGTGAGGTCTTTTGTTGACGTTGCATCTGCATCCTGCTGGACTGCGAAGGAACGCCGTTGTTGACATCTTGTATGCTGTATCGAGACGAATACTGAGATGGAGCTGGGATTTTTCCATGGCTCCGTTTGATGGTGTAACATCTGTGTCATGATGGAATGAGGAGGCACACCGTTGTTGGTCTCCAGGCTGCAGATGTGGCCATTGAGATTTGGAACTAGGGACTTTGCCATGGTTCCGTTTCGTTGCGACTCTGAGGTCGATTGTTGACATCACGTCTGTATCTGGTTGGAGTGAGGAGAAACGCCGTTGGTGATCTCTAAGTTGTCGATGTTGACGTCGAGACCCTGAAGCTAGGGATCTTCCTTTGCTTCATTTGTTGACATTGTGTCTGCAATATTGCGACAAATGTCGAGATTGTCTCTAGGTTGTCTATGAACCGTCGAGATTTGGCTTCGCTTTCTGATGGAGCCTGTTGGGAAGGTATGGTTCCCTCTTTGTTTGTGCCCCTGGATTGTATACAGGGATCGATGTGATCTCACCTGTAGGGCAAAAAAATTCATTCTTTCATTTTTTTTTCGATGCTCTATCATTTCAGCTTTTTATATCGCGAAAATCGCGATTGCCCAAACATTTCGGTTATTTTTCGCGGAGCTCAATCATTTCGGCTATTTTTCTTTTTACTCGCTGCTTTTTATTGCGAGTTGCCCAATCATTTCGGCTATTTTTGTATGCATACATTTATACTTGCTAATTTTGTTGCAAGTTGCCCCATCATTTTGGCTATTTCGTATGCATGTATGGCTCGTTGGCTTTTCGCTGCAAGCTTAGAATTAGACAACGATTTTGGCATCAGCATCGCTACAACTGGGATATTGCCAGGAGAGAATCATCATTTGCCTATGTCGATATCAAACAAAGGTGGGTTAGTAGACAGGGTTAAGATCCTGTCGACTAAGGCTTTTGACTTCATGAGTCGTAAGGGTCTCATAAAGGTGTTTTCCCTACAAGTCGTGAGGATCTCATAGGTGCGTTTTCTCCTTAGGAGTCATGAGGATTCCTAAGTGCATGGTCACTTATAAGTCGTAAGGATCTTACAAGAGTGTTTTCTCCTTATAAGTCGAGAGGACTTACAAGGGCTGTTCACCGTGTAAACATATCCCTAGTCACGGATGGGACTTTGTTAGGGAAATGTTTATTCGCACCCGTGGATTGTATACAAGGGTCAATATTGAACCGCTTGTAGGGCAAAAGCGGGATATGATAGCTTAAGAACAGGTTCAGATCCCTGTAGCTTAAGGCTTTTGAATCTTATGAGCCATGAGGGTCTCATAAGAGAGTTCTCCTTACGAGTCGTGAGGATCTCGCAAGTGTAATTTCTCCTTAGGAATCGCAGGGATTCCTAAGTGTGTTGCTCCCTTATGAGTCGTAAGGATCTCACGCGGGTGTTTTCTCCTCACAAGGTCGAGAGGACCTTGAAAGTGTCCTTTAACGAGATTGCGCCCTTTCGGGTTTTCACAAACACTCGCCAGTAGCCCTGCTGTTTTTACTCACGGAGCCCTCTCGGGTTTTCATCCGTGCCCATTTTGCTTATGGACATACCGTTTTTTTTTAAGGAGTCTGCGCCCTTTCGGGTTTTCACAAACATCGTCGGTAGTCCTGCTATTTTTACTCACGGAGCCCTTTCGGGTTTTCATCCGTGCCCATTTTTCTTATGGACATAGCGTTTTTTGTTTTTTTTTTTACCATGTCAGCCTGAAGATGCCGCGGGTTTGTATTAGTTTAACGACGTTTCGGTCAACAGCCAATTTTAGGACATAGTGGTCCATGGGGCTTTCTCTATGAACGAGCATGATGCCCCCGGCATGTCGATCTTTTTCGGATCATGTGGTCGTGGCGGGTTCACCTTCCAGTTGTTAGACAACGCGAATTTGCCCTGTTAGTATTCATCCTCAATCCAGCCTTTGAAGACATAGCAATTTTCGAGTGGGTGACCCATTACTCTGTGGTAGGGACAATAGTTAGGATTGTTAACGTCACCTGGCTGCAACGGACGTTTTGGATCTGGCAGAGTGATGAGCCCGCTGCGCACCGCTTGCTCGAACAATCTCTTTGTTTTATCTTTGGGAAACGAGTAAGGACGTTTCAACTTCTCATTGAGGTATCGCGGCTTGTTGTTTTGACGACCAAAAGGTCTCGGGTTACTCGGATGTTGTTGAGCATTGGCGACGAAGGTCGCTTTTCCATTCCCCTTATCCCTTTTGTTCGATCCCTTGTTTGCGGGTCCGAGATTCTTTTCGGGTAGCGTGCGATTGCGCAGCTGAACGTTCTCGCAGCTCTTCTTTTCTTTCTCTTTTCCTGAGGCGGATTCTTTGAAGAGAGGGCTGAGAGTCATTTCTTCTTCAGAATTGCCCCCGAAGGTGAGAGCTTGCGATCTACTGCCATCAACCATGTGACCGTTGCCGGCAGTTTTCATATGCTCATTTGTCGTGCTTCTCTGTTTCCGAGGAGCTTTGCGCTTCAATCGCTGACCGTGCTGCCGGTGAGCAACGTATCCCTGCTACTAGTTTTTAAAGGCATTACACTCTTCGGTTGGGTGCGCAATCTTTCGATGATATAAGCAGTAGCTAAGATGTACATCCGCTTCATCAGGAGTGTTTCCTTCAGAGGGTAGCGGCTTCATTCCCATCGATATGGCTTTGGCGAATCTTTTCCTCATCTTGAACCTGTTTTTATTTGCAGCGGATGTACTTTGATCCGGTGGGAGTGTTTCGACCCTTTCATTTAGTCGCCGGCATTTGGCTTTCTCGCATATGGCCATCTCGCGCTCTCGATCATCTTTGCTTTTAAGATGGGCTTCGTTCAGGAATGCATCAATCATTTCGTCTGATGGTCCTAGAAGTTCTGACTCAGGATCTGCTCCCAGCTTCTCTGTGTAAGGAGCTTCTTCGTCATTTATTGACGAGTGAGAGATCACATGGCAGCTTGCCACATAATCTTCAGATTCATCTGACGAGTCTTCTCCATTGTCATCATCTCCGTCCTCAAGGACGTGGCTGAGAAATTCTTGGAGTATGATTAGAGTCCGCGCTTTTTGATTGTATTCTTCCAACGCGTCAACCTGCCTTTGCAAGTCCGTGCATTCATCACCAGGCTTCACGGGCTTCTTGGATTTCTTCTTCTTTATCTTCGAAGACTTTGACGGCTGGGCGTGGGCATTTTGACTATCACCGCCAATCTTTGGGATTGGGCGCGGCCTTAGCATTCCTCCGATGATTTCGGGTTCCAGTGGATTTTTCCATCTGATCGCCAGGCATGTTTGGAGATCCTTCAGCATTCTTTTTGTCTTGGCTGAAAGAGCGAACTCCCATGGAGCTTCCTCTACAAAAGAGCACGATGCCCCCGGTGTGTCCGTCTTTTTGAGAGCGTGCGGCTGAGGCGGGTTCACTTTCCAGTTTTCGGATAAGACGAACTTGTCCTGTTGGTATTGATCTTCTATCCAACCTTTAAAGACGAAGCAATCTTCAATTGGATGGCTTACCATTTGATGGTAAGGGCAATAATTGGGACTATTAGCCTCGCCAGGTTGCAACGGTCGTTTTGGATTCGGGAGATTGATGAGCCGGTTGCGCACCGCTAGCTCAAACAGTCTTCTCGTTTTATCTCGGGGAAACGAGTAAGGACGTCCCAGTCTCTCCTCGAGCGATGGGCGTGGACGCACGTTGTTTTGGCGAACAACTGGCTTTAAGTTGCTCGGCTGTTGTCGAGTATTGGCGACAAAAGTCGCGTTTCCTTTCCCTTTTTCGTTTCGAGTCTCCGGCTTTGAAGAGGAAGGTCTGTGACCTATCTGGTCCATTTGGGCCAGTTTGTCAATCAAAGCTTGGAAAGTGGTCGGCTTGAAAAACATCATGAACTGGGAGATGGTCGCCTGCGGATCAAAAGTGCCCACGAACATGCCCACCGCAGGAGCTTCCTCTATGCGCTGCTCACAGTTTGACCATAAATTCCGCCACCGTATTGCATATTGTACCCATGTTTCGCCTGGATTTACCTTAGCGTTAATTAACGCGGTAATCGGGGTACGCTCGCTAGCGCTTGTGAATCTCTGTGTAAACAGCAGCTCCATCTCTGTAAATGTCTTGATAGAGTCATTTGGGAGTTCAGAGTACCACTCAAATGTCGTTTTCGACAGGCTGCCAACAAACTGGAGGAGCAGCAATTTATCATCACCTCCAGTGTTGCCGCACATGGCTCTGAATTGAGCGATGTGCTGATGCGGATTTCCCGTCCCTTTATATACGTGGAATTTAGGGATCGTATATCCCGGCGAGTACCTTATTTGGACATACTAGCCCGGATAGGGTCGTCCGGTCTTAACAATTTGGTCGGCCGCTTCATTCGCCTGGTGAGCTCGTATTTGCTGAGCGATATAATCATCGAGCGTGGCTTTAGAGATGGTCTCCTCCTTGGCTGCTGAACGAGCCAGAAGGGGATTCGATGTCTCCTCTCTGTCGTCTTCGATAATTATTGGGGGGTCTTCAGCTGGCGGTTCCGGCTGTAACATCATCCCAGCCATGTCTTGGAACAACAGAGCCATTCGTTTTATATTGGCTGCCTGTTCCGCGGCCTCTTTTTCTTTCCTTTCGAGCATTCTTCAGAGGAACTCAGTGTCAGTCTCTTGTTCTTGACGCTGCTCTGAGGTCTCTGGGCTTTCTTTCGGCCCAGTGAGTGCGGCCATAGCTGTCAGCATTTTCTGAAGTTTCTGCTGCTGTTGCTCCTGAGCCTTTGTTATCGATCGGGTAAGCGGTCGATGACCCGTAAAAGCACGGCTTTCTTTTTTTCCGGAAGCCATATAAACGGTATGTATTACCATGCCCCCAGACTTTGGGCGTTTAAGTTCAGCGTCCTTGCTGTTCGTCGCGGTCACAGGGGCATTCTCTGGCCTCCTTCTCTTTTGAGCAGTTGAAGTCGAGGGGGGCGTCGCAGCGGGCACCCAGACAGCTTTTTGTGATTTGGCAGGATGGTTCTCTTCTTATTGAACCTTCGCCTTTTTCTGTCGGCGAGGATAATCTTGATCAATTACTGAGTCCCGAACCTACAGCCAGACTTTGTAGATTTTGGAGGACAGCCGCTGAGGGGACTGTTCTGGCTTTGCTTCCACGACGTTCTCCACTGATGGAGGAGATCTTTTCAGTACGGCGGTAGGAGAATTCCTGTGCACCCTCCTAAGTGGTTCAAAATTGTTCCCAGTTGGAACAGTAGCATCAATTTCCACCGTTGGAGCCGGCGGAGTCAATCCAGAAGGAGAGTTGCCCCCTGCCTTCCTTACTCGGCGCCAGTGGCATATCCCTAGTAGGAGGAGTGTTGTCTCCTGAAGGTTTTCAGCGGATTACACCCACAAAATCCTATAATAAAAGAGAGATGGTGAAAGTTATATGAAGATAAGAACTATAAAAGAAAGAACTTGAAAATAAGAGTTTTCAACTATACCAGCTTTTCAGTTGCTATGAGCCCTATCTTAATGGTCATGAAAAAATGTTAGAAATCACATTATCCCTCAATAAAACATCGCCTTTAGTTTTCATTCCTACATTTCTTCCAAACATTGATCATATACCCCTACGTGTGTGAACTGGACATCCCTACACTCAGAAAATTCAATTCAAGCAATCATACTCTTGTCCATCTATATTAGTACTTTTTAATAGATATTTAGATGGAATTTGCCCACACATTCTTCATGCGACCGTTAATACTTCTTGAGGTACTAACCGTCCGATTACTCATGTGCTTGCTAATTAGGTGTTTTTCCTCGTCTTCCAACACCTAAGGCTTAGCAGTGGCTCCCAAACCAGTTGGTCTAAGGCACTAGGTGATAAAGCACCCTCGCTATATTTTTTATTGCCGCCTCGGTGATAACAAAACCAGTGTTCATTTTTATTTTCACCATTTTATCTTTTATTCTCCACTTTTATTTTCTTCATACTTTGGCTTTTAGACAAGAGCATTTCAAGGTATCCTCTACTATCCCGAGTTTCAAGCTGTGTGTAAGTGCGTATAGTAGGGTATCAACGTTCAAATGTTTGGCTTCCAAAATAGGAACTATTTTTCAGGCTTATTTTTATCCTCAGATTAGTAATTTCCTTCATCTTACTAACCCTTGGGACAACAGCTCATAACTACTTATTACTAGTTTCATTTAAGAAAACATCTAACTTTCTTGTTTTTCTTAAACTATTCCTATCTTTTAAATATAATTTTTTCACTTTCTACTCTTTTATTATCACGATTTTTTTGTGTGCTTATATGTAATATAATGCAAAGTAAGGCGTAAATAAGCACAGGAGCGCTGAAAAACGACTTCTTGGGAGCTTCTTGCGATGGTATAGGAGCGCTGAAGCTCGTAGGCGGGAGCATGGTCCCGAAGAATAGCCCAGTGGTGGCTTGAGTTACCTGCTCCACTGGCATAGTGAAAAGGGAGGCCGCTTGGGGCCCGTAGGTTACTCCTTCAGATGGGAAAGAGCGAGAGTTGCTGTTGCAGTTAGTGCAGTTTGAAGCCATTGATTTCTTAAAGAGCTTGAATATTCTGCCCCCTGCGTCGACCTTGGTCTTTGGCACGTGCCAGTTGTTTGAGGACCGATTCCGTCGGCAAAGCTGCTGCTTGGGGAGCCCGCCTGTGGACAACAGACATCCTCTGGGCTTCCTCCATCGGCGTTGAGGCACCGAGGATGGGAGGTGGGAGTATCGACCCAAAGAGAAGCCCGTTGATTTCTTGAAGAGCCGAATTGCAGAGATTTGAGCCTGCAAGTGGCCCGTACTTGACTCCACCAGATATGACAGAGCCTGTATTGCTAAGGTCAGAACAAACGCCATTCTTCATAAATACGAAGCACCGACTTCAGTATCCACTCCCCTAAGGGCAACCACAAACATACACACCGCGATTATCTGATCACGGGAAAAACACGACACACGAAGTGTGGAGTGGAAAGAGGAAAAGGTCCCACCGGGCGTGCCAGAATCTGTTCCCCTCCGAAAGACACGCAAGACAGGCGTCTTGCCTGAAATTCGGGGCAGATGCTAATTGGTGCTATCCGTCCACCTCTCTGAAGATGCCAAGTTGATTTATGGCACCGTGTATCGAAGGTTTAAACGGATGCGGCCGATGTAGCAGACTTCGTCAGATTCCTCCTCGTCTGAGGGGTTTTTGATTGTGGGGACGCTCTTCCCTGCAGGCGCAAGCCCCTGCAGTTAATTACGCTACCGCATCGCGGTAACAAGTTTTTCCTTTTCCAGATGGTCACTTCGTGTCGTGGGTGTTTGTTTTTTTTGTGGTTGCCCGTGGATTGTATACGGAGACTAATTTATGTCGTCGCCCGTAGGACGTGGATTAGTCCAAATCCGTATTTTCTTAGATTTGGGTTTGGGGGTTTGGGTTTAAGGATACGTTTGCCTCATTTGAGACTAAGATCAACTTAAACGTTTGTTAAGGATACGTTAGTCTCATTTCAGACTAAGATCAACTTAACCGTTTGTTAAGGATACGTTAGTCTCATTTCAGACTAAGATCAACTTAACGGGATCGTTTAGATCCAACAAAAGAGCATTTGGGCTCTATTGTTTAGTTTAGGGACATTACGGTCGATTACCAGTTTAAGGACATGGTGGTCTATTACCAGTTTAAGGACATGGTGGTCCATTGTTAATTTAAAGACATCCCGGTCAAGATTAAAGACATCGTAGTCCGTGGGTTTAAAGGGACCCCACAGTCCAGGTTAAAAACATCGTAGTCTATAAAGTTTAAGGACATCATAGTCCATGAGTTTAAGGACCCTACAGTCCGTGAAATGTGTGGTTATCGGGACCCGTCACCTCTTTGAAGACGCTGAGGAATTACAACGACAAATATCAAAGGAGTGAAGAGATGTACCCATAAACCAAGGTGGATTAAGTAATCTGTAGTCAAATTTGGAACTAAGATCAGTTAATTATATTGTGAGCACGTTGGCTCAGTTGAGTCTGAGTTGAGAACTTATGGCCAACTTGGGCTAAGTCCAATTGGATTTGAAGTGTTGGCCCTTTGTTGGACCATTAGACATTTGTCTGGGTTCAAGCCCACATTATTTATCAATGCTAAACATTTTCATCTTTGATTTTCTCAATTTTGAGATTCATTTGGAGGAGGGACTTTTGCCTCTAGAAAATTAGCCAATTTGGCTAAAAATAGTGTTAAACACTAGAGAACAACAGTGTTAAACACTGGAAATAAAGCTCTCAAATTAGTGTTAAACACTAGAAGATAACAGTGTTAAACAATGGAAGTAAGATTCTCAAATTAGTGTTAACACTAGAAGATAATAGTGTTAAACACTAGAAATAAGATTCTGGAATTAGTGTTAAACACTAAAAGATAATCAGTGTTAAATACTAGGAATAAAGCTCACTAATTAGTGTTTAAACACTAAATAGGAATGGGTCACGTGGGGCTACGTGAGGGCGCCCAGAGGTGGGACCAGATCCTTTTACATTGTTATGCAAACGAGTGTTAAGCACTTTTTTTATATTTTATTTTGGAGCATCACGTGCTGGCACGTGAGGAGGATTCATGCACCGATCATTAAAGCGTCCACCAAGAGGTCACGTGGGAACACGTGAGAGCGCCCAAGACCTTTATTTCTTTTACTTTTTCTTTCTGTGTTTCGGGGGTCACGTGGAGCACGTGAGGCGTTGCCTCTAAGCTCTTCCTTCTCATTTTTGGAGATCTTTTCAGGGGTCACGTGGGGACACGTGACCTTAGTTCTTTGCATGCTTTAATTCTCTTTATCTTTAAGAATTAAATTCTCTGTAGGGTTAAACCCTGATTATGATTTTGGAGGAATTAAATTCCTATTATGAAAGAATTAAATTCTTATATAGGGTTAAACCCTAATTTCCTTTCAGAGGAATTAAATTCCCATATATGTTAAAGAATTAAATTCTTGTACAGGGTGAAACCCTAATTTCATTTTAAGAGGAATTAAATTCCTGTAATTTTGAGAGAATTAAATTCTCAATTAGGGTTAAACCCTAGTTCTGTCCATCTTGAAGGAATTAAATTCCTATAGTTTTAAGAGAATTAAATTCTCAGATAGGGTTAAACCCTAGTTCTGTTTTGGAGGAACTAAATTCCTATGAATTTGGAAGAATTAAATTCTCATATAGGGTTAAACCCTAATTTTTGTTTTGAAGGAATTAAATTCCTTTGAGTTTGGGAGAATTAAATTCTCATATAGGGTTAAACCCTAATTTTGTTTTGGGAGAATTAAATTCTCTAAACTCAATTTTCCCTCTATATTTTAGATCTGCATGGCAGTATCTCAACCCGATGAGAATTAAATTCTCAACTTATGGGGAGATGTGCTCTTTGCAGATCTTCAACCAGAAGAAGAACTAAGTTCTTTTGTGTAGAAGAGTTAAACTCTTAGATTTGAGAATTAAATTCTCTGTTTGAAGTCTTGATCTCCTTTCTTTTCTCACCTAGGGTTTTCTTTCTTGAGAATTAAATTCTCCTCTCCTTTTTCTCTCTGTTGTTGTTATCTCCCAAAAAAAAAGTAGCTCCCTCTTTTTTCTACTTGGCTCCTATTTATAGGAGAAAGAAAAGAATCAATTTGTTTTGTCAATCTTTCAGTGAAAGATTTTAATTGATTTTCGTAACCAACATGATCTTTTAGATCTCAGTGAATTTTATTCACCATTGGATTTTTAATCCAAAAGATCTTTTATCTTTTATTCAAATTTTAGGGAAATCTTTCCTTGTATAAAATCTTTCCATAAATTGGTGATTTTTAATCACCATTAAATTTTTAATCCAACGGTGCTCCATTTTACAGAACACCATCCTTTTTGTTTGGAAAGATTTAAGGAAATATTTTTCCAGTTAGGGTTTTTGATTCCCTCTTAATTAGAATTTAATTCTATTAATTCATAGATCTTTAGGAACCCATCACATGTTGGCACGTGACCCCCTGATTAAGAATTTTACCAGAATTTAATTCTATTGTTTTAAAGAACTCAGGAATTATCACGTGTCAACACGTGGCCCTTGGTCACGTGTTGGCACGTGATGCCCCATTGGGTTTTTCCTTGTTATTTTATTATACCTTTAATTCTTTTCAGTGGGTTTAAAGGCCCATCACGTGATGGCACGTGACCCCATTCAAATTTCTAATTTTCCACCAACTATATTGTTACATCGATAAAATATTCAAATGGTTGGCGTTGAATTTTGGTCTTTGTAAACCTTTGCATAGACCAATTATTTTACCCCCCCCCCCTCATAATTTTAAATGCTTAATACTATTTTACTCAAGTTTGGGGGGAGAAAATATTTTGGCTCTTGAAAGAAAACAAATTTTTATAAAATTGTGAGCCAAAAATAAGTTTGGGGGGATTTCACTGTCATTAATTCTTATCCTCGTTACTAATTTTTCCTCCCAAGTCTACAGGTTTTAAGCTTAACAGATAACATCAGTGAGGACACTGCTGCAAATAGGTTTGGAGGAGATTTGTGCTTATTCACGCATTATTTTTTTGCATTATACGAAATAAAAGAACAAAAAAATTTTGATAATAAAAGATTAGAAAGTGAAAAATTATATATGAAAGATAAGAAAAATTTAAGAAAAGCATGAAAATTAGATATTTTATAACGAAGCTAGTAATAGATAGTCATGAGCTGTTGTCCCAAGGGTTAGTAAAATGGAGGGAATCACTAATCTGAGGGTAGAATTGAGTCTGAAAAATAGTCCCTATTTTTTAGTCCAAACATCTGAATATTGACACCCTACTATAGGCACTTGCACACAACTTGAAACTTGAGATAGTAGAGAATACCTTGAATTGCTATTGTCTAAAAGCCTTAGTATGAAAATCAATGAAAAAAAAGTGAAACATAAAAAAAATAAAATGGTGAAGAAAAATGAATATTGGTTTTGTAATTGCTTAAGGCAGCATAAAAAAATATAGCAAGAGTGTTTTATCACCTAGTGCCATAGACCAACTGGTTTGGGAGTCACTGCTAAGCCTTAGATGTTACAAAACGAGAAAATTGTTAATTACGCCTAAATGAGTGAACACATTTGGTAATCGGTCGGTTAATACCTCAAGAAGAATTAACAGTCGCATGAAGAATGTGTAAGCATTCCATCTAAAATATTCACCGACTAAAAAGTACTAAGAAAGATGGGCAAGAGTATAATACCTTGAATTGAATTCTCTAAGTGTAGAGATGTATTTTACACACACGTAAGGGTATATGTTCGATATTTGGAAGAAAGGTAGGGAGGAAGATTAAAGGCGATATTTTATTGAGGGATGATATGATTTCTAATATCTTTTCATGACTATTAAGATAGGGCTCAAGGAAACTAAAAAGCTAGTGTAGTTTGAAACTCTTATTTTCAAGATCTTTCTTTTATGTGTTCATTATCTTTGTATGTAACTTTCATCTTCTCTCTTTTATTATGGGATTTTGTGGGTGTAATCCGCTGAAAACCCTCAGGAGACAACACTCCTCCTATTAGGAACACCTAGAGGTTTAAAGGCTTGTTGCACGTGCTAAGTGCAATTGTGTTGCCTACGAAAGTGTGCTAGGTTTTTCTTTTTCATTTTTCTCCCTCTCTTGAATAACCAGTTTGCTCAGGATGATCAAAGTTAAGTTTGGAGGTATTTGTTCAGTCGAAAATATTGCACATTTGATGGAAC
Organism: Agapanthus africanus; assembly: GCA_030015575.1. NCBI lineage: Eukaryota > Viridiplantae > Streptophyta > Magnoliopsida > Asparagales > Amaryllidaceae > Agapanthus > Agapanthus africanus. Next base: position 613,784,046 of record JASDDO010000022.1, read on the forward strand.
ATTTTTCTTACTTTTGTTAAGTACTTAAAGGTGTTTATTGTAATTATGAAACATGTGTGAGTTTATTCGCAAAATACTCTTTATCATATGTTTATATAATGTAATTAATATTATGAAGGAAAATATATGCATATAATATTTATATGATATTTTGGTAATTGAAATATACATATCATATCAAATATCTCTAATCAATATTCTTAAAATATTGTATCATATATAAAATGATTAGGATAATATCTCAAATATAAAAAATATTACTAATACTATGAATTGAGATATTGTGCAGATTTAGCTCAAGTCTGGAGATCGAGATATCTGAAATGTCGGGAATAAAATCTGCCGATAAAGTTTAATCAAATCGTAAATTATAAAACGGCTGAGACATAGAGGAAGATATAAAGAATCCAGGTATCACAACAATCTCCACGTGTCAACATGAGGCAGCACCAGAATTTTGAAAACCTGATTCCACTCTGCTGCCGCCCAACCGCGGCCAAACCCCTATATCTGCGGTGGATCCATGGCCTTCTGATGGCCGTTGGATTTGGGATTTTATGGCTGTGATCTTAACAATAAATCATAACACAAAGCAACTAGGAATTCTGCTTATGCAACTATTTAAAGGATCGAGAACTATACTTGGAAATCATCACCTTTTACATCACCAAAATCACTGACAAGATCAAGAGATCCGAGACAGGTCTACGAATCGACGTAATCAATTGACTCAACATGTACTTCCTACGAGATAAAAATCGAGAGCAACACAAGAGTTCTTTGTATTCTAATTTCAAAGAATTTGTACATGTTAAAGTTAATTAATAAAGGTAGATCTTTAGTTTAGTTCTTTACATTTTACTTTATGCATTTAATTTCTGCATTACTTTCTGTATTTGCATTATGATCTTCTTCTCTATCCTTTCTTCTTCTCCTCCAACCATGCATGAGTAATTCTATGCTTGCTAGGGTTCGGAGGCTAGGGTATATCAATGGATGATAAAATCATTTAACTCTTTTTATACATTTTAAAGTTTATAAATTTTAGCAAAATAAATGTTAACATCATTATCGGGCACGCTACCAATTTATTGATAGTCTCGACCACAATTTAAGATTAGATTAACACTTGTTTTGTTAGGGGCTAGACATGAATAGAGATCAATGCAAGGACAAGGGTTAGAAGTGAAGAAACACTAGTTTCTTCCAAAAGGACCATAATCTACATTCATCACTATCGATCTAGTTTTAAACTATTAAAAGATAAAATGAGTCATTTTTAATTAATCATCCATTACTACTAAGTCATATGAACCCTACAAGGCTCTTCTTCATAAATCTACATCCGTATATCATAGATCTAGAATAAACCATTCATATTTCAATCAACTCGTCTAAAGCAAGATAAAAGTTCGACGTTTCCCTGAGGACGGCCCGTACTCATTTCGGCTAGCTACTAGCGACACCGTTATTGATTGCGATTACTTTATTTACACGAACACTTCTAAAAAACAGATCAATCAAGACCCAATTATTTTAAAGATTTTTCTTTGGTTGGCATTATAGCTCAGTTACAGCTGAAGAAGCTATCACAGTTACTGCTGGAGAGGAAAGGTAGTTTACTTGCTTACTTGAAAAAGTCAGGTTTGCTGGTCGGGCACCAAGATCACTGGGTCCCTATCCTCACCAAATTCTTATTTCTTTATCATACGAAAAAGAAAGGATGCGCAGCATACGGCTTTCAAGAACAAAACAGCTACTTATACCTGAGTTTGCTTCTTTCCGGTAACTATAAGCTGTCCCCTTTATGTCGAACTGTTATGACTAAGTCCGAGGCCCGAGGTTGGGGAACATCGGATTTTCTGTTTTGGTCCCTCTCTCCCACCTTGGTATTCTTCGGCGTTCCTAGAAGGTTGGATGATCTCATCCTTGAATCGTTAGCGATCGTCTTGTCTCGTCGTCTGTCTTTTGTGCTCTTGGACACCTCCTATGCCTTTGCCAAAAATAAAAATCCATGGAACTATTTAAATGTTTGGAAGCCCAAGAGTTGCACGTGCAATACACGGAGAAATGAAAAGTTTCAGAAAAATCAAACAGGCGCAATGAGGTGTACACACCCAAATCGACACGTGGCACGAATCTCAAGGCAAGGCCTCAAGATCCGACCGCCCGTTTTGCCCAAAGGGCCGGCGCCGACGGTTGGAATAGCCCCAAATTCCTCCGTGCTTTGCACACGTATCTCTTCGACTCCCCTTAACTTCCCTACACTATTTGATTTTCCTACAATCAAACAGAGACTCTTCAATTCACCATTTAACACATTTTTAATGCATTTTAATCCACATTTTTAATTCACAAACCCTAATTCTCTACTATAAATACCACCCCATGCCCTGACTCTTCACCATTCTGAAATTCTAGCAAAAATTCTCTCAAAACTTTCTAAGTGTCAAGTGGAGTTAAGTCCCCCAAGTGGAGTAGCGAGCCAAACTCGACGACCGGAGCATCTCCGATGAAACTACGACCCCCGAGAGCTTCTTCAATCTCTTCTTAACCTTCTAAAAACCGTCTCTCTTCTCTCTAATTCTTTCATCTCAATTCGTCGTCTAAGAAAATATCGACAAAAGTGGAGTTAACACGTAACAACCTTCATTTTTAAATATTTTATCATGCTTGATAGGTCTAAATGTCACATAATCACCCTAATATCTTTTTAAAACAAAACTCACATCTATTTTCTTTTTACGTAACCAAAAATTTCATGTTCAATACTCAAATAATGAACTTTTTCATTAAAATACCATGAACTTTAGTGTAACCTCTCTTCGATATCTAGCATACCCAAACCCTAGAACCTTCACGGGGTAATGACCTACCCCACACGCACACTATGGTTTCATACCATGGTATTCTAACCATAAGGGTAATTCAAAGTAAAAGCTTTTTCATTAAAATACCATATCGTTTCAAAATGGGTTTCTTTAAATCGATATTTCAAAATCTTTGGCAATTACGCCTCTAAAACCCTCGTCAGGAGACCCGCTAATGGATGGTGCGGATTATCACACATCCTTGGGACAGTAAAGCGAGATGCAGAACTCCTCACGAAGTATTCGATCTCGAAAGGAATAAAAATACGGTTTTTAAGAAACGCGACTTTTTTTTAATAAAAAACTAATTTTTGGGACAATTATATAAAATTATAAATCCATATTTTCAATAAAAGCATATTAAGAAACTATATTTTTAAAATGAAAGATTAGAATTTTTAATAAGATACCACCAAGTTTCCAAAAGTAGTAGTTTTCATAAAAATACCACAAACTTTCCAAAAAGCTAGATTGTATCATCAAAACCCACAACAATTAAAATACATGTTCATGAGAACCCTAAATATTATAAATCATCCTTGAGATTTATTTTTAAACAATATTAATATATATTTTTCATAAAACCCTCTCGAGATATGCAAGCAATATATTAAGGACTCTAGATTAATATAGGTTTAAACGGGATCAATTCTCTTGAGCCCTAGGGAGCCGGATAAAGTGATTGCTTGCCTATTTAGGTTAGATAACTTAACGGAGTTATTAATGGTAATTGTCTTGGAAAAAAACATAAATCCTGCTGTCCATGTGCAGCAGTTGCCGATTTCTCCCGAACATAAGATTTTTAACAATTTACATCAATTCACATGAAAAGACATGAACTCAAATCCAAACTCAAATCTAAACTTAAACTCAAACTTGAATACAAATTCAAACTCCAACCTAACTCGAATCTAAACTCGAATCCAATCTACTTTAACCAACTTAACTCGAATCCAGATTGCAATTGTCATGACTCGCACATTACTCGACTCACTTGAATACAATCTACACCTTTTGCAATCTAGGGTGTCGATCAAGACATGTCAATCAATCAATCAAATCAATTAAGTATATTAAGCATATATATATATATATATATATATATATATTATACTCGGGATGCTTGGGATAGTTTCTTGTATGAATCCAACGGAGTTTCAGGAGTCTCGTATTAACCTCTCTTTTTTATTTTACTCAAATATCAGTCGGGTTAACTCATCCACGGCCTAGAGCCCCGATGCTAACATATGAAATGGGCCTGTGTTTTCTTTCTCCTGGGGTCCCACTCTTGAGCTCGTGAATACTTCTACGGTTGTATTGGCATTCACACTTGGAACTTAACGTTAACATAGTGACCATATAAAGGCCTACAGTATATATTTACCCATGATCATATACTCTTACTATATATATATATATATATATATATATATATATATATATATATATATATTCTACACTTGTCATTTTCTTTACTCTTACCTATTCTTGGGACTTACCGAGCGCTAGTTCGCTGACGGGCATTCCACCCACTTTTCTTCTCTTGGAATGTTCATCAGATACTGTCGAGACGGAGGAAGTTGAATCCATAGAGAAGGACTATGACCAGATAGCTACTCAGGGCTGGCTCAGCTTCATTTTTCTTCAGTTTATGTATGCCACTTGTTTAAGCATTTTTCTTATTATATTTACTTTCCAGCATAAACTCATGTACTTGTAAATATTGGAAGTTGAATATAAATAAAGATATTTGTTAAAAAAATTGCAGTCTCTATTTATTCTTGCATTGTGTATTATTATTTTCAATATGCATAGTATATTTATTTAGGGAATGACCTTCTCTTGATAAATATACCGCGGGCTTGCCACGTCACCGTTTCTGTCTACTGGAAAGCGGGACGTGACAAAAACAATAATACACAATGCAAGAATAAACGAAGAATGTAAAAATTTTCAACAAATATTTTTATTTACATTCAACTTCAAATATATATACAAGTACATGAGTTTAAGCTGAAAAGTAAATACAATAAGAAAAATGCCTAAACAAGTGGCATACACCAACTGAAGAAAAGTGAAGCTGGGCTAGTTTTGAGTAGCTATCTGGTCGTAATCCTCCTTAGTAGCGTCCACTTCCTCCGTCTCGACCGTATCTGACGAGCATTCTAAGAAAACAAAGGTGGGTGGAATGCCCGTCAGCGAACTTACGCTCGGTAAGTTCCAAAGATAAGTAAGAATAAAGAAAATGACAAGTGTAGAATATATATGACGAGTAAGAATATAAGTTCATGAGTAAGTATATACTATAGGTCTCTATATGGTCACTATGTTAACGTTAAGTTCCAAGTGTGAATGTCAACGCAGCCGTAGAAGTATTCACGAGCTCAAGAGTGGGGTCCTAGGAGTAAGGAAACACGGGTTCATTTCATGTGTTAGCATCAAGGCTCTAGGCTGTGGATGAATCAACTCGACTGATATTCAAGTAAAATAAAAAAGAGGTTAATACGGGACTCCTGAATTTCCATTGGATGCACACAAGAAACTATCTCAAGCACTCCGAGTATAATATATTATAACTGGTTAATATACTTAATTGGTTTAATTGATTGATTAACATGTCTTGATCGAAACCATAAATTGCAAAATGGTGTAGAATGTAGACGAGTGAATCGAGTAATATGCGAGTCATAACAATTGAAATCTTGGTTCGAGTCAAATTGGTTCGAGTAGTTTGGTTTCGAGTACATATTCGAGTTTAGATTCGAGTAAGGTTAGAGTTCTAGTTTGTGTTCGAATTCGAGTTCAAGTTTAAATTCGACTTTGGATTCGAGTTTATGTCTTTTTCATAGGAATTGATTTAAACTGTTAAAAATCTTATGTTCGGAAGAAATCGGCAACTGCTGCACATGGACGGCAGGATTTGTGTCTTTTTCCAAAATAATTGTTATTGATAACTCCATTAAGTTGTCTAACCTGAATAGGCAAGCACTCACTTTCTCCGGCTCTCTAGGGCTCAAGAAAATTGATCCCGCTTAAACCTATATTAATCTAGAGTCCTTAATATTGTTTGCATATCTCAAGGGTTTTTTATGAAAAATACTTTAATATAGTTTAAAAATAAAGCTCGATGGTGATTTATAATATTTAGAGTTTTCATGAACATGTATTTTAATTGCTGTGGTGTTTTGGTGATAAAACATAGCTTTTTGAAAGTTTATGGTTTTTTTATATCTCTTTTGGAAACTTAGTATTTTATTAAAAATTCTAATCTTTCATTTTAAAAATATAGTTTCTTAATTTGTTTTTATTGAAAATACGAATTTATGATTTTTATATGATTTTTCAAAAATTAATTTTGTTTAGAAAAGTCGCGTTTCTTAAAAACCGTATTTTTATTTTCTTTCGAGACCGAATACTCTGTGAGGAATTCTGCATCTCGCTCTATTGTCCCAAGGATGTGCGATAATATGCACCATCTATTAGCGGGTCCCCTAACGAAAGTAGTAGAGGTGTAATTGCCAAGAATTTCGAAATACCGATTAAAAAAAAACGTTTTGTAAAGGTGTGATATTTTAATGAAAAAATGTTTGTTTCCCCCAATCAGAGCAAGGCTCTTTTTGAATTTCAAAAATTGAAATTTTGAAGCAACGCTTCAAATTCCGTGCGCTGCGCGCAATGCGCCACGTGTCAAAAGCTGATACATCAGTGCAATGCCCAAGGCAGCGCGCCCGATCAAAGCAAGGCTCTATTTAAAACAAAAATTAATGGAAGCAACGCTTCAGTTGCGCAAGCACTGCGCTGCGCGACACGTGTCAGCGCAGTTGCGCACGCGACACGTGTCAGCGCAAGCGCAGTTGCGCTGCGCTGTGCGCTGCGCGACACGTGTCAGCGCGGTTGCGCAAGCGCAGTTGCGTTGCGCTGTGCACTGCGCGACACGTGTCACGCGCTGGGGCTTTTGCGCCAAACAGAATTAAAATTCTAGTAAGATCTTTCTGTTCTTGTTAAAACAAGAAGATTGTCTTCTGTAAAACAGAAGCCCTTGGATCAAAGATCCAACGGTGGGGAAAATTCCCCAAATCACTCAGAGAAGAATCTCTTTAACAAACTTAACAAATCTATTGGCACTATAAAAAGGCCCCTAGACCCCAACTCAAAAGGGGGAACACAAAGAGAAAAAGAGAAAACTCCTTTAAAGAAAATTTTGAGAAGAGTTCAAAGAAAGGAAAGGTAAAAATCTTGAATAAAAGAAGAATTTCTTCTAAAAAGATCATTGATCTAAAAACAAGATCAAAGATCTTCAATAAAAATATAATAAAAGCATTGCCTTTTGATGAACCACTGGTTCTTTAAAAACAAGAAAATTTGTTTTCTTTGATCTAAAATTGATCAAAATAATAAAACAGTGTCCTGCACTTGCAAAATCTACACTGTTGCGCTCTCGGGTTGGCGCAAGCCACCAGAGAGCGCCACGTGTCAGCCCCATAATGATCTGCGCCATGCGCTTCTAAAAACATAGCACTGCTCTCATGAATTGGTGCAACTCACCAGAGCGCGCCACGTGTCGGCAGCGCAACAGCGCAGTGCACTGGCACAGCGCACTGCGCTAGCGTTCTCCTGAGCGTGACACGTGTCACCTCCTCATGGACTTGCGCCTTGCGCTCCTCAATTGGCACAAAGCGCCTGACAAGCCACGTGGCACTCTATCAGACTCATTAATGCAGCGCATTATTAAAGGGACAGAGCCCAATTAAAAAGGCCTAACAGGCCTAATAAAAAATGCAGTGCATTATGAAAAAAGGGCAGGGCCCAAATAAAGGTCTATCAGACCAAAATAAAATGCTATGGGCCTAAAAGGCCAGAGAAAATGCACTGCATTATTAAACAGGGGCAGAGCCCTAGTAAAGGCCTAACAGGCTAAATGCAAATAAAACGTTGAATATTCTCAACTGGACTTAGCCTAATTCTGGCCATAAGTCCTCAAATTAAATTGACTGAGCACGGCTGCTCTCTTAAATCAATTTACATCCGGCTCGAAGGTACATCTCCAAACTTCTTTGACACCTATCGTTGTAATCCTTCAACGACGTCAAAGAGGTGACGGGTCCCGACGGCCATACATGCAATAGACCACCACGTCCCTAAACTGGAACATGGACCACCACGTCCCTAAACTGGAACAATAGAGCCCGCAAATGCTCTTTTGCCGGATCTAAACGATCCCGTTTAAGTTGATCTTAGCCTCAAATACAGCTAACGTGTCCTTAAACCTTCAAACAGACTTTAGTCCCAAATTGGACTATAAATCCCCCAACCAACTTTGGTTCAAGGGTATATCTCCGAACTCCTCTGACACCTGCCGCTGTAATCCTTCAACGTCGTCAGAGAGGTGATGGGTCCCGACGGCCATGCATGCAATGGACCACTATGTCCCTAAACTGGAACAATAGAGCCCAAATGCTCTTTTGTCGGATCTAAACGATCCCGTTAAGTTGATCTTAGTCTCAAATTGGACTAACGTATCCTTAACAAACGTTTAAGTTGGTCTTAGCCTCAAATATGGCTAACGTATCCTTAAACCAAAACCCCAAACCCAAATCTAAGAAAATACGGATTTGGACTAATCCACGTCCTAACGGCGACAACATAAATTAGTCTCCGTATACAATCCACGGGCAACCATAAACAAAATAAACACTCACGACACGAAGTGAAATTCTGGAGAAGGAGAAAGTTGTTACCGCGATGCGGTAGTGTAATTAACTGCAGGGTCTTGCGCCTGCAGGGAAGAGCGTCCCCACAATCAAAAACCCCTAAGACGAGGGGGAATCTGACGAAGTCTGCTACATTGGCCGCATCCGTCCAAACCTCCGATACACGGTGCCATAAATCAACTTGGCATCTTTGGAGAAGTGGACGGATAGCACCAATTAGCATCTGCCCCGAATCTCAGGCAACACGTCTCTGCGTCGCGCCGCCATTCGGAGGGGAACAGATTCTGGCACGCCCGGTGGGAACTTTTCCTCTTTCCACTCCACACTTCGTGTGTCGTGTTCGCGAATGAATCGCGGTTTGTTGTGGTTGCCTGTGGATTCGAGGTACTAAGATTTGGTGTCTTGCTCCGTGCAGAAAACAGAAGATCAATTGCTTCAAACTGCACTGCTTGCAACTGCAACTCTCGCTCGGTCTCTGCTGGAGGAGTGACTTACGGGCCCCAAGCGGCCCCTCTTTTCAAGATGCCAGTGGAGCAGGTAACCCAAGCCACCATTGGACTATTCTTCGGGACCATGCTCCTACCTATGAGCTTCAATGCCCTAAGGACGTTGCAAGAAGCCCCAAGGACGTTGCAAGAAGCCCCAAAGAAGTCGATCTTTGATCGACTTACCACTGCCGCGGCCCCTCTCAACGGGTCGCCCAACTCCACTGCCTCAGTTTTTAACAGGCTCGGTCAGAGCTCCAACGGGCCCATGAAAAAGCCAGCAATACCAGAAGATGTTATCCCGAAGCGGATAGCTATCCCTACTCCAGTTTCAGGCGAAATCACCAAGGTTGCTTCCCCTGCTCGGAAGTCTGCTTTTGACAGGTTGGCCGTCCCCATTCAACGAACGTCGGTCTTTAAAAGGCTGATACCAGCAGATTCTGACCAACACAGGGGGCATGAGGGGGGCGCGGCTCAATCAATCCCACCTGCACGACGCGCTCGACATCGCCACTGGCGCCGAGTAAGGAAGGCTGGGGGCAACTCCCCCTCTGGGATAACTCCGCCAGCTCCAACGGTGGGGATCGATGCTGTTGTTCCAACCAGGAACAGTTTTGAATTGCTGAACACGATGCGCAAAAACTCTCCTACTGCGGTGTTCAAACGAACTCCTTCACCTGTGGAGAATGCTCCAGAGAAAAAGCTAGAGCAGCCCCCTCAACGGTTGTCCTCTAAAATCTACAAGGTCTGGCGTCAAGTCCAAGAATCAGTGATCGATCAAGACTACCTCCGCCGCCATAAAAAGATGAAGGTTCAGCAGGAGAAGGGCTACTCTGTCAAGTCGGAAAAAGCAACAGCTGGATGGGTGCCCACTACAACGGCTCCCTCAACGTCAATCACTCAGAAGAAAAGGAGGCCGCAAAAAGCCCCTGTGAATATGGCGAACCGTAAAAGCGCTGAACACAGACGCCCCAGGTCTGGGGGCATGGTGGTGCACACTGTTTATATGGCTTCCGGAAAGGAGGAAAGCCGGGCATCTACAGGACACCGACCGCTCACCCGATCCGTGACGAAAGCCCAAGAGCAACAACAAAAGCTTCAGGAAATGATGACTGCAATGGCTGCACTTACTGAGCCAAAAGAAAGCTCGAAATCGTCATCAGAACAGCGTCATGAACAAGAAACTGACGCTGACTTCCTACGTAGAGTCCTCGAAAAGAAGGACAAAGAAGCCGCAGAGCAAGCGGCTAATATAAAACAGATGGCGCTCCTCTTCCAAGATATGGTAGGGATGATGTTACAGCCGGACTCTCCAGCTGATGACCCTCCAATCATTGTTGAAGATGATAGAAGAGAGACGTTTAATCCTCCGCCAGCTCTTTCAGTAACCAAAGACGAAACCATTTCTAAGGCCGTGCTGGATGACTATATAGCTCAGCAAATACGAGCTCATCAGGCGAGTGAATCGGCTGGGTAAACTGTTAGAACTGGACGACCCTATCCGGGCTGGTATGACCAAATCAGTTACCCGCCGGGATATACGATCCCTAAGTTCCACGTATATAAAGGGACAGAGAATCCACATCAGCACGTCGCTCAATTCAGGGTCTTATGCGGCAATACTGGAGGCGATGACAAATTGTTGCTTCGCCAATTCGTCGGCAGCTTAGCAGAAACAGCTTTTGAATGGTATTCGGAGCTACCTAACGACTCTGTCAAAACATTTGCGGAGATGGATCTACTATTTACACAAAGATTCGCGAGTGCTAGTGAACGCACCCCGATAACAGCAATGATAAATTCCAGGATAAGGCCCGGCGAAACATGGGTCCAGTACGCAACACGATGGTGGAACCTATGGTCAAAATGCGAACAACGCATAGAAGAGGCACCTGCGGTAGGCATGTTCGTGGGCACTCTTGATCCTCAAGCGACCATCTCGCAATTCATGATGTTCTTCAGGCCGACTACCTTCCAGGCATTGATCGACAAATTAGCCCAAATGGACCAGATGGGACACAGACCGTCTCCTCCAAAACCAGACTCTCGAAATGAGAAAGGAAAAGGGAAAGCGACTGTCGTTGCCAATGCTCAACAACAGCCGAGCAACTTAAAGCCGGTCGTTCGCCAAAATAACGCGCATCCACGCCCATCCCTCGAGGAGAGACTAGGACGTCCTTACTCGTTTCTTCAGAATAAAACGAGAAGACTGTTTGAGCTGGCATTACGCAACAGACTTATCAATCTGCCGAATCCAAAACGTCCGTTGCAGCCAGGCGATCTCAATAATCCCGATTACTGCCCTTACCACCAAACGGTAAGTCACCCGATCGAGGATTGTTTCGTCTTTAAGGGATGGATCGAGGATCAGTACCTACAAGACAAGTTTGCGCTGTCTGAAAACTGGAAGGTAAACCCACCACAGCCGCACACGCCAAAGAAGACGGACACGATGGGGGCAGCTTGTTCTTTTGTTGAGGACGAAAACGATGGAGAAGACTCATCAGATGAATCCGAAGACTACGTAGCGAGTTGTCATGTGATCTCTCACTCATTGGCGGATGATGAAGAGGCTCCTTGCGCCGAGAAACCAAGGGCGGACCCTGAACCAGAAATTCCGCGGCCGTCAGACGAGCTGATCGATGCCTTCCTGAATGAGATTCGTTTGAAAGTTAAAGCCAATCAAGAGCGTGAGATGGCCATACTGGAAGGAGCCAAACACCGACGACTGGACCAAAGAGTCGAGGCACTCCCGTCAAATCCAAAGTCATCCACTGCGGATAAAAACAAATTCAAGACGAGGAAAAGGTTCGCCAAAGCCCTATCAGTGGGAATGAAGCTACCACCCTCTGAAGAAAATACTCTCGGTGGAGTAGAGATGCATCCTAACTTCTGCTTATATCATCAGAAGATCATACATCCTACCGAAGACTGTGACTCCTTTAAGTGTTGGTGGCAAGGATATATCGCTCAAAAGCAACACTTCAACAGGACAAAGTGTGAAGCTCATAGACATCGGAAAAATGCGATAGATGAGCGCAAAAGAGCCGCCGATGACTGTCATATAGCCGACTACAAGAGATCACAAATTGTCACCTTTGGAAGCGACTCTGACGAAGAAGTTGCCTTCAACCCTCTCCTCAAGGATTCCATTTCAAAAATGAAAGAATTGAGGAGTTGCGAGAATATCCAGCCGTGCAATCGCCCGCTACTCGGAAAAAATCTCGTCCCCGCGAACAAAGGATCGAGCAAAAAGGATAAAGGAAAGGGGAAAATGACCTTCGTCGCCAACACTCAACAACAGTCGAGTGGCCCTAGACCGGTTGTTCGTCAAAACAATATGCGTCCACGTATATCCCTCGAGGAGAGGCTAAGACGTCCTTACTCATTTCCCCAGGATGAAACAAGGAGGTTGTTCGAAGTGGCAGTGCATAACAGGCTTATCACTCTACCGGAGCCGAAACACCAACTACAGCTGGATGATGTCAACAGTTCTAATTATTGCCCTTATCACCAAGTATTGGGCCATCCGATCGAAAACTGTTACGTCTTCAAAAACGGGGTCGAAGACCAATACCAACAGGGCAAGTTCGTCATCTCCGGAAACTGGAAGGTGAGCCCGCCACAACCGCACGCTCTGAGAAAGATGGATACGCCGGGGGCATCATGCTCAGTCATAGAGAAAGCCCCAAGGACCGAAAAGTCAGTAAACTAGAGCTTCGCCTCAAATACGGCGATGACGGACCGAAACGTCCTTAAACTAATGATGGACCGCAATGTCCTAAAACTTACAAACGACCAAAACGTCTTTAGACTACTACCGCAGCATCCTCAGGCGGACAAGATAAAAAAAATAATAAAGAATAAAAAATAATAATAATAATAAAATTAAAAAAACAGCAAAAAAACGGTATGTCCATAAGCAAAACGGGCACGGATGAAAACCCGAAAGGGCTCCGTGAGTAAAAACAGCAGGGCTACCGGCGAGTGTTTGTGAAAACCCGAAAGGGCGCAAACTCGTTAAAGGACACTTACAGGGTCCACTCGACCTTGTAAGGAGAAACCACCCACGTGAGATCCTTACGACTCACAAGGGAGCAACACACTTAGGGATCCCCACGATTCCTAAGGAGAAAATACACTTGCGAGATCCTCAAGACTCGTAAGGAGAACTCTCTTATGGGACCCTCACGGCACATAAGATTTGAAAGTCTTAAGTTACAAAGACTTAAACCTGTGCTTAAGCAACCCTACAACCTTCGATATGCCCAACAAGTGGTTCAATACTGACCCTTGTATACAATCCACGGGCGCGAATAAACATTTCCCTAACAAAGTCTCATCCGTGACTAGGGATATGTTTACACGGTAAACAACCCTTATAAGTTCTCTCGACTTATAAGGAGAAAACCCTTTTGTAGGATCCTTACGATTTACAGAGAACATACACTTAGGAATCCCCACGATTCCTAAGGAGAAAACACACCTACGAGATCATCACGACTTGTAGGGAGAAATACCTTTGTGAGACCCTTACGGCTCATGAAGTCAAAAGCCTTAGTCGACAGGATCCTAACCCTGTTTACTAAGCCACCTTTGTTCGACGTCGACAGAGGCAAATGATGATTCGCTCCTGGCAATATCCTAGTTGTAGCGGTGCTGATGCCGAAATCGGTGTCTAATTTCAGGTTTACGGCGAAAAACCAGTAAGCCACGCATGCATATAAAAATAACCGAAATGATGGAGCAACTTGCAATAAAAAACAGCAAGTAAAAATATATGCATGCAAAAATAGCCAAAATGATGGGGCAACTCGCAATAAAAAGCAGCGAGTAAAAATAAAAAATAGCCAAAATGATTGGGCACCGCGAAAAATAGCCGAAATGATTGGGCAATCGTGACCTTCGCGATATAAAAGCTGAAATGATAGAGCATCGCGGAAAGAAAACAATAATATATAAAAAAAAATAATGAATGAAACTTTTACCCTACAAGCGATAGCACAGAAATCCCTGTATACAATCCAGGGGCACAAACGAAGAAGGATCCATCAGAAAACGGAACCAAATCTTAACGGCAAAATCCCAGCTTCATCTCAACAATCGTCTCGATACAGCTGACGAGATGTTAACAAAGGCGTTCCTTCGCAGTCCATCAAGATGCAGATACAACGCCAACAAAAGACCTCGCGGTCGAAACAAAGCGAAGCGGCGGCAAAATCCCAGCTTCATCTCAACAATCGTCTCGATACAGCAGACGAGATGTTAACAACGGCGTTCCTTCGCAGTCCATCAAGATGCAGATACAACGCCAAAAAAAGGCCTAGCGGTCGAAACAAAACGAAGCGACGACAAAATACCAGCTTCATCTCAACAATCGTCTCGATACAGCAGACGAGATGTTAACAAAGGCGTTCCCTCGCAGTCCATCAAGATGCAGATACAACGCCAACAAAAGGCCTCGCGGTCGAAACAAAGCGAAGCGACGGCAAAATCCCAGCTTCATTTCAACAATCGTCCCGATACAGCTGACGAGATGTTAACAAAGGCGTTCCTTCGCAGTCCATCAAGATGCAGATACAACGCCAACAAAAGACCTCGCGATTGAAACAAAGCGAAGCGACGGCAAAATCCCAACAACGAGATGTTAACAACGGCGTTCCTTCGCAGTCCATCAAGATGCAGACACAACGCCGACGAAAGACCCCATGGTTAAACGAGCGGAGTAACGGCAAAATCCCAGCTCCACCTCGGCATTCGTCTCGATACAGTAGACGGGATGTCACGACAGCGTTCTTCCCCCAACAGGGTTCAGACGTGACAAAGCAAACGAAGCGAAGGCCAAATTCTTAGCTTCAAGGTCTTAACGGCGAGTCATATAAAGCCTGAAAGACAACTGGAGATCGTCTCACACCAGTGCGGAATGGTCACCACTTCAACGTTCGTCTCGACACAGCAGACGCAACATCATCAAACAAATGGAGCCACGGCAAAATCCCTAGTTCCAAACCTCGACGGTTCACCAGCAACCTAGAGACAATCGCGACGTTCGTCTCGATACAGCAGACGAGATGTCACCCCAGCATTCTTCCTCCAGCAGGGTTCGGACGTGACAAAAGCAAACGAAGCGAAAGCCAAATTCCTAGCTTCAAGGTCTTAACGACGAGTCATATAAAGCCTGAAAGACAACTGGAGATCGTCTCACACCAGTGCGGAATGGTCACCACTTCGACGTTCGTCTCGACACAGCAGACGCAACATCATCAAACAAATGGAGCCACGGAAAAATCCCTAGTTCCAAACCTCGACGGTTCACCAGCAACCTAGAGACAACTGCGACGTCCGTCTCGATACAGCAGACGAGATGTCACCCCAGCATTCTTCCTCCAGCAGGGTTCAGACGCGACAATCAAACAAACGGAGCCACGGCAAAATCCCTAGTTCCCACCGCGACATTCGTCTCGATACAGCAGACGTGATGCCAGCAAACGAAGCAAAGGCCAAATTCCTAGCTTCAGGGTCTTGACGGCAACTCACATAAAACCTGAAAGACTATCGGAGATCATCCCACACCAGCGCGGAGTGGATATGACTCATCGGGGCTCTCCAAAATGAGCCTAACCTCAAGTAAAAAGCGGCATGGCAAATTCCTAACGCTTACTCCTCCGACGGTCAAACTGCCAAGGAGGATTTCTTGAAGATGTCTTGTCCAGCCCCCGAAGGGATCAGAGACACGGAAGTCGCAGGGCTACTCGAACAGCACGATTGCCTATCGAGGAATATATCAGCTGATGCGACGGTATGACAGCCAAAACCCTAAGTACCACAGACCCTAAAGGACTTCTGTCGTAAAGAGCAGAGGTTAACTGTGACGTTAGGATATTCTTGCGAGAAATTCTCGATTCGTCTCGACTTGTGAAGAAATTGATGTCTTTGCGAGAACGTCTCGATGCGGCTCGACTCGTAAGATAAAGCCTTAGGCAGTAAGGATTAAAAAAAACTTATTCCCTAAGCACTGGGACCCTATAAGTTGGCCCAAAACGGTCTCTTGCATACTATCCACGGGTCTCACTCTCCAAACTCGAATCTCGACAAGGAGGGAAACAACCGTTTATGGGTCCTCTCAACTCGTAAGAGGGAAAATTCTCTTATAGGATCCTTACGACTTATAAGAGAAAACGCACTTAGGAATCCTCACGACTCCTAAGGAGAAAATACATCTATGAAATCCTCTCGATCCGTAGGGAGAAAAGTCTTTATGAGACCCTCACGACTCATAAAGTTGAAAAGTCTTAGGCAGCAGATCTGAACCTGCGGCCTAAGCCATCGCTGCCTTTTGAAGAAGCCAATACAGGATGTTGGCTCTATCACCTGTCAACCATGTTTACTAAGATAGCATGCTGATAATAAAAAGAAAAAGGCGGAGAAATGACACAAGACATTACAAAGAATGTATATCTTTTATTCATAAACTTGATTGAGTACAAGATACATTGTGTTAAAGAATAAAAAAAATATACATTTTTATTTACAAGTACAAATAATACAAAAAGTAGCTACTGAGAAGGAAGTGTCTTTAACAAATCCGCGAGCTGCTCTCGCACTTCCTTCAGCGCCTCCTCCTGAGTGGCTGTCGCGGCCACTTCCGCTTCCACCTGGGCCCGCTGCTGCAAGTAGGATGAAAGTTGCTTCTCAGCTGCCTGCCGGGCTGCCTCCTGATTAGGTGCATCCCACTCGACGACGTCAAGCTGTTGCCTCAGTGTTAACCCTTCGGAGAGGCGTTGCAGAAGGCCTTCAAAGATAACCTTCAGCCGTGCAGCGTTTTCCTCCACCCGAGCATGCAGTTGGGAAGATTTGCTCGAAGTCTCACCGCGCTCCTTACGCCTTAAAGTAACTTCTTGTTCGAGATAACGGAAGTAAGAAGCGCTTTGCTCAATCCACGCTGCTCTTTGATGGCTTGCGGCTAAGGTCTCGGGAGAAGGGCGCATGAACTCCAGTTGATGCAGGCGAGCCTCGATCTCCCTGCAGTGGTTAACCCAAGACGCGGCGATGCCCTCGTTATGGAAGTTTACGAGTATCACCAACATTGGGTTAACCGCCGTAGCAAAATCTGCGACAGACGTAGGAGTCTCGACGTCGAGTTCCTCAATGTAGTCGGTCAACATGCGCAGACTATTCGCGGCGCCTTTCGAAGACGGACGTCTCAAGAAAGGGCCTGCCGGTATTGTGACACGAGACTCGAAAGGCGCCGAGATCGGAACGACAGCTGAAAAAACAAGATACGATTAGATGACAGTTCAAGAAATACAAAAAAAGGGTCATCAATGCGAAAGTTTGCTATACCAGCTGCAGCGGGTGGCAAGGCCGGAAGGGTCGGCGGCGCGGCCGATCTTTCACCCCCTCCTTCGATTTGTAGCACTGCAATCAGGACGAGGGAAAATTAGAAATAATTCCATCACTGAAAAAGAAAGATATCAGTCGGAAACTATACTTGTTTCCTGATTTAAAATCAGGAAAGCTTCTGTCAAAAGCTTCAAAAGAGGGGCCACGTGCCTACACGTGACCAGCAGTCACGTGTTGACACGTGACCTATGAAGTGCAGAAAAGGCGCACATTGATTCGCTGAGCAAAGTCAAGGAAAAGAGCTTCAGAAGAGGTCACGTGCTCCCACGTGACCAGGGTCACGTGTCGACACGTGAAGTTCAAAGCAGCAAACTCGCTCTCCAATTGAACCAAGGAAAGAGAGTTCAAGCAAGGGTCACGTGCTCACACGTGACCAGGGGTCACGTGGTAGCACGTGACGTTTAAGCAGCAATCAGAAGACACGGCACAAAAGGCTCATTCCAAAGGGGGTCACGTGCTCACACGTGACCGTGGATCACGTGGTCACACGTGACCGGCTTTCAAAGCCCTTTTTGTCAACAGAATTAAATTCTGAAGAGAAATGCAAATCTTTCCAAAGGAACGCAACTATATGCATCCAATCAAATTAAAGATTCAGAGGTCATTTATTTATGGAAAATCTCGGGTTTGGAAAGATTTCCCCCTTAAATCTAACCAAAATAACAAGGGAGAATCTCTGGATCGGAAATCCAACGGTGAATAAAATTCACCTAATAATCCAAAGGTCCAGAATGAATAATGGATGCAAATCAAATATCCCATGAAAGATTTACCAAAACTAATTGATTCAGCTGCTTCTCCTATAAATAGGAGCCAAGAGACACAAAAAAGAGAGATATATACACGCGCAGAGAAAGAAAAAAGGAGAAAAGCTTTGATACTTGGAAAAGACTTGGATCTTCTGCAAAAACCCTAGGTAAGAAAGGGAAGGCCTTTTGAAAGAGGGGGAATTTAATTCCCAACAGAGTTTAACTCTGATACATAAAACAGAAGAGCACATTTCTTCTCTCTTTGATAGAGGATCTGCAAAGTGCACATCTCCCCTTTAGGTTGAGAATTTAATTCTCAATGGGTTGAGATCCTGCCATGCAGATCCAAAACATAGAGAGGGAACGCAAGCATGAGAATTTAATTCTCGCAGAACTATAGGAATTCAATTCCTTTAAAAAATAAAATTAGGGCTCGACCCTGTATCATGGGAATTTAATTCCTTCAAAACAAAAGAAACAGGGTTGAACCCTAATTAAGAATGTGGTTCTGTGGAAATAGCAGGAATTTAATTCCCTTAATTATAATTCTTTAAAATGAGAAGTATAATTCCTTGAAAGCTTTTATTAAGGGTTGAACCCTCTTCAGTTCTCCACATAAACGAGGAATTTAATTCCTACAGAAAATTCAGAGTTCAACTCTACAAGTCTTCAAAAGGAAATAGGAATTTAATCCCTCTGAAATTTAAAAGTTCGAGGAATTTAACTCCTGAAAGAAACAGATCCTCTAAAAACTACATAGAGGTAGAGTCACGTGCTGCCACGTGACCCCCCCAAAGCCCTACAGAAAGACCCTTTGAGACAGCACTCCACGTGACCCACGTGACCCTCAGCAGAAACCTTAACATATAAGCATTTGAATGCCCGTCACGTGATGGCACGTGACGCTTTGAAGGAGATGATAATTTCAGCAGAACAAAAGAAGGGAGGATGCTCTCACGTGCTGCCACGTGACCCTTCCTGCCATAGTGTTTAACACTAAATTTAAAACTCTTGAACCCAGTGTTAAAACACTGTCGGGCCTTAGCATTCAATGCTGATTAAAAAAGCCTTATTGGCAGGGTTCAACACTGATCTGTTTTAGTGTTTAACACTAATTGGAAAAAGCCTTATTGCTGGTGTTTAACACCAATTATCTCTTAGTGTTGAACACTAACTTAACAACCTTATTCCCAGTGTTCAACACTGATTGCTCTGAAGTGTTTAACACTAGGCTTTGGCCTAATTGGCTAAAGGGATAGAGGTAAACATTCTCCCTCAATGGACCAACAAAGAGTCAATATTCCAGACCTGACTGGACTTAGCCCAAGCTGGCCATAAGTCCTCAATTTGTGATTAACTGGGCCGATGGGCTCATAACATCAATCTTGACCCAAATTGGGCCAAGGACTATTTAATCCACCCCGGTTCTAGGGTACATCTCTTCACTCCTTTGATATTTGGCATTGTAATCCCTCAATGTCTTCAAAGAGGTGACGGGTCCCGAAGACCATTCATGACATGGACTGTGGGGTCCTTAAACCCATGCATGATACAAAACTCCTGGTTACGTGGAACGTGGATAACGTCACTCTTTGACCCCGCGGAAAACGTCCAGAGCGGATCCTGGTCCTCGCAGAGCACGGCAGTGAACCCGTGTGAAGCATCCAGAGCGGAGCCTGGTCCTCGCCTAGCACGGCAGTGAACCCGTGTGAAGCATCCAGAGCACATACCGGACTGTGGAGTCCTTAAACCCATGGACTATGACGTCCTTAACCTTGACCGAGATGTCTTTAAACTACCCACGGACCGCAATGTCCTTAAAACTACCCACGGACCGCAATGTCCTTAAACTACCCATGGACCTCGATGTCCTTAAACTAGAACAATAGAGCCCCTATATGCTCTTTTGTCGGATCTAAACGGTCCTGTTTAAGTTGACCTTAGCCTCAAAGATGGCTAACGCGTCCTTAAAACCTTCAAGCAGACTGGACTACGAATCCCCCTAATTAACTCTGGCTCGAGGGTACATCTCTGAACTCCTCTGACATCCGTCGTTGTAATCCTTCAACGTCGTCAGAGAGGTGATGGGTCCTGACGGCCACACATACGACGGACCGCCACGTCCCTAAACTGGAACATTAGAGTCCAAACACTCTTTTGTAGGATCTAAATGATCTAGTTAAGTTGATCTTAGTCACAAAGTTAGACTAACGTATCCTTAACAAACGTTTGAGTTGATCTTAGCCTCAAGTATGGCTGACGTATCCTCAAACCAAACCCCCAAACCCAAATTTAAGATAATGCGGATTTGGACTAGTCCACGCCCTACGGGCGACGACATAACTCAGTCTCCGTAAACGATCCACGGGCAACAAAACATAAAACAAACACACACGACACGAAGTGACCATCTGGAGAAGGAGAAAGTTGTTACCGCAATGCGGTAGCGTAATTAACTGCAGGGGCTTGCGCCTGCAGGGAAGAGCGTCCCCACAATCAAAAACCCCTCAACGAGGGGGAATCTGACGAAGTCTGCTACATCGGTCGCATCCGCTCAAACCTTCGATACATGGTGCCATAAACCAACTTGGCATCTTCGGAGAGGTGAACGGATAGCACCAATTAGCATCTGCCCCGAATCTCAGCGCCAAGACATCGCAGCCTTACGCGCCGTCTTTCGGAGGGGAACAGATTCTGGCACGCCCGGTGGGACCTTTTCCTCTTTCCACTCCACACTTCGTGTGTCGTGATTCGCGAACCAATCGCGGTTCGCTAACAGTTGCCCTTGGGTTTCAAGATACTAAGAATTGGCGCCTTGCCTATTGCAGAAAACGAAGGATCGATGGCTGTTACTTCCGCGAAATCCTCCAACTGCTCAAGCTGTAATTGCGACCAACGCTTTGCCTCGCCGGGAGGTATAGCCTATGGACCCCAAGCTGCTTCGCTGTTCACAATGCCGGCGGACCAGGTGACTCAGGCCACTACCGGATTGTTCTTTGGGACTATGCTCCCCTTATCAAGCTTCGTGGCGCCAGTGCTGACAAAGGAAACTCTCAGGAAGTCGGTCTTTGATCGTCTTACCCCTGCCGCGGCCCCTCTCAACGAATCGCCCAACGTTAACGCCTCGGTCTTCTCTAGATTGGGCCAGAAATCTTGCGAACTCATCATGAGGCCTACAATCCCAGAGAAGATTGCTCCTAAGAAGGAGGCCGCTCCTGCCTCCGAAATCGCCAAGGCGGTTTCCCCAATCAAGAAATCGATCTTCACGAGATTAACAGCTTCGACTCCCGCTCCCGCTGTACAAAGGACATCGGTCTTTAACAGGCTAACACCAACAACGACCCCCCACCCACACAGGGGGCAAGATGAAACCATTCTTATATCTGACTCTACGCCGTCTGCTCGACGCGCTCGACGTCGTCATTGGCGCCGAATAAGGAAGGCTGGAGGCAACTCCCCCTCTGGATTGACTCCACCAGCCCCGGCGGTAGAAGTTAATGCTGCTGTTCCAACTGGAAACAGCTTTGAAATGCTAAATAAGGTGCGAAGGAATTCCCCTACCGCAGTTCTGAAGAGGTCTCCTCCCCCATCAGAAAAGGTTGTGGAAATAGAATCAGAACAGCCCCGATCTCCTCAACGGCTGTCTTCCAAAATCTATAAGGTTTGGCGGCGGGCCCGGGACTCAATCATCGATCCAAACTTCTCCCGCCAGCATAAGAAGCTGAAGATCCAACCGAAAGCTGGTCACCAGGCGAAAACCCAAAAGGCTGTTTGGACGCCCACCTCGACGGCCCCCTCAACCTCCATGGCTCATAAAAGGAGGGAGCCCGAGAAGATCCCTCGACGTGCAACGACGGCTAAAAGCAACAAGCCCGGACACCTTAAGTCTGGGGGCATGATGGTCCACACCGTATACATGGCCTCTGGAAAGGAGGAGAGCCGCACTTCTACAGGCCACCGACCGCTAACCCGATCCATAACGAAATCCCAGGAGCAGCAACAAAAGCTCCAAGAAATGATGAATGCTATGGCCGCGCTCACCGGGCCAAAGGAAAACCCAGAAGCATCCTCAGACGCACGCCGGGAGGAAGAAACCGACGCTGAATTCCTTCGCTGGACACTGGAGAAAAGGGACAAAGAGGCTGCTGAACAAGCGGCCAACATACAACGGATGGGCCTTCTCTTTCAAGATGTGATAGGAATGATGATCCAGCAGGACTTACCCGCCGAAGATCCTCCGATTGTTCTTGAAGATGACCGAGGAGAGACGTCAAATCCACCACCAGCCCTCTCAACAGCCAAGGAAGAGACGATCTCTAAGGCTGACTTGGCTGACTATATAGCCCAGCAAATCCGGGTCCATCATGCAACTGAGGCAGCTGGCCAAGTCGTGAAAACGGGGAGGCCGTATCCAAGCTGGTACGATCAAATCAAATACCCGCAAGGCTATACGATACCGAAATTCCATGTGTATAAGGGGACCGGCAATCCTCATCAACACGTCGCCCAGTTCCGGGCCCTCTGCGGTAACACCGGCGGTGACGATAAACTGTTACTCCGTCAGTTCGTTGGCAGCTTATCAGAAACAGCATTCGAATGGTATTCAGAACTTCCGAACGATTCCATCAAAACGTTCGCTGAAATGGAGTTGTTGTTCACTCAGCGGTTCGCAAGTGCCAGCGAGCGCACTCCAATTACTGCTTTGATTAACGCCAGGGTAAAGCCAGGCGAAACCTGGGTCCAGTACGCTATACGCTGGCGGAATTTGTGGTCGAGATGCGAGCAACGCATTGAGGAAGCACCCGCAGTGGGTATGTTCGTGGGAACCCTAGACCCCCACGCAACTATCTCCCAGTTTATGATGTTCTTTAAGCCAACCACATTCCAAGCTCTAATTGACAAGTTGGCTCAGATGGACCAGATGGGTCATAGGCCACCTCCCCCGAAGTCGGAGCCTCGGAATGATAAGGGTAAAGGAAGAGCCACCTTTGTCGCGAATGCCCAACAGCAACCTGACGCCCCGAAATCGGCAGATCAATTGGAAGAAAGACGCCGATATTATAATGAAAAGATGAAGCGTCCCTACTCGTTCCCACGAGACAAGACGAGACGGTTATTTGAGCTGGCAATACGCAACAGACTTATTAACCTCCCGAATCCAAGGCGACCGCCGCAACCCACCGAGGTGAATAACCCCAACTATTGCCCTTACCATCAGACGGTAAGCCATCCGATTGAAGACTGCTTCGTCTTCAAAGGATGGATCGAAGATCAATACCTCCAGGGGAAGTTTGTACTGTCCGAAAAGTGGAAGGTGAACCCGCCACAACCACATACTCCTAAAAAGGCAGACACACCGGGGGCAACCTGCTCCTTTATCGAAAAAGTTCCATGGGAGGTCGTGCTATCAACGAAGACCAAAAGGATGCTGAGAGACCTTCATGCGTGCCCTGCAATCGAATGGAAGGACCCTCTTTAACCTCGAATTATCGAAGGAGCAGTAAAGCCCCGCACAACTACGAAGACTGCTGATAAGGGCCCAAATACTCATACCCGGCCGTCAAAAGCTTCGAAGAAAAAGAAGAAGAAATCCAAGAAGCCCGCGAACCTTGGAAATGAGCGCACGAACTTGCAGAAGCAAATCGACGCACTGGAAGAATACAATCAAAAGGCACGAACTCCTGTCACACTGCGAGAGTTCCTCAACCACACCTTTCAAGACGAAGATGATGAAGAGAGCTCATCGGATGAATCCGAAGAGTACGTGGCAAGTTGTAACGTAATCTCCCACTCGCTTACCGATGGCAAGAAAGCTCCTGACACCAAGAAGCCAGAGGCGGAGCCCGAACCAGAGCGTGCGAGGCTGACAACTGATATGATCAATGCCTTTCTAGACGAGATTCGTCTAAAAAGTAAAGCAGATCAGGAGCGTGAGATGGCGGCATCAGGAGGAACCCAATGCGGGCGACCGAACGAAGGAGTTGAACTACCCCTGCCAGAGCGAAAGGCATCCGAGATGGACAAGAAGATATTCAAGACGAGGAAAAGGTTCGCCAAAGCCATGTCAATGGGAATGAGGCTACCACCCTCGGAAGGAGACACACACAATGGGGCGGAGAAGCACCCCGATTACTGCGCATACCATCGGAAAGTCTCACACCCCACAGAGGAGTGCGACGCCTTTAAGATATGGTGGCAAGGATATGTTGCTCGTCGGCAACATTTCAAACGCATGAAACGCAAAAGCCGTCGTGAGCAAAGAAGCACTGTTGACGGGCCCAACAGAATTACTGGCAACTGTTATATGGCTCATACCGAGGGGTCGCAAGTCCTCACCTTTGGGAGCGACTCTGATGAAGAAGTGACTCTGGGCCCTCTCTTTGAAGAATCCGCGCTAGGGAAAGATGAGGAATCAGAAGCCTGCGGAAACACTCAGCTGCGCAATCGCACACTCCCGGAAAAGAATCTCGGGCCTACGAACAGAAAAGACAAGGGAAAGGAAAAGGTCACTGAAGATATCACTTTGGATGACCAAGTCGCGAAGGAACTGGCGACTAAAGACCTTCCTAGGAGGAGTAAAGTGGACTATAACATCCTCGCGCATCTAAAGAAGCTACCTTCTCAGCTTAGCATTCTCGACGCCCTCCTATTATCAAAAGAAGCACGGGACTCACTAATTAAGGCACTACAAGAACCTGAGCAATTCCAAGCCTTTCTCGCCACCGAAAAGATGAAGGACGAACTGGAAGAAGTGCATACGGCCGACGTCACTTTCGGTGATGAAGACCTCCTTCTCGGGACGTGCGACCATAACCATCCCCTGTATGTCTCCGGATACTGCCATGATATCAAGATAGGCAAGATCTTGGTGGATAATGGATCCTCTGTCAATCTCCTTAATGTTCGGGTGTTGAAGGAAATCTGCATGAGTGTGCAACATCTCGCTCGTGACAAAATCACTATATCCGGTTTCGATTCACAATCGTCACGGACTCTCGGGTCCGTGATATTAACGTTACGCTTCGGGCTTCTCGTCACAGACATCAAATTCCATGTCATTGACGCCAAGACCTGTTACAACGCCTTGCTCGGCCGTCCTTGGTTACACGAGTACAACATCGTCCCTTCTACACAACATCAGTGTATGAAGTACTTTAAAGATGGTTTCGAGTATACTGTAACGGGCGAGCTGAACCCATTTTCCGTGAACGAAGTCCGCAAATACGAGGATGCGAAATACTTTTTGCCAGACTTTGAAGATACAGAAAGGTGTCACGACTCGGAGAACAAGGCCGCCGCCACCATCCCTGTTTTCGGAAGCGATACCGAAGAAGAAGAAGAGATAGTCTATACGGGGCCATCTCAACGCAACAACCGGAGGACGCCCACCCCCATACTGGTCTTCGGAAGTGATTCGGAAGATGAGGTCAATGCCGTATTCTCCAATCGGCTTTCAATACAAGCACCTCCTGGCGATAACCATAACTTGCAAATCACCATGGTACCGCGAGAACACTACAAGGACCTCGACACGCTTCAAGCTCACAGTGTGCAAGAGCTGCAAACGTTTTGCGTCCCCCCCAGGCGAAAGGGTGAGAAGATGATCCTATTCTATCGATCCTCAGAGTCGAAAGTAGAGAAAGAGATCTGGCACGGCGTAGATGCTACATGCGACAGACTCCAGCCCATCCGTCTGCCCAGATACTATACAAATGGATTAAAGAAGCTATTGAAGCGCCAAGGGGTACCCTTAAAACAAACTGTTCAACAGGCTCGGTTCTACAACAGGATTTGGGATGTCCCTGGAACCCAACGCAAATTGCCTAATGGGAAAATGGAGACACTCGGGCTTGGATACGCGAGAACCGGAAAACGAGAACGGGCTCATAACAGCTACGCTATATATACCTTTGATGAAGAAGAGGACGCCCTGTCAGGAGATGCCAACCCCTCATCAAAACCAGACCACGCGATTGAGGCGCCAAGTCCGTCATTTCTAGAACGAATGGACAAGCCTATCAGGAAAGTGGGTCAGAAAGGTCGGGAAGACCCCAACCACGAAATGGCCATCTACGAGAAGGCCAGGACGCAACGTCTATTTCAACAGGCTACGAAAGGCAAGAATGCTCATCCTTGTCAACCCATCATGCGAAAGGCCCGATGCGGAGACGGAAATAAGTCGAGAAGCGGAAAAAAGAGCCGACAACAACGACGCAGGATTAGAGGGTTACGAGATCGAGTACTGCACGGCTCGGATTCGCCCTTCATAGAAAAGATGAGTCGAGCGTACTCCTTCCCCCGAGACAAGACGGAAAGGTTACTCAAGCTCGCCCTAAAACATCAGATGATCGCGCTTCCGGAGTCTAAACACCCTGAGCAAGCTAATAAGGCCTCTCGCTCGGGCTATTGCTCTTATCACCGAGCCGCAGGACATCCTACCGAAGACTGCTTCACCTTCAAGAACTGGGTCGAGGACCAGTACCGACGGGGCAGATTCGCTTTATCCAACAGCTGGAGGGTAACGCCGCCACGAAAGCACGAGCCCAAGGCCGCAAGAGCAGAGCCGGATCCGCCTCGGCCCCGGGAGTGGATTCGCACCTGTTATACGATTACGATAGACAACCCTCCCCGGTGCTTCGAGAACAGCGATGATGAGGTTATCTCAGAATTCCCGCCCGCTCCGAAAGAACTGGAAGACGGTATACATACTACCGCAGATAACCTCAGAAAGATTGAGTTGGGATCGGCAGAGGACCCGCGACCAACATTTGTCAGCGAGCTACTCTCTGAAGAAAGGGTGGCCGCGTTAAAAAACGTGCTTCTACGGCATAAAGATTGCTTCGCGTGGAACTACTCCGAGATGCCAGGTTTAGATCCGGAGGTCGCTGTGCATAAATTAGCAATATCCCCAGATATCAAGCCAGTCAAGCAGTCGCCAAGAAGGATGCGACTCGAGCTTGAGATGAGCATCAACGCCGAAGTCAAGAAACTGATCGATTCTGGATTTATCCAAGAAGTCCAATATCCCGATTGGATCGCCAATATCGTCCCTGTGATGAAGAAGAATGGGACGGTGCGTATATGCGTGGATTTCAGGGATCTCAACAAAGCCTGTCCAAAAGATGATTTCCCGGTGCCGGTAACCGAGCTAATGATAGATAACACGTCCACTCACGAGATCTTCTCCTTTATGGACGGTTCCTCAGGATACAATCAGATAAAAATGCATCCCGAAGACCAGAAGCACACCGCTTTCCGGACCCCTTTGGGTGTATTTTGCTACAGGGTTATGCCCTTCGGTCTAAAGAACGCCGGCGCTACCTATCAAAGGGCCATGACAAAGATCTTCGATGACCTCATACATGACATCGTCGAGTGCTATATCGACGACCTCGTAGTAAAGAGCATGTCATATGAAGATCACTTAAAGCACCTAGAGACTGTATTTCAACGCCTTCGGCAATATAATTTGAAGATGAATCCCCTCAAATGCGCGTTTGGAGTCTCCTCGGGAAAATTCCTGGGATTCGTCATCCGACACCGAGGTATTGAGATAGATCCGTCAAAGATTAAAGCGATCATGGAAATGCCCCCGCCAAGAACCCTCAAACAGTTGCGGTCTCTCCAAGGGAAGCTCGCATACATCCGGCGATTTATCGCAAATCTTTCAGGCAAATGCCGCCCCTACAGTCACCTGATGAAGAAGGGAACACCATTCGCCTGGGATCAAAAATGCCAAGGTGCACTAGACGAGATCAAGCAGTACCTGCAGAACCCGCCGGTATTAGCTGCGCCGGTCAAGGGAAAACCCTTCATTCTTTATACAACCGCCCTCGAAGGTTCCTTGGGCGCACTATGGGCGCAAGAGAACGATCAGGGGAAAGAGAGAGCACTCTACTACTTAAGTCGAGTTCTACTGGGGGCGGAAAGCAATTACTCTCCCATTGAAAAACATTGCTTGGCGTTAATCTTCGCGATAACAAAGCTCAGGCACTATGCGTTGGCACACGAAGTCTGCCTCATCTCGAAAGTGGATCCTCTTAAATACTTGATGTCAAAAGCCATATTGACGGGACGACTCGCTAAATGGGCCCTGCTCTTGATGGAGTTCTCGATAACATATCAACCTCTCAAGGCAGTGAAAGGCCAGGCCATTGCCGATTTCCTCGCTGAGCACCCGATACCGGCCGATTCTCCTTTGAATTGTGACTTGCCGGACGAGCATGCATTTGATGCGATTAGCGGTGGAAGCGCCCGATGGGAACTTTATTTCGATGGAGCGTCCTCTATAAAGAAACAAAAGCAAGGTATCCCAATGAGCAAGTCAGGGATAGGCCTCATCTTTGCGACTCCACAAGGAGGGATAATGCGCTTCGCCTTCTCCTTAACAGAGCCGAGGACAAACAATGAAGCTGAATACGAAGCCCTGATAGCAGGTCTCGAGCTTGCCATTGACATGGGAATTGAAGACCTCCTTATATATGGGGATTCTCAGCTGGTCGTTAGCCAAGTTAATGGTGACTACCAAACGTGCAAACCGGAGTTGGTGAGATACGGCGAAAAGGTGCAACAACTGTTGGCCCAAATTCCCTCCTATACTTTGGAGAACATACCGCGCGCGGAAAACAGCAAAGCAGACGCGTTGGCCAAACTCGCTAAAGAACTGGCTGACGAGAACCTCGATGACGTCAGAATCGTGGTACAAAGCCGTCGAGTGCTCGCCCCGGCAGAAATATCTCCGGAATCATGCAAAGAAAAGGGAGCGACTGAGCAGATGACCCTACAAATAAAGGACCATGAGAAGGCCGAAGACTGGAGGGAAGTCTTCATAGACTACTTTAAGTCCCGCCGAATGCCCGAAGAAGCGTCTTCAAGACATCAGCTCATGAAACGAGCTCTATCTTTCGCTTTCGTCAACAATACCCGATACAAGAGATCGCTCGATTCTCTATGGCTGAGATGCTTAGGACCTGACGAAGCAGAAAAAGTCGTTCAGGAAGTTCATGACGGACTTTGCGGTTCTCACCAAGCAAGCCCAAAGATGAAGTTAAAGATTAAACGAATGGGCTACTACTGGCCCACAATGATCCAGGACTGCCTCGAGTATGCGAAGCAATGCCACTCGTGCCAGATTCATGGAGACTTTATCCATCAACATCCAAATCCGCTACACCCAACGGTGGCCAGCTGGCCATTCGAGATGTGGGGGACTGACATAGTCGGCCCCATTGAACCAGCATCATCTCGGGGACACCGTTTTATCCTGGCGACAACTGATTACTTCTCCAAATGGGCAGAAGCAGTACCACTGAGGGAAGTGAAGACGGAGAATATCCTCCATTTCTTCAAAACGCACGTCATCTATCGGTTTGGAACCCCACGGCGGATTATCTCCGATAACGGGCCAGCCTACAGGAGCCATAAGATTAGCCGCTTCGCGCAGCAGCACAATATAGACTGGAGGTATTCTTCAGTTTACAACCCGCGAGCCAACGGTCTGGCCGAGGCCTTCAATAAGACCTTGACGAAGATCATAAAAAAGACCGTCTCCCGGAATAAGAGAGACTGGCACGAGAGGCTGCAAGAAGCCCTTTGGGCTTATCGAACTACATTCAAGACGGCCACAAATACAACGCCATACGCGTTGGTATTTGGGACGGAAGCAGTACTCCCCCTCGAAATAGAGTTACCCTCTCTACGAGTGGCAGTCCACCATGAACTGACCGACGAAGAAAATGCCCACCTTCGACTTGAGGAGCTTGATGCCCTCGACGAAACCCGACTTATAGCGCAACAACATCTAGAAGCCTACAAAGCAAAGATGACGCGCTCGTACGAAAGATTGACCAGGCCAAGGGCATTCCGCCAAGGCGAACTCGTGCTGGTAGTCAAAAGACCTATGATCCCCAATCGTGCCAAGCGGGGAAAATTCGAGCCAAACTATGAAGGCCCGTACATCATAGACCAGGTTTACCAGGGTGGAGCCTATCTACTCGTGGACATGCACGGTGAGAGGCCTTTCAGGCCAATAAATGTCCGCTTCTTGAAGAAATACTATGCCTAGTGAGCCACAGCCTGGGTCAACGATAGATGACGACGACTATGTCCGCTCGCTATCTTCCTAGGCTCAGACTTTACAAGCAGTAGCTGGCCCTCCCCTAACGACGGACCGAAACGTCCTTAAACTAACAAGGGACCGAAACGTCTTTAAACTATGAACGGACCGAAACGTCCTTAAACTATAAACAGACCGAAACGTCTTTAAACTAACGGTGGACCGAAATGTCCTTAAACTAACGACGGACCGAAACGTCCTTAAACTAGCGACGGACCGAAACGTCCTTAAACTAACGACGGACCGAAACGTCCCTAAACTACTGCCGCAGCATCTTTAGGCTGGCAAGATGATGATACAAAAAAAAAAAAAAAGGGTATGTCCATAAAGCAAAATGGGCACGGATGAAAACCCGAAAGGGCTCCGTGAGTAAAAACAGCAGGGCTACCGGCGAGTGTTTGTGAAAACCCGAAAGGGCGCAACCTCGTTAAAAGACACTTACAGGGTCCTCTCGACCTTGTAAGGAGAAACCACCCGCGTGAGATCCTTACGACTCATAAGGGAGAAACACACTTAGGGATCCCCACGATTCCTAAGGAGAAATTACACTTGCGAGATCCTCACGACTCGTAAGGAGAATTCTCTTATGGGACCCTCACGGCTCATAAGATTTGAAAGTCTTAAGTTACAGAAACCTTAACCTGTTCTTAAGCAACTCCCACAACCTTCGATATTGCCCTACAAGCGGCTCGGACTAACCCTTGTATACAATCCACGGGCGCGAGTAGACATTTCCCTAACAAAGTCCCACCCGTGACTAGGGATATATCTACATGGTGAACAACCCTCGCAAGTCCTCTCGACTTATAAGGGGAAAATCCTCTTTGTAAGATCCTTACGACTTACAAGAGAACATGCACTTAAGAATCCCCACGATTCTTAAGGAGAAAACACACCTGCAAGATCCTCACGACTTGTAGGGAGAAACACCTTTGTGAGACCCTTACGGCTCATGAGGTCAAAAGCCTTGGTCGACAGGACCCTTAACCCTGTCTGCTAAGCCACCTTTGTTCAAACGTCGACAGAGGCAAATGATGATCCGCTCTTGGCAACATTCCAGCTGTAGCGGTGCTGATGCCGAAACCCGTATCCAAGAAATCCGAGCTTGCCGCAAAAAGC
The DNA here is from genome assembly GCA_030015575.1 of Agapanthus africanus. Classification (NCBI taxonomy): domain Eukaryota; kingdom Viridiplantae; phylum Streptophyta; class Magnoliopsida; order Asparagales; family Amaryllidaceae; genus Agapanthus; species Agapanthus africanus. The sequence goes on from JASDDO010000022.1 coordinate 613,815,498, forward strand.
TAGCAAGCCACACATGCATGACAAAATGGCCGAAATGATGGGACAACTTGCAATAAAAAGAAGCAAGCAAAATCTCGGCGGTTCACAGATAACTTAGTGATCGCCACCGTGGCATTCGTCTCGATAAAGCAAACGCGATACCGGCAGATGAAGCAAAGGCCAAATTCCTAGCTTCATTGTCTCGACGACACAACGTCAAGCGAAACGGAACAGCGGCAGCCTCAAGTTCCATGACTCGGCGACACATATCGCCAAGAGTCAACCCCCATCCCGGGAAATGCGGATACAATCAGCAAACTTCCTGGTTACGTGGAAAGCGGATAACGTCACTCTTTGACCCCGTGGAAAACGTCCAGAGCGGATCCTGGTCCTCGCAGAGCATGGCAGTGAACCCATGTGAAGCATCCAGAGCGGAGCCTAGTCCTCGCCTAACGCGGCAGTGAACCCGTGTGAAGCATCTAGTGCAAACTTCCTGGTTACGTGGAAAGCGGATAACGTCACTCTTTGACCCCGTGGAAAACGTCCAGAGCGGATCCTGGTCCTCGCAGAGCATGGCAGTGAACCCATGTGAAGCATCCAGAGCGGAGCCTAGTCCTCGCCTAACGCGGCAGTGAACCCGTGTGAAGCATCTAGTGCAAACTTCCTGGTTACGTGGAAAGCGGATAACGTCACTCTTTGACCCCGTGGAAAACGTCCAGAGCGGATCCTGGTCCTCGCAGAGCACGGCAGTGAACCCGTGTGAAGCATCCAGAGCGGAGCCTAGTCCTCGCCTAACGTGGCAGTGAAACCGTGTGAAGCATCTAGTGCAAAATTCCTGGTTACGTGGAAAGCGGATAACGTCACTCTTTGACCCCGTGGAAAACGTCCAGAGCGGATCCTGGTCCTCGCAGAGCATGGCAGTGAACCCATGTGAAGCATCCAGAGCGGAGCCTAGTCCTCGCCTAATGCGGCAGTGAACCCGTGTGAAGCATCTAGTGCAAACTTCCTGGTTACGTGGAAAGCGGATAACGTCACTCTTTGACCCCGTGGAAAACGTCCAGAGCGGATCCTGGTCCTCGCAGAGCATGGCAGTGAACCCATGTGAAGCATCCAGAGCGGAGCCTAGTCCTCGCCTAACGCGGCAGTGAACCCGTGTGAAGCATCTAGTGCAAACTTCCTGGTTACGTGGAAAGCGGATAACGTCACTCTTTGACCCCGTGGAAAACGTCCAGAGCGGATCCTGGTCCTCGCAGAGCATGGCAGTGAACCCATGTGAAGCATCCAGAGCGGAGCCTAGTCCTCGCCTAACACGGCAGTGAACCCGTGTGAAGCATCTAGTGCAAACTTCCTGGCTACGTGGAAAGCGGATAACGTCACTCTTTGACCCCGTGGAAAACGTCCAGAGCGGATCCTGGTCCTCGCAGAGCATGGCAGTGAACCCATGTGAAGCATCCAGAGCGGAGCCTAGTCCTCGCCTAACACGGCAGTGAACCCGTGTGAAGCATCTAGTGCAAACTTCCTGGTTACGTGGAAAGCGGATAACGTCACTCTTTGACCTCGTGGAAAACGTCCAGAGCGGATCCTGGTCCTCGCAGAGCATGGCAGTGAACCCATGTGAAGCATCCAGAGCGGAGCCTAGTCCTCGCCTAACACTGCAGTGAACCCGTGTGAAGCATCTAGTGCAAAATTCCTGGTTACGTGGAACGTGGATAACGTCACTCTTTGACCCCACGGAAAACGCCCAGAGCGGAGCCTGGTCCTCGCCAAGCACGGCAGTGAACCCGTGTGAAGCATCCAGAGCAAACACCGGACTGTGGAGTCCCTAAAATCCACGGACTATGACGTCCTTAACCTCGACCGCGATGTCTTAAAACTAACGATCAACCACCCCTATTCCTCACAGATTTTTGCCTCGGTTTAAGGGTACATCTCTTCACTCCTTTGATACCTGGCGTTGTAATTCCTCAACGTTTTCAAAGAGGTGAAGGGTCCCTGCAACCAAACATCGGACTGTGGAGTCCCTAAATCCACGGACTATGAGGTCCTTAACCTTGACCGTGATGTCTTAAAACTAACATCGGACTGTGGAGTCCTTAAATCCACGGACTATGAGGTCCTTAACCTTGACCGCGACGTCTTTAAACTACAATACCTGGAGAAACCCCTAACCCCATAAGACACGGATAAGGGCGACCACATTCAGCGCTTGCAGGTCCTCACGACCTGTAGGGAAGAAAAAACTCTCTTGTGAGATCCTTACGACTCTCAAGGGAAAACCCGCTTAAAGATCCTCACGATCTTTAAGAAGAACTCACACCTATGGGATCCTCTCGACCTGTAGGGAAAAAAAACTCCTAAGGAGACCCTCGTGGCTCATAAAATGAAAAAGCCCTAGGAAACAGATCTTAACCCTGAATCCTGAGCCATCGCTGCCCTGCAAGGAGATCAAGATAAATTGTCCGCAAAACATATTCAATAGAAAGGGGACACACCATTGAAGAGAAGAATATGTCTTCATTTATAAACCTCCCTTCGACAACAATACTCGATCTAAAGCCAGCGCAAACCACCCGATATGGGAGATAACGCGGCAAGTTTCTGATCTGTATCCTATCAAGCACGCATTTGCAACTGTATGAATGTTTAAAAGGAAATGTTGCCCGAGGCACCGATGTGCATGCAACGTAACGATGGTGCTCGTAATTAAAGAAAAACAAACAGCTCATCTACGCAAGCAAGACACACGTACGACTGTCTGACAAGCATGAAAATTCAACAGAAAGCATGCAAACCACCAATGATTAAAGGAGTACGTTGATTCAAACATACTACATTGGTAGGAAAAGATCACCAAACAAGGGATCAGAAATACAAGGGTTAACAAAGCAAAACACAAAATTCTCCAACTCCCTCTCCGCCTTCTCCAGCACGTCGAAACGGCGGTTTTCGCGAGGAGTCGCTCCCCACCGGTTGGAGCCGTGCTCATCAACAAAAGCAGACATGACGGCCCGACGAGCTCTTATCTGACTCAACAAATGAACTGAGTGATCCTTCAGAGCTTGAGTGATTAGACAAGCCTCATGAAAACACTCAAGCTTGTCCTCCGCCGCGTCAAGGATCGCCGAAGTCATCTCCGCCGGATGAGGGGGTATATCGGCAAGCACAGACAGGAGGATCATCCGGAGCCAAATGGAGCCCATGGGAAGAGGAGAGCCCCGACGAGTCAGTAGCTCATACATCACCGTGTCACATTGATCATCGGTGAGAAGGGGATCTGCCAGCCGCGCAGCGAAGCGAGGGATTATCTCTTCAATGGGCACATCCCATGGTTGCCGACGAGCATGGGGACGATTGCAAGCCATGGCGATTGATCGGGTTCTCAAAAATGATCACCTTAAGGTATGAATGGATTTCTCTGTGAAGAAAAGAAGTAAGGAATGGGTTCAGGTTATAAAGGGGAGCATTTAATGCTATGCGCAAAAAATGTTGTGCATGGTGGGACGATTCTCAAAGCCCGGAAAAAAGGGGAGAACGTTGGAAATGAAATCCAACGACGCATTGGAATCAGGTTAGGGAAATGAAACGCCCCCATCAAACAGATCCCTGCATACGCAACACATGAGCACTAGCCTTTGATTGGCGAATGAGGCGGCACTGCACAGACACAACAGAGAACTAAGCTCTGAGAACGAGAATCAAATTCTTAAAAGAAAGGTCTGAAAGGAAGGACATGAAAAAGTGAAGACGCTTCTGAAAAGACGATTCGTCTACCCTACTCCCCAAAGCAGATCCAACTGTCACAAGAGGTGACAGCGTCGCACTCACGTGCAGACACGTGAGAACTTGCAATAAAAAACAGTAAGCCACGCATGCATACAAAAATAACCGAAATGATGGAGCAACTTGCAATAAAAAACAGCAAGTAAAAATATATGCATGCAAAAATAGCCAAAATGATGGGGCAACTCGCAATAAAAAGCAGCGAGTAAAAATAAAAAATAGCCAAAATGATTGGGCAACGCGAAAAATAGCCGAAATGATTGGGCAATCATGACCTTCGCGATATAAAAGCTGAAATGATAGAGCATCGCGGAAAGAAAACAATAATATATAAAAAAAAATAATGAATGAAACTTTTACCCTACAAGCGATAGCACAGAAATCCCTGTATACAATCCAGGGGCACAAACGAAGAAGGATCCATCAGAAAACGGAACCAAATCTTAACGGCAAAATCCCAGCTTCATCTCAACAATCGTCTCGATACAGCTGACGAGATGTTAACAAAGGCGTTCCTTCGCAGTCCATCAAGATGCAGATACAACGCCAACAAAAGACCTCGCGGTCGAAACAAAGCGAAGCGGCGGCAAAATCCCAGCTTCATCTCAACAATCGTCTCGATACAGCAGACGAGATGTTAACAACGGCGTTCCTTCGCAGTCCATCAAGATGCAGATACAACGCCAAAAAAAGGCCTAGCGGTCGAAACAAAACGAAGCGACGACAAAATACCAGCTTCATCTCAACAATCGTCTCGATACAGCAGACGAGATGTTAACAAAGGCGTTCCCTCGCAGTCCATCAAGATGCAGATACAACGCCAACAAAAGGCCTCGCGGTCGAAACAAAGCGAAGCGACGGCAAAATCCCAGCTTCATTTCAACAATCCTCCCGATACAGCTGACGAGATGTTAACAAAGGCGTTCCTTCGCAGTCCATCAAGATGCAGATACAACGCCAACAAAAGACCTCGCGATTGAAACAAAGTGAAGCGACGGCAAAATCCCAACAACGAGATGTTAACAACGGCGTTCCTTCGCAGTCCATCAAGATGCAGACACAACGCCGACGAAAGACCCCATGGTTAAACGAGCGGAGTAACGGTAAAATCCCAGCTCCACCTCGGCATTCGTCTCGATACAGTAGACGGGATGTCACGACAGCGTTCTTCCCCCAACAGGGTTCAGACGTAACAAAGCAAACGAAGCGAAGGCCAAATTCTTAGCTTCAAGGTCTTAACGGCGAGTCATATAAAGCCTGAAAGACAACTGGAGATCGTCTCACACCAGTGCGGAATGGTCACCACTTCAACGTTCGTCTCGACACAGCAGACGCAACATCATCAAACAAATGGAGCCACGGCAAAATCCCTAGTTCCAAACCTCGACGGTTCACCAGCAACCTAGAGACAATCGCGACGTTCGTCTCGATACAGCAGACGAGATGTCACCCCAGCATTCTTCCTCCAGCAGGGTTCGGACGTGACAAAAGCAAACGAAGCGAAAGCCAAATTCCTAGCTTCAAGGTCTTAACGACGAGTCATATAAAGCCTGAAAGACAACTGGAGATCGTCTCACACCAGTGCGGAATGGTCACCACTTCGACGTTCGTCTCGACACAGCAGACGCAACATCATCAGACAAATGGAGCCACGGAAAAATCCCTAGTTCCAAACCTCGACGGTTCACCAGCAACCTAGAGACAACTGCGACGTCCGTCTCGATACAGCAGACGAGATGTCACCCCAGCGTTCTTCCTCCAGCAGGGTTCAGACGCGACAATCAAACAAACGGAGCCACGGCAAAATCCCTAGTTCCCACCGCGACATTCGTCTCGATACAGCAGACGTGATGCCAGCAAACGAAGCAAAGGCCAAATTCCTAGCTTCAGGGTCTTGACGGCAACTCACATAAAACCTGAAAGACTATTGGAGATCATCCCACACCAGCGCGGAGTGGATATGACTCATCGGGGCTCTCCAAAATGAGCCTAACCTCAAGTAAAAAGCGGCATGGCAAATTCCTAACGCTTACTCCTCCGACGGTCAAACTGCCAAGGAGGATTTCTTGAAGATGTCTTGTCCAGCCCCCGAAGGGATCAGAGACACGGAAGTCGCAGGGCTACTCGAACAGCACGATTGCCTATCGAGGAATATATCAGCTGATGCGACGGTATGACAGCCAAAACCCTAAGTACCACAGACCCTAACGGACTTCTGTCGTAAAGAGCAGAGGTTAACTGTGACGTTAGGATATTCTTGCGAGAAATTCTCGATTCGTCTCGACTTGTGAAGAAATTGATGTCTTTGCGAGAACGTCTCGATGCGGCTCGACTCGTAAGATAAAGCCTTAGGCAGTAAGGATTAAAAAAAACTTATTCCCTAAGCACTGGGACCCTATAAGTTGGCCCAAAACGGTCTCTTGCATACTATCCACGGGTCTCACTCTCCAAACTCGAATCTCGACAAGAAGGGAAACAACCGTTTATGGGTCCTCTCAACTCGTAAGAGGGAAAATTCTCTTATAGGATCCTTACGACTTATAAGAGAAAACGCACTTAGGAATCCTCACGACTCCTAAGGAGAAAATACATCTATGAAATCCTCTCGATCCGTAGGGAGAAAAGTCTTTATGAGACCCTCACGACTCATAAAGTTGAAAAGTCTTAGGCAGCAGATCTGAACCTGCGGCCTAAGCCATCGCTGCCTTTTGAAGAAGCCAATACAGGATGTTGGCTCTATCACCTGTCAACCATGTTTACTAAGATAGCATGCTGATAATAAAAAGAAAAAGGCGGAGAAATGACACAAGACATTACAAAGAATGTATATCTTTTATTCATAAACTTGATTGAGTACAAGATACATTGTGTTAAAGAATAAAAAAAATATACATTTTTATTTACAAGTACAAATAATACAAAAAGTAGCTACTGAGAAGGAAGTGTCTTTAACAAATCCGCGAGCTGCTCTCGCACTTCCTTCAGCGCCTCCTCCTGAGTGGCTGTCGCGGCCACTTCCGCTTCCACCTGGGCCCGCTGCTGCAAGTAGGATGAAAGTTGCTTCTCAGCTGCCTGCCGGGCTGCCTCCTGATTAGGTGCATCCCACTCGACGACGTCAAGCTGTTGCCTCAGTGTTAACCCTTCGGAGAGGCGTTGCAGAAGGCCTTCAAAGATAACCTTCAGCCGTGCAGCGTTTTCCTCCACCCGAGCATGCAGTTGGGAAGATTTGCTCGAAGTCTCACCGCGCTCCTTACGCCTTAAAGTAACTTCTTGTTCGAGATAACGGAAGTAAGAAGCGCTTTGCTCAATCCACGCTGCTCTTTGATGGCTTGCGGCTAAGGTCTCGGGAGAAGGGCGCATGAACTCCAGTTGATGCAGGCGAGCCTCGATCTCCCTGCAGTGGTTAACCCAAGACGCGGCGATGCCCTCGTTATGGAAGTTTACGAGTATCACCAACATTGGGTTAACCGCCGTAGCAAAATCTGCGACAGACGTAGGAGTCTCGACGTCGAGTTCCTCAATGTAGTCGGTCAACATGCGCAGACTATTCGCGGCGCCTTTCGAAGACGGACGTCTCAAGAAAGGGCCTGCCGGTATTGTGACATGAGACTCGAAAGGCACCGAGATCGGAACGACAGCTGAAAAAACAAGATACGATTAGATGACAGTTCAAGAAATACAAAAAAAGGGTCATCAATGCGAAAGTTTGCTATACCAGCTGCAGCGGGTGGCAAGGCCGGAAGGGTCGGCGGCGCGGCCGATCTTTCACCCCCTCCTTCGATTTGTAGCACTGCAATCAGGACGAGGGAAAATTAGAAATAATTCCATCACTGAAAAAGAAAGATATCAGTCGGAAACTATACTTGTTTCCTGATTTAAAATCAGGAAAGCTTCTGTCAAAAGCTTCAAAAGAGGGGCCACGTGCCTACACGTGACCAGCAGTCACGTGTTGACACGTGACCTATGAAGTGCAGAAAAGGCGCACATTGATTCGCTGAGCAAAGTCAAGGAAAAGAGCTTCAGAAGAGGTCACGTGCTCCCACGTGACCAGGGTCACGTGTCGACACGTGAAGTTCAAAGCAGCAAACTCGCTCTCCAATTGAACCAAGGAAAGAGAGTTCAAGCAAGGGTCACGTGCTCACACGTGACCAGGGGTCACGTGGTAGCACGTGACGTTTAAGCAGCAATCAGAAGACACAGCACAAAAGGCTCATTCCAAAGGGGGTCACGTGCTCACACGTGACCGTGGATCACGTGGTCACACGTGACCGGCTTTCAAAGCCCTTTTTGTCAACAGAATTAAATTCTGAAGAGAAATGCAAATCTTTCCAAAGGAACGCAACTATATGCATCCAATCAAATTAAAGATTCAGAGGTCATTTATTTATGGAAAATCTCGGGTTTGGAAAGATTTCCCCCTTAAATCTAACCAAAATAACAAGGGAGAATCTCTGGATCGGAAATCCAACGGTGAATAAAATTCACCTAATAATCCAAAGGTCCAGAATGAATAATGGATGCAAATCAAATATCCCATGAAAGATTTACCAAAACTAATTGATTCAGCTGCTTCTCCTATAAATAGGAGCCAAGAGACACAAAAAAGAGAGATATATACACGCGCAGAGAAAGAAAAAAGGAGAAAAGCTTTGATACTTGGAAAAGACTTGGATCTTCTGCAAAAACCCTAGGTAAGAAAGGGAAGGCCTTTTGAAAGAGGGGGAATTTAATTCCCAACAGAGTTTAACTCTGATACATAAAACAGAAGAGCACATTTCTTCTCTCTTTGATAGAGGATCTGCAAAGTGCACATCTCCCCTTTAGGTTGAGAATTTAATTCTCAATGGGTTGAGATCCTGCCATGCAGATCCAAAACATAGAGAGGGAACGCAAGCATGAGAATTTAATTCTCGCAGAACTATAGGAATTCAATTCCTTTAAAAAATAAAATTAGGGCTCGACCCTGTATCATGGGAATTTAATTCCTTCAAAACAAAAGAAACAGGGTTGAACCCTAATTAAGAATGTGGTTCTGTGGAAATAGCAGGAATTTAATTCCCTTAATTATAATTCTTTAAAATGAGAAGTATAATTCCTTGAAAGCTTTTATTAAGGGTTGAACCCTCTTCAGTTCTCCACATAAACGAGGAATTTAATTCCTACAGAAAATTCAGAGTTCAACTCTACAAGTCTTCAAAAGGAAATAGGAATTTAATCCCTCTGAAATTTAAAAGTTCGAGGAATTTAACTCCTGAAAGAAACAGATCCTCTAAAAACTACATAGAGGTAGAGTCACGTGCTGCCACGTGACCCCCCCAAAGCCCTACAGAAAGACCCTTTGAGACAGCACTCCACGTGACCCACGTGACCCTCAGCAGAAACCTTAACATATAAGCATTTGAATGCCCGTCACGTGATGGCACGTGACGCTTTGAAGGAGATGATAATTTCAGCAGAACAAAAGAAGGGAGGATGCTCTCACGTGCTGCCACGTGACCCTTCCTGCCATAGTGTTTAACACTAAATTTAAAACTCTTGAACCCAGTGTTAAAACACTGTCGGGCCTTAGCATTCAATGCTGATTAAAAAAGCCTTATTGGCAGGGTTCAACACTGATCTGTTTTAGTGTTTAACACTAATTGGAAAAAGCCTTATTGCTGGTGTTTAACACCAATTATCTCTTAGTGTTGAACACTAACTTAACAACCTTATTCCCAGTGTTCAACACTGATTGCTCTGAAGTGTTTAACACTAGGCTTTGGCCTAATTGGCTAAAGGGATAGAGGTAAACATTCTCCCTCAATGGACCAACAAAGAGTCAATATTCCAGACCTGACTGGACTTAGCCCAAGCTGGCCATAAGTCCTCAATTTGTGATTAACTGGGCCGATGGGCTCATAACATCAATCTTGACCCAAATTGGGCCAAGGACTATTTAATCCACCCCGGTTCTAGGGTACATCTCTTCACTCCTTTGATATTTGGCATTGTAATCCCTCAATGTCTTCAAAGAGGTGACGGGTCCCGAAGACCATTCATGACATGGACTGTGGGGTCCTTAAACCCATGCATGATACAAAACTCCTGGTTACGTGGAACGTGGATAACGTCACTCTTTGACCCCGCGGAAAACGTCCAGAGCGGATCCTGGTCCTCGCAGAGCACGGCAGTGAACCCGTGTGAAGCATCCAGAGCGGAGCCTGGTCCTCGCCTAGCACGGCAGTGAACCCGTGTGAAGCATCCAGAGCACATACCGGACTGTGGAGTCCTTAAACCCATGGACTATGACGTCCTTAACCTTGACCGAGATGTCTTTAAACTACCCACGGACCGCAATGTCCTTAAAACTACCCACGGACCGCAATGTCCTTAAACTACCCACGGACCGCAACGTCCTTAAAACTACCCATGGACCTCGATGTCCTTAAACTAGAACAATAGAGCCCCTATATGCTCTTTTGTCGGATCTAAACGGTCCTGTTTAAGTTGACCTTAGCCTCAAAGATGGCTAACGCGTCCTTAAAACCTTCAAGCAGACTGGACTACGAATCCCCCTAATTAACTCTGGCTCGAGGGTACATCTCTGAACTCCTCTGACATCCGTCATTGTAATCCTTCAACGTCGTCAGAGAGGTGATGGGTCCTGACGGCCACACATACGACGGACCGCCACGTCCCTAAACTGGAACATTAGAGTCCAAACACTCTTTTGTAGGATCTAAATGATCTAGTTAAGTTGATCTTAGTCACAAAGTTAGACTAACGTATCCTTAACAAACGTTTGAGTTGATCTTAGCCTCAAGTATGGCTGACGTATCCTCAAACCAAACCCCCAAACCCAAATTTAAGATAATGCGGATTTGGACTAGTCCACGCCCTACGGGCGACGACATAACTCAGTCTCCGTAAACGATCCACGGGCAACAAAACATAAAACAAACACACACGACACGAAGTGACCATCTGGAGAAGGAGAAAGTTGTTACCGCAATGCGGTAGCGTAATTAACTGCAGGGGCTTGCGCCTGCAGGGAAGAGCGTCCCCACAATCAAAAACCCCTCAACGAGGGGGAATCTGACGAAGTCTGCTACATCGGTCGCATCCGCTCAAACCTTCGATACATGGTGCCATAAACCAACTTGGCATCTTCGGAGAGGTGAACGGATAGCACCAATTAGCATCTGCCCCGAATCTCAGTGCCAAGACATCGCAGCCTTGCGCGCCGTCTTTCGGAGGGGAACAATACTCACCAGCACCACTAGAGGAAGAAGCGAGTTCAGATGGGAAGGAGAAGTGTGGGAGCAACACCTGATAAAGATGGTCAAAAAGCACTCCTGAAAAGACACAACAGTACGACTTTAGTACATAAATTATGCGTCTGAAAGATAAAACTAATAAATTGCAAACCCATACCTTCCAACATCTTTGATGGTACAAGGGAGGGCTGAGACGTGACCACCGCCAAGGCAGTAGTTGACGGCGCTCCCTCAAGCAATGGAGCATCGGCACTGGCCGCATCTGCGTTAAAAACAAGGATAAACCTGTCAGGAAAGGTTGCAAGATAAAAAAAAAGGGGACGGTAACCCAAAATTTACCTGATGAGCCGCCAGCCGAAACGGAGGCGTCTCCCTCCTCCATCGACATGAGTCCACCTCCCGTGGCCTCATCACCAGACTCTACGGGGGCCGTCGTCGTACTCGCCCGGCCAGGAGACGGTGGAAGACCGCAGACAGGAAGAGCAATGATTGGAGCATTGCCGGACTCTTGAGAAAGAGCGGCTGGCTTTTCCCCAAGAGTCGTACCCGTCTCACCCGCTACTTCTTCGGGTTCGACGGTCGCTAATTGTCTCATCCGCCGTCACCATGGGGTCGCCGGTCTCAGGCGTCTCGTCCGCCGCTGCCTAGAGCTCAATTATAGCGGTCGTCTCATTTGCCACCATCTCAGGCTCGGCATCAACGACCTTCTCAGATACAGCTCCCCCAGCCCCCAGCTCAGGCTCGGCAACCCCAGCGACGTCGCCCACCGTCGGCTCGGGTTCGGCCGGTGCTTCTTCCTCTGGCCCCTTGGGTTCGACGGTCTCCGCCTCCCCCTCGGTTGGACTTGGCCCTGCAAGACAAGATATATAAGAACTGACAAGTTTACAATTCTTATAAACAAATCTCGAAAGATACATTACCTGAAGAGGATTTATCGTTAGCACTTCGAACTGCACGCGCCACCTGTCTGCGAGCAGTGGACAAGGCGACCGGAGGCTCTTCTGAGGGGGTATCAGCACGAGGGACGCTGCTTGGGCCCGCTCCCACGGCCAAAGCAGCCATGCGTGCCTTCGCCTCGCACCTTAGCCGCTTTCTCTCCTCTCGAGCCGTCAAGACGGAGCTCTCCAAGGCTTCCCTCATTGAGACATCCTCGTCCGTAAACAGGGATCCTTCAAGGCATCCCTCGTCGACTTGTCGAGTCGAGGCTCTCGCGACGGCTCCGAAAAGACTGGAATTTCAGTTTCAGGCCCGGGGAGAGTCCCCGCATCAGATAGCGCGGCCCCTATAAAGAAACGAAAGAAGAAGGTTAGGTTGGCCATCAGAAAAGAGGATAAAAAAAACTCAATAAGGCGAGACGTACCAACGCCCGTTAAAGTGCGCTTATTTTCCTCCTCCTGGAAGGTTTTCAAAGAAGCGGCGATGGCTTCTTCGGTAGTGACACCTGTTAAAAAAGGGAGAAACGCATTAGTCGAGGATAATGATAGAAATGTCATAAAATGATGAAGAGTACAGTTAATGATTACCTGCTCGAGCGAGTTTATCTAACCACGCTTCAAGTCTGGCTGATCGCTCAGAAGCCGTAATGGCGGCCGCCAGATCGGTGTCTGCCGGGTCTACCGAGAAGCCCTTATTGCTGCCGTACTCGCTTATACCTTCGGTAAGAAGGGTCTGAGGCTCCTCTGAACCGAGGATAGCATCGAGAGAGAGGAGTGACTTCTTCTTCCTCTTCTGCCCACCAGCCTTGGGTGCACCCGAAATTGACTTGCGTTTTGCAGGCACCCTAGGGCGGCGGGTCCCGATGTCCGCGCCCACGCCGGACTCCGGCGAAACCACATCTACCGTCTCCACTGGAGCACAGGGCGCTGGTGGTACATCCACAGTACCACGGAGTGGCAGTCCATGCGGAGGGCTCAACACGCGCGGTAGCACGGCTCCGGCATCTCTCAGCGGAGGAATGACCGGGGTCCTTGGCTTCAAAGGAGCTTTGCGATCGCCACCGGGAGGCGCACACTTCCGGTCAACCAACATGCGCTTCTCCATGTGGATAACCGGACCCATTGCGTGGGCGTACCAAGACACATACGCGTTGAGGACTTTGGGGACGCAGCTCGGCTCGCTGATGAAGAAATAAGAGCCCGTGTTAAGCCGCATAAAATGGTGCATCGCATTCCTTATCCCCTCCCGGCTGGCCATGGGCTCTTTCAAAAAGGCTTCCAGCGGTATCCCCTGGTGATAGCTGGATTGTTGGGCGAACTGGTGAGGGTTATACCTCATGAAAAGCGCCATCTCATTCTGCCTGAACACCAGGTAGCCCGGCCGAATGGAATAGAGGTGGAGGATCTCTCGGGCTTTCAATATGGAGGCCCCGTCCTTAAAATCATTGCGCAGCAGCACCACCGACTTAGTGGTTTCTGAGCCTATGGTTATAACCTTGTCCAAGAAAGAAACCTTCGCTCCGACCAGGTGTGGATGAAGGAGTAGCCCCCTAGTTTCTCGCGGAGACGCAACCACGATCGAGGCGCCGACCAGCCGCATGACTCTCTGGAGTCTGCACTTTTCAAAAAATGGAGGAATCTTATGGGCACCGAACACTCCGTGCACGTGCATTTCCATCCATGAGGTGAAGTAGTGCATCGGAAAGTTAGCGGGCTGCACCCCAGGCTCATTAGCGTCCACCGCTACGCTAAGTCCATTATAAAGATGAGCCAGCCCGGCGATTCCTACTGTCAACTGCAGACCAGCCACCATCCGATGCGCTGGGTAGAAAACAGATGACCGCATGTGGCGCGGGTGGATGGGGAGCGCAAAGCTGCACAGCCACAATCCCAGGAACCCTACAAAAAAGGTCTTCTCATCCATGCCAGGGAGGGCGATCTCTGACAAGGGCGTAACGGCGGCGCTGGGAAGATAAAAATCCTTTTGATCGCCCTCCGATGTTGGTCGACGGTCCAGGCCGAAGCCGAAAGGGTCGTCAAGCTTGGCGAACTTCTCACACTATTTTGATAGAAACTCCGGTCGGACGAAGCGGGCAATGAAGTCTGCGAAACTGACTCCCCGGGTGCCCGATTCCAAATAGAGCCCTTCATAAATCTCCAGCACCTTCACCAGGCCCAGAAACTGGTGCTGAATGGCGTTCTCCGGCGTCAGGTTGAACACCAACGGCTTGGTGGCAAAGACATATTCATCAGGAGGAAGCAGCTCCTCATAATGCTCCCCCCTCATCGGCAAGCCTGAGACTTCAGCAAACTCCTCCAAGGAGATAGAGACCTCCCTGTCTGTCATCAAGAAGGTATGGATGGGGATATTCCATTGCTCGATAAAAGCCTTAATCCACCACGTTGGAGGAGAGGGATACTCAAAGAATGAAACGTAGATAGCCGAATACAAACCAATTTTCGTTAAATGAGTCCTTTTCGCCGACAAGATGTACCGGGCCCACAGCAAATAACCGGCGGGCGGTCGCGGGACCAATCCAATATTATAGGCCTGTCCCCAAGGACGTGCTTCACCCTGACAGCTTCACCTTCCCAAAATGTCTATTGCCGGCGGCGGCTGCACGGGGATGGCACCAATTGCAGGCTGGAGGAGGCCATCCGAATTCCAATTTTTGACCTCAACGGCATACTTCACCGGGGGTTCATCCGCATAGGGGATCGAAACTATAGGCTCATACGGCATGGCGGAACTGAAACTTCGGCGACCCTGGATGATCTCATTATACCACTTACCCCACAAGTGAAGGCTCTTGTGCTCGGGGTCAAGATCCTTAATGAGAGCGAGCACCACTCGGTCCACCGGTGCCTGGGGAAACCCTCTCTCCGAGCAAACAAACGGGAAAGACAGATTGGCAGACATGTTTCCTACGGAGGGACAAAAAAATTAGCCGTCAGTGTTGTAATTCCAACGCTTGGCGTTTTAAAAAAAAATTTACCACATTGCAAGGCAGTGGGTAGGGGACCAAATGGGGACCCACAAAATCTGGATGACAGTGCATCATTTAATAAGACAGCCCCATCATTGGGTGAGACTGTCAATTAATGGAAAGATCCCCAAGAGAATATTCTCATTAATGGGAAATCCCTAGAGACAAGGAGAAAATCTTCTCTTTCAGAGGAAAGCTCTGTCACAGAGTGACATTTGTCAAACTCTGGTCTCAAGGGAATAAAATTTCCTAAAAAGAGCTTAGCTCTATAATAATGATGGAAAAATCCATCAAAAGAAAACTTTAACTCCTAAACATTAAAAATTTAGGATCTTAAAGATCCATGAAAACTTTTAGGAGTTCTCCATTTTTAGATCAAAAAAAAAGAGATCTATATTTGATCCATGAGCAAAGCTCTGTTCATGGGTTAAAACCCACGAACAAGATCTCTGTAGATCTATAATTTTTTTAAGAGCAAGGCTCTGTTAATCAAATTTAATTTAATTTAATTTAATTTAAAATTTTACCTAAGATTGTTCTAAAAATCTGAACTCTGGAGTTCTTGGAAAGAAACGAGAGAAAGGCTCTAAAGTTCTTAAACAAGAGCAAGGCTCTGAAATTCAAGTTCTTGAAAATGGAAAAAAAAAATTCAAGGGCCAGGGGTCCTATTTATAGGCGCCCGCGCCCCTTCAACTCACCTGTTGATCTAACGGCCAGGATTTTGCCACCGCTGCACTCACGTGTGCGCCACGTGAGCGCAACGGTGGGGGGGAATTTTTTCCTCCCAATCAGAGCAAGGCTCTGTTTGAATTTCAAAAATTCAAATTTTGAAGCAACGCTTCAAATTCCGTGCGCAACGCGCCACGTGTCAAAAGCTGATACGTCAGCGCAGTGTCCAAGGCAGCGCGCCCAATCAGAGCAAGGCTCTATTTAAAACAAAAATTAAAGGAAGCAACGCTTCAGTTGCGCAAGCGTTGCGATGCGCGACACGTATCAGCGCAAACGCAGTTGCGCTGCGCTGTGCGCTGCGCGACACGTGTCAGCGCGGTTGCGCAAGCGCAGTTGCGCTGCGCTGTGCGCTGCGTGACACGTGTCACGCGCTGGGGCGTTTGCGCCAAACAGAATTAAAATTCTAGTAAGATCTTTTTGTTCTTGTTAAAACAAGAAGATTGTCTTCTGTAAAACAGAAGCCCTTGGATCAAAGATCCAACGGTGGGGAAAATTCCCCAAATCACTCAGAGAAGGATCTCTTTAACAAAATTAACAAATCTATTGGCACTATAAAAAGGCCCCTAGACCCCAACTCAAAAGGGGGAACACAAAGAGAAAAAGAGAAAACTCCTTTAAAGAAAATTTTGAGAAGAGTTCAAAGAAAGGAAAGGTAAAAACCTTGAATAAAAGAAGAATTTCTTCTAAAAAGATCATTGATCTAAAAACAAGATCAAAGATCTTCAATAAAAATATAATAAAGGCATTGCCTTTTGATGAACCACTGGTTCTTTAAAAACAAGAAAATTTGTTTTCTTTGATCTAAAATTGATCAAAACAATAAAACAGTGCCATGCACTTGCAAAATCTACACTGTTGCGCTCTCGGGTTGGCGCAAGCCACCAGAGAGCGCCACGTGTCAGCCCCATAATAATATGCGCCATGCGCTTCTAAAAACAGAGCACTGCTCTCATGAATTGGCGCAACTCACCAGAGCGCGCCACGTGTCGGCAGCGCAACAGCGCAGCGCACTGCGCTTGCGTTCTCCTGAGCGTGACACGTGTCACCTCCTCATGGACTTGCGCCTTGCGCTCCTCAATTGGCGCAAAGCGCCTAACAAGCCACGTGGCACTCTGTCAGACTCATTAATGCAGCGCATTATTAAAGGGACAGAGCCCAATTAAAAAGGCCTAACAGGCCTAATAAAAAATGCAGTGCATTATGAAAAAAGGGCAGGGCCCAAATAAAGGTCTATCAGACCAAAATAAAATGCTCTGGGCCTAAAAGGCCAGAGAAAATGCACTGCATTATTAAACAGGGGCAGAGCCCTAGTAAAGGCCTGACAGGCTAAATGCAAATAAAACGTTGAATATTCTCAACTGGACTTAGCCCAATTCTGGCCATAAGTTCTCAAATTAAATTGACTGAGCACGGCTGCTCTCTTAAATCAATTTACATCCGGCTCGAGGGTACATCTCCAAACTCCTTTGACACCTATCGTTGTAATCCTTCAACGACGTCAAAGAGGTGACGGGTCCCGACGGCCATACATGCAATAGACCATCACGTCCCTAAACTGGAACATGGACCACCACGTCCCTAAACTGGAACAATAGAGCCCGCAAATGCTCTTTTGCCGGATCTAAACGATCCCGTTTAAGTTGATCTTAGCCTCAAATACAGCTAACGTGTCCTTAAACCTTCAAACAGACTTTAGTCCCAAATTGGACTATAAATCCCCCAACCAACTTTGGTTCAAGGGTATATCTCCGAACTCCTCTGACACCTGCCGCTGTAATCCTTCAACGTCGTCAGAGAGGTGATGGGTCCCGACGGCCATGCATGCAATGGACCACTATGTCCCTAAACTGGAACAATAGAGCCCAAATGCTCTTTTGTCGGATCTAAACGATCCCGTTAAGTTGATCTTAGTCTCAAATTGGACTAACGTATCCTTAACAAACGTTTAAGTTGATCTTAGCCTCAAATATGACTAACGTATCCTTAAACCAAAACCCCAAACCCAAATCTAGGAAAATACGGATTTGGACTAATCCACGTCCTACGGGCGATGACATAAATTAGTCTCCGTATACAATCCACGGGAAACCACAAACAAAACAAACACTCACGACACGAAGTGAAATTCTGGAGAAGGAGAAAGTTGTTACCGCGATGCGGTAGCGTAATTAACTGCAGGGGCTTGCGCCTGCAGGGAAGAGCGTCCCCACAATCAAAAACCCCTCAGACGAGGGGGAATCTGACGAAGTCTGCTATATCGGCCGCATCCGTCCAAACCTCCGATACACGGTGCCATAAATCAACTTGGCATCTTCGGAGAGGTGGACGGATAGTACCAATTAGCATCTGTCCCGAATCTCAGGCAAGACGTCTCTGCGTCGCGCCGCCATTCGGAGGGGAACAAGGTTATTCTTTTTAAATTAGCTCTATATTTAGAATATCGTGCTATGCAACCATAGTGTGCGTGTGGGGTAGGACGTTACCCCGTGAAGTTTTCCTAAAGGTATCTTTTTAACAATTATTGAAATGAGGGTTATACTAAAATTCATGGTATTTTAATGAAAAAGTTCATTATATGTTTGTTTCATATGAAATTTTGTTAAACTAAAAACTAAATGATGTGAATGAGGTTAATATTAGTGTAGCATTTTAGTTTGATTTAATTTACCTATCACATGCATTACGAATATTAAAAAGAATATTATATCGGAGATAACTCCTCTTTTGTCGATTTGTTTTAAAAAGTTGTTTTGAGATGGAAAAAGATAGAGATGAAGGGACTTACGTGTTTTAGGTGGTTATTAAGAGATCGAAGAAGCCCTCGGGGGTAGTGGTTTCGTCGAAGATGCTCCGGTCGTCGAGATTGGCTTACTACTCCACTTGGGGGGCTTAACTCCACTTGGCACTTAGAGAGTTTGAGAGAATTTTAGCTGGAAATTACAGAATGGAGAAGAGCTGGAGTATGGAGTGGTATTTATAATGAAGAATTAGGGTTTGGGAATTAAAAATGTGGATTAAAAGAATTTAAATAGTGTTAAATGGTGAATTGAAGATTCTCTGTTTGATTGCAGGAAAATCATACAGTGCAGGGGAGTAAAGGGGAGTTGAAGAGTCAAGTGTACAAAGCATGGGGGGATTTGGGACAACTTGGACCGTCGGCACCGGTCCTTTGGCAAGATGGGCGGTCGGATCTTGTTGATCTGTCTCGAGATTTGTGCCACGTGTCAAGTTGGGTGTGTACACTTCATTACGCCTATTTAATTTTTCTGAAACTTTTCGTTTCTCCGTGTATTGCAAGTGCAACTCTTGGACTTCCAAAAAATTACAAAAAAAAAACTAAAAATTAATTGGGTCTGATGGGATTCGAACACACAGGCTATGTCGCAGCAGTGTAGAGGTTTTACCAGTGAGCTACAAATTGCTTCTTGCTTTTATTAAAAAAAATTAAGTTATAACTCTTACACAGGCTGTATTACCTTTTTCTGTACAATAACAAGAAAACAGTGATCTCGGAGTCGTTGCAGTTTTTCATTGCACAGGCTATCCACACGACCAGGGAACGTCGAGTTTCATTTGCGGCTTAAATGAAACTCGGGACTCTTAAATTATCCGCTATTCCATATTGCTTATTGATGTTCTATGATGTTGCTTATATCATGTCTGGGACGAATGGTTATACACACACACACACACACACACACACACTAGTGGATGTTATATATGTTTTGCATCCGCGCTAATCCTGCCCCCGCTCTGCAGTTAATTAAGTAACCTAACGGTGTATGACGGGACCCCATGGCGAATGCGGATGGAATATACGTACATTTTATTTTCGTTATTTTCTGGTGTGATAGGATTTAATTGATGGGACCGCATTAATTTTAATTAATGCAAGAAAAGAAACCTAGAAGATATTGTTGGAACAAATTTTGAAAAACTATAGTCATATTCTTTCGTTTTGAATAGTGGTATTCGGTTAGGAATATTCAGCATCTTATTCAATGAGGCAAGAGCCCAGATCTCTTCACAGGGAGTGACCTCTTGAGCGAAAGTTTATATTATTATAGATTACTTAGTTTTCTTTAAAACCACTAGTTTTCAAAAGAGGAGCCCAAGCCACTCCTTTTCAAAAAACTACTCAGTTCCTTCAACGATATCAAATTCATTACGTTAAAGGGTTTTTCGCCAAAAACCCAGCCGTAGCCCTCCATCATTTCAGATTGGTAGTGCTTAGTATTCGTGCTGTGCATTTTGATCTTTAGTCGAGACGTAGTGTTCGGTAGCTTTGTAATACTTTTCTGTTGCATATTAATGCGATTGGTTAGGACAGTCGTACGATCATTTTGATTTTTAGTCAAGGCTCGTATGGGTGGGTCTAATGCAATCAAGAAAATGACAAGTAGAACTTGATTAGGACTTTTTGGCATTTTGATCTTTAGTCAAGGTCACTTGGATCTTAGGGCAAAAAACCAAATCGAGAGTTTCAAATATACAGGAAATTTACTAGTGGTTCATACTGTAACGACTCTGGATTTTCGGTAAAAAAAATTCTTCTTAAAGTACAGAAAGGAGTTTGCAAGTCTGAGCACAATTTAAAAGTTATTCTTGTTTAAGAACAATAAGAAACAAATTGTAGCTCACTGGTAAAGCCTTGCACTGTTGTGACATAACCCCTGTGTTCGAATCCCCTCAGGCACATTATATTTTTTCTGAATTTTCTATTAAACTTTTTGAAAGCCCAAAAGTTTACATGTGCACTGCACATAAAAATAAAAATTCTGAAAAATGAACATGTGCAAAATGATATAAATACAGAGAGAAACACGTGTCAAGCATCCAAACCCCCTTCTCCACCAAGTGGCCGGCGAAATTGGCTTTTGGGCCGGCGGGGACGGGGCCCCCCGTAGCTAAAAGTCCCCATGATTTGCCCACATAACTCTTGGCCTACCCCATTACCCTGCACTGTTTGATTTCTCTAAATTTAAACAGAAACTTCAATTTCATTTTTAAATCTAATTTTAATGCATTTTAATTCATTCTTTCAATTCCAAAACCTTAATTTCACACGATAAATACAATCGCATACCCTAGCCTTTCCTTATTCTGAAATCTCTAGCTAAAATTATCAAATTTTTCTAAGTACAAGTGAAGTAGAAGTGGAGTTAGCCCAAAACCAACGTCCGGCGAGAAATCAAGAAAGTTCCGGCGACCCCGCGACGCCACGACGACCTCAATCCCTTCCTCTCTCTCTCTTCTTAACAAAATCCAAAAGTAAGTCCCTTCTAATCCTCCCCCTTCTTCTCTAAAAGTCTATTTTCATAAAACATGTCGATAAGTGGAGTTATACCGACATCTTATTATAAAATCCTAGAAACTACACTTTTTCTTAAACCTTGCTCATGCATTCCTACACTTGCTTGTTAATCATGAAACTAATAACTAGAAACAACTTTCACCCTAAATCATCATGTTAAATAACATTAAATTGAGTTTTACATTTAAATACCATGAACTTTGTATCTACCATATTTAATTGTTTTACTTACTATTACCTTTAGAAAACTTCACGGAGTAATGACATACCCCTCACATACACACATGTTTACATAGCACGATACTCTTTAAAACATATTTTTGTGGCGATTACAACATTTCATTAAAATACCATGAACTATAAAAAAAAACTCAGTTTTCTTTGAATTGTATTATCAAAATTCTTTGCGATTATACTTCTACAACCCTTTTTAGGGGACCCGCTATTGAATGATGCAGATTATCGCACATCTTTCGGCTAGTAGAGCGAGATGCAGACCTCCTCACGGAGCATTCGGTCTCGAAAGATTTTTAATACGATTTTTAAGAAAAACGACATTTTCTACTTAATAATAAAACTAATTTTTCATAAATATATAAATATTATTAAACCACATATTTTCAAGATATAATAAAATTCCATGTTTTCTATAAAATCAAAGAATGACAAGTTTCATCAAAATACTTTCAAGTTATCCAAAAGTCAAGCTTTACAGTAAAATATCTTGAACTATCCAAGCTAAACTATTATCACTAAAATACTTCACATTCTTAAAATTTACAAATTATGGAAACTCTAAATAATATAAATAAATACTCGAGATTTATTTTGAAAGTATATAAAATATTTTTCATAAAACCCCCTCGAGTTATATAAAATTACATTAAAGACTTTAGTAAATATGGGTTTAAGCTGAATCAATTCTCTTGAGTCTCAGGGGGCCGGAGAAAATGAGTGCTTGCCTATTTAAGATAGAAAAACTTAACGGGATTATCAATGGTAATTGTCTCGGAAAAAGACACAAATCCTGTCGTCCATGTGCAGCAGTTACCGATAACATCCGAATATAATTCAGGATTCAAATCTGTTTTAAAGTGTCTGACTCAATCTGAGTCTAAGTCTAATCTGAATCCAATTCAAATATGAATCCAATTCAAACATGAATCTAATATACCAAACATGAATACTTGAATCTGAACCTGAATACCAGAACAATATCAACATGCAAACATGACTTGACTTGACCGAACCATGGCTATATCTTGACTTGACTACCTAACTACTTGATACATTCTGAACCTGATTACATGAACAACTTGTATCCATGGTCTCAGCAAGTCTGATAACTACAATAAATAAAATATACATTACGGGGTTTAACGGGATAGACTGGTACGGAATGTATTAGAAGTGGAACGAGATGGTCACTAAAGACACCTACCTAAATATCATGTGTCGTTGTCTCGTGGGTTTTGACGGAGCCCTTTACTACGGATTACCATAGTCCATGGAGCAAATTGGACTCCTCTCGTATACACTGATACCTTCACAACCCAAAAAAAATCAATATTTTTCTGCATCATAGGAAAAATTGGAAAATTTTTAAAAAAAATCTCAAAACCCTTTTGTTTTTTCGAGTTTTCAATATTTTGCACGCTATACTTCAAAATCGTGAAATTTTCAAAAATCTAAAAAATTTTGTTGTACTCCGTATCTCAATATTTTGCATGATAGATAGCATGCGAAAATTGCAAAATTTTTTATGAGTCCCCAAATTTTAAATATTTTGTATACTATAACATATAAATATCTTAAATTTTTTTAAAATATCTTAATTTGTATTGTTTTCCAATATTTTGCCTGCTATAGCAATCAAAAGTCATGAAATTTTCAAAAAATATTTTGCATGCTATAAAATACTAAAATCGTGAAATTTTCAGAAATCTTAATAATTTTCTATTTTGAATATGAAAATCACTTAACTTAAAAAAATTGTTTTCTTTCGTCTTTAATATTTTGCTTGTTATTGCACATGAACAATCGCAAAAAAATTTAAGATCCTAAATTTCTTATTTTAAAAAATATTTTGTATGCTATGTGCACACGAAAATCATGAAATTTTAAGAAAGCAAAACATTTCTGTTTTATTCGGTTTTTCAATATTTTGATTACAATAGTTTACAAAAATCGCGAAATTTAGAAAAATATCAAAATATTCTCTTCTCCTTAAACTTTTAAATATTTTGTATACATAACACACAAATATCGCAAAAATGATAATTTTTGTTGTTCTTTTTGGTTTTTCAATATTTTTTCTTGATATAGCCGACGAAAAATTCCACCGCTTTTTCAATATTTTGATTGCTATATCCGACAACACAAGAAAATTATGAAATTTTCAAAATTCTCAAAAATTTTAGTTTTCCGATATTTTACTCGCTAGTGAATAGCTTTTCCCAAATTATAATCAAACTGTTTGGATAGTTAATTTATATCTAAACAACATGAGTTCTTCAACAAGATCTCCACTTCGTGATTGTGTTATAATAACCATGGTCATACATACATTCAATTTGAATTTTACACTTATCAAACTAATTTTTCAACGAATTAAGTTTTATCTTAGATGCTATGCTCTTTTAGAAAGCAGAATAAACATTTAAGATTATAAAAAAAAAAGACAACTCTCCATCACATTTATGTACTGGATATGCCAAAAAAGAGTAACCTTCATCGCAACATTAACTAAAATAATTGGAGCTGCACTACCGCATGCAACATCAAATATAAGCTAACAAACATGTCATTAGTCAACATTGATCTTCTGCCCGTCTATCTCTTTCCGGTAAAATGCGCCTATTCCGTTTATCTCTTTCCAGTAAAATGCGTCTATTCTATCAATTCGTAAATATACAATAGCGATGACGTCGTTCTTTTTTCTTGTAAAACTGGTTCATTAATGATAAACCAACATTTTATACGGTAAAAGAAAAAGGGGAGAAAAGATGGCTCACAGCACTACACAATTGATGCTCCTTGGTGTTTCTTACTCTTAGACACTCATCTATACTTAGAGCAAGTATGCTTCACCAACAACAGTCAATGGAAAAAATTAATGCATATCTGTTTCCCAAAGAGAATCAGTTTTTAGATTTTGACAAAAATATGTATCAGATTGTAAAATAGAAAGGAGTTATCATGTAATAAAAGCTTTTAATAAGAGCTATTCATTGAACAACACAATCACAGGAAAGTTGTGAGTACAGTGAGATGCTTTGTTTCAGAAATCATCTTAAATATCATAGTAATATATTTTTAATGCCAAAAGTCAACATATAGTACTCCCTCCTTCCATTTTTACTTGTCATTTTAAAGAAATGCACACCAATTAAGTAAGGTATTATCACTTTCTTAATATCAGCAATCTACTGCCACATCACCACTAAAAAAATCATATCACTTCTGTCCTCAACTATTAAGAAAAGCATTATCATTTTTTAATAACAACAATTAATTTTCTAGGCTATTTTTGGTATTGTATCATTTATTGATATCTTTATCATTAATGATTTCCTCATCATTCCAAAAACATCAAGTAAAATGAGACATTTTCTTCTCCGGTTGAACATCTTGGTTTACTTATTATGAACTGTATATGAACATAAAATTTCAGTATTGTGCTTCTATTTGAACATAAATGCAGAGAAGAATTTCTAAAAAGGAGCATGCATCTCTGTAATTTTATCGAAAAAATATGCATATAATGAAACATGTAATTTCTATACCCGTGATCCCCGAAAGAATCACAAACCACACCAAAAGACGCAGCAAAAAATCTATCAGGGTCGCGGGAATCGGATCTATCTGAAAAAGACTAACCGATCAACTACTAAAACACCGTAAGTTATCAGAAGCACATACAAAACAACACAAACACAAGATTTACCCAGGTTCGACACAACTTACACCTAATCCTGCAATCCGACAACAAGAACTTCCACTATCAAGAAAGGATTACACGAAAACTGACGTCTCCAATCACCGCCGAATACAAATGAATCTCTAACCCTCACAAAAACCTCTCCTTTATCTCTCTCTCTCGGTTTTGCGTTTGCCCCTTTTAATTGTGAAGAATATTGGCAACCCTCTTTTTAAAACCCTAGGCTAACTGGCTTTATATTTATAGCCTATATCAATTTAGAGATAAGACTTGGACTTCAAATCTTAGGCCAACTCTTGGCAAATTTAAATCAAAATCAACAAAACAAGCTAATATTATATCTCTAACCAAATTGTTAGAGTTGCAAACCTTACATGTTAAGATCCAATTCTCAAAATCGATACACATTACACTCTTTTGCCATTAATGTCACTTTAAGGCCTAATCCAACAATTAGATATAGAATAAAACTTGAACCGATCAGCCCGGCAAAAAAATATATTCAAAGAAGGACAATCGAAGGAGAATTATAATTTGTACCTGTTTAAATTTCTGTGGCTCGGTATACATAAACATTGAAGATGCTAGAACTGTGCCTTCGTCTTTCTTGCATCTATGAAGTGTATATCTCTGTTTTATCAAATGGTTTGGCCCTTCTAGGGACATCAGCCAAATTACAAAACTCCGACAAATTCTTTCGGACCTTCAATTTCTTCTTCTTCTCCAAAGGCCGCGACCCTAAATCATTCATATTTATGCTTGTGCCATACTCGCGACAAGACCCGATAACAGCATCATAAGCCTTGGAAGAAAGATTAAGCCCTTCAGTTTTTGCCCTCAAGTACATTTCATAAGCAAGCCTCGGCTTTCCATCCCTCACTAAGGATTCGATCAACATATCATAAGTTATCTCATTTGGTTTAATGTTTTTCACCTTCATTCGATGAAACCACTCAAAAGCCGCTCCCCCCATTTGATTCTTTGCGCAACCAGTAATGATAGCGTTAAAAGTTACAACGCTTGGTTCGATCTTAGCTCTACTCATCTCTTCAAGAATTTGTTCTACCATCTCATGATTTCCTTTTCCGACATAAATCGAAGCCAAAATAGTGTATGCATGCAAATTTGGCTTTACATTAACTTTGCACATATGATCCCACACTCTTAAAGCCTCATCGTAAAGCTTCCCTTTCTCGAGAGCACTAAGCAAAGCACCGTAAGATAAAATTGTGGGTTTTTCTCCTTGCTCTATCATTCTTTTGAAAATTTGCACAGCAGCGGAGGTTTCTGACGCTTTAGAGCATGCGATAAGAACATTGTTCCATTCTCTAGTTCCCGGTTTTAATCCTTTTTCGGCCATTTTATTGATCAAACGAACTCCCCATCGCCAAATCCCCTTTTGTCTGGCAGCTGTTAGAAGAATGTTGAAGTGAGAAATGATTAACTCATAAGAGAGGTTGTTTGGCTTCGGCCCTTTATCTAAGAGGTCCTCATAAATCTCGAGAGCAGCCCACCATTTCTTAGCTTTACCCATTAGCCAAATCACATGATTGCATACAGATAAGCTTATATCATCATTTTCGATCTCTCTAATTCGACTATAAAGCTCTCGAGCGATATTGTAGTGGTTTTCATTGGTGCAAGCCCAAATTAGCCGCTCATATACTTCTCGGCTTGGTTTAAGCTCAGCTTTGTCCATGTCACTCAGAATTCTAAGAACACTGGTCGACGGATTTTCTTCCTTCACGAGAAATTTACGCATCACTAGATAGCAGATCCGAATCGTAAATTTTTCGAGCTTAGAGAATTCAACATCCCAATCGTAATCTTGATCTTTGCACATATCTCCCTTCTCATATCCCTCTCTCAGTCTAATGAAGAGTTCAATAGCACCACTAGCATTTTCCATCTCCCTATACGCTAGCAAAATCGTCGAGTACGTAACAGGCGACGGCAAGAGGTTATTTCTCTGGATTTCATCTATAACATCGAGTACCCCACGAGGCTTTCCTTGTTCTATTTGAACCGACATCAAAGTGTTGTAGGTCACAATGTTTGGAACAATCCCTTGTGACTTCATATCTTTGATCACTTCATCGACCTTCTTGAATCGCTCAGCTTGTTTAACTGCACCCAAGAGACTATTATAGATGAAAAGGTTTGGCCCGAAAGCACCATTCCTCTCATGCTTCTTCATTTTTAGCCATTCAACAAGAGCAAATGCAGGATCCAATCTCTTCTCAAAGCCAAAGGCTCTAATTATAGATGAATATACAGGAAGAGGCAAATCCTTCGAATTTTTCAACACCTCTTCAACATCATCTGCACTTCTAGCATCATGTAATCTCAAACCCAATGCGCGAACATCGATTCGTTCTTTCTCTACCAATCCATTCCCATTCCTTGCATCATAATCTACCGTTATGCTCTCAGGCTCTTGCTCTAAAGCCAAAGCCAAAGCAAGGGGCCTGCCCAAAGATCCCATCTTTGGTCCAAAATTGTTAATTTTAAGACCAAGTGAGAGAAACCCATGTCTCAAAATTTGATTTTGACTCCTGAATCCACAAGAACTGCTACTGTTTGCAAATGGGTGCTTTTTCCTTCTTCTCTTCAAGATACAGAGATTGTTTATGCTAGAATCAAGATGAGGTGTTGCCAAGATTGCTCCTTTTGAATCAAATAAGCTTAAAGCTTGCATATTGATGATGGGTTTTATACAAACAAGTGAAATTTGTGAAGGATGAATCTCATTTGAGTATTATTAACCGCTTAAAATAGGAGGAGAATAAAACGGAGTGTGAAGCGTTACCTTAGAGTTTGAGAGTAGAGAAGATGAGGAGCACTTGATATTTTTTGCTGATGAATAGTGAAGGTGATTCAGCTGCAACCATTCGATTATTATAGAGAGCTCTGCTGCTGCAGCTGCTATCATTTGGAGACTTATGAGTTACCTTTTTGGATTCATTCTCTTTGCATCCATTTAAACTGGCCCAACTTATAACTGGGCTTGGTTGCTTGATGAAATTAAAACTTATAATTTGAGCCTATTTGTAGAAAATGCATTTCACAATGGATCTAAATTTTTGTTTAGGGCTCGACTTGGTACGTGAGGGAAATCAGAGAAGGGAATTCTAGATTCTTATAAAATATCCCTATGGTTGTTTGATTAAAATAACATTCCATAAAATTATATATGATTTGCATGAATCATGGAAAAAATATTCCTTAGTAATTGGTGTCTATTTAAGTACTCCCACGAAATATTCCAACCAACAATAACCACTATGATGATTGTCACTCAGCGCTGCCCGCCATCAATTGTCGTTGCCTGCCGACCGCCATTGACCGTTTGCTCATCACTGAATGTCGTCGGAAGTCATCGACATCGTCGCCCATTGCTCATAGTCAAATGCAGCCCTCCTTCCTTCGACAACCGTCGTCGGTCATCGTCCAATGCCCTCCGCAGGAGGACGCTGCCGTTGGCTATCACCCACTTCCACACCCCGCTAGTCATCATTATGTATGTATATATATAATTGAAATATGATCAAATGATACCAAGCATGACAATGCCGCATTTACTGCAATCAAATGCCATGAAATCACATTCCTGGGAATGTACCTATAATCGTATTATGATCCCTTGCATATTAATTTCCTATGATTGTATTACCACCAACTATTAAGAAGCACATATATAGTTGCATGCAACTATTTCCATATAGTTTTATTGAACCAACACCGCCTTGTCCCATTAGCACCATAACTAAAAGCATAGTTTAGTTTTTGTTTTTACTGACATTTTTAGTGCTTTCAATATTCATTATCCCTTATTCATATTTCCTCATCATTTTTCCACAGTAAACTATCAAAGGTAGGCTATACCCAAAGTAAATTTAACCAAACGGGGTATATATAAATAATATAAGAAACATGTTGTTGTTATATCATACGTTTGTTATATCATACGTTTAAATCATATCGATTCATTCACGGGAAGATTGTGTTTTATCCGCCGCCATTACTTTCTTCTCAGTCATAAGTAGGTCATTACCCTCAGCAGAAAAATAAAATTATAAGTTGCTATATACTTTCATATTTACAAAATTTTATGCCACAAGCAAAATTTTGATGCTTGCCTAGAGATCCTACAATTTTGTTATTTTGGTTGAATATTTCCATGGCAAGCCAACAAAATGACTTGGAGGAATGACCATTGTAGTTGAGTATGATCCCACTCTCCATCCATTAAATAGTACTAAGCAAGCATACACATCACCAATCACATTTTTATAAACTTTATATAATTAGGAAGTGATCAAGCACCTAAATTAAAGAGAAGAGACGTAGCTCCCTTCTCTTAATTTTTCAAACACCAGTTAACTATTCATCAAAGCAAGGGAACATGTATGTTTCTTTTCAATCAGGCAACTTTGTTGGCATGAGGAATCTAATAATCTATGTACATGCTGAGCTTCACTAATCTATCATTGCAAGTTTCCATTGTGTGTTAATCTTGGTCAAGCCTAACATACACCTTTATTGAGAAGGAAACACCAAAAGTTAATTAAGAGGAAAATTTTGATAGATGTTGGTTGATTATTTAGGATTACGAGAAGCATGTAATCTTTATGAAATATTTCATTGAGTCTTATGCCCATGGACAGGGGCAGCCCTCCTGCTCCGCAATTTTCTGCGTTGGTTTATTCCTCCGCACCTCGTAATATGTCTATCCAATTAAATAGTTATATGTAATACCACATCCCTATTTTAAATGATACAATTTTAACCGTTTTTTTTCTCATTCATATCTATTTCAAAACTGCAAATATATCTATTTGGTAATATTTGTTTTAAATGTCTTTCATAACAAACATTTCTAATGAATGTTGCTTGCTATTATATATTTCTAAAATATATGAATTAGTTTGTCTATATAATTACATAAACTTCATATAAAGAGGTCCTTGGGTAAATATTATTTTAGTTTTAATAACCACATATATCACAATTCTTAACTCTACAATTATCTCTTAAAAAGCATATTCCAATGTTAACGTTGAGTTTTAAAGTTTTGAATATATAAAATTCCACCGAGTGCCATTTATGAATGTATTAAATTAATTAATTATTGTTATTAAAATATATAAAAAAAAATATTTGCCAAATTACATATATATAATATGAAGACTAATCATGTAGGACACTCGTCTAATACTATTCTTTAATTCAAGCCCCTCCCCCCCCCCCCCCCCTCCTCTTGTTGATTACCGGCTCTATCCCCCTCTTCTCCCCCCCCCCCCCCCTTGTGTTGATTCTTGGCTCTATCCCCCTCTTTCTCCCTTCCCCCTCCCCCCTCCTCCCTTCCTCTTGTTGATTCCTGGCTCTGTCCTGTCTTATGCTATGTATAAATATGGCAGGCTAGCTCAGATAACAGTTGAACACATGTAAGTCTCGATGTCCCTTCCCCTCTTCCTCCTTCCCCCCCCCCCCCCCCCTCCTGTTGATTCCTGGCTCTGTCCTGTCTTATGCTATGTATAAATATGGCAGACTAGCTCAGATAACAGTTGAGCACATGTAAGTCTCGATGATAGAAAGATCACTGCATCTTCCCACCAAGATGTTGATCTGGCTGGAATTCCTTCCCCTATCACGTCGAATCCTGAATAACCCAAGAAGACACTACAAGAAAATTGTATTTATTTCGTCGGCATATGCCCGACGGATTAAATTGGTATCCAATGGAATAAAGTCGACATATGCCCGACGAATTAAATTGGTATCCGACAGAATAATTTTATTCCGTCGGACAATACCCAACGTATAAAAATACGACGTAATAAGGTTTATCACGTCAGGTCTTTAACTTATTTCGTCGGCAAAGTTTTTTCCATCGGCTTGATGCCGACGGAAAAAGTTTTAAAAACCTGGAAAGTTAACTCCTTTTTTCCCCAGGTTTTGACAGCTTATTCTGTCGGGCTCTTTATTTATTCCGTCGGACTATACCCGACGGAATAATTTGGCAACAGAGAAAAAAAATTTAAGACCTGCAATTGCTTCGTCGAAAACAGTCGATACAAAAAATATATTCTATGTTGTACAAAGCAGTTCCAAATCAAAATCCATTTCCATTTCACCATTCTATTTCAATACACGACAAAATATATAATCAAATATACGTAAACACTAAAATTCATCCAATTACAATTCAAATATATACATACCATTAGTTTAATTACAACTACTAAACAAGAGAAAACCAATTATGAGGCTACAAAAAATGACGAGAACGATGCGAGATCAAGAAAGTATTGAGTCTTGATGAGAGAGAAAGCGATAAATACGTTTACTAAATATGGAGATTAGAAACATCACTATCTTCAATAAACGTATTTATCGTTTTTTTTTCTCTCGGCAAAACTCATACATTTCTCGATCCCGTATCTTCATGAGCTCATAAGGGGCACTGCCACCGTCGGGGTGGAGGGCATCAGGATAGTCGTTGAAATCGCGCAACTCCTACATTGTTATAAGTATACAAGTATTAGAAACGGATATACACAATAAGTATATGAAAGTTGCATTGAAAATAAAGATTATCAATTAAACTTACATCTCCTTGCCTAATTGTGCTATCCTCTACATCATCATCCTCGCCTGCATATCGGCTAGGGCTTCTGCTCGACTCATACGCCTGGATGAATCCGAAGCCGACACGGATCCAGATGTAGGAGTCGAAAAGACGGGTGCTCGATCACCGACGGGGGTATGTGGAGAGTCGTTCGGGTGATATATCGGGGTAAATGGAGATGGAGATGGGGCTGCAGGGGGTGCGGGTGCCTCGGACACATGAATGAATATTCTCGGACGCTCACGAGGAGAATGCAAACTCGGACCGGGATAGGCGTGATATACCGTAGGCGTGATGCCTTGGCCGCCCATATAAATTCTACCGTGTCGGTCAGGGTTGTGCAGCTGAAAGACCTCCTTATTGATCATACGAAACTCCACGTCTGTAGGCTATCGATGATACGCCACAACAAATGCAACTCTCCGCTACTCAATCTCGCCACTCATCCATTACTGCGGGAAATTACAATATGAACCAAGGCTTAAGAATTCGTTGCAGTTTCGGTCTCTTATATATTAATGAGTTAAATTTTTGGTTCTATATTCATTTCTGGTATTTGAGATGAAACATTTTGACAATCCATCACAATTTATAGATGTTTGCACGTCTTCGAAAAGGGATACATTTACATCATCCATATACTTCATATATTTTGTCGATTCTACATCAGGAAGACTACGGATATCTTTCTCTCCGACATTTGGTTCAGGAACAATGTCATGATCAGGACGCATGCCGGTTCGGAGCTCGTCCAATTATTGGGCTTAATCCAACGACTCGTACACATGTCGACCATCGGTCTCGCTTCTCCATGGTACATCCATTTTGTATACCCAGGAGATATCTTATTTTTCAGTAAATGTTCATACACTATAACTCGACGGAGGTCGTAGCCGTTATGACACTTTTTACACGGACACGAAATCAATTCTTCAGGAGATCGGTCCCTCAATGCAAATTTCATAAACTCTTTGATATCGGCCTTATATTCCTCATTAAATTTAGATACTTGCATCCAACTCCTATCCATGACTCTTCGATATCTGACATCATATATTACGTAATCAGCATTTATTTTGTCTTTAATTAAGGTTTAATCTTTCAGTTTGATCTATCAATTCATCACATCGGCTGTCAGGGATAAGGTTTCTATCCTATTAAGAATTTATAACGCATACACCCTTACTTTTGTGCTTTCATTCGTTTCGAGAAAATTTCGGCAACACCCCATCGCTGTTATCCGAGTACACTACAATAGAAGGAATGATAATCACTCCAATACTGAATATCTGAATATCAACAATGAAATTAATGATCATCCCCTCTATATTTGTACACGGAGAACCAGCGAAAAGGTGTCGACGAAAATAATCTCGAAACGAATGAAAACACAAATGCATGGTATGTTTGCATTATAAATTCTTAACTTGTCCATACTGGACAAATCTATCGGTTATAGTACGACCAGCTCTCTCGTTAAACTACATGATGGCTGTAGAAACAAACAATTAAACGCTTAGTTTTGACAACCATCACGTAGTTTTATGTCACGGTGGAGACCATTGCATATATAACCGATAAACGGGTTCTAAAGTGCATTTTGATTTTGTGAATGCGAGATTCTCGATCACAACAAGTAAATTCCATGTTATAATCGAGTTTCAACCACTTGGTATTTCGATTAAATTTCTTTTAGTAC
The DNA here is from genome assembly GCA_030015575.1 of Agapanthus africanus. Taxonomy (NCBI): domain Eukaryota; kingdom Viridiplantae; phylum Streptophyta; class Magnoliopsida; order Asparagales; family Amaryllidaceae; genus Agapanthus; species Agapanthus africanus. Next base: position 613,848,748 of record JASDDO010000022.1, read on the forward strand.
TAACATTCATTAAATCGTTAAATTAGTTGGCTACGCCCTTTGATCACAGTACCAACTTATAGTCGGATTTTTATTTGGATTGCGCAATTTATGAACCATATTGTTTCTATATTGTTTCTGATAGCATAACCATATGGGTTATCCGAAACAGCATATATCTATACATCCAAACCCTCTTTTAACTAACCAACATTACTAAAGGAATTTATGGAATACATGGACAATTGAGGTTGATTATACATGAGGTGAATTTGTAAGAAATGACAGCTATCAAAACACACGTTGGTGGTAGAATTGACTAATTAGTGTATTTCCCTACACAACTATATATCTACATGAACTTCATGCAAAATATTAATCTTCTCATCTTTCAAAAACAACATATATTCAATACTTTCTCCGTTTTTCCTTATTTAATTAAAATACCCTCAACTAGTGTTGCAATTTCACTTAAATACCCCTAACTAATGTTGATTTTCAGTAAAATACCAAGAAAAATTAGCTAACCCTAACCACCAACTCTAACCCTAACCCTAACCCTAACCCTAACGCTTAAACCTTAAAACCAACCTCTAACCCAAACCTTCCCTAACCCTTTAACAACCAACAACAACAACACCATCAGCAGCAGCAGCAACATTAACAGGACAATTTTTCCCAATTTCCAAATAATCAAAAATTAAATAAGAAATTAACAACTATACAATTTTTACTAACCTACAGTCGAAGGGGCCGAGTTGAACAGGGAAGCTTGAACGCCGAGCTCAAACGGGAAGCTTCGACGGCGGCTCGAATAGGGAACGGCGGCTTGAACAGGGAATGCCTGAGAGAGGGGAAGAGAGAGGGGCTGTGAGTGATCGAGAGAGTGGCAGAGAGAAAGGAGATTACCTGCCATTGGAGGAGAGGAGATCATCGGCTCCGATGGCCGGTAGCCGGAGGAGAGGGAGACGAGAGGAGCTCGGGTCGTCGGAGGTTTTTTCTTTTAGATTAGGGTTTTTTCGTTTTAGATTCAGGGGAAATAAGGAGAAAGATCGGGCTCAAGGTTTTTTTTATCGACTAGGTTTTTCCGTCGGCTGGATTCCGACGAAATAAATTAATAAAATTATTTAAAATACTGGGTCCTCATTTGGCTTATTTAAATGATATTTTGACGGTTTCTAAGTTTATTTTGTTTGCTACAAGCCGACGGAATAAACTGCACGAAGAAAAAGGTCATTTTTTCTTGTAGTGAGAGTTTTAATATATCCGGTATTCTCACCAACAGCTATCCTAAGACGCACAACAATCAAACACCCTCTTGTACAATTGTGTATACAACCCAAAACTACGGAATTTAGTATTTGCCACCTCGAAGTCAATTCTAACTTATACATTACAAGAATTATCATCGTAACTTTGCCGTCTCTTTAAATATAAGACCACATACCGCTGTGTTTCTAATTGCAACTTCATCTAATGAAGTGCTTTATCCCGAACAATCATCGAAGTTTTTCAGCATCTCTCATATTTTCACCGATAGCCTTAAAATCTCATAATTCAAATACACAGAGATTAATTGTAAGACATAACCGTATAACGTGATCTTCCATTGCCATAAAAACTCTTAAATTTATCGTTTCCTAAACATCAGAAGGATATTGTTCCACGGTAAATTTATTTCCCCGATCCGATAGGGTGGTGTTTGGGCATAAATAAATTTCTTATCAGGTGGCCCATGCAAGAATAATTCGGCCCATCAGACATTGGTCGATCCAATCCAAAGAGAAGAAAAGGTAAAGACGGGCAGAAAAGAGAAATAGGGCTTGCCCATTTACTGAGAAACTTGGATTCCAGGTAACCAGAGGTTATAAAAGCTCACTAAAAAGCACCTGAGAAGGGATCTGCCAAAAAGAAAACTCAAAACCCTAGACTAAATTAGCTCTAGCTCTAACCTAGCTTTAGTTCTACCTTCTTCTCCGGCTCCTACAGCCGTAGAACATGGCATGTAAGCTGATCACCGAGGATCGACTCCTGCTATCTTCGATGCCCTATTCGAGATTGAGAAGATCAGTCCTTCTTGACTGGTAATGCTTCCTCCGCCCCTGATCTATCACCGGAAATACTAGATGGGACGACTCTCAGCCTCAGCACCGACGTACAACCTTTTACAGGCTGCTTGCGTCGGCGTAAACAGAGCCAAGAAGTCCAACGAGCAGGTTCATCATCAAGAGCAATCCAAATGTCGAATCATGTGCCCTTGATTCGATGGATCTGGTCTAGATCTCACCAAGGGTGAAGTAATCAACACATGCTCGGCCTATTAAAGTATCAATAGTCGATCCGTGGTTTCAATTCCTGCGGACAAGTGATTGGAGGTGCAATCCTGCACTCAAGGTATCCGCGGTCAGGCTGAGTATGGAACTATAGATCAGGCTATTATCTATGGCTTGTATCACTCACAAGTCAGATGTCCAGTCTTGGATATTGGTGCCTCGATCTGCCGATGAGTAGTTCATAAATAGAAGTGAAATACATAGCTCAAATGGCTATGGATCCTTCTAGTGTAGGTCGAACGCCCTCAAAATAATGAGGTGGAAAGATATTCGGCCGAAACTATGCGCGCATGCTTAATCATTCAATCTAGTGATAACTGATTTGTAATATCTGGCTGTGCTGGGTCCGAAGAATGTAGTTTTTCTTGTCCGTAACGGAAGGGTTACTTGTAAAATTCCCTAATAATTGTAATGTTCTCTGGTCCCTTGACCGACCCTATGAGTCTATGTAGCTGATGGCATGTCAATTGTTGATATAAAAATGAACATGCCGACCTGTTTAGTCGAAGCCCATCTTTCTACATCTATGATTATCCATCGTACCACATATTTCCAGGTCAAATTCTATAGGAAGATCATTCTCCCCTTACTTTAAAAATAAGATGAATTATTTAGGAATGCGTAAATCTTTCTACATCTATGATTATCCATCGTACCACATATTTCCGGGTCAAATTCTATAGGAAGATCATTCTCCCCTTACTTTAAAAATAAGATGAATTATTTAGGAATGCGTAGTTGCTAAAATGGGTCGTTTTTGGTTTAATACAGATCAATTAACAGAAGACTATAAAAATCTGGCAACAGGAGGAGAGACCCGATTCCTAATGGCAAACACAGCATCATATCCAATTCCAAGCAAGCTAAAGAAAAAAGTGCAAGCAAAACTAAGCAAGCAAAACTACAAATGCAAGTTTCAACTGCTGCTTTCTTTCTCTTGAGTTGAAACGCTTCAACTCTTTCACCACCTCTCTTTGTATTTTAAATAAATAAATAAATAACCAATGGAAGAGCCCACACTCCACACTACTCCTATATAACAAAGCAAAACTCTCATAAACGCAACCTTCCACAATCCCCTCTAATTACTTTCTTTAATTGATCTAAATTCTAACTTATGTAATATCAGTAACATATATAATATTACATAAGTTAAGCATCCATCATAATTCCTGCCACTTATCTCATATATATAAACATTAATGTGTCTCTCATCAGCCATTGCATCAACAAGCATATATTAGCCATTAAGTTATAAATTAATTAACCTTTACTTGCATCTGCAACAAATGCTGCATATATTGAGCCAATGCTTAAAACAAACCTAAACCTATCACATTCTGCCATTTATATGATGCTTTTGGCATTTATAATGCTGGCTTTATTCCCAAACGGTTTTTTCGCTGGTCTAGCTGTTGTCAAAATCCCCTAGAAAATTTTCAAGCAATATCAATATAATTGAGTGTTATATTTAGGTCATATATATCACAGTCGACTGCATATGTATCGCAAACAACTATATAGACACATAATAACTAGATATAGCGTGCAACGATACCACAGATTGAGGGATTTTGACAACTAAAAAATTTTCCAAAGGGGTTTTGACCACCGCTTAGGCTGGGGATTTTTTGCCAGCGGGGAAAACTGCTCGGGAGGTTTCTGACAATTTAGCCTATATAATATTTCAAGTAGCCAACAATGGAACTCAAGCAATCAATTAAGTTAATGACATTCCTCATATAAATTATAGCACACAATAAACATAAATAGACATTAAACCTACAACATGAAATCAAATATTAACAGTTCAAATGGGAATCATGTCATTCCCTTAAACCATCCCTACTTCTAACATTTTTTTTCCTTCTTGATTATGCAGGTGAAGATAAAATAGACACGTATTTACAAATAGACTAGTGAATTTCAGCATAAACATATGAACATAGCGTTGATGATCACCTAACTAAGATCGAGCTCGACTCGTTCGGGATTTCCTCTTTCGCTCTGATGTGCCACGAGCTCGGTGCCAAGCTGGCCTTTGTCGCCGGCGCCAAATGCGTAGAGTTTTCCGGAGTCCGTGAGGGCGAAAGTGTGTGCATTCCAATATATGGAGTTGGTGAGGCTAATTTGGACGACTCGTTCATTGATGTTTTTCAGTGAGGTGACTAGCTCTGGGCTCAGCACATTCGTATGCCTGTTGGCCTATACGAAACACAAAACCACAGACGGTTGAATGTATTTTCTTTAAATGTCCTTTAGCGAAGTCTATATGGGCTAATAAAAGAAATTTATGGAAGGATAACTGGCAACAAGATGCCTTGTTCTCACCGTTGGGTATTTGTTGGGTATTTGTCCTGTCGTTCTACTTGAGGGGCACAGTCATCCATTTTCAAAAAGTTTCTACTTGGATTATTTTAGTAAAAGCAAAATTTTGCTGGAATATCAAACAAATGATTCGACAATAAGAAGAAAAAAAGGTTTCTTCATCAAGATTTGTTTCTGTCATGACGTAGGAAGTTCGTTGTCGAATCAAGTATGCAACTGTTTTCCTTACCAATTTTTGTGGCGTTGATTTTTCTTTCTTTTTTTAAGATCCTAAGCTACTGTCATTGTTTTTCATTACACTACCTTAAAAACAGTTTTTTTTTATTACAGTACGGAAAAGACCTTTAAAAGCATAGCTCAAGGGAGTTTGATGTACTAAAAAGCACTTTAAGGTAGTCAAGTGATAAATAACGATAGTCAATGGTAGTTTACTGCAATTTATCCTAAACAAATTAAGCTCATATTTTCTCCTTACCTGTCCCTCCACAGCAGTCGCGTGCCCGAGACTCGATGACTCCCCACACCCAAAAGAGTACACATCCCCTTCTTTTGACACAACAAAAGTTGTATAATCACCCGTAGCAACATGCACAGCTTTAACATTAGTCAACGCCTCAACAACCTTAGGCATTGCCTCACACTCCTCATTCCCGTGTCCCAAACAGCCATAGCGGCCCCACCCCCATGTGCATACCCGCCCGTCCCGGCCAACAACGGCCGCATGCCAGGCACCCGCAGCGACTACAGTAGGTTGGAGGTTCAGGGTTTGAAACTGCTCGATTAGCCTCGGGTACCTTTCGTCTGTTCTTGATCCATGCCCTAGCTTACCTCCGAGCCCACATCCGACAGAGTACACGGACCTACATTAATAACACGAAAAATTTAAACACGCATTTGGTTTCAAGCAGTTGGTGCTGGTGCCCTAAATGTGTAGTTGATAACTGCAATTTGAGGTAAAAACAAAATACATGTAGGTGAAACTACAAACAAATCTAGAGTAGTTATATGTTCTGGGTAGAGTTGTTGGTTATAATGAAATATAGTTATGACACTGCAGCTGCAACCGACAAAACAGATGTACAGCAGAACAAAAAGTGTAGATTCAACTGGAATAGTAGGATTTGCACGTCACTGAAAGCGCATTACACCTTCATAACTATATGGAAAACAAAGCACACCGTTGCTACAGTAAAAAAACCATAGTTCCTGCTAAAATGCATAGAGGAATACAATTAGTAGTACCAAGAGTAAGAATGTTGTCAAATTGTCTAAGGGTCATCAGATGCATTTAGCACCCAAGTGGTGATTTTATGCTCACCAATTTCATTGAAAAGGGTGCAGCTCAAATGTTCTATCGCTTTATGATTTATTGCGAGCAATTGAAAAACATTATTATTTTTTCCTTTTGTTTAGTTTTTTCTGTTTGCCTGATGATATATGGAATCCCAGGGATTCAAAATGAGTGGCATTCGATAAATATTCCAGCACTTGCATTCATTTGAGATTATATGTTTTTTTCTTTCTTTTTTTGAACTGTTTGAGATTATATGTTAAAAGCTTCACTTATATTCCAACACAAAAACATAGACAAGGAAACCCATGTCAAGCTGGACCACACCTGTACCCAAACTCACATTAATTGAGGTTGATCAAAAGATTTTTTCAAAGGAACGTCATACACTTTCTCTTCATTTTTGGATGTTTAATGTCTTAAAATTTTCCTATTAATGAATACTTACCCGTTGAAATCACAAGAATTTTTATCATGAAATAGAATGTGAACTAAAAAAGAAGAAGAAGAAGCTTACATTCCTCTAGGTTGGCATGCCAATGCCAATAGATAGCAATACCCAGCCGCAATCTGCACCACCGGAATATTCTCAAGATGCCCCAAAAGAGGATGAGGCTCCAAATCAGCAGGTTCAGTCTGATGCCCTAATTTCGCATCGTTTCCCCATGAAAATGTATAAACCCTTCCTTCTCTAGATAAAACAGCAGTAAAAAAATTCCCAATTGCCGCTTGAACGACATATATTCCCTTCAATGACTCCACTGGCATTGGAGTCGGCACGAGCTTAGATCCTTGAGGTCCGTATTCAGCTTCACCGAATGAGTCTTTTCCGAACGCATAGACGCGACCGGTGTCGCTGATGAGCATTGTTCGGCCGGCCCCTGCGGCTGCTTGTATGATCCGAATACCTTGAAGTGATCTGTGAAGCAAAAATTATTTGATTTTTTAATGTTGGTCTTCGTGGAGAAGCGGTTTACCCAAAAGATCAAACTGATGATTTATAGATTAACGATGTGTATCAAGCTAATTAAATATTACTTAGAATAACCAGACTTCACTTTTAAGTGGAGAGATATATTAAGCAAACTCCAGTTGGCAAGGCCTACATTTAAAACCAATCATGGTCAAACTCACCATTTAGTTAAGAAAAAATAAAATGGAAATTGGATTTTTAATGACTGTTGTTATCTCAAACTTTGGAGTTTATAGATACCCTAACAAGCAGGATTTTAGAGTTAAGTTTAGATAACTCAAACTCCAGTCATCTAAAGTCCGAAGCCAAACAGGGCCTCAATGACGAAGTTCAAACCCAGCACCTCTTAAAACCTAGCTCCGATGCCATGTCCAGAACCACATTACCCAAAGCTTAAACTAATGGTGCGACCATCCGCAATACATACCAAGCTAATCTAACTCCTAACCAATTTCGCACTAATGTACATTGATTGCATATAAAACATGTGAAATCATTAGAATAGTATAAAAGTACTTGATAATGCGAGGCCTCCACTCCTCTTCTAAGGTGCCATGACCAAGTTGGCCTGAGCTGTTGGACCCGAAAGTATAAACCGCTCCGCTTGAAGTCACAGCAATGCTGTGGCCAGGCCCCGCAATCGCCTGAGACTTTTCCCTCCGGCAACAAGCCTCCCCTGCGAGCAAATACCTAAGAACTAATTTCCAAGAGCCCCCACACTTTTGCTTCAGACCCAATTTTTCCTCATCCTTCATTGGCTTAAATATAGCTCTTTTTTGGCACATGTCCAATGCGGCTAGCTCCGCAATTGATAGTTCAAAGTCGGGGGCAAAGTTGGCGGGCTGCCTAAAAAATGTGCATGTTGCCTAATAATAATAATAACCAAGGAAACAAACAAATCAGTGGCATTATCAATCCTAAATGTGTGAAATTGAATAGATATGGGTGACTTGCCTCGAGGCTAGCGAGATCTTGGGGTTCCAAATCACAGGCAGTGAGTACATGGAGAACAATTGAGGGATTTGTCGCAAGAGGGAACTCGCCAGGGTGAGTGTCGCCAAAGCAATGGCGTTGGATTCGCTGCAAGCTTTGTTGCAACGGAGTTACAAGGGCGAGGGGTTGGTCGATTATGTTGTGGTATTGAATTGAAGGAGTGGCTCCACTTGTAGTGGTGTCCATTGGGCACTGCTTGAGTTTGATTGCAGTGCCCTGAGCTTCAATTGATGTTAAAGAATGCAATGCAGTTGGTATATCGATCCTCCTCGAGAGAATTATCAAGACAACAATCTGAAAAGCAGTTAATAAAAATATTTTAGCAACCAAGGCAATTATTGTATGATACTTTGGCAATGCTTAGATTAACACCACTGATATCAGTTAGGTATAAAACGGCTACATTGTCAAGGAAAAACAATGCACATAAATGTGCAGGTGCATAATGAAGATTGACCATATGCACAATTTGAAGTATAATTTGATATAAACATCCACCAATTATCTCAGTATTTTGACAATGCTTAAACAAATGTCATTAAAATCAGCTAATGACCTTATCAAGATACAAAATGGCAACATTGTCACAAACATATGTAGAATGCAAGAATACCAAGTAGAAAGCATAACAATGCACAAAGTGCACAACATTTGCAGCATAATTTGATGTGCAAATCATCTAACTATATATAGATGCAAGATCTACCAGCTATTGTACTTTGTCTCTTTCCAATTTTAAGTAAATTCCATCAGGTAATAACTCGGGTGCATAGATCAAGAGAAGCAAGTGAAATCCTTCAACAAGAACAAAGAATCTCATGTAACTGACACCATATCTCTCAATTGACGGATATTCTTCACCCTAAAGACATCAACAAAGGAAAGGATTCCACCCAAAAAAGCATCCTTTACTTCAAACACCAGATAATCTTCATCCATTGAACGTTCACCAAAACACAAGTTGCAAAAAAGGAATAAAAAAAACCACAAACTGAGTTAGATTCACTGAATCCATACAATCGAAATGATCAGATCAGATCTCCATAAGCAAAGACTCAAACCTCTTAACAAAACTCAAACAAAAGGGATGAAAACAGAGACCAGATGATAGAATTCCAAATTCCCAAAACTAGAATCAACCCAAATCACAAAATCGCAACTTTAAAAGACCCATAGATCGAAATCCATCAACACTCAACCCCAAAATTGATCAAACCAAACAAGTGAAGAAGGACAGAGATAAAAGATGAAAAATTTAACAACACCACAAAGAGAAGATCTACCCACTTTATCTTAATCAATCGATTCAGATGAAAACAATCATCAAACCCATCAAATTCCCCAAGCAAAATTCATGAATCATCATCATCTGCCAATTGCAAAGGGAAAAGTTAGTCACTCCTCTATCTCTTTGCTTCCTTCCTCTTTTTGTTCCAATTTTTTTTTTTTTTTTTTGGTTTCAAAGGATTGTTTGTGGATCGATTGGTTAGATGATGAGAATCTAGTGTTGGGATTGATGAAGCAAATAGATGGGGATTGAGATGAGAGATTGTTGTTCCTAATGTGCGATGATGAAGTTATTAGAGAGAGAAAAAGAAGAAGAATGAGAGAGAGAGAAGAGAGAGAGATGAGGTGTCCGCCGAGAATATAAAGGGGGTTTCCCAATATATAGGCATGTGAGGAGGCCACGTCAGCAGGAGGCTAACCTTAGTTAAGCGATTTTAACTGCGGTGGGAGATATGTTCGGTTGGACGCAATCCATGCTCCCCCTCCTCTCCCCACCCTCCTTGATAATCTCTCACTAGAGAGAGCCTGCAACAACAATATATACAAATATAACTTATAGTGTCCATCTCTTTAGTAAAAATTATTCGGTATGTATAACGTGCAAAAATTGACTGATACATGTATTGTGATTGGAGCACAAAACCTGTGTCGCGGAGGATCCGTTATTTGTGGCCCCCAATTGTATCTCATAGATGCATAATTGATTTGGAGCACAATATCATTCTTCTTGTTTCAAGTTACTAGCGAGTTTAGACTTTGGAGAAGAACATCTTATCATTTATTCTTATGGTTATAAAACTTATGAGTAATTTATCGGAACCAAGCTTAAACCTTTCGTAAAGAAGATTAAGTTTCATTAATACAAAGCGGAGAAACTCCATGAGAACAATTTACATCTTGTATATGTCTACCATCATTCTGTAAGTCAGTGTCGCGCACCCAGCGAGTTTGCGGGGTGGCGGAATTTGCAAAAACCGATTTTCTTATGCATTGCAACACCGACTAAACTTCAGGATCTTTACGAAAACCTTAACTAACAAAAACAACTTTGGGGTTTAGCTACTCGGTAAGAGTGTTATACCTCCCTGGACCATATCCTTCGGGTCTTTTTCATCTCCTCTTCGTTAGCTCCTAGAAAAATGGATCAAGCTTGCAACGTCGGTGTCATGACCCGAAATATTAGCTCGTGACCAGCACTTGAATCACGCCACGTCTAAAGGCGTAATGGAATTCAAGTAAGCTGAACCCAGAAATCTAAACCTTTTAAATAAAATAAAGGAGGTGAGGTTTTGAAATAAGGCATAATGAAATCAAGTTTTCTTAATGCATAGAAAAGGAACATGAATGATGCAAGTGAAATTTTCTAGTTTGAAAACATGTTTCGTCTTTTAAAAATTTTGGCAGCGCCTCCTTTGTATATTTTGATCCAAAACCATAAATACATAATAAGAATAATTGCATCCCCAAGCGGGAGCTAGTTCTTCGCCAACCGGCGGATCACAACCACGCAAGATAATAAAATAAGTATACGACGCCCAACGGCGAAGTTCACCACAAAAGAATAAAAGAAAAGCAAGACATATAAATCACAAGTAGCGGAAAACCCCTCGCTCTAAGTCTCGCAACCACAATTCCACTAAGTCTCATTACTTATACAAATTCTAATTTTGATTGATTGATGGAGTTAACTAGATACAATATGAAATATAATACAAGAGTGGGTACGATACAAATGTCCCACCTACCAATGCAAAATATCCAAATGAAGCTGTGTGCCAGCGAATCCGCTACTGATCCAAGCAGTCAACCTGCAAGAACTGTGGCACAACGAGGGTGAGTTGCCAACTCGTGAATAGAAATATATCTACAAGTAGAAATCGAATAAACGACGACTCCTAGGTCAACTATATCAAAAGGTAATACTATAATATCTAGGGTGACCGGGTCATATATATGCCAACAAGGTAGTCACTACCTATGTGCATGCGGATAACATCCAACAGTAATAATCAATGCATGTATATGGATATCGTCTAACCATAATCAAGGTATGCAGATATGTGGATCTCGTCCACCCATGAAACAATGTCTATAAGCATGTGTATAATCTCCAATAGTAAAATCAGTGTATGTATATATGTATGTGGATCCAGTCCATGCGTCAACCACTGACGCAACAATATCATGCATGTAAATATCGTAAAAGTATGTGCATGAAGGTATGAGGATATATATATCAACGGTGTCCCTCCCGACACATCAAAATCATGAGTGCCTAGCATCGACACTCGAAAACATCATGAAAACCGTGCCCAGTATCGGCACGTAAATCCTCATATATCGGGCTCCGTCAGTCTGGATCGGCCCACGGGCTCCGTCTGCGGAATCGGCCCTCAGCCCCAGCAGTACGGGTCGGCCCGTATCCATCTCGCTGCTCCGGTCGGTATCCTCCGGATAACCGCCGAGTCTAAATACTATCACCGGTAGGTAGTGCTCCCCTGCCGGGCTCACCGTCTAACATATCCGAGTCTTCTTGCCCTGGGGTACCTCACCGGGTCCACCATGTACCCGCAATCGTTGCCTACCACTCCTCGAATTGGGTTTCACATGCCACTCTCAGAACCGAGAAAACGTATGGTGGACGCATTGAAATATCATATCAAGAGAAACCGGGTTTTTAAAATAGTACATGCTTCCTTTTGAAATAGCCACGGTTCTCAAATCCAGAAATCTCATAAAAACAGCATATCTCAATGCGTAAAAGACGTAGAGCATGATGTATGCGACATATAACAAAATTGTAAGCATATCAATATATCATGCAAGCTGGAACACTGATATAACATATTAAGGGAAACCCGCTCTTTTAAAATGATTCCAGTTTGTAAAATATAATATGCGGTTCCCAATCTCCCAATAAGATCAGTTATCTATGTAGGTACAATATGTATATGCGCAAGTATAGATATACCAATGTATGTGTGCACAGATCTGGATGTACAAGTGTGTATATCCGCAAGTATGAATGTATCAATATAAATGTGCACGAATATGGATATACAAATGTGTATATCCGCAAGTATGAATGTATCAATATATATGTGCACGAATATGGATATACAAATGTGTATATCCGTAGGTATGAATGTATCAATGTGTATATCATGATGCAGCAACCCTACTGTGTAGTGACATGGCAATTATCGATGATGAAGTGTGTGAGCCGGCAAATATGTGTACGTGTAACATACGCATCATCGATAATGGTGTAGGTGTACTATCACAGCTATATGCGATGCAATAATAATATCATGAATGCAGCAAGTAAATCATCAGCTAACAGCTATAAGGTATACATAACTATTATATGTCCGAGTCGGTGAATCTATCAATCGGCATCTAGCCCAATAACATCGCGTACGGTATAATCCATCGTACGGAAATCTCTAGTCAAGGGTAAGGATCAATCATCAAGTCAAACTCATCACGCACGGAATATCATCGTGCGGCGGCATTTTACTAAAAAGGATCCTATCATCCTAAACGACAAATGAGGGTACAGCCTAATATCACATACAGCCTATCATCCATGATTCACAACATTATATATATAGATATATATCTATGTACCTATGTTCCGGTTCACATCCGCAATAATCTCATATTAGGGGACCGGCAGGGTATAAATCAACTCGATCGACTCGCATCAGTATACCATCACGTTATCATGTATTCATATCAGTCTTATATTCTTTCATCGCATTTAAAACTCATATCAAGCCGAATTTACCTAAACTTTCTATCTCTACTATAAGTATAGGTATCTAATCTAGGTTTCCTAACCATATTCTATAAATCGGTTTTCCATCAAAAATTTGCGGGGGTACTATACGCCATCCACCCGACTTTCCCGGTAGATATAGATCTACTCACCTTGCTTCTTGCTTGCCGAAGTCGATGACGCCACGCTCCGTCGCCTCGGAATCCACGTGAAGGTACCTACAATAATAAACAATCGCAATGCGTATTAAAATCGAAGCAAAAAAACCGATACGGCGCACGGTGCGCTCATAGGTTAGAACCTATGGCCTAAACATGCAAATCAATCAAACAACCCCTGTTGTCGATGTACAAACACCCGACAACCAAATACAAATCCAAATATCAAGAAAGTGCATTTTAAAATACGGAAAACATAGCCTAAAACACACCAAAATGCTTCCAGATTTTCCCCAGGTGACAATTAGCCAAAACTGCATATAGGAAGGGTCTAATTTGGTGCAAAAGGAGCCATGGAACAAAACTGGAACAATTCTACCCTACTTTGGCCACAAATTGCGGCCAGATTGATTAAATCTGCGGCCTGGGTGCAGGGGATGGGGCTCAGGTCTTGGTGGTAGCTTCCTAGGTGCCTGCACGACTCCCAGTAATCCCAAAATCATTTCTAGTGTCCCCGGGTTGCTCCAGATTCCAAAATACCCTCTAAAATCACACATTTATCCGATGTCGGGGTTTCTAAATCCGTGTTTTGGGGTTTCTAAGGTCTGGTCTAGGTCCTTAAACAGCACCCAAGTCTAGTTAACAGCCACTAGGCATCACCAATTTCAAACAACACTCAAACCTTTACTAGGGTTTCCCAATGTTCACTAATCTTCACAATATCACATCTAAACACATATGAATACTAAAGTAAATGAAAAACTACCCAATTAGTGAAGGGATTACCTCATAAAGCACCCATGAATCCCTAAGATCATCAAAACTGAATTTTTCTCGGTCCCATGTATAGAGGTTGAAGAGGGGATTAATTTTTGTGAAGGGTGTGTAGGGTTTTGGGGATTGTTAGGAGATAGATCTAGGGATTTTAGTGGAGGGTTGTGGCTTGAGGGAGATGAAGGAGAGATGAAAAAAAAGATAGGGGAAATGAAAGGGCAGCAGCCCCCTCCCCCTCTCTCACCAATTCACACACTCTCTCTCTATCCAAAAGCCCACATGTTTATCCCAATCAGAGCAAAGCTCTGTTCAAATTCCAAGACGGGAAATGAAGCAACGCTTCATCTTCCCCCAATCAGAGCAAAGCTTTGCTTTGAAAATTTAAACTTTAATAAATGAAGTAACGCTTCAGATTCTTTGCGCTGCGCGCAACGCGCCACGTGTCAAAAGCTGATACGACAGCGCAGCGCCCAAGGCAGTGCGCCCAATCAGAGCAAGGCTCTATTTTAAGTAAAATTAAAGGAAGCAATGCTTCAGTTGCGCTGCGTTGTGTGCTGCGCGACACGTGTCAGCGCAGATGCGCTGGCGCGGTTGCGCTGCGCTGTGCGCTGCACGACACGTGTCACGTGCTGGGGCATCTGCGCCAAACAGAATTAAAATTCTAAAGAAATCTTTTCTGTTCTTGTTAAAACAAGAAGATTTTCTTCTGTAAAACAGAAGCCCTTGGATCAAAGATCCAACGGTGGGAAAAATTCTCCAAATCACTCAGAGAAAGATCTCTTTAACAAATTTAACTAATTTATGGGCACTATAAAAAGGACCCTAGACCTCAATTCAAAGAGAGGAACACATTTTGTGAAAAATTAAACAGAGAAGACTCTGAAGAATTGGAGAGAAATCCTCAAGAACAAAGTAAAAGGTAAAAACCTTTAGAAAAAGAGAAAATTCTCTTATGAACAGATCATTGATCTGAGAACAAGATCTAGGATCTCTAATGAAAAGAAAAGAAAAAAATAAATAATAAACAGTGCCTTGCACTTCTTTTTATGAACCATTGGTTCTGAATCTAAAAGATTCTCAAGATAACAGTGCCTTTCACCTTATATGAACAACTGGTTCTTTAGAAAACAAGAAAAAACTTGTTTTCTCTGATCTGAAATTGATCCAAAAGAATAAGAACAGTGCCCAGCACTTGCCAAAACTGCGCTATTGCGCAAGCCGCCAGGAAGCGCCACGTGTCAGCAGTACAGCAGCGCAGCGCACTAACGCAGCGCACTGCGCTGTTGCGCTTGCGCTCACCAGAACGTGACACGTGTCACCTTCACGAGCGCTTGCGCTCATTAATTGCGCAAAGTACCTGACAAGCCATGTGGGACACTGTCAGGGTATCTAATGCAATGCATTATTAAAGGGCAGAGCCCAATCGAAGGTCCAAGGGACCAAATAAAAGTGCTGCACATTATTTCAACAAGGCAGAGCCCAATTAAAAAGTCTAAACAGACCAAAAATAATGCTATGCATTATTTAAAGGGGCAGAGCCCAATTGAGAGGTCCAATGGACCAAAACAAATGCTCTGCATTATAATAAAAAGGGCAGAGCCCAGTCAAAATAGGCATGAATAGCCTGAAGTAATGCTATGCATCATTCTAAAAAGGGGAAAACCCAAACAGTGGCCTAACAGGCCAAATGCAAACAAAAGGTGAACATTTTCAACTGGACTTAGCCCAATTTTGGCCGTAAGTCCTTAAATAAAATTGACTGAGCACAACTCTCTCTTAAATAAATTTATATCCGGTTCGAGGGTACATCTCCGAGCTCCTCTGACACTTATCGTTGTAATCCTTCAACGACGTCAGAGAGGTGACGGGTCCCGACGACCACATACGTCAATATGGACTGCGGGGTCCTTAAACTCGTGGACCGAAACGTCCTTAAACTAATGTTGGACCGAAACGTCCTTAAACTAATATTGGACCGAAACATCCTTAAACTAATGTTGGACCGAAACGTCCTTAAACTAATATTGGACCAAAACTAATGTTAGACCGAAACGTCCTTAAACTAATATTGGATCGAAACGTCCTTAAACTAATATTGGACCGAAACGTCCTTAAACTAATGGTGGACCGAAACGTCCTTAAACTAATATCGGACCGAAACGTCCTTAAACTAATATCGGACCGAAACGTCCCTAAACTAATAACGGACCACCACGTCCGTAAACTGGAATATGGACCACCACGTCTCTAAACTGAAGCATGGACCGCAACGTCCCTAAACTACCTATGGACCACTATGTCCATAAACTGGAACAATAGAGCCTTCAAATGCTCTTTTGCCGGATCTAAACGGTCCCGTTTAAATTGATCTTAGCCCCAAATACGACTAACGTATCCTTAGACATTTAAATGAATGATAAAACTCCAAATCAACTTTGGTTCAAGGGTACATCTCTGAGCTCCTCTGACACCTATCGTCGTAATCCTTCAACGACGTCAGAGAGGTGACGAGTCCTGATGGCCATATATCACTACGTTAAGTCGATCTTAGTCCCAAACAAGACTAATGTATCCTTAACGAACGTTTAAGTCGATCTTAGCCTAAACATGGCTAACGTATCCTTAAACTAAAATACCAAACCCAAATCTAAGTAAATACGGATTTGGACTAATCCACGTCTTACGGGCGACGACATTACTCAGTCTCCGTATACAATCCACGGGCAACCACAAACAAAACACACACGATACGAAGTGAAATGCTGGAGAAGGAGAAAGTTGTTACCGCGATGCGGTAGCGTAATTAACTGCAGGGGCTTGCGCCTGCAGGGAAGAGCGTCCCCACAATCAAAAACCCCTCAAGCGAGGGGGAATCTGATGAAATCTGCTACATCGGCCGCATCCGTCTAAACCTCCGATACACGGTGTCATAAATCAACTTGGCATCTTCGGAGAGGTGGACGGATAAAACCAAATAGCATCTGCCCCGAATCTCAGCGTCAGGACATCGCAGTCTTATGCGCCGTCTTTCAGAGGGGAACAGATTCTGGCACGCCCGGTGGGACCTTTTCCTCTTTCCACTCCACACTTTGTGTGTCGTGTTCGCGAACAAATCGCGGTTTGTTGTGGTTGCCTGTGGATTCGAGGTACTAAGATTTGGTGTCTTGCTCCGTGCAGAGAACTGAAGATCGATGGCTTCAAACTGCACTGCCTGCAACTGCAACTCTCGCTCCGCCCGCGCTAGAGGAGTGACTTATGGGCCCCGAGCGGCCTCTCTTTTCAAGATACCAGTGGAGCAGGTAACTCAAGCCACCACTGGATTATTCTTCGGGACCATGCTCCCACCGTTGAGCTTCAATGCCACAATGACGTTGCAAGAAACCCCGGAGAAGTTGGTCTTTAATCGGCTTACCACTACCGCGACCCCTCTCAACGGGTCGCCCAGTTTCAGTACCTCAGTTTTCAACGGACTGGGCCAGAACGTCTGCAAACCTGCGATACCCGAAGCTGCCATCCAAAAGCGAATAGCTATCCCGGCTCAAGCGGACGAAATCATTGGAAGGGTTTCTCCTTCCGAGAAGTCAGTGTTTACAAGGCTGGCTATTCCGGTTGATGCTCCAGGCGAGGTCCTCAAAGCTGCTTCCCCTACCCAGGGCAGGGGGCATGAGGAGGCCACCACTACGGTTAGAACAACTCCATCCACACGACACGCTCGACGTCGCCACTGGCGCCGAGTGGGGAAGGCTGGGGGCAACCCCCCTCTGGATCTACTCCGCCAGCTCCAACGGTGGGGATCGATACTGCTGTTCCAACCGGGAACAGCTTTGAATTGCTGAACGCGGTGCGCAGAAACTCTCCTACTGCGGTATTGAAACAAACTCCTTCACCTGTGGAGAATACTCCAGAGAAAAAGCTAGAGCTGACCCCCCAACGACTGTCCTCTAAAATCTACAAGGTCTGGCGTCAAGTCCAAGAGTCAGTGATCAATCAAGACTATCTCCGCCGACAGAAAAAGATGAAGGTTCAGCAGGAGAAGGACTACTCTGTCAAGCCGAAAAAAGCGACAGCTGGATGGGTGCCCACTGCGACGGCTCCCTCAACGCCAATCACTCAAAAGAAAAGGAGGCCGCAAAAAGCCCCTGTGAATATGACGAACCGTAAAAGCGCTGAGCACAGACGCCCCAGGTCTGGGGGCATGGTAGTGCATACTGTTTATATGGCTGCCGGAAAGGAGGAAAGCCGCACTTCGACGGGTCACCGACCGCTCACCCGATCCGTGACAAAAGCCCAGGAGCAACAACAAAAGCTTCAGGAAATGATGACTGTGATGGCTGCACTTACCGAACCGAAAGAAAGTTCGGAAGTATCATCAGAGCAGCGTCACGAACAAGAAACTGATGCCGACTTCTTACGTAGAGTCCTCGAAAGGAGGGACAAAGAAGCTGCAGAGCAGGCGACTAATATAAAACAGATGGCGCTCCTCTTCCAAAATATGGTAGGGATGATGTTACAGCCGGACCCTCCTGCTGAAGATCCTCCGATCGTCCTTGAAGACGACAGGGGAGAAACGTCAAATCCTCCGCCGGCTCTGTCAACAGCCAAGGAGGAGGCAATCTCCAAGGTTGACCTAGACGAATATATAGCTCAGCAGATCCGGGTTCATCAGGCGAATGAAACGGCTGGGCAAATTGCTAGAACCGGACGACCGTATCCGAGCTGGTACGACCAAATCAGTTACCCGCCGGGATATACGATCCCTAAATTCCACGTATATAAAGGGACAGGGAATCCGCATCAGCATGTCGCTCAATTCAGGGCCTTATGCGGCAATACTGGAGGCGATGACAAGTTGTTGCTACGTCAATTCGTCGGCAGCTTGGCAGAAACAGCCTTTGAATGGTATTCGGAGCTACCTAACGACTCTGTTAAAACATTTGCAGAGATAGAGCTGCTGTTTACTCAGCATTTTGCAAGCACCAGTGAACGCACCCCGATAACAGCACTAATAAATGCCAGAATAAGGCCAGGCGAAACGTGGGTCCAATACGCAACACGATGGCGAAACCTATGGTCGAAATGCGAACAACGCATAGAAGAGGCACCTGCGGTAGGCATGTTTGTGGGCACTCTCGATCCGCAGGCGACCATCTCGCAATTCATGATGTTCTTCAGGCCGACCACCTTCCAGGCCTTGATCGACAAATTAGCCCAAATGGACCAGATGGGCCATGGACCGTCTCCTCCAAAACCAGATTCCCGAAATGAGAAAGGAAAAGGGAGAGCGATCGTCGTCGCCAATGCTCAGCAACAGTCGAACAACTCAAAGCCGGTCATTCGCCAAAACAACGTGCGCCCATGCCCATCCCTCGAAGAGAGGCTAGGACGTCCTTACTCGTTTCCGCAGAATAAAACGAGAAGACTGTTCGAGCTGGCAGTGCGCAACAGACTCATTAATCTGCCGAGTCCAAAGCGTCTATCGCAGCCAGGCGATCTTAATAATCCCAATTATTGCCCTTACCACCAAACGGTAAGTCACCCGATTGAGGATTGTTTCGTCTTTAAGGGATGGATCGAGGATCAGTACCTACAAGGCAAGTTCGCGCTGTCGGAAAACTGGAAGGTAAACCCACCACAGCCGCACTCTCCAAAGAAGACGGACACGCCGGGGGCAGCTTGTTCTTTAGTCAAGGATGAAAACGATGGAGAAAACTCATCAGATGAATCTGAAGACTACGTAGCGACTTGTCATGTGATTTCTCACTCACTGGCAGATGATGAAGAAGCTTCTTGCGCCGAGAAACCAATGGTGAAATTCTACAACCATCAGATGAGCTGATCGATGTCTTCCTAAATGAAATTCGTCTGAAAGCAAAAGCCAATCAAGAGCGTGAAATGGCCATACCGGAAAGAGCCAAGGCATTCCCGTCAAATCAAAAGCCATCCACTGCGGATAAAAACAAATTCAAGACGAGGAAAATGTTCGCCAAAGCTTTATCAGTAGGAATGAAGCTACCGCCCTCTGAAGAAAATACTCTCGCTGAGGTAGAGATGCACCCTAACTTCTGTTTATATCATCAGAAGATCATACATCTTACCGAAGACTGCGAATATTTTAGCTGTTGGTGGCAAGGGTATGTCGCTCAAAAGCAACACTTCGACAGGACAAAATGTGAAGCTTGTAGACGTCGAAAAAATGCGATAGACGATCGCAAAAGAGCCGCCGAAGATTGTCATACGGACGACTCTAAGGTATCGCAAATTATCACCTTTGGAAGCGACTCTGACGAAGAAGCTACCCCCAACCCTTCCCTCAGGGAATCTATTTCCAAAATGAAGGAATTGAGGAGCTGCGAGAACGTTCAACCATGCAATCGCACGCTACTCGGAAAAGATCCCGGCCCCGCAAACAACGGAGCGAACAAAAAGGATAAAGGAAAAGGAAAAAACGGCCTTCGTCGCCAGCGCTCAACAACAATTAAGTGGCCCTAGACCGGTTGCTCGCCAAAGCAACAAGCGGCAACCCCTCCAGGAAAAGTTGAAACGTCCTTACTCGTTTCCGCAAGATAAAACAAGGGGACTGTTCGAGTTGACAATGTGCGACAGACTCATCAATCTGCCGAGTCCAAAACGTCCGTTGCGGCTAGGCGATGTTAATAATCCTAATTATTGCCCTTACCATCAAACGGTAGGTCATCTGATCGAGGATTGCTACGTCTTCAAGAACTGGGTTGAAGACCAATACCAACAAGGCAAGTTCGCGTTGTCCGAAAATTGGAAGGTGAACCCGTCACAACCGCATGCTCCGAGAAAGATGGATATGCCGGGGACATCATGGCCAGTCATAGAGAAAGCCCCATAGACCGAAAAGTCAATAAACTAGATATTCGCCTCAAATACGGCGACGGCGGACCGAGATGTCCTTAAACTAATGATGGACCGCAATGTCCTAAAACTTGCAAATGACCGAAATGTCTTTAAACTACTACCGCAGCATTCTTAGGCTGACGAGATAAAAAATATATATATAAAAAAATATAAAGAATAAAAAAAAAGTAAAAAATGGTATGTCCATAAGCAAAAAGGGCACGGATGAAAACCCGAAAGGGCTCCGTGAGTAGAAACAGCAGGGCTACCGACGAGTGTTCGTGAAAACCCGAAAGGGCGCGACCTCGTTAAAAAAAAGAGAAGAAGAAAATAAAAAGAATAAAAAAAACAAAAGAAAACGGTATGTCCATAAGCAAAATGGGCACGGATGAAAACCTGAAAGGGCTCCATGAGTAAAAATAGCAGGGCTACCGGCGAGTGTTTGTGAAAACCCGAAAGGGCGCAACCTCGTTAAAAGACACTTATAGGGTCCTCTCGACCTTGTAAGGAGAAACCACCCGCGTGAGATCCTTACGACTCACAAGGGAGCAACACACTTAGGGATCCCCACGATTTCTAAGGAGAAAATACACTTGCGAGATCCTCACGACTCGTAAGGAGAACTCTCTTATGGGAACCTCACGGTTCATAAGATTTGAAAGTCTTAAGTTACAGAGACCTAAACCTGTGCTTAAGTAACCCCCACAACTTTCGACATTGCCCTACAAGTGGCTCGATACTGACCCTTGTATACAATCCACGGGTGCAAATAAACATTTCCCTAACCAAGTCACATCCGTGACTGGGGATATGTACGCATGATGAACAATCCTTATAAGTCTTCTCGTCTTACAAGGAGAAAACCCTCTTGTAGGATCCTTACGACTTACAGAGGAACATACACTTAGGAATCCTCACGATTCCTAAGAAGAAAATACACCTACAAGATCCTCACGACTTGTAGGGAGAAATAACTTTGTGAAACCCTTACGGCTCATGAAGTCAAAAGCCTTAGTCAACAGGACCTTAACCCTGTTCGCTAAGCCACCTTTGTTCGACATCGACGGAGGCAGATGATGATTCGCTCATGGCAATATCCCAGTTGTAGCGATACTGATGCCTAAATCGGTATCAAATTCCAAGTCCTTTCATGGCAGATGATGATTCGCTCCTGGCAATATTCCGGTTGTAGCGATGCTGATGCTGAGATTGGCACCAGATTCCAAGTTCTACGCTTGCGATAAAAATCAGCGAGCTGAAAATGCATATTAAATAGCCGAAATGATTGGGCAACTCGCAATAAAAAACAACGAGTAAAAATAAAATAAACAGCCGAAATGATTGGGCAACTCGCAATAAAAAGCAGCGAGTAAAAACAAAATAAACAGCCGAAACGATTGGGCACCGCGAAAAATAGCCGAAACGATTGGGCACCGCGAAAAATAGACGAAACGATTGGGCAATCGCGACCTTCGCAATATAAAAGCTGAAATGATAGAGCATCGCGGACATAAAAAAATGATGATAAAACTTTTGACCTACATGTTAGATCACATCGATCCCTGTATACAATCCAGGGGTACAAACAAAGAAGGAACCATACCTTCCCAACAGGCTCCATTAGAAAGCGAAGCCAAATCTCGACGGTTCATAGACAACCTAGAGACAATCTCGACATTTGTCGCAATATTGCAGACACAATGTCAACAAACGAAGCGAAGGCCAAATTCCTAGCTTCAAGGTCTTAACGGCGAGTCATATAAAGCCAGAAAGACAACTGGAGATCGTCTCATGTCAGCGTGAAATGGTCACCACCTCGACGTTCGTCTCGACACAGCAGACGCAACATCATCAAACAAACGGAGCCACGGCAAAATCCCAGCTCCACCCCGATGTTCGTTTCGATACAGCAGACGAATTGTCACCCCAGCGTTCTTCCCCCTACAGGATTCGGACGTGACAAAGCAAACGAAGCGAAGGCCAAATTCCTAGCTTCAAGGCCTTAACGGCGAGTCATATAAAGCCTGAAAGACAACTGGAGATCATCTCACACCAGTGCGGAATGGTCACCACTTCGACGTTCGTCTCGACACAGCAGACGCAACAATCATCAAACAAATGGAGCCACGGCAAAATCCCTAGTTCCAAACCTCGACGGTTCATCAGCAACCTAGAGACAACCTCGACGTCCGTCTCAATACAGCAGATAAGATGTCACCCCAACGTTCGTCTCGACACATCAGACACAACGCCATCAAATAAACAGAGCCACGGCAAAATTCCAGCTCCACCTCGACGTTCATTTCAATACAGCAGACGAGTTGTCACCCCAGCGTTCCTCCTCCAGTGGGATTCAGACGCGACAATCAAACAAACAGAGCCACGGCAAAATTCCAGCTCCACCTCGACGTTCGTTTCGATACAGCAGACGAGTTGTCACCCCAGCGTTCTTCCTCCAGCGGGATTCGGACGCGATAATCAAACAAACAGAGCCACGGCAAAATTCCAGCTCCATCTCGATGTTCGTTTCGATACAGCAGACGAGTTGTCACCCCAGCGTTCTTCCTCTAGCGGGATTCGGACGCGACAATCAAACAAGTGGAGCCATGGCAAAATCCCTAGTTCCAAACCTCGACGGTTCATCAGCAAACTAAAAACAACCGCGGCATTCATCTCGATACAGCAGACGCGATGCCAGCAAAACGAAGCAAAGGCCAAATTCCTAGCTTCAGGGTCTTGACGGCAACTCACACAAAACCTGAAAGACTATCGGAGATCATCCCACACCAGCGCGGAGTGGTTATAACTCATCGGGGCTCGCCAAAATGAGCCTAACCTCAAGTAAAAAGCGGCATGGCAAATTCCTAACGCTTGTTCTTCCGACGGTCAAACTGCCTAGGAAGATTGCTTGAAGACGTCTTGTCCAGCCCCCGAAGGGATCAGAGACACGGCAGTCGCAGGGCTACTCGAACAGCACGATTGCCTATCGAGGACTATATCAGCTTATGCGACGGTACGATGGCCAAAACCTTAAGTACCACCAACCTTAACGGGCTTCTGTCGTAAAGAACAGAGGTTAAATGCGAGAAACGCTCGATTCGTCTCAACTTGTAAAAAATTGTTGAGGCGGCTCGACTCGTGAGATAAAGCCTTAGACAGTGAGCATAAAAGAAGCCTGTTTCCTAAGCACTGGGACCCCGCAAGTTGGCCCAAAACGGTCTCTTGCATACCATCCACGAGTCTCGCTCTCCAACATCGAACTTCGACAAGGAGGGAAACAACCGCTTACAAGTCCTCTCGACTCGTAAGAGGGAAAAATTCTCTTATAAGATACTTACGACTTATAAGAGAAAACCACACTTAGGAATCCTCACGATTCCTAAGGAGAAAAAAACCCCTACGAGATCCTCTCGATCCGTAGGGAGAAAAGTCTCTAGGAGACCCTCACGGCTTATAGAGTTGAAAAGTCTTAGGAGGCAGATCTAAACCTGCGACCTAAGCCATCGCTATCCTGTGAAGAAATCTAGAGGCCTACTCTAGTGTATGCTAATTGTGTCGACATGCTGAGAAAGAAGAAAAGCAACAGAAAGAGCATCTGATTTACATTTGATCAAGCGTTCAAAACACATTCATTCATGCATGGGCAAAAGACTCAGAACAAAGGATAAGACAGGCTAGGAAAAACAAAAAATTTCATTAATATTGCCCGAAGTTCTTACAATCATAAAAGCAATAAACGAAAGTTACAATGGAATAACCTCAGATCCAGGGCATGGATTGAGGAATTCAAAAGCGACTCTATCTATGACTTTCCAGGCCTCACGGACCATCCTAGTGTGCTTTCTTTCGCGAGCACAAGCGTCAGGGTCCCCCCGATGTCTTCCACCCTCCGATAAGCAGCGAGTATGGCAGACTGTTGAAAGACCTCGTGCAAGAGATCGATAAGACTGTCTCGCCGTCTCTTCGAGATAAAGTTCAATAGGTACACCGAGTGCACCTTGTCCTCAGCGGCATCCAACGCCCTAAGCGGCACGCCGGAACAGAATAGGAGAAGCGCTTCCCAGATGGCTCCCACGATAAGCTTAAGGAAGGAGGAACGCTGGGGGAGCAGTGGACCATTGTATGCGTCGAAGCGGCTCATAATTTCAGCACACTCCGCGTTTGTGAACTCTCGATTCTGAGAGCGGCCAAATCGGCGGATGTCCCCGTAAGAGATGATCTCATTAAGAGCATACATATGGGCGTCCATTGTTCCTGTGAAAGAAGATCAACAGAATTAGCAGACCGACTGATTAAGCGAATTCTTGTTAAAAAACGAGCATAGATAGTTAAACTCCTCGAGAGCAATGCTCTACGAACAGGAGTGACTATCAAAATCCTAATAAAGGAAATTTAAAAAAGTCCCCCAAGATTCTGAGATCACTATTATTAAAAGACGATATAGTCCATTGAAATACAAAACTCCATTTTTAATTTTCATTATTCATATTCAAACTCTTAAAAGTTCATCATTTTTTTAGATCAAAGAGATCTATGTTTTGACAAAGATGCAAGGTTCTGTTCATAGGTCAAGAAACCTTGAAACAGATTCTTGAGAGCAAGGCTCTATTGGTGAAAACCCCATATGGGTTTCTTTAGATCAAAGATCTATAAGAGCAAAGCTCTATTAATTAAAATTGATTTAATTCAAGACTAATTCTTACCTAAATAGTTCTTTTTAAAGAAAATCTAAAAGTTCTTAAAAACAGGAGCAGGGCTCTGAGGTTCTGAAAATAAAATTTTTGGAGATGATGATCATCTGTGAAGGGCCAAAGGTCCTATTTATAGGCACCAAGTGCCCTTTCAACTTCCAAAAGCTGCCGCGACGGTTGGGATTCTGCCACCGTTGCGCTTGCGTTTGGAGGCCACGTAAGCGCAACGGTGGGGGGGCATTTGTTTACCCTAATCAGAGCAAAGCTCTGTTCAAATTCCAAGGCGGGAGATGAAGCAACGTTTCATCTTCCCCCAATCAGAGCAAAGCTTTGCTTTGAAAATTTAAACTTTAATAAATGAAGCAACGCTTCAGATTCTTTGCGCTGCGAGCAACGCGCCACGCGTCAAAAGCTGATATGGCAGTGCAGCGCCCAAGGCAGTGCGCCCAATCAGAGCAAAGCTCTATTTTAAGTAAAATTAAAGGTAGCAATGCTTCAGTTGCGCTGCGCTGTGCGCTGCGCGACACGTGTCAGCGCAGATGCGCTCGCACGGTTGCGCTGCGCTGTGCGACACGGTCAGCGCAGATGCGCTGGCACGGTTGCGCTGCGCTGTGCGCTGCACGACACGTGTCACGCACTGGGGCATCTGCGCCAAACAGAATTAAAATTCTAAAGAAATCTTTTCTGTTCTTGTTAAAACAAGAAGATTTTCTTCTGTAAAACAGAAGCCCTTGGATCAAAAATCCAACGGTGGGGAAAATTCCCCAAATCACTCAGAGAAAGATCTCTTTAACAAATTTAACTAATTTATGGGCACTATAAAAAGGACCCTAGATCTCAATTCAAAGAGGAGAACACATTTTGTGAAAAATTAAACAGAGAAGACTCTGAAGAATTGGAGAGAAATCCTCAAGATCAAAGTAAAAGGTAAAAACCTTTAGAAAAAGAGAAAATTCTCTTATGAACAGATCATTGATCTGAGAACAAGATCTAGGATCTCTAATGAAAAGAAAAGAAAAAAATAAATAATAAACAGTGCATTGCACTTCTTTTTATGAACCATTGGTTCTGAATCTAAAAGATTCTCAAGATAACAGTGCCTTGCACCTTATATGAACCACTGGTTCTTTAGAAAACAAGAAAAAACTTGTTTTCTCTGATCTGAAATTGATCCAAAAGAATAAGAACAGTGCCCAGCACTTGCCAAAACCGTGCTATTGCGCAAGCCGCCAGGAAGCGCCACATGTCAGCAGTACAGCAGCGCAGCGCACTAACGCAGCGCACTGCGCTGTTGCGCTTGCGCTCACCAGAACGTGACACGTGTCACCTTCACGAGCGCTTGCGCTCATTAATTGCGCAAAGTACCTGACAAGCCATGTGGGACACTGTCAGGGTATCTAATGCAATGCATTATTAAAGGGCAGAGCCCAATCGAAGGTCCAAGGGACCAAATAAAAGTGCTGCACATTATTTCAAAAAGGCAGAGCCCAATTAAAAAGTCTAAACAGACCAAAAATAATGCTATGCATTATTTAAAGGGGCAGAGCCCAATTGAGAGGTCCAATGGACCAAAACAAATGCTCTGCATTATAATAAAAAGGGCAGAGCCCGGTCAAAATAGGCATGAATAGCCTGAAGTAATGCTATGCATCATTCTAAAAAGGGGAAAACCCAAACAGTGGCCTAACAGGCCAAATGCAAACAAAATGTGAACATTTTCAACTGGACTTAGCCCAATTTTGGCCGTAAGTCCTTAAATAAAATTGACTGAGCACAACTCTCTCTTAAATCAATTTATATCCGGTTCGAGGGTACATCTCCGAGCTCCTCTGACACTTATCGTTGTAATCCTTCAACGACGTCAGAGAGGTGACGGGTCCCGACGACCACATACGTCAATATGGACTGCGGGGTCCTTAAACTCGTGGACCGAAACATCCTTAAACTAATGTTGGACCGAAACGTCCTTAAACTAATATTGGACCGAAACGTCCTTAAACTGATGGTGGACCGAAACGTCCTTAAACTAATATCGGACCGAAACGTCCTTAAACTAATATCAGGACCGAAACGTCCCTAAACTAATAACGGACCACCACGTCCTTAAACTGGAATATGGACCACCACGTCCGTAAACTGGAATATGGACCACCACGTCCCTAAACTGGAGCATGGACCGCAACGTCCCTAAACTACCTATGGACCACTATGTCCCTAAACTGGAACAATAGAGCCTTCAAATGCTCTTTTGCCGGATCTAAACGGTCCCGTTTAAGTTGATCTTAGCCCCAAATACGGCTAACGTATCCTTAGACATTTAAATGAATGATAAAACTCCAAATCAACTTTGGTTCAAGGGTACATCTCTGAGCTCCTCTGACACCTGTCGTCGTAATCCTTCAACGACGTCAGAGAGGTGACGAGTCCTGATGGCCATATATCACTACGTTAAGTCGATCTTCGTCCTAAACAAGACTAATGTATCCTTAACGAACGTTTAAGTCGATCTTAGCCTAAACATGGCTAACGTATCCTTAAACTAAAATACCAAACCCAAATCTAAGTAAATACGGATTTGGACTAATCCACGTCCTACGGGCGACGGCATTACTCAGTCTCCGTATACAATCCACGGGCAACCACAAACAAAACACACACGATACGAAGTGAAATGCTGGAGAAGGAGAAAGTTGTTACCGCGACGCGGTAGCGTAATTAACTGCAGGGGCTTGCGCTTGCAGGGAAGAGCGTCCCCACAATCAAAAACCCCTCAAGCGAGGGGGAATCTGATGAAATCTGCTACATCGGCCGCATCCGTCTAAACCTCTGATACACGGTGCCATAAATCAACTTGGCATCTTCGGAGAGGTGGACGGATAAAACCAAATAGCATCTGCCCCGAATCTCAGCGTCAGGACATCGCGGTCCTGTGCGCCGCCTTTCGGAGGGGAACACCACCTAACCTAATCATTTTGTCCCCTTTGACCTTTTCTCTTTTCTTTTTCTTTTCTCTCCACCAATAAACCATAACACAAAAGAAATGAAACATGTAACAAAATGAAACAAGTTATGGTGCACTAACCATGGAAAACTTTAGAAATGCGGATTTGGCTTAATCGCGATTAGCAGTGCACTAATCGGGTTTTTATCGAAACTGCATATAATAAATTTTAAAATTGTCAAATCCTTTAAATATATTTTTAAATGAATAAATCATTTTAATTTCTATTTATTTCACAATTATTGGTATATATTTATACCCTAGTATGATCTGCATCATAGTCCTGGTAATCAAGCCAACATCCTAAGGGCTTTATCAACATGTATCATAGAGACAAAATAATAAAACAGGTGTACATGTTAAAATAAAGAACAACCAGATAGCATACTATCATGTCGAGCAAGAAAGTCCTCTCTCTATATGTCCAAGCATCCACTATAATATACAATAATGGTCTCTAGGACATACATATTCCTAACAATCTCACACTTGCACTAAGGCCAGTTGTTGTAGTATCCCATACCCAACATCCCAAAAAGTCTCTCAAATTGCGTCTGGGGGAGGGCTTTCGTGAGTGGATCCGCTGTGTTGTCCTTCGTGTCAACTCTCCTGGGCTCGATCTCACGGCGATTTAGTATCTCCCAGATCAGATGATACCGTCTAAGAATATGTCTGGATCGCTGATGGGCCCGAGGTTCCTTAGCCAAAGTCACAGCTCCATTGTTATCACAATACAAATGTATTGTATGTTCAATGGATGGAACCACACAAAGTTCGACAATAAATTTCTTCATTTAAACAGCCTTGTTCCCGCCAAAATTTTCGGCCAAGAGCTACTTGTTCCCTTATAAAAAGGGGGGTCCTCAAAATTTGGCCTCACGTGGGCGCTCATATGCAAAGCATATGGGCGCTAAAAAATAAAACAATTAATGGCCAAACAGGCCTCACGTGTAAAACGCTTATATGCAAAGCGTATGAGCGCTGAATAAAATAAACTTAAAGGGCCAAACAGGCCTCACGTGTAAAAGACGTGAGCGCTCATATGCAAAGCATATAAGCGCTAAACATAAATCACCAATGGTCAAACAAGCCTAAAACACATGAGCGCTCATATGCAAAGCACATGAGCGCTGAACATAAACAGGCTAAAATCCACAGCAGAGGTCACATGTTAAACACATGAGTTCTCTTGCCTCTTACATGCAAAGCATGTGAGAGCCCCAATTTAAAATGCTTCTATCAAATTCTAGAATCAAATTCTATTTTGGAAAATATTTTCCTGGTATTTCTCAAACTAAAAAGATCTTCTCCGTTAAACAGAGGACATTTGGATCAAAGATCCAACGGAGATCATCTGGTAGAATAAAATTCTATAATAGGAAAATATTTTTATAATCTTGTTAAATTAACAAGATATTCATATGATCAGAATTCTATGTTAGAATAAAATTCTAATCTTAATAAACTAACGAGATATCTATATGACAGAATTAAATTCTATGTTAAGAAAATATATTTCTGATCTTGTTAAACTAAAAAGATATGATAGAATAAAATTCTAATCTTATTAAAACTAATAAGATATTCATAATCTTGTTAAACAAACAATAAATCTTCTCTGTTAAACAGAGAGCCTTTGGATTAAAAATCCAACGGTGAATAAAATTCACCGATTGATCTAAAGATCGTGAAATCAATCATGATCTCTCAATGAGGGATTCTCTTAACAAATTGATTCTTTTTCTTCTCATATAGATAGGTGCAAGGAGAGGAGGATAGATACACAGAAGGAGAGGGGACAAAAATAGAGAGAGAATTTAATTCTCTAAAGAAGAGGAACCCCTCCCAAAAGCTCTCACAAAAAGAGAATTTAATTCTTAAACCAAGAGTTTGACTCTTATCAAAGAACTATGTTCTTCCTCTGGTTAAGATCTGCAGAAGCAGATCTCCCCATAAGTTGAGAATTTAATTCTCATCGGGAAGATTCTGTCATGCAGATTCAAAACCTAGGGGAAAGAACTGAATCCAAAATAGTTTAGCTCTTACAAAACATATGGGAATTTAATTCCTCTGAAACTAGGGTTTAACCCTTTAAAAAGAATTTAATCCCTACAAAGAACAAAAGGAGAACTTGATTCCTCAGAACCATAGAAGAATAGCCTGGTAATTCATTAGCGTTCAACGCTACATAACAAAGTTCACGTGTTCCCACGTGAGCACTTCTGATGAACAAAAAGAATGACTGAGATTAAATCACGTGCTCCCACGTGACCCTTTAAAGCGAGCGCTCAGCAATTACATGAAAAAAGGAATAAACCCAAAGACAGTTTCAATTTTAGGGCGCCTCACGTGTTC
This sequence comes from Agapanthus africanus, assembly GCA_030015575.1. Lineage (NCBI taxonomy): Eukaryota > Viridiplantae > Streptophyta > Magnoliopsida > Asparagales > Amaryllidaceae > Agapanthus > Agapanthus africanus. Next base: position 613,879,556 of record JASDDO010000022.1, read on the forward strand.
CTACGTGACCCCCGAACAGTTGTGTATAAAAAGGGGGGAAATTCCAAAGACAGCGCTCACATTTTGAAGGCGCCTCACGTGTCCGCACATGACCGTTTGATGAACCAAGTGCTTAGCACTTATAAGTGAAAGAGGAATAAAATCCAAAGAACAGTTCTCATCTCGGGCGCCTCACGTGCTCACACGTGAGCCAAGTGCTCAGCACTTTTATATATAAAAGAGGGAATAAACTCAAGGAACAACGCCCACTTCGGGGCCCCTCACGTGTTCACATGTGAGCGCCTCCAAAGTCTAGTGTTTAACACTGATTCAGTGCTTAGCACTGTGGGGTAACTAGGGGAAATCAACCTTAACCCAAATTAGCCAAGTCTTCTGAGGCCAAGACCTTTTTGGTCACAATCAACCGAGCCCCTCACACTCAGGGTCCCCCAAACCGATCTCAGTCCTAAAGATAGCGAATGAGCTCCTAACAGATGGCATCTAAAATGATGTTCATCATATCCCCCTCAGTCGGGACATTGGTTCAAGGGTACATCTCTCCACACCTCTGACACATGTTGTTGTAATTCTTCAACGTTTTCAGAGAGGTGGAGGGTCCTAATAACCAATAACTCTTGGCACACCCTCAAACTGATGAGCCAAACTCCATGGACTATGATGTCCTTAAACTAAACTCTATGGACTATGATATCCTTAAACTTATGGACCGCGATGTCCTTAAACTAAACTCTATGGACTATGATGTCCTTAAACTTATGGACCGCGATGTCATTAACCTAAACTCTATGGACTATGATGTCCTTAAACTTATGGACCGCGATGTCTTTAACCTAAACTCCATAGACTATGATGTCCTTAAACTTACGGACCGAAACGTCCCTAAACTAACTGTGGACCGTAATGTCCTTAAACTAACTGCGGACCGTGACATCCTTAAACTGAACTTTATGGGCTATGATGTCCTTAAACTGAAAACCCCATAGACTATGATGTCATTAAACTCATGGACTATGACGTCCTTAAACTTATGGACCGTGACGTCCCTAAACTACATTCTATGGACTGTAAGATCCTTAAACTCATGGACTATGATGTCCTTAAACCCAATGGACCGTAACGTCCCTAAACTAAGCTCTATAGAATATGACGTCTTTAAACTATGGACTATGAGGTCCTTAAACTCATGGACTATGATGTCCTTAAACCCAACGGACCGCAGTGTCCTTATAAACTAAAGAAAATCCTGTTTAGTAGATCTTAGTCTAAAATTAGACTAACGTATCCTCAACAAACGTTTAACTTGATCTTAATCTAAAACAATATTAACGATCCTTAAACTAACCCAAACCCAAATCTAAGAAAATACGGATTTGGACTAATCCCCGCCCTACGGGCGACAACATAAATTAGTCTCCGTATGCAATCCACGAGCAACCAATAATAAAACAAACACACATGACACGAAGTGACCATCTGGAGAAGGAGAAAGTTGTTACTGCGATGCGGTAGCGTAATTAACTACAGGGGCTTGCGCCTGCAGAGAAGAGCATCCCCACAATCAAAAACCCCTCGTAAACGAGGAGGAATCTGATGAAGTCTGCTACAACGGACGCATCTGTCTAAACCTCCGATACACGGTGTCATAAATCAACTTGGCATCTTTGGAGAGGTGGATGGATAAAACCAAATAGCGTCTGCCCGCCAAAATTCAGGCCAGACGTCCCAACGTCCCGGTCGCGTCTTTCGGCGGCGAACAAACCTTTTTGGAAGCATCGTTGGCAGCGATGTATTCATCCTCCATCGTCGAGTCTGCTACGGTATCTTGCTTGAAACTCTTCCAACATGCCGCCCCTCCATCGAGGGTGAAGACAAAACTCGAGACCGACTTGCTGTCGTCTTTATCACTCTGGAGGCTTGAATCGGTAAAGGACTCTACCTGGAGTTCTCCGTTACCATACACCAAGAACATTCTTTAGTCCTTCTCAAGTACTTAAGAATGTTCTTCACAGCTGTCCAGTGCTTCTCCCCGAGATCTGATTGATACCTACTTACCACACCAAGTGCGTAATCTACATCCGGTCTGATACATAATATCGCGCACATGATTGACCCAACTGCAGAAATATAAGGTATCACTTGTATGCGAGCCCTCTCAAAATCAGTCTTGGAAGACATCTCTTTGGAGAGAGTGATTCCTGAACAAGCGGGTAAATTACCACGCTTAGAATCTTCCATACTAAACCTCTTAGTATGGTGTCAATGTATCTGGATTGGGATAATCCCAACATCCGTTTAGATCCATCTCTATAGATCTTAATACTCAGGATGTAGGAGGTATCACCTAGATCTTTTATGGAGAACTCGTGTGATAGGAAGAGTTTGACCGAGTGTAGCATAGGAACATCATTTCCTATCAAGAGTATGTCATCCACGTAAAATATGAGGAAGACAATCTTACTCTCTACAACCTTTTTGTATATACAAGGTTCATTTACGTTTTTGATGAAGTCAAACTCTTTGACTGCTACATCAAAATAGATGTTCCAACTCCGTGATGTCTACTTTAATCCGTAAATTGATTTAAGCAGCTTGCACACCTTTCCGCTGCTCTCACTGTCTATGAAGCCATCTGGCTGTGTCATGTACACGCTATCTTCTAAATCACCATTTAGAAAAGTGGTCTTGATGTCCATCTGTCAGATTTCATAGTCATGGTATGCAACAATGGCAAGTAGAACTCTGATGGACTTAAGCATAGCCACTAGAGAAAAGGTTTCATCATAATTGACACCTGATCGTTGACGAAAACCTTTTGCTACAAGTCTAGCTTTGAAGGTCTCAACCTTTCCATCTACACCAATTTTCTTCTTAAAGATCCACTTGCTCCCAATGGGTTTTACCCCTTCAGGAGCAACTTCCAAAGTCCATACTTTGTTGGTATACATGGATTCCATCTCAGATCGCATAGCATCCAGCTATTTCACAGAGTCCTCACTTGTGATGGCCTGCTCGAAACTAGTTGGGTCATCATCTTCCATGATGCAATCCTTGCTCCCACCGTCTATGAGAAAACCGTAGTATCTCTCAGGTGGATGAGGAACCCAACTAGATCTACGGAGTGGCTGAGGTTCGTCGGAGACTATCGAATCCTTCGGTTCTACCAAATCTTCAGTTGTAGTTTGTGCAGCTGGAACTTCTTCCAGTTCTACCTTATTACTACTAATTTCTTTTACAAGAAATTCCTTTTCTAAAAGGCTGGCATGTCGAGAAACAAACACCTTTTGTTCCTCGGTGTGGTAGAAAATATATCCTCGCGAATATTTGGGATATCCTACAAATTTACATAGAACAGACCTTGTCTCGAGCTTGTCCGGATTTTATGTTTTAATATAAGTCGGACAACCCCATATCTTAATAAAATTAAGACATGGTCTCTTCCCTTTCCATATCTCATATGGAGTGGTAGGCACAGATTTTGTAGGAACCATATTCAATAGGTATGCATCTGTCTCAGGTGCATAACCCCAAAAGGAAATAGGTAATTCAGCAACACTCATCATAGAGCGCACCATATTTAATAGGGTGCGATTCCTCCGCTCCGATACTCCATTGTGCTGTGGTGTATACGGAGGAGTAAATTGAGAAAGAATCCCATTCTCTTTTAAATAGTCTCGTATTCCCGTGCTCAAGTATTCTTCTCCTTGATCAGATCGTAGGATTTTAATACTTTTACCCGTTCGGTTCTCTACTTCGTACTTATATTCCTTGAATTTCTCAAAAGCTTCAGATTTGTGTTTCTACAGGAATGCATGTCCGAATCTTGAGAGATCATCGGTGAATGTAATAAAGTACGAGGAATCATTCCTGGTATGTATAGACATAGGACCGCATACATAACTATGTATCAGTTCTAAGAGTTCAATAGCTCTTTCTCCGTGTCCCGTAAACGGAGTTTTAGTCATTTTGCCTTTGAGACATGACTTGCAAGTTTCATAAGATGTAAATTCGAACGGATTCAAGTATCCATCTTTATGCAACTTAGCTAGTCGTGTGGCATTGATATGACCAAGTCTACAATGCCACAAGAAGGCTTCATTCATTTCTGAACTTTTCCTATTGTGTGTGTTCTGTATGTTTAGAATCGTGTTTTGATTTAGAACGTATATACCATTATACAACGTGCCAAACCCAATCAACTCTTGATTTAGGAAAATATTCATAATATTATCCTCTAATGCAAAGTTATCTCCTTCTTTATGCAACAAAGAAACTGATATTATATTGCACATCATTTTTTGTACGTAATAACAGTCGTTCAGAATCAATGTATTACCATTTGGTAACACTAGGTGATATTCGTCAACTGCTTTGGCTGCAACAATTGCTCTGTTCCCTACTTTGAGAGACATATCACCCTTTCCTAGTTCTCTACCTTTCCTTAACCCATGTAACAAATTACAAACGTGGGATTCTGATCCGGTATCCAATACCCATGACGTAGAGCATACTGAGAAACAGTTCTCAATAATGAACACACCCGAAGAAGATGCATCAGAATGCTCTTTCTTTGTTCGGGTGGCATGAGAATCCGTGCATTTTCTTATCCCTTGCTCATACTTATGACAGTCATAAGATAGAGCGGAACCAACGTTCTCCAGCTCAGTATAATAAGCGGGTTCAGTCAATACATCCATATTATTATCTTGAATAAGGCGTGTCATGATCTCTACCTGGAGAGAGAGAGGAAAACACTTTAGCGTGCACTCTTGCAAAATTAGATTGGTTATTATCTTATCTAATCATGATGGCTCTCATTGTTTTTATCAAATCTTCCTTCAAACCCTAAACCCTAAAAGGTAAGATTACCCAGAATTAATTACACCCTACAAGTTCGTCAATTGGTCAGCCAGGCAGGTATTGATACTCCGAGGGAGTCTCTCCATGTTTTCGCATGGAACTAATTAAATAACCTCGTTTCCGCAGGGGTATAACCCCGTTAACACCTTTCTTAGACACCTACTAGATCAGCTAGTTGTAAAGTGGAAAACTCTTTCAGGAGTAACACTTACTCGCAGTGGGTATCGGGATCCAGCTATCATATAGAAGGTATGCAATCTCATTGCAAATTTCAACTCTTGAAATTCCCAATATCTATTTTTACCCCTAACGACCTATGACCTTGACGGAGGCCAGCAAACCATAGGCCGCTAGTCAAGTTCAGCCCCTCATTTCGTGATTGAATTAAACCCACCCGCACGACCCTTGACAGAGGTCAATAAGGTCGTACGACCACCCTAATCCAATCGCATCATATGCTGCAGATAAGCACTAATTAGCTACCGCACACTACGCCTTGACGAAGGCCAACTAACGTAGCACGAATACTAAATAGTTTTTATCTGAAATAACGGAGGTCTACGTTTGGTTTTGAAGAAAGCCTTTTAACGTAATGAACTTGATATCGTTATAGAATCTAGTGATTTGAAAATGAGTGGATTAAGTTCCGCTTTTAAAATCGAGTAGTTTTTAAAACAAACCGAGTGGGTTGTAGTATTTGCTAGTTTTGCTAAAGATGTCACTCCCGGTGAAGGGATCTAGGCTCTTTCCTCATCGAATAAGGTGCTGGATATTCATAATGGAATACCACTATGCAAAGCAAGAACTAGAGCTGTCTTTTTGAAAAATTTGATTCTATAACATCTTTAGATTTCTTTTCTTTTCATTAATCTCATTAATGACTTCCCATCACAGAAGAAACGAAAATAAAACACACATATATGCTATCCGCATTCGCCACAGGGACCCGGATCTTCACCGTAAGGTTACTTAACTTACGGCAGGACGGGGTTAGGACTAGCGCGGATGCAAAACATATATAGTGTTCACTAATATATTATATTTATTTAGCATTCGTCTCACGCGGTTTATATGATCACATCACAGAACTTAAGCAGCAGAAGCAAATATATGAAATATTGGATATACTAGAAGCTCCGTGTTTTAAATTAAGCCAGTAATGAAAAACACAGATTCCACGATCGTGATGAATAGCCAAACCCACATCCTTAGACTCTTACGAGAACGGCAAGTGACTCTTCCAATTCTAGAGTTAGGCGACTCGGTCTCGACTCCTCGAGATGGTCTCCCACTGGACTCTAGAACCCGGGTACTTGGGCTCCCCGTCTTGGGTCTATCCTAATGCGGAAAAAGTAAATAATATACATCAATGGAGACAACAACCTCAACCCGGAAGTGTCTCAATAAAAGAATATTACATACAAATTTATTACATGAATGAAAATAGAAAAACTCTCATCTCACGTTAAAACCCCCGGCTATTCAATCACGACGATCCAATATAACATATCAGAAACAACACTATAACATCACATGTCATCAACGTAAGTAAATATGTGTATCCCGAATGTCGTTGACATATAGCAACGAGATCGGGGAAACCCCACATATTACACTTACGGTCGCAGAAAAAAATGAAAACTATAATAATTAGAATCCACATACACTTTAGACATCATAAACCCGGAACATCACATGTTCCGGATTTCATGCACAATATTATAAACCTTGCATTTAAATCTTGAATTGAAGACACTTTTCAATAACAAGTCGGGTAATTCAACAAGATTCCCGATTAAATGATCGAATGCTCGTCGGGAACTTTAGTAGATGGCCGCACCCTTGATGTCGCCGACGAAGTGTACTTGGGTGGAACACTGTGGCCGCGAGCACCCAAGTGGATGCTTTTGGCCACGGGGTTCTCCTACAGTCACTTGGTCAGGGCTATGGGGCGTGGCAATCTAGTAGTGTTTCCCGGCGACTATTCGCGTACGATACGAGATTACGACGGAGTTTTGATCCGAATCGAAACTCCGTGGCAATCGATCAAATGAGACTAAAATGCTAGATTCACAAATTACAAACTAGTTTTCACAAAACTAAATAATATGAATTCCAAATATTGTATCACATATCATAACCGAAACAAGTAAACGATGTTAAAACTGCGACTTCGAAACACTCAGAATTTCCCCAACACAAAGATAACATTACATGCAATCTGGGCAAAATCAAACAGCACCTGAAACCCAAAGACCAAGATTCCAGAACACCAAACAAAACACAAGACCAAACACCATAGTAAAACCAGCCAGGCCGGGAAAATCATCACTTTGGCCGGCCAAAAGTTGGTGTTTAGGCTTCGTTTTTGGGTGGTGTTCTAGTTACAAGTAAAGTAGCACTCTGTAACTGTTTAAAAAAATTTCAGAGACCATTTAAAAATCGATAGAAACTTGGAATTTCGTTTCGATATTTCGGAGTTATTTTGGTTTCGCAATTCTATATATCGTTTAAACTGTTAGTTAAGATTTAGGTTGGCTCTGATACTAATGTAAGTCAGGCAACCACCCCATCCAATGGGGTCGCCGTGGCACCCACGGGTCTCTTAGCAGCTACTTTTTACGCATGCCCCCTTGCGAGGACTACAACCCGCTGGAACACCTTCCGGTCTCGGGACACCCTGGGGGTAAGAGCCTATACTTTGTCACACAGTGAAAACCCCCCATAGGTCGACATCCAGTACCTAGTAGCTTTGATACCAATGTATGTCAGTGTCACGCATCCCGTGAGTTCGTGGGGAGGCGGAATTTGCAAAAAAAACGATTTTCTTATGCATCACAACACCGACTAAACTACAGGATCTTTACGAAAATCTTAACTAACAAAAACAACTTGGAGATTTAGCTACTCGGTAAGAGTGTTATACCTCCTTGAACCATATCCTTCGGGTCTTTTTCATCTCCTCCTCTTCTTTAGCTCCTAGAAAAATGGATTGAGCTTGCAACGTCGGTATCCTCGTGTCGAAGATGATCCATCCGAGAGTATGTACTTCAAGCTCCAACCTCTAAACCGAGCTAACTAGGTTACCTAGTTCGCTAAACTAGATAGCCTAGATGATATAGAGTAGCTAGTGGAGTGTTTTATCTTATAAGGCCCATGGTTTCACGACACATGTGAAGGTTAGGGTCTAGAGGAAGGAGGAGAAGATGGAGAGATAATGAGAGTGAAGAAATGAGCTAGGGTTTTTGGTAAGTGAAGAATGGCTCATGTATACTCACTCATTGAAGCATAGATTATTTTATAATACAAATAATCAACCATACTTCAATAGTGTAGCCAAACAAATAAAATAACATAAAGAGCCATGCTTCACCCATGCCAATAATATCTCCCCAATTTCCACCTCATTATTCTATTTACCAAAATAGATAATCCAATAATGAGGTATCCCCTTCTAGAAGCATCTCATGCAAAATTACAAGAATGCCCTCACCGTATATACATACCTGTTTTCGTATTCCGAAAAATATGAATACAATGAGATGATAACAATCCAATAATATAATACTAGGATCCGACTTAAGCCAAAGCCCACTAGTATTATCCGTCCGAACAGCATCCGTGTAGCCAGTACACGTATGTGATCGGAATCCTGCTGTAAAACCATACGGCATCTACATCGTTTCGCTCGAAACAGGGAAACCCTCTGTGTGGGACTCTAAAGACTCGTCAATACGCCAGCAGTAGGTAATGATCACATCAGTTACCCACAAGCCGTCAGCGGTACTAGCTGGACGTAACGGCTACCCAGGTATTGAGTGAATAGAAGATCAACAAGAAAACTTGTCCAAATTCCCGTGAAGTCTATAAGTAACACTTACAATACAGTCCGGTCTCTTCGTCTGATATGTCGCATTTCGAGTCTAGGGGTGGAATCGTCAGACCCCAGTAACTTGATAAGTCATGCCGATGTGTGGTCTATAACGGTTCGAGAAACTACTGATAACACTTACCAGTAAATCTCATCAGCCCTGATCAGGGACTTGCTGTTATGGCCAATCGAGCATAGCGCAACATCAACTCCCAATACCGGGAGAGACGAAACCCCTCCTATCGCTCACTGCCTCCATGTGACTCGGGACTGTACCCAAAATCCACCTGTTTGCACGACTCCTTTGAGCCGTGGTAGGGAGAAAATCAAAGCACAGTGAGAACCACACAAGGTACTATGACGATCTCGGGTCTACGGACTAACATGTATAAGTGTCACCAAAGAACTGCTATCTGACGATAGGTATGGCACCATCTAGGAGTTCTCGGCGAGTCATGTTCGGTATATCCATTCTCTAATGAGCACATGTGCACAATCTTTGATGTCAAACACCAATGGTTATGAGATTAACCATCGCCCCATACAGGGTCAAGAAACGTACACACTAGTCTACTCTGGAATATCGCTGCCCTGTCTCGATATCCTCTCGACTAGGAACTATTAAAGGATGTGCTTGTGGACTACGCAAGCCCCACTAATATGATCTACATCATAGTCTTGGTAGTCAAGCCAGCATCCTAAGGGTTTTATCAATACGTATCATAGAGACAGAATTATAAAACAAGTGTACATGTTAAGATAAAGAGCAACCAGATAGCATACTATCATGTCGAGCAAGAAAGTCCTATATATATATGTTCAAGCATCCGCTATAATATACAATAATGTCCTTTAGGACATACATATTCCTAACACATTCATTTCAGAACGCTATGCTTAATCAGTCTGCAATGGACCAGATTGACCGGTAAATTGAAATAGAACGAGTAAGATATAGAAAAAAGCAATCCTCTTCAAACCTAGACAGTCTATTGGATTGGTGGTTAGGTATAGAGGTGTGATAACTTTAGGACTCCCATCTCTTTGACCAATTATCATTTAGGGTGTGTTTGGCTACTTATAGTTAGAAAAGCAATGTATACATAACTATTTATATGTAGATTCAACTGTTGCGTGCAACGCTAATTCTTCGTTTGGTCAAAAAGTAGTTCTAATTTCATCTTCTACGAATTATTTATTTGTTTGCATGCAGTTGCAATACAGTAACTATCTTTTCTCTTTATATTTTGTCTTATATATGTAGTAGCAAAAGCTCTCATTTCGGATGCAGTCGCAACTACACGTTTTCTAACTCAAATTATTGTCCAACTACATTTTGGGACAACAACTACTAAGAACCAAACATTTTTTGATACATCAACTAGGTTTAGCTCCGTACGAATTTCCTCTCCAATGTGATAGATCACAAATTCGATGGTTGATTCCAAAAAAACGAAAAAGAAAACTCTATTCTGTATAAGGGTTATAAGCCAAGCCTAAATTTTTTGGAGGAATTTTAAAGCAATTAAATGAAAACAAACGGACCACATTGCAAAATTTGCATCTCCCTCTTTAAAATACCTAAAATTTATCCATTCCCAAAAAATCTCTCTCTAGTCTCTCTCTTCACCTCAACAATGGCGCTCAAAACCCTCTCCTTTACATCTCTCATTTCCCCAAACCCTCGCCATTCATTCTCACCTCCATCTCCCTCTCCTCTCATATTCAAGTTCAAACCCTCGTTCAAATCCCTAAACCCCCTTCTCTGTTCCCAAACCCCAATCTTTCTCCCTCTCCTCGAAGAACAAAAAGCTCAACCCCAACAACAAGAAGAGATGCCCATCGAAATCGAAGAAGAAGAGGTAGGAGGTGAAGAAGAACTGGACCCAATTCGCGATTTCTTCAAATTTCGCGCCCCAACCCAAGACCCAAAACTTGAAGGCCGAACCTCGCTGCAGCGGAATCGAAGAACCTCATGGCACATCGCCCAGTTTGAGACCGACCCATTTGAATCCACTGAAATTCTTGAAGACCCAGATGCTGAATTGGTTGAAATCCCCACTGATGAAGCTGAGTCTGTCACCAATGGTTCAGTGGAAGAAATTTTGAAAATTACGAGAGAGCTCCCAACGAACTCGACTTTGGGAGATCACTTGGAGCCATTCGTGGGAAAAGTTAGCAAAGATGAGTGTGTTGAGATTTTGATGAAGTTGGGGGAGGAGAGATTGATTTGGGGCTGTTTGTATTTTTTTGAGTGGATGAGGATGCAAGAGCCTTGTTTGGTGAGCCCGAGATCTTGCTCGGTTATTTTCCCGGTGTTGGGTTTGGCTGGAAGGGGGGAGAAGGTGACGGTGCTGTTTGAGAATTTGCCGAGAGTGAACGAGTTTAGGGATGTTAGGGTTTATAATGCTGCGATTTCGGGGCTTGCGGCTAGTAAGAGGTGAGGGTTTTGATCTATATTTTGATACTTTTATGTGTTATTAACTTTGTGTGTCTTTACTAATTTGATTTAGGAATAAGAAGCAATGTACTTATTTTGATGGTAATATCATAGATAATAAGTTTTCAAAATTTTACTGCATTTCCTTATTTTCCTACACTGCCACTTGGTCTAGAAAAATGTTGAATTTTAATGGTTGTTTGTTGCTTGCATGAGGTCGAATTGCTTGACCTTACCCATAGTTTAAACTAGACGGTAGCCAAAAATATATAGCACATGGTTTTTCTTTTAGCTCCAAAAGGTTGAAACTTGAAATGATGATCTATATTTGATCTAGTTTTATGTACCATATCCTATTATAAGTAATGATGTTGTTATCCTCGGTTCCTGGTTATATCGCATGCTTGTTTTACTGAAAATATCTCAAATAAACCATGATGTTTGTAAGGTCGAGTGGGTATCACCTTTGCAATATTCACAACTTATTTTCATACTTTAAAGATCGAGCTATATCATTTCCCTTCTGTTTTTTTTTTCACATTTATGAATTATTTTACAGTGTTCCATTTAATTTTATATAGATTCTAACAAACAAGGATAACTAGTAATCATGTGCTCAATGGTACCCTTCACTTCTTATGCTCCTCCTTGGTAATCTTATTTTGATCCATCTTCTGCCAGTAATAGATTTACTTTAGTTGAAAGAAAAAGCTTTTGTTACTAAACGAAAGAAGCAAATGAGAAAGTTACTGAAAAAATCCCCAGCAATCAGAAAAGGATAGGCCGATGTGCCTAATGGGCATGCTCTTTTAGTGTGTACGCACGTGTATTTGTTATGAAGAACTTATTTTGGAGAATCAACTAGTTTGAAGACTTTTCACCCATTCATAAAATTATTTCAAAAGGAACAGTATTATTATAGAACAAACTTGATCCATTAGTTAGACAATTCAAAACATATAATTTCCCATCCCCATATGAGATATGCACACATGATGCACGATTTGATCATTCATTGGAATGATCCTCTTTATGTTTTTGAGGGATAGGTGTACTTTTAAATTTTTTACACCAACAACGCATATCCTTGTTCCACCATACATAGGACACCAACCGTTTTCTCTTTTCCTGAATAATCTAATGATTCAAAAATTATTATTAGGTACATGAACTGTGTAGATTGGCTCAGAACATGGTTGCAATAATTGAACAGTATTTTACTAATAGAACAAATGAACCCTCTTGATCCATTGTAATATTCATTCAATAATAAGTTTTCTAGTCTGCATATTTTTCACGGTATGCCGATCATGACAAATGGCGTGTATCATCCATTAGAAAGGTCCTCCTTATATTATTAAGGGGTGGTTGTAAGAAATTTTTCACTCATATGTTATAACATTTTTCCCACTATATATAGGGTGAGAAAATGGTGGCATTTAAGCCAACTTCCTAAAGTGGCGGCTCTAAAAGTCAACCATCTGTTGATTCTTTGTATGATGGCATTGGACATCTTGATCTCCATGTCCTTAATATACACCAATTTTCATATGATTCGGATATCGTTTGCTCTTGCATTGTATGACTACTAAATTAACAGATTTCCGACAAATAGAGCATTTCACAACGCTAGATGAATGAACAAAAAGTACGCAAACCTAATGAAAATTGGTGTATCCACAGTTTGGAACATGGATCAATATGGTTGGTGCCGATCGTCGAAAATCGTTGGAAGGTTGACTTCTTTGATCGCTGCTGTAGGAAATTTTTTAAAGTGCCACTTTATTCTCCACACCCTTATATAGGAGATCCTTTTTTCTCCTTTTCCTAAACCACCCGTTGTTTAAAAAACAGTGTTCAACACACGTATTGCATGTACTTGCGTTGTTTTAAATGTTCCCGACATGTTCAATATGTCGCATGCAATGTCGTTTCGAGCGCCAACCTCAACTGACATGCAAGCAAATATAGTGTTAATTTTTTTGGTCAATGTCCTGTCTTGTTGTAGCTGACCCAACATATTGCCCGATATTTCCTTACATCTCTGGACTTATCCCTACGAAACTTTGGACTTGGGTTATAAGTATGAATTTTAATAACTTTGTTATTGTTTATTTTGGTTGTATTTCTTCTTGTATTGCTCAACAACAATGAATCAAAGACTCATGATAAGTTTACATGTTTTTGTTTTATTATATTGTTTTTAAATTAATGTTAATATTTTATGTCATTAATAATTATGCGATCATTTATGTTAAATGCAAGTGAGCTTGTAGATGAATTTATGTTTACTGAATTAGATTGATGATATTTAGTAGATGATATTTAGTGAATTTAGTAAATGTGTAGCTCGTCAAGATCATGTTTAGAAAACGAATTTTATACAGTAAAACAACTGTCATTTACTAAATGTTGCTGTTATATCCTATTCCTGGCAGATAATTCTTACATCTCATACAATATGGATGTTTTTTCCTGGCTGGCATGAACCCTACATACCAAATTTAAATTATAGTTTGTGTGTAGGGATATCAATCACTGTCTCTTCCTAGACCATCATGATTTACATAATTCCTTGCTTCAAATGAATCCTAGGACATCAATTGCAATATGTGGAGCCAAAGAGCAGCACAAAGCATCTGAGCTAAATGCGTGTGTTAAGTAACTTGATCATCAGTTCATTCATTATCCAAGCATGATACCAAATGCTTAATTGATTTTGATCTATCAAATTTCATTTGTTGCCTTTACTTGTGTTGTTTGTACTTATATGTGAGTTTCCATGTAACAAAGTATAATTCACAGCCCCTCTCAAACCTAGAAGAATAATTTACAGTAGCTTAATCTGCATAACTGAGCTAGATTTGAGTTTCTACTTGACAATGAAACTCCTAGATTTTATCCCAAGATCCTCCTGTCGATATTTTTCCTTGGTTAGAGCACTGGCATGAATAATTGCATCAAATTGACAACAGGTCATACAATTTTGTCAAGATTTCAATGGACCTTTATCAATATGTACTATTTGTACACAGCATAGCCGACTTCATTTTGATATAGAAAGCTGGGTAGATGATTAATATATATTTAAAATTTCTTGGATTACATTTAAGAAATATGTACACAATCAGCATCACATCCATGCCACCTTTTCCTTCCCAAATCATTAGATAAAAAATCTGAAAATGTTTATAGGATAACTTAGACTAACCTACCCTTATCTATTACTGTTTATCACTAAACTACGTTGATTTTTTTATCATAGTAAACTCCCTTAATCTTTGGTGATGATGGTTTTAAAGAATTTTTTTCACTAAACTACCTTAAATATATCACTTTTACGCAGCTTCTTCTTGTAATAAAAACACTAAGGTAGTTAACTAAAAAAGCGCATATTTTACGGTAGTTTAGTGTAATTTTACCTTTTTTATATCTAGTTACCGCGTTTGATGGACTTTCATTGACATGTCTTATTTTTATCGCAGATATGACAATGCTTGGAGAGTTTATGAGGCACTCGAAACTAACAACATCATGCCGGATCATGTGACTTGTTCTATTTTAATTACTGTCATGAGAAAGAGTGGTCGTCATGCCAAAGACGTTTGGCAATTCTTTGAACGTATGAATAGAAAAGGCATTGAATCGAGTTTGGAAGTCTTTGGCGCACTTATAAAGTCCTTTTGCGATGAAGGACTAAAGAAAGAAGCCCTCATTATTCAATCCGAGATGGAGAAGAAAGGATTTGCATCAAATGCCATTATATACAATACCTTAATGGATGCTTACAGTAAATCTAATCAAATCGAGGAGGCTGAAGGCCTCTTTGTCGAAATGAAAGAAAAAGGAGTAAAACCTTCTACACCAACATATAATATTTTAATGGATGCATATAGTAGAAGAATGCAACCCGAGATTATTGAAGATCTTATATTAGAAATGCAAGGTTTAGGCTTGAAACCGAACGTCAAATCATATACTTGCCTCATAAGTGCATATGGGCGGCAGAGGAAATTTAGTGACAAAGCGGCCGATGCATTTTTGAGAATGAAAAAGGCCGGAATAAAACCCACATCACATTCTTATACTTCACTAATTCATGCTTATTCAATTGGTGGTTGGCATGAAAAGGCATACACTGTATATGAGAGTATGATAAGAGAAGGGATAAAACCCTCGGTCGAGACTTACACAACTCTACTTGATGCATTTAGACGAGCTGGAGAAACTGGGAAATTGATGGAGATCTGGAAATCAATGATTGATGATAAAATTGAAGGGACACAAGTTACTTTTAATATTATTTTAGATGGGCTTGCGAAGCAAGGCCTTTATGTCCAGGCGAGAGATGTAATTTCCGAATTTGGGAGGTTTGGTTTGCAACCAACCGTTATGACTTATAATATGTTGATGAATGCATATGCACGGGGAGGGCAGCATTATAAATTGCCTCAATTGTTGAAAGAGATGAATTCGCTTAGTTTGAAGCCCGATTCAATTACTTATTCTACCATGATTTATGCATATGTCCGTGTTCGTGATTTTACAAGGGCGTTCTATTATCATAAGGAAATGATGAAAAGTGGGCAGGTGCCCGATGCAAAATCGTATTATAAATTGCGGATGATTTTGGATGAGAAAGCAGCAACAAAGAATAGGCGAGATAGAAGTGCGATATTGGGGATAGTTAATAGTAAAATGGGGTTTAAACCGAAGAAGGGAAAGAAAGATGAGTTTTGGAAGGGCAAAAAAATAAATAGGTCGAATAGAGTTACTACTTAATTCCTTGTAGTGAATTGTGATAGCACAGAAGATATTTTCCCCCTATTGTGACATTTTCATGTCTTGGTGTAGATCAAATTGAATGTCCAGGGAAGTTAAAGGAGCATCTCCCAGGTAACAATCGAATCTATGTTATACTTAATAGAATCAAAGGTAAATTGCACAAAAACCCCTTTGGCTTGTATATCACTTGTACTCCGTCAAGTGATTTATTACCACAAACATCCCCTATGCTTGTCAACCGAAACCTTAAAAACATTCAGGTATTATCTAAACTACTCATATGCTTGTCTAATCTAATCTTAGACCTTGTTTTGAGTTGTTTGTAGTAGAATCTGAGTGTTTTTTTAAGGGTTTTGGGAGATGAGCAGAAATGGTGTTTGTGCTGATATATCACCTGTGTTTTTTTTGTTTTGGGATTTGGGGTGTGTGTGTGTGTGTTTTGGTTGTTTTTGTGTGTGTTGGAGGGGGGGGGGGGGGGGGGGGCTACAGAGCAAACTAAAGGGGGTTTACCCAAGGTTCCAGTAGTTTGTATGGCTTGGCAAGAAAATGGTTTTGTTCCACTTGTGGAGATATTAGTTTATATCCGATTCTTCCAACTCTTGAATTCTTCTCGCTAGGAAGCCAAAAATGCTAAGCTACTATGTTCTAATGGATCTGTTTGCGTTTTGCTCGTTGACAGTGTTGAGAAGATTTGAGAGGAAAAACCGAACACCCCAAATTGGTCGAGGGAGTGCTGCAAATAATCAGCAAGCATCAAGTTCTTCTGAGCAGCAGTGATATTAAATTTTGTTTACTCACTACAAAATCTGCTAATATAGTATTTTATTCCTTGAGCTGCTCAGATAAATAAGAAGATCATTGCATTAGGTCCGAGAGCTATGAGGCTGAGTATTAATTGGCTTCGGACTTATTTGTTACAATTATGATCTACCAATGCATTTCTAATTTAAACATGTGTAATATGCAATGATATTAAACATTGGAACTTTTGTATTTATGATTTTTTGTTAATGTACCTTGTCGATGGAACTTGACCATCTTTTGTATTTGTTCCAAAGAGAATTTTTTGGACTGAAATCCTCAGGAAGGTAGTTTCTGGTATCAATTCTATATCATGCAAGGGATATAAAGAGTGAAAAAACAGCCAGAATCCAAGCTCAATTTGGTCACCACTGAATTTACAATTAATGATTTTAGTCAAGATTATACTTTCTGTTGGTTTCATCTCGGGCTTTTTTACCATCATGTATGATTCTTATTCAAAACTGGTCATTTGCATGGTTCCCTTATCCCGAAGCTGTTCTCAATTCTTCTATGAAAATTCTCAATTCTTCTTTCTTTTATGAAATGGCTTGTTGATCATTTTTCTAGATTATTGTCAAATTGGTGATTTATGTTATTCTATAATTCATGGTTTCTCTTTCTCTTTTCTTTAGATCAATTAACTTATGTATTAATAGACTACAGGGTGGAATGACCAATTGATCACTTTCCTTGGTAAAGCCTCCGGATACGAAGTCCAAAGTTCAAAAAATCAGGTTTAGGAAGTCTAAAGTTCAGAAAATCAAATTAATTTAGTAGTTTATTATGATATTATCTTTAAGTTGTAATATTTCATATTTATGAAATTCTTATGTAAAAATATATGAAGGAGTATCTTGCAACTACTTCATCATTTTTCTTTAGGTTTCCAATATTATTGTTATGTTTTTTTTAAAAAAAAATTTGCATCTAAAAGCCCAAGAAAATCTTGAAATTTTCAATAATCCAATTTTTTTTCTGTTTTCTTTTGGTATTCTTGTTTTGCGCTTGCTAACACACAAAAACCGCAATATTTTCAAAAAATCTCATTTTTTTTGTTTTTTTAAAATGTTCAATATTTTGCATGTTATAGAACATGAAAACAAGAAATTTTCAAAAAATCTAAAATCTTCTATTTTATTTGGTTTTTCCAATATTTTGTACAGCAATCGAAAATTGACGAAGTTTAAAAAATCTCAAATAATTTCTGCCTGCTCCGGTATTCAATATTTTCCACGCCACATGAAAGTTGAGAAAATTTAAAAAATCTCAAAATATTATATTTTGCATGCTAACACAAGAAAATCATGAGCTTTTCAAAAATCTAATTTTTTTTTCTTTTTAACCCGTCTTCCAGTATTTTTCTTGCTATAGCATACGAAACAGTGTTGTTAGTTTCGTGCGAAACAGAAAACAAATCTTACGAAACGAACGAAACAGAGACAATTCGATACGAATCGTAAATCTGTATTGGGTTACTAATGTATCGGTCGATACACATTTTGTATCGTACGAAACACATGATACGCTATTTAACCATTAAAAATCATAGCGGGTCAGGTATTCGGATTTAAAACTTGTTTGGTTATATTAAATTATTAATAATCTACTTGATCTCACACAACCCATGCTTAAATTTCTTTGTAGTGATATGCATTTCGAAAACATCTCTCGTTTTTATGATGATCGAGATGAGCTAATCATAGAAAATTGATTTTCGTAGCGTTAATTTTTTATTTGGCAGCGATGTTTTGAAAACTTGTTTGAGATGTTTTAGTTATTCTTATGAATTTTGAAACTCATCCTATTTACGTTCATGAATTATGACATATGGGTATATATTCTGGAACGTTTCCTTATAACTACACGAGTTTATTTGATTTTTATACATATGTATTTGTGCGGTTATAATTCAGAAATTTGCTTTAGCTTGTATGTGGTTTTATTTTGCTAAATTGATAGTTTCTAAAATTATAATTAGTTCTATACATAATTACTTCGTTATTGTAAAGAGAATTTTTTTCTTATGTCACAAAACACGATACGATAAATAAGAAAACGAAACACGAAACATATCACGATTTGACAACTTTGATACAAAATTGACCAAAAATACCAAACTTTTCAAAAAAATTTAAATTTCGAAGATTTTGTATGCTATACCACATGAAAAGGGACAAAATTTTGAAAATCTCAAAATTTTCTTTTCTCAGTTTTTCAGTAATTTGATTGCTATATCAATTATCACTCAAAAATCACAAAAGTTTCAATTTTCTGTCTTTTCAATATTAAGCATGCTATATAGCACACAAAAATCTCGAAATTTACAAAACTCCCAAATTTTTTTGCTTTCTTCAAATTAACAATATTTTGCCCGGTACCAAACGAGAAAGCACGAAATTTCCAAAAACTTAAAAAAAAATCTTGTTTCGGTGTTTCAATATTTTACATGCTAGCACATGAAAATTAGGAAATTTTCAAGTAATCTCAAAACTTTTCTTTTCTCCTTGTCGGTCTTACAATATTTTGCATGATATAGTGCATGAAAATAATGAAATTTTAAAAAACTCTCAATTTTTTTAGTTTTCTTCCGTATGACAATATTTTCAATCATATTGTTGTATTTATGGAGAAACTTCAAACACAATGTAACACCCTAGCACTGTTATACTATATATTTGGAGTATTTCAAATCTTGCGGCGAAATTATTTAATGTTGTTGTTTTGGGTTGCGGATAATGCAATTAGCAGCTGTGGTTGTTATCCGACTCGACCCTCATGTTTAAAACCCATCATGATTCAAGATTATATCAAATATTTACTAGTACAGAGTATCCATGCAAATTTAGATTTTATAAACATATAAATATATTTTAGACTCTAAATATCTTTTTAAAATACAAAATAAAATCAAATAATATATTCTCTTATCTAGTCTTACATGTCATAATACCCCATATCATGTGGTTGCGCTCATATATCATGTTCATATTTTAAGTGTTACACGGACTAGTATTTTGATCGCTACGTATATTTACGTAAATCCATATTTGGGGTATATGTTTTTATTTACATGATATTGCATTATAGTTTAAAATCTTACGTATATTCTCCATATTGAAAAACTAGATTTTTGAATGGATACGGGTAATATTTGGAGAGATCCAGTATTATCTGTAGAATCTAACAATAATATATATATAATGGAGGAAAGATGCCATAGGAGGGAATTTCCTCCTATGGTGTCGAAAAAACACACCCTCCCTTATTTTTTCCGCCGATCGGCACCCACCATCTTCATCGTTATCATTTAAGATGTAGGTACACTAAATTTTATGTGCTTCTACAACCTTTTCACCGTTGATTTAGTAATGTTAAAAGTTCTATTGTCGGTAAACCGTTAATTTTGAACCCACTAAATCAACGGTGAAAAAGTTGTACATCTTAGATGATAACGATGAAGATGGTGGGTGCCGATCGTCGCAAAAAATGATGGAGGGTGTATTTTTTCGACGCCATAGGAGTAAATTCCCTCCTATGGCCTCTTTCTTCCATTAACCCCCCTCTCTCTCTCTCTCTCTATATATATATATATAATGAAGGAAATATGCCATAGGAGGGAATTTCCTCTTATGACATCGAAAAAACACTCCCTCCCTCATTTTTTTCGACGATCGACACCCACCATCTTCATCGTTATCA
This sequence comes from Agapanthus africanus, assembly GCA_030015575.1. Lineage (NCBI taxonomy): Eukaryota > Viridiplantae > Streptophyta > Magnoliopsida > Asparagales > Amaryllidaceae > Agapanthus > Agapanthus africanus. The sequence continues at coordinate 613,900,012 of JASDDO010000022.1, forward strand.
TCTAAGATGTGGATACATCAAATTTCATGTGATTCTACAACTTTTTCACTGTTGATTTAGCAATGTAAAAAGTTCTATTGTCGGTAAACCGTTAATTTTGAACCCACTAAATCAACGGTGAAAAAATTATAGAATCACATGAAATTTTGTGTACCACATCTCAGATGATAACGATAAAGATGGTGGGTGTCGATCGTCGGACAAATTAAGTGGGGTGTATTTTTTCGACGCCATAGGAGGAAATTCCCTTCTATGGCCTCTTTTCTCTATTTTTCTCTATATAATATACAATAATGTCATATATATTTATATATAATATATTAATTTATAAAATCTCTCTCTTTCTCTCGCCTCTCTCTAATATATATATATATATATATAATTATTATAAAAACTATTATAAAACTAAACCCCACCCTCTCTCTCTTCCTCACTCTTCTTTACGTCCTCATCCGCGAACGCAAACCCTAACCCATGCCATGCACTTCGCCGCCATTGACTTCACCTCGTCGCTGCCATCTCATCTGTCATCACCAAATCCCTAGAACCCCAGCAAACCCCAATAGCAACTTCTTTTTCTTTTTCTTCTCTTTTCTTAATCTACGATCGTCTCGTCAGAGTTGCGCACGTCGCCAACGATCCAGACGACCCAGCCACCGTCGTCATCTAGCCCGGTCACCACGTCACGCAGTTAGTCAGCCAGGTCCAGTCCTGCGTGCGTAAAATTTGCGTCATGATTTTATTTCGACGTCGAAACGTGACATCCGTATCTCGACGTGAGATCCGATCAGGTAAGTTCTAAACTTGTAACGTGCTATATTATTATATCAATATCTATTTGATAAATTATAGTGCATGCGTTTTAATATTTAACAGAAATTACCGATTTACAGTTTTATAGTATCCGTCCGTATCCATACTGATAAAATCTTATCTAGTTGCATGCCGGAACATCACAATATTATTATACTACTATAACAGTTCAATATGTTATATAGATTGCATCATACATGGTAATGAATGTATAATGGTTATTACAGATAGATACATATGCATCCTGGTATTAGTTGTATCACGATATTGATTACAGTTTTACATTGGTATCTGTTTTGGTTAGTATACAGTACATGGTATGTTCACGACACATTACCAGATTTGTTACTTGGATCTTATTGCTAATGCCAACAACCCTGATTGTTTTCCTGACGGACGCGACTTGTTGTCTGTATAGACAAGACCTGTACCTGCTTGATCCTATGTTGGCATTATATTTATATCAGCAATACTCGACTTGAACACAGAACCTTGGGGGAAAAGGGGAAATCAAGAATGTAACCAAAACGCAACTCAAGAGGATATTATTATTATTTGCCGTGATTCCGGGCATTACGGAATAATCATTATTATTGTTTGCCGTGTTTCCGGGCGTTACAGAATAATCATTGTTTACCGTATTTCCGGACGTACGGAATAAATCATTGTTTGCCGTGATTCTGGGCGTTGCGGAATAAATCATTGTTTGCCGTGATTCCGGACGTTACGGAATAAATCATTGTGTCGTGGTCCCGTGGGGGTTTGAACGGGATATATACTGTTCAGTTACGATGAGAATTATATTAATAGATTTCAAAGACCTCTAGAATAGATAATCTAGAAGCACAGATTTTATACATCACGCTTCATATAGCTCACTATTTATACCTGTGTTTATTACTCGTACGCATGATTAATAATGGCATCATATCCTGCTTATTACTATTATTTTGATATTTATGACGCATTGACGTCTGGGTTTTGCACGACCCAGTTTCTCTACCTTTATCGAAGGCGGATCAAGAGTACTTTAGCAATCAAGCCGAGCAGTGAGGAGCTATACGTTTAGTTTTGAGAGGCTTAGTTTCGTTTATTTCCATAGCTTTATTTTATTGATGTGAGCCCTTATGGAACGTGATTCAGATACCATTGTTTATTGGATCCTGATTCGTTTTCTCTTTATGCATTTCTTGATTTTATTTATTGTGGCAGATGGACATGTGTTAGCTAGATTTTATTTTACCGTTCTTGATATCCGATTGACAACCGTAATATGACTGTGGAGGGATGATTCCTAGCTACATATAGCATGGTTGGCTCTGGCACGTGCCGTGTTTACATATTTTGGGAAGCAGGACATGACAGGGTTTGTTTGGTATCAGACCCATAAGATTTAGGGTTAGTCGGGTTTGGTTCAATTTGTAGTTGGGTATGTTACCCAATACATTGTCCTTAAGACCTAGAATTTTAGGAACATGTCCGGCCACATTATTGTCTTGTCATTCAAATTCTTGAATTTTATCTTTCTCTTAACTCTTGTATCTTGATGATATGGAAATGACCTTGCATCTCAACTTGAAATCTTTCTGATTCCTTATTGTTTCTCCTTCTTATTCCTTCAATTCTGATAGTAGAATTTGGGCGACTTGAATGGAATCATGTGATTGTAACTATGTACCACGGCATGATTACAATGCGATACTCTATTTAGGTAATCTGGAGTCCTATTTTGATTCATTTCTTGACTTATGGTCGTTGTATTATCTTGTTTCCTTTCGACGTCATTGCTTACGAGTTTATGTCTTATCGTGAGCTTGAATCCAGCAACCACGTTATATCTTTCCTCTCGTCCCGTAAGGACCCATCTATTTGTGTTTCAAAGAATAAGGAGAAACACAGGAGAACATATGATGATTGTAGTAGTACAGACTGCTTCAAGACCAATCAGATGTAAGATATTTGATTGAAGAAGTTTTGACTAACCCGCCTCAAATTATCAGAATAGCGCAGCGGAAGAGTGGTGGGCTAATAAACCACACGTCTTATAACAGACTTGTAAATTCATGATGAAGGGACCTGGTTGTGTGTGTGCCGAAAGGTGAAATTCATAAACAAGTTGCACATAAAGCGCTGATAGCAGTTCAGGATTTCATAGATGTGTTCAAGGATATCTTGAGTTTACCACCAAAACGAGATGTGGAGTTTGCAATTGATCTTATTCTTAGAGCAGCGCCAATTTCAAAGGCTTATTGTCCAATGGCGCCGGTGGAACTAGAAGAACTAAAGAAAAAAGGTGCCGAATTACTAGAGAATGGTTGGATTCGCAGCAGCAATGCATCCTGGGGAGCTCCAGTTCTTCTAGTCAAGAAGAAGAATGGCACACGACGGATGTACATCGACTATCGAGAATTGAATCGGGTGACTATTAAGAACAAGTATCCAATCTCTCGTATCGGCGAATTATTCGATCAACTCAGTGGCGCAAGGGTATTATCGAAATTGGATTTGCGATCCGGATATCATTAAGTTCGGGTGAAATCTGAAGGCATTTGCAAGACGACGTTCCGAACTCGACATGGGCATTACGAGTACTTAGTGATGCCGTTTGGAGTTACAAACGTACCGGCAATATTTATGGACTTGATGAACTGAATCTTTTCACCGTATCTGGACCAGTTCACAATGGTATTTATTGACGATATTCTGGTCTATTCGAGGAGTAAATAAGAGCATGCAAAACATTTGAGGATCGCACTGCAAACATTGAGACAAGAAAAGTTATATGATAAGATGAGCAAGTGCGAGTTCTGGCTCGAAGAAGTGAAATTCTTGGGTCATGTTATATCCGGAGATGAAATTGCCGTTGATCCTGAAAAGATTGCAGCTGTTCATGATTGACAAATTCCAAAGAACGTATGGGGGATCAGAAGTTTTCTTAGGCTTGCCGGATACTATATAAGGTTTGTGGAGAACTTCGCTCGAATAGCAGAACCATTGACCAAACTAACACGAAAGGAGGTACCATTCGTATGGACCGAGAAATGTGCACCGGCTTTTGAAGCGTTGAAGCAAAGATTGACCACCGCTCTTATTTTGACAGTGCCTGATGGTTCCGAAGGGTTAGTTATTCACAGCGACACATCTGGGAAAGACTTGAGATGCGTTTTAATGCAGCATCGGAATGTCATAGCTTAGGCGTCGAGACAATTGAAGACTCATGAGAAGAACTACCTAACTCATGATTTGGAGTTAGCAGCAGTGATTTTCGCTCTAAAGAATTGGAGATACTACTTATTGGGCGAAATGGTAGAAGTATTTATCGATCACAAAATCCTAAAGTATGTGTTCACACAGAAGGAGCTCAATATGAGGCAGCGTAGATGGTTAGAGCTGATGGCTGACTATGATCTTGACCTAAAATACCATCCGGGGAAAGTTAATGTAGTGCCGGATGCTCTAAGTCGGTTGCCAGCGATACGGATGTTGACTGCACAGAAAGAGATTATAACTGATCTTCAGAGATTCGATTTGGAGATTGTATCGCTAAATTCTTCGGGACAATTGATGCAGTTGCAAGTACAGTCATCCTTGATCAATAACATTAAAGCAGCATAGTTGCACGATCCAAGATTGCAGAAGTTTCGAGAACAAGTAGAAACGGGACTTCGAACGGATCTGTTAATTCATGAAGATGGTTTGTTACGTTATGGGAGTCATTTACGTGTGCCCAAAGGAGATGTTCGTGAAGAAGTCATGAAAGAGGCTCATAGTTCCGCGTATTTCATACATTCGGGAGGCACGAAGATGTACCGAGACTTACGACAACATTTCTGGTGGGAAGGCATGAAAAGGGAGATTGCTCGCTACATATCGAGGTGCTTGGTGTGTCAGCAAGTTAAGACCGAATATCAAAGGGTAGCTGGTTTGTTGCAACCACTTCCGATTCCTCAATGGAAGTGGGAACACATAACCATGGATTTTGTGACAGCATTACCACGAAGTCCAAAGGGCAATAATGCAGTTTGGGTCATTGTCGATTGATTGACCAAGACAACTTATTTTATATCATTTCGAGTTGGTCAGTCGATGGAGGCTTTGGTAGAGATGTACATGCAGGAGATTGTGAGATTGCATGGAGTACCCGTGAGCATCGTTTTGGATCGTGATACTCGATTTCCATCACACTTTTGGAGGAGTCTAAGGGAAAGTTTGGTGACTCGCTTGAAGTTTAGCACAACCTATCATCCTCATACAGATGACCAGTCTGAAAGAACGATCCAAACTCTTGAAAATATGTTGAGAGCATGCATGTTTGACTTCAAGGGTTCAGGGGAGGATCATTTGCACCTGGTGAAGTTTTCATACAATAACATTTTTTAGGCGACTATACAGATGGATCCATTCGAAGCATTATACGGTCGTAAGTGTCGCTCGCCGGTCTGTTGGGACGATGTTGGAGAAAGAAGATTATTGGGACCGGATATTATTGTGCAAACAGTGGAGAAAGTTGACGTGATTCAAAATCATATGAATGCGGCAGAAGATCGACAGAAAAGTTGGGTTGATACTAGACGAAGACCTCTGGAGTTCATAGTTGGTGATCTTGTATTCTTAAAGATATCACCGACTAGAGGGGTGATTCGATTTGGTAGTCGAATCAAGCTTAGTTCTCGATTCGTGGGGCCTTTCGGTATTATTGTCGCGCCCCGCTTCCCAGAGTACGCTAAGATAGGCACGTGACATAGCCAACCATGTTAGCCGTGGATAGGAAAAATCCTTCCACAGTCACATTACGGCTGTAGAGATATCAAGAACAAGAAAGAAAACTAAACTATCTAGTACATGTCCATAAGCCAGAGTAAATGAGTCAAGAAATAATATAATATGCGGAAGCAAAAGATCCAATAAATAAAACACCTGGAATAGTAAATCTGGATACCAACAGAGTCCTCACCGCTCGGTCTAACAGCGACAGTACTCCTGATCAATCTGCAACAAAGGTAGAGAATCTGGGCCATGCAAAACCCAGACGTCAGTGCGTCATAATATCAAGCAATACTATAAATAGGGGCAGCGAGACATACATGTATGTGTATGAACAGTAGCATGGATAACAGTAATATAAATGAGGACAGTGAGGGTAATGTGTAGTGAGTAATCTAAAACTGGTCTACTGTATTAACTAATCTCAAGCATTTGAAATCAATTTGATGAATCATCGATATAACTCAATAGTATCCCGTGCGTGCCCGGAATCACGGTCTATGACTCTCGGGCTGAATCCGAGACGTGCTGCAAGGTAGTAAAGGTTGGTAGGTAACGACGAGTGATGTCAGCAGCATCACCCCGGGGCTGGCCTGGCCCGTAAGACTGATCAGAAAAGGTATAGAACTGTCGAGTTACAAGTCAGGTTTCATCATTGATTTCCCCATACCCCTAAGTTATATGTGTTCAAGTCAGGTATTAAATAATCTGGAGCTAATGCCAACACAGGATCAGGCAGGTACATGTTTGTCTGGATAGACAACAGGAAATGTCCGTAAGGACAACATGTCAGGTTTGTTGGCATTAGTCACAAGATCAGGTAACAGGTAAAGCTATGGTACATCAGGTCAAGTCAGGTAGTATATAGGTATCATGTCATGTCGAGAGGTGCACGGTACCATGTCGTGTCAAGTAGTAGGTGTAACAAGTCATGTCAGGAGTGCACAAAAGTCATGTGGGTGCTCATAATCAAACTAACATAAGTATGGGTATACAAAACAAGCATGGGGTACTAATGGAACAATAAAAATGGAACATTATAATGTGATATGCAAACAGGTACAAATTAAAATATATGGATGCACGGTTATCGATTAGAGTTAGGGTTATGGTTCCAACATTAAGTAGAATACACTTAAACGAATATGGAATGTTAAAATCTCGTTATTATGGGTTAAATGATCTAGGGATGCAAATATATATAAAAATAGGTTAAACGGATGCAATAATATGTATACTAGACGAGATGGATGCGGACGGGTGTTTGAAGGGTTATAAACTATTTTTTGGTACTATGGGTTATGCAACCAAGCACTATGATATAAATATAGACATAGGCACAAAATATTGTAATCTAACATGCAACCATGTATGTTTTCATAATTAACTCTAAAATGATATAAGCGGACATAGAATGGTAAAATGTAATATAGGGCACTAAATTCAAACTTCATGATTAATATATATCTAAATAAATATGAAATATTATAAATAGCATGTAGCAAGTTTTACTTGCCTCGATCGGATCACGATACGGGATGCGCACGCAGCGTCCAATGTCGGTAATTGTTGCAACATCCATACGCGCACACGGGACAGGTCCAGGCACAGTAAGAAGTTAACCACACAAGTAGGGGACGTCCACAGGGTCGTCCAGATCAGCGGCGGCGAGCACGGCTCCGGTGGGTGACCGGAAAACGGAATCAAGAGAGAGAAAGAGAGAGAAAAAAGAAGAAAGAAGAAGAAGAAAGGAGAGATGAAGGTTGCACTGGGGTTGGTATGACTCGGGTCAGGGACAGAGGATGCGTGTTCCCCTCCGAATACAGAGACGCGACCGCGCAGGTTCGTCTTGCCTGAGATTCGGGGCAGATGCTATTTGGTTTTATCCGTCCACCTCTTCGAAGATGCCAAGTTGATTTATGGCATCGTGTATCGGAGGTTTAGACGGATGCGGCCGATATAGCAGACTTCGTCAGATTCCCCCTCATTAGAGGGTTTTTTGATTGTGGGGACGCTCTTCCCTGCAGTCGCAAGCCCCTGCAGTTAATTACGCTACCGCATAGCGGTAACAACTTTCTCCTTCTCCAGATGTTCACTTCGTGTCATGGGTGTTTGTTTTGTTTGTGGTTTTCCGTGGATTGTATACGGAGACTAATTTATGTCGTCGCCCGTAGGACGTGGATTAGTCCAAATCCGTATTTTCTTAGATTTGGTTTTGGGGTTTTGGTTTGAGGATACGTTAGCCGTATTTGAGGCTAAGATCAACTCAAACGTTTGTTAAGGATACGTTAGTCCAGTTTGAGACTAGGATCAACTTAACAGGATCGTTTAGATCCGACAAAGAGCATTTGGGGGCTCTATTGTTCCAGTTTAGGGGCATACTGGTCCATAGGTAGTTTAAGGACATTGCGGTCTATTGCCAGTTTAAGGACATGATGGTCCATTGCCAGTTTAGGGACATGGTGGTCCATTTTATTTGTGGCCGTCGGGACCCGTCACCTCTCTGACGTCGTTGAAGGATTACAATGATAGGTGTCAGAGGAGTTCGGAGATGTACCCTTGAACCGGATGTAAATTGATTTAAGAGAGCAGCCGTGCTCCGTCAATTTAATTTGAGGACTTATGACCATGATTAGGCTAAGTCCAGTTGAAGATGTTCAACATTTTTTATTTGTGGTTGGCCTGTTAGGCCTTGGCTTGGGCTTTGCCCTTTGTTTAATAATACAGTACATTTTGTCTGACCTATTAGGCCCCCTTTTAATTGGGCTCTGCCTTTTTTAAATGATGCACAACATCTATTTTGAGCCTGACAGACCTTTGTTTGGGCTTTATCCCTTTTAATAGTGCATAGCACTTTGTTTGGTCTGATAGACTTTTTTTTATTGGGCTTTGCCCTTGATAATGCATTGCATTAATTAGTCCGACAGAGTGCCACATGGCTTGTCAGGCGCTTTGCACCGATTGAGGAGCACAAGGCGCAAGTCCATATGGAGGTAACACGTGTCACACTCTGGTGAGCGCAAGCGCAGTGCGCTGCGCTGTTGCGCTGCTGACACGTGGCGCGTTCTGATGGGTTGCGCCAATTCATGAGAGCAGTGCTCTATTTTAACAGCGCATAGCGCAGATCGTTCTGGAGCTGACACGTGGCGTTCTCTGGTGGCTTGCGCCAACCCAAGAACGCAACAGTGCAGATCTTCAAGTGCAAGGCACTGTTTTAATATCTTGATCGAATTTTGGATTCAAGAAAAGAATCTTTTAAGATTCCAGAACCGGTGGTTCATCAAAAAAGGCAATGCCTTTATTATTATATTTTTTTATTGAAGATCTTTGATCTTGTTCTTAGATCAATGATCTTTTCAGAAGAAATTCTTCTTTTTTTTAAAAAAAGGTTTACCTTTCTTTTTTCTTTCTGAGTTCTTCTCAAAAATTTTCTTTAGAGGAATTCTCTCTTTTTCTCTCTGTATTGATGTCTCTTTGTTTTTGTATTGGGGTCTAGAGGCCTTTATATAGTGCCAATTAGTTTGTTAAGTCAGTTAAAGAGATCTTTCTCTGAGTGATTTAGGAATTTTTCCTCACCGTTGGATCTTTTGATCCAAGGGCTTCTGTTTTACAGAAGACAATCTTCTTGTTTTAATAAGAACAGAAAGATCTTACTGGAATTTTAATTCTGTTTGGCGCAAATGCACCAGCGCTTAACACGTGTCGCGCAGCGCACAGCGCAACGCAACTGCGTTTGCGCAACTGCGCTGACACATGTCGCGCAGCACAGCGCTTGCGCAACTGCGTTTGCGCAACTGAGCTGACACGTGTCGCGCAGCGCAGCGCTTGCGCAACTGCGCCGACACGTGTCGCGCAGCGCAGCGCTTGCGCAACTGAAGCGTTACTTCCTTTAATTTTTGTTTTAAATAGAGTCTTGGTCTGATTGGGCGCGCTGTCTTGGGCGCTGCGCTGACGTATCAACTTCTGACACGTGGCGCATTGCGCGCAGCGCATGGGATTTGAAGCGTTGCTTCAATTTTTGAAATTCAAACAGAGCTTTGCTCTGATTGGGGGAAACAAATGCCCCCCACCGTTGCGCTCACGTGGCGCGCACGTGAGTGCAGCGGTGGCAAGATCTTGGCCGTTGGATCAACGGGTGAGTTGAAGGGGCGCAGGCGCCTATAAATAGGACCCTTGGTCCTTAGTAAATGTTTTACCATTTTCAAGAATCTTGAGTTTTCAGAGCCTTGTTCTTGTTTAAGAATTTTAGAGCCTTGCTCTCGTTTCTTCCCAAGAACTTCAGAGTTCAAAACCTAGAATTATCTTAGGTAAAATTTAAATTAAGTTAAATTAAATTAAATTAACAGAGCATTGCTCTCATAGATCTTTGATCTAAAGGAAACCCCTTTGGGGTTTCATCAACAGAGCCTTGCTCTAAAAAATCAATAGATCTACAGAGATCTTGTTCATGGGTTTTAACCCATGAATAGAGCTTTGCTCATGGATCAAATGTAGATCTTTTTTGATCCAAAAATGGAGAAGTTTTTATAAGTTTTCTTGGATATTTTTTTAAGATCCCAAATTTTTAATCTTTAGGAGTTAAAATTTTCTTTTGATGGATCTTTCCATCATTATTATAGAGCTAGGCTCTTTTTAGGAAATTTTATTCTCTTGAGACCAGAGTTTGACAAATATCACTCTGTGACAGAGTTTTGCTCTGAAAGAGGAGATTTTCTCCTTGTCTTTAGGGATTTCCCATTAATGAGAATATTCTCCTGGGGATCTCTTCATTAATTGACAGTCTCATCCGATGATGGGGCTGTCTTATTAACCGACGCACTGTCATCCAGATTTTGTGGGTCCCTATTTGGTCCCTTACCTACTGCATTGCAGTATGGTATAAATTTTAAAATATCAAGCGCTGGAATTACAACACTGACGGCTGATTTTTGTCCCTCCGCAGGAAACATGTCTGCTAATTTGTCCTTTCCGTTTGTTCGCTCGGAGGGAGGATTTCCCCAGGCACCAGTGGACCGAGTGGTGCTCGCTCTCATCAAGAATCATGACCCCGAGTACAAGAACCTTTACCTGTGGGGTAGGTGGTATAATGAGATCATCCAGGGTCGCCGAAGTTTCGGTTCCGCCACGCCGTCTGAGCCCATATCTTCGCTTCCCTATGCGGATGAACCCCCGGTGAAGTATGTTGTGGAGGTTAAAAATTGGAATTCGGATGACCTCCTCCAACCCGCGATTGGTGCTATTCCCGTGCAGCCGCCGCCGGCAATAGACATTTTAGGGAGGCGAATCTGTCAGGGTGAAGCACGCCCTTGGGGACAGTCCTATAACATTGGATTGATCCCGCGACCGCCCGCTGGATATTTGCAGTGGGCCCGGTACATCTTATCGGTGAAAAGGACTCATCTGATGAAGATTGGTTTGTATTCGGCCATTTACGTCTCGCTCTTTGAGTACCCCTCTCCTCCAACGTGGTGGATTAAGGCTTTTATCGAACAATGGAATATCCCCACCCACACCTTCCTGATGACGGACAGGGAAGTCTCTATCTCCTTGGAGGAGTTTGCTGAAATCTCGGGTCTGCCGATGAGGGGGAGCATTACGAGGAGCTGCTTCCTCCTGACGAATACGTCTTTGCCACCAAACCGCTGGTGTTTGATCTGACTCCGGAGAATGCTATTCAGCACCAGTTTCCGGGCTTGGTGAAGGTGCTAGACATCTATAAAGGGTTCTATCTAGAATCGGGCATCCGGGGAGTCAGTTTCGCAGATTTTATCGCCCGCTTCGTTCGACCGGAGTTTCTATCGGAGCGGAGCGAGAAATTCGCCCAGCTCGATGACCCCTTTGGCTTCGGCTTGGACCGTCGATCCATATCGGAGGATGATCACAAGGATTTTTATCTCCCTGGCACCGCCGTCATGCCTCTGTCAGAAATCGCCTTCCCGGGCATGGATGAGAAGACCTTTTTTGTAAGGTTTCTAGGATTGTGGCTGTGCATCTTTGCACTCCCCATGCACCCACGCCACATGCGGTCATCTGTTTTCTACCCAGCGCATCGGATGGTGGCTGTTCTGCAGTTGACAGTAGGAATCGCCGGGCTGGCTCACCTATATAAGGGACTTAGCGTAGCGGCGGACGCTAATGAGCCTGGGGTGCAGCCTGCTAACTTTCCGATGCACGATTTCACCTCTTAGATGGAAATGAATGTGCACGGGGTGTTCGGGGCCCATAAAATCCCTCCGTTTTTTGAGAAGTGCAGACTCCCAAGAGTCATGTGGTTGGTCGGCGCTTCGATTGTGGTTGCATCTCCGCGGGAGGCTAGGGGGCTTCTCCTTCGTCCACACCTGGTCGGAGCGAAGGTTTCTTTTTTGGATAAAGTCATAACCATAGTCTCAGAGACCACTAAGTGGGTAGTGCCGCTGCGCGATGATTTTAAGGATGGGGCTTCCATATTGAAAGCTCGGGAGATCCTCCACCTCTACTCCATTCGGCCGGGCTACCTGGTGTTTAGGCAGAATGAGACGGCGCTCTTCATGAGGTATAACCCTCACCGGTTCGCTCAGGAATCGAGCTATCACCAGGGGATCCCGATGGAAGTGTTCTTGGAAGAGCCCGTGGCCAGTCGAGAGGGGATAAAGAGTGCGATGCACCATTTCATGCGGCTTAACACGGGCTCCTATTTCTTCATCAGCGAGCCGAGCTGCGTTCCCAAGGTCCTCAACGCGTACGTGGCTTGGTATGCGCATGCAATGGGTCCAGTTATCCTTATGGAGAAATGCATGTTGGTTGACCACAAGGGCGCGCCTCCCGACGACGACCGTAAGGCTCCCCTGAAGCCAAGGACCCCAGTCATTCCTCCGCTGAAAGATGCCGGAGTTAGGCCACCGCGCGTGCTGAGCCCCCTGCGCGGATTGCCGCTTCCTGATACGGTTGATGCGCCACCAGCGCCCCGTGCTCCAGCGGAAACAGTCAATGTGGTATCGCCGGAGTCCGGTGTGGGCACGGATATCGGGACCCGCCGCTCTAAGGTGCCTGCAAAGCGCAAGTCAATCTCGGGTGCACCCAAGGCTGGTGGGCAGAAGAGGAAGAAGAAGTCGATCCTCTCTCTCGATGCTATCCTCGGTTTAGAGGAGCCTCAGGCCCCTCTTACCGAAGGTATAAGCGAGTATGGCAGCAATAAGGGCTTCTCGGTAGACCCAGCAAACACAGATCTGGCAGCCGCTATTGCGGTTTCTGAGCGATCAGCCAGACTTGAAACGTGGTTGGATAAACTCTCTCGAGCAGGTAATCATTAGCTATACTCTTCGTCATTTTATAGCATTTTTATCATTATCTTCGACTAATGCTTTCCCCCCTTTTTAACAGGTGTCACTACCGAAGAAGCCGTCGCTGCCTCTTTAAAAACCTTCCAGGAGGAGGAAAAGAAGCATGCTTTAATGGGCGTTGGTACGTCTCGCCTTATTAAGTTTTTATCCTTTTTTCTGATGGCCAACCTAACCTTTTTTTCTTTGTTTCTTTGTAGGGGCTGCGCCAGCTGATGCGAGGACTCTCCTCGGGCCCGCTACTAAAGTCCCAGTCTCCTCGGGGCTGCCGCGAGAGCTTCAACTCGACAAGTTGACGAGGGATGCCTTGAAGGATTTGGAGGCATCCCTGTTCACGGACGAGGACGTCTCAATGAAGGAGGCTTTGAAGAGGTCAGTCTCAACAGCTCGGGAGGAGAGAAAGCGGCTAAGGCGCGAAGCGAAGGCACGCAGGGCTACTTTGGCCGTGGGAGCTGGCCCAAGCACCGTACCTCGTGCTGATACTCCCTCAGAAGAGCCCCCGGTCGCCTTGTCCACAGCTCGCAGACAGGTGGCGCGTGCAGCTTGCGGGGCTAATGATAAGTCCACCTCAGGTAATATATCTTTCAAGATTTGTTTGTAAGCATTGTAAACTTGTTGGTTCTTATGTATCTTGTCCTGCAGGGCCAAGTCCAACCGAAGGGGAGGCGGAAACCGTAGAACCTAAGGGGACAGAGGAAGAGGCACCGGCTGAACCCGAGCCGACGGTAGGCAATGTCGCCGGGGTCGCTGAGCCTGAGCTGGAAGCCGAGGGAGCTGCACCAGAGAAGGTCGTTGATGCCGAGCCTGATGTGGCGGCAAATGAGACAACCGCTATAACTGAGCCTGGGGCGGCGGCGGGCGGAGCATCTGAAACTAGTGACCCTATGGTAATGGCGGACGAGACAATGGAGACCGCCGAGCCCGAAGAAGTAGCGGGTGAGATGGGCACGACTCTTGGGGAAAAACTAGCCGCTCTTTCTCAAAAGTCTGGCAATGCTCCAATTATTGCTCTCCCCGTCTACGGCCCTCCGCCGTCTCCTGGTCGGGCGAGTACGATGACAGCCCCTGGCGAGTCCGGTGATGAGGCCATAGGAGGTGGACTCGTATCGATGGAGGAGGGAGACGCCTCCGTTTCGGCTGGCGGCTCATCAGGTAAATTTCGAGTTACTGTCCCTTTTTTTATCTTGTAATCCTTTCTGACAAGTTTATCCTTGTTTTTGATGCAGGTGCGGCCAGTGCCGATGCTCCATTGCTCGAGGGAGCGCCGTCAACTACTGCCTTGGTGGTGGTCACCTCTCTGCCTTCCCTTGTACCTTCGCAGATGTTGGAAGGTATGGATTTGCAATCCATTAGTTTTATCTTTCAGCCGCATAATTTATGTACTAAAGTCGTACTATTGTGTCTTTTCAGGGGTGCTTTTTGATCATCTCTATCAGGTGTTGCATCCATACTTCTCTTTCCCATCTGAACTCGCTTCCTCCTCCAGTGGCGCTGGTGAGTATAGTTTTCAACTGATGTCTTTCTTTTTTCAGTAATGGAATTATTTCTAACTTTCCCTCGTCCTGATTGCAGTGCTACAAATCAAAGGAGGGGATGAGAGATCGGTCGCGCCACCGGCCCTTCCGGCCTTGCCACTTGCTGCAGCTGGTATAGTAAATTATCGCATCGATGACCTTTTTTCCGTATTTCTTGAATTGCCATCTAATCATATTTTGTCTTTTCAGCCGTCGTTCCGATCCCGATGCTCTTTGAGTCTCGTGTCACAATGCCGGCGGGCCCCTTCCTGAGACGTCCGTCTTCAAAGAGTGCCGTAATGAGCTTATGTATGCTGAGCGGATACGTCGAGGAGCTTGACGCAGACGCTCTCCCCTCTGCCGTGAATTTCACTGCGGAGGTTAACCCGATGTTGGCGGCGCTTATGAATTTTCACGATGGAGGCGTCGTCGGGCTTTGGGTTAATCACGGCAGGGAAATCGAGGTCCGCCTGCATCAATCGGAGTTTATGCACCCTGCTCCCGAGACCTTAGCCGCAAGCAATCAAAGAGCAGCGTGGATTGAGCAAAGCGCTTCTTACTTCCATCACTTGGAACAAGAAGCGGCTTTAAAGCTGAGGGAATGCCAAGAGACCTCAAACGAGACGTCTCGTTTGCGCGCTGAGGTTGAGGCGAACGCTGCCCAGGTGAAGGCTATCTTCGAGGGCCTTCTGGAGCGTATCTCTAATGGGATAAACTTGAAGCGGAAGCTTGATGCTGCCGAGCGTGACGCCCAAGGCCGCGAAGCAGCTCAGTAGGCAGTTGGGGAGCATCTTGCATCCTTCTTGCAGCAGCGGGCTCAAGTGGGGGCGGAACTGGCGGTGGTGTCCGATCAGGAAAAGGCATGGAAGGAAGTGCGTGAACAACTGATAGGGCTATTTAAGACGCTTCCTTCCTAGTAGTTGCCCTTTGTATCAATATACTTGTAAAAATTTTCTTTTTCGAATAAGATGTATCCATTCTTTATTCTTTTGTACGACTCACCTTGTACTTGATTGAATTAATAAATAAAGATACACATTTTTTCTTTGCAATGTCTTGTATGCTCTTTTGCTTTCTCCTTTATCTTATTATCAGAATGCTGTCTTGATAAACATGGTTGACAGATAATAGAGTAAGTATCTTGGTTTCTTCAAGAGATAGCGATGACTTAGGCCGCAGGTTCAGATCTGCTGCCTAAGACTTTTCAACTCAATGAGCCGTGAGGGTCTCATAGAGACTTTTCTCCTTACGGATCGAGAGGATCTCGTAGGTGGATTTTCTCCTTAGGAATCGTGAGGATTCCTAAGTGCGTTTTCTCTTATAAGTCGTAAGGATCTTATAAGAGAATTTTCCCTCTTACGAGTCGAGAGGACTCGTAAGCGGTTGTTTCCCTCCTTGTCGAGATTCGACTTTGGAGAGTGAGACCCATGAATAGTATGCAAGAGACCATTTTGGGCCAACTTGCAGGGTCCCAGTGCTTAGGAAATAGGTTTTTTAATCCTTACCGCCTAAGGCTTTATCTTACGATTCAAGCCGCATCGAAAAGTTCTCGCAAAGACATCAATTTCTTCATAAGTCGAGACGAATCGAGCATTTCTCGCAAGAATATCTTAACGTCACAGTTAACCTCTGCTCTTTACGACAAAAGTCCGTTAGGGTCTGTGGTACTTAGGGTTTTGGCCGTCGTACCGTCGCATCAGCTGATATATTCCTCGATAGCCAATCATGCTGTTCGAGTAGCCCTGCGACTGTCGTGTCTCTGATCCCTTCAGGGGCTGGACAAGACGTCTTCAAGAAATCTTCCTAGGCAGTTTGACCGTCGGAAGAGCAAGCGTTAGGAATTTGCCATGCCACTTTTTACTTGAGGTTAGGCTCATTTTGGAGAGCCCCGATGAGTCATAACCACTCCGCGCTAGTGTGGGATGATCTCCGATAGTCTTTCAGGTTTTATGTGAGTTGCCGTTAAGACCATGAAGCTAGGAATTTGGTTTTTGCTTCGTTTGCTGGCATCGCGTCTGCTGTATCGAGACGAATGTCGCGGTAGGAACTAGGGATTTTTCCATGGCTCCATTTGTTTGATTGTCGCGTCTGAACCCTGTTGGAGGAAGAACGCTGGGGTGACATCTCGTCTGCTGTATCGAGACGAACGTCGCGGTTGTCTCTAGGTTGCTTGTGAACCGTCGAGGTTTGGAACTAGGGACTTTGTCGTGGCTCCGCTATTTGATGATGTTGCGTCTGCTTTGTCGAGACGAACGTCGAAGTGGTGACCATTCCACACTGGTGTGAGAAGATCTCCAGTTGTCTTTCAGGCTTTATATGACTCGCCGTTAAGACCTTGAAGCTAGGAATTTGGCCTTCGCTTCGTTTGCTTTAGCGTGTCCAAATTCTTTTGGGGGGAGGACGCTGTAGTGACATCTCGTATGCTGTATCGAGACGAATGCCGAGGTGGAGCTGGGATTTTGCCGTTACTCCGCTTGTTTGACCATGGGGTCTTTCGTTGGCGTTGTATCTGCATCTTGATGGACTGCGAAGGAACGCTGTTGTTAACATCTCGTCTGCTGTATTGAGACGATTGTTGAGGTGAAGCTGGGATTTTGCCGTCGCTTCGCTTTGTTTCGACCGCGAGGTCTTTTGTTGGCGTTGTATCTGCATCTTGATGGACTGCGAAGGAACGCCTTTGTTGATTTTTAGGCCGTAGATATTACCGTTAAGATTTGGAACTAGGGATTATGCCGTGGCTCCATTTCATTGCGACTCTGAGGTCAGTTGTTGACGTCAAGACTCTGAAGCTAGGGATCTTCCTTTGCTCCGTTTGTTGACATTGTGCCTGCAATATTGCGACAAATGTCGAGGTTGTCTCTAGGTTGTCTATGAACCATCGAGATTTGGCTTCGCTTTCTGGTGGAGCCTGTTGGGAAGGTATGGTTCCCTCTTTGTTTGTACCCCTGGATTGTATACAAGGATCGATGTGATCTCACCTGTAGGGCAAAAAGTTTCATTCATCATTTTTTTGGTATTTCCGCGATGCTCTATCATTTCAGATTTTATATCGCGAAGGTCGCGATTGCCCAATCATTTCGGCTATTTTTCGCGGTGCCCAATCATTTCGGCTATTTATTTTATTTTTACCCGCTGCTTTTTATTGCGAGTCGCCCAATCATTTCGGCTATTTCGCATACATACATTTTTACTTGCTGCTTTTTATTGCAGGTTGCCCCATCATTTCGGCTATTTCGTATGCATGTGTGGCTCGCAGATTTTTTGTCGCGAGTGTAGAACTTGGAATCTTGATGCCAATCCTAGCATAAACATCGCTACAACTGGGATATTGCCAGGAGTGAATCATCATTTGCCATGAAAGGGCTTGGAATTTGATACCAGTTTAGGCATCAGCATCGCTACAACTGGGATATTGGCAGGAGCGAATCATCATTTGCCACTGTTGATGTCGAACAAAGGTAGCTTAGCGAACATGGTTAGGATCCTGTCGACTAAGGCTTTTGACTTCATGAGCCGTAAGGGTCTCACAAAGGTATTTCTTCGTACAAGTCGTGAGGATCTCGTAGGTGTGTTCTCTCCTTAGGGATCATGAGGATTCCTAAGTGCATGTCCCTCTGTAAGTCGTAAGGATCTTACAAAAGGGTTTTCTCCTTATAAGCCGAGAGGACTTACAAGGGTTGTTCACCGTATGGACATATCCCTAGTCACGGTTGGGACTTTTTTAGGGAAATGTTTATTCGTGCCCGTGGATTGTATACAAGGGTCAGTGCTGAGCCACTTGTAGGGCAATATCGAAGGTTGTGGGGGTTGCTTAAGAACATGTTAAGGTTTCTGTAACTTAAGACTTCCAAATCTTATGAGCCGTGAGGGTCCCATAAGAGAGTTCTCCTTACGAGTCGTGAGGATCTCGCAAGTGTACTTTCTCCTTAGGAATCGTGAGGATTCCTAAGTGTGTTACTCCCTTATGAGTTATAAGGATCTCACGCGGGTGGTTTCTCCTTACAAGGTCGAGAGGACCCTGCAAGTGTCTTTTAATGAGGTTGCGCCCTTTCGGGTTTTCACAAACACTCGCAGGTAGCCCTGCTGTTTTTACTCACGGAGCCCTTTCGGGTTTTCATCCGTGCCCATTTTGCTTATGGACATACCGTTTTTTTATTCTCTTTTTTTTACGAGGTCGCGCCCTTTGGGGTTTTCACGAACACTCGCCGGTAGCCCTGCTGTTTTTACTCACGGAGCCCTTTCGGGTTTTCATCCGTGCCCATTTTGCTTATGGACATACCGTTTATTATTATTATATTTTATCTTTTTTTTTATATCGGCTTTGTGACGTTTCAATCAACCGTAATTTATTGACATCTCGGTCAACAGTTAGTTTTAGGACGTAGTGGTCCGCCGTTAGTTTAAGGACGTTTCGGTCCTTCGTTAGTTTAAGGACGTTGCGGTCCGCTGTCGCCGTATTCGAGGCGAATCTCTAGTTTACTGACTTTTCGGTCTATGGGGCCTTCTCTATGACTGAGCATGATGCCCCCGGCGTATCCATCTTTCCCGGAGCGTGCGGTTGTGGCGGGCTCACCTTCCAGTTTTCGGAGATGATGAACTTGCCATGTTGGTATTGGTCTTCAACCCAGTTTTTGAAGACGTAGCAATCCTCGATCAGGTGGCCTACCGTTTGGTGGTAAGGGCAATAATCGAGATCGTTAACATCGCCTGGCCGCAATGGATGTTTTGGACTTGGCAGATTGATGAGTCTGTTGCGCACTGCCAGCTCGAACAGTCTCCTTGTTTTATCTTGAGGAAACGAGTAAGGACGTTTCAACTTTTCATGGAGGGATTGCCGCTTGTTGTTTCGGCAAACAACCGGTCTAGGGCCACTCGATTGCTGTTGAGTGTTGGCTACGAGGGTTGTTTTTCCCTTCCCTTTATCCTTTTTGCTCGATCCTTTGTTTGCGGGGCCGAGATTTTTTCCGAGTAGTGTGCGATTACACGGCTGAACGTTCTCGCAACTTCTCAATTCTTTCATTTTTGAAATGGATTCCTTGAGGAGAGGGTTGAGGGCAGCTTCTTCGTCAGAGTCGCTTCCAAAGGTGATAATTTGCGATCCCTTGGAGTCGGCTACATAATAGTCGGCGGCGGCTCTTTTGCGCTCATCTATCGCATTTTTCTAATATCTACGAGCTTCACACTTTGTCCTGTTGAAGTGTTGCTTTTGAGCGACATATCCTTGCCACCAACACTTAAAGGAGTCGCAGTCTTCGGTAGGATGTATGATCTTCTGATGATATAAGCAGAAGTTAGGATGCATCTCTAATCCACCGAGAGTATTTTCTTCAGAGGGCGGTAGCTTCATTCCTACTGATAGGGCTTTGGCGAACCTTTTCCTCGTCTTGAATTTTTTTTTACCCGCAGCGGATGACTTTTGATTTGACGGAAGTGCCTCGACTCTTTGGTCTAGTAGTCGGTGTTTGGCTCCTTCCAGTATGGCCATCTCATGTTCTTGATTGGCTTTAACTTTCAGACGAATCTCATTCAGGAAGGCATCGATCAACTCGTCTGACGGCCGCAGAATTTCTTGTTCAGGGTTCGCTCTCGGTTTCTCGGCGCAAGGAGCCTCTTCATCATCCGCCAATGAGTGAGAGATCACATGACAAGTCGCTACGTAATCTTCGGATTCATCTGATGAGTCTTCTCCATCGTTTTCGTCCTCAACAAAAGAACAAGCTTCCCCCATCGTGTCCGTCTTCTTTGGAATGTGCGGCTGTGGTGGGTTTACCCTCCAGTTTTCAGACAACACGAACTTGCCTTGTAGGTACTAATCCTCGATCCATCCCTTAAAGACGAAACAATCCTCGATCGGGCGACTTACTGTTTGATGGTAAGGGCAATAATTGGTATTATTGGGATCGCCTGGCTGTGACAGACGTTTTGGACTCGGCAGATCGATGAGTCTGTTGTGCACTGCCAGCTCGAACAGTCTTCTCGTTTTATTCCGAGGAAACGAGTAAGGACGTCCCAGTCTCTCCTCGAGGGATAGGCTTGGATGCACGTTGTTTTGGCGAACGACTGGCTTTGAGTTGCTTGGCTGTTGTTGAGCATTGGCGACGACGATCGCTTTCCCTTTTCCTTTCTCATTTCGAGAATCTGGTTTTGAAGGAGACGGTCCATGGCCCATCTGGTCCATTTGGGCTAACTTGTCGATCAGGGCCTGGAAGGTGGTCGCCCTGAAGAACATCATGAATTGCGAGATGGTCACTTGCGGATCAAGAGTGCCCACGAACATGCCTACCGCAGGTGCCTCTTCTATGCGTTGTTCACATTTTGACCATAGGTTCCGCCATCGTGTTGCGTATTGGACCTACGTTTCGCCAGGCCTTATTCTGGTATTTATCAGTGCTGTTATCGGGATGCGTTCACTAGCACTCGCGAATCTTTGTGTAAATAGTAGCTCCATCTCCGCAAATGTTTTGACAGAGTCGTTAGGTATCTCCGAATACCATTCAAAGGCTGTTTCTGCTAAGTTGCCGACAAATTGGCGAAGCAACAATTTGTCATCGCCTCCAGTATTGCCGCATAAGGCCCTGAATTGAGCGACATCCTGATGTGGATTTCCTGTTCCTTTATATACGTGGAACTTAGGGATCGTATATCCCGGCAGGTAACTAATTTGGTCATACCAGCTTGGATAGGGTCGTCCGGTTCTAACAATTTGCCCGGCCGCTTGATTCGCCTGATGAGCTCGTATTTGCTGAGCTACATAGTCGTCTAATGCATCTTTGGAAATGGTTTGCTCCTTGGCTGCTGAAAGAGCCGGGGGAGGATTAGATGTCTCCCCTCTATCCTTTTCAACAATGATTGGAGGGTCATCAGCTGGAGGATCCGGCTGTAACATCATCCCTACCATATCTTGGAAGAGGAGCACCATTTTTTTTATGTTAGCTGCTTGCTCTGCGGCTTCTTTGTCCTTCTTTTCGAGGACTCTGCGTAAGAAGTCAGCATCAGTTTCTTGTTTGTGCTGCTGTTCTGATGATGCCTCCGAGCTTTCTTTTGGCCCGGTAAGTGCGACCATTGCAGTCATCATTTCTTGAAGCTTCTGTTGTTGCTTCTGGGCTTTGGTCATGGCTTGGGTGAGCGGTGGGTGACCCGTCGAAGCACGTCTTTTCTCCTCTCCGGCAGCCATATAAACAGTGTGCACCACCATGCCCCCAGACTTGGGGCGTTTGTGCTCAGCGCTTTTACGGTTCTCCATGTTCACAGGGGCTTTTTGCGGCCTCCTTTTCTTTTGAGTGATTGGAGTTGAGGGAGCTGTTGTAGTGGGCACCCAAGTAGCTGTTGCTTTTTGTGGCTTGACGGAGTAATCCTTCTCCTGCCGAACCTTCATCTTTTTCTGTCGGCGGAGATAGTTTTCATCAATCACCGACTCTTGAACCTGTCGCCAGACTTTGTAAATTTTAGAGGACAGCCGTTGAGGGGGCTGCTCTAGCTTCTTCTCTGGAGTATCCTCTACAGGTGAAGGAGTTCGTTTCAACGCCGCAGTAGGAGAGTTTCTGCGCACCGTGTTCAGCAATTCAAAGCTGTTCCCGGTAGGAACAGCAGCATCGACCCCCACCGTTGGAGCTGGTGGAGTGAATCCAGAAGGGGAGTTACCCCCAGCCTTCCTCACTCGGCGCCAGTGGCGACGTCGAGCGTGTCGTGCGGATGAAGTGGGTTTAGCCGTAGGGGTGACTTTGTCATGCCCCCTGCTTTGAGGAGAGACTGTTATTGGTGCTAGCCTGTCGAAAACTGACAGCCGTTGAGAAGCAATGTCTAATCTGTCAAAGACAGACCTCTGGGCAGGGGAAGCAGCTTTGAGGACCTTGCCTGGAGCAGAAACCGGAATGGCCATCCTTGTAAGAACTGACTTCTTGGAAGGAGGAGCCTTTCCAATGATTTCGTCCGCTTGAGCCGAGATGGCTATCCGCTTTGGGATGGCAACTTCGGGTATCGCGGTATTTTTCATGGGCCCGTTGGAGCTCTGACCTAGCCTGTTAAAAACCGAGGCAGTGGAGTTGGGCGACCCGTTGAGAGGTGCCGCGGTAGTTATAAGCCAATCAATGACCGACTTCTTTAGAACTTCTTGCGACGCCATTGGGGCATTGAAGCTCATCGGTGGGAGCATGGTCCCGAAGAATAGTCCAGTGGTGGCTTGAGTTACCTGCTCCACTGGTATCTTGAAAAGAGAGGCCGCTCGGGGCCCGTAAGTCACTCCTCCAGCAGGGACGGAGCGAGAGTTGCAGTTGCAGGTAGTGCATTTTGAAGCCATTGATCTTCTGTTTTCTGCACGGAGAAAGATACCAAATCTAAGTACCTTGAATCCACAGGCAACCACAGCAAACCACAATTTGCTCGTGAACACGACACACGAAGTGTGGAGTGGAAAGAGGAAAAGGTCCTACCGGGCGTGCCAGAATCTGTTCCCCTCCGAATACAGAAACGCGACTGCGCAGGTTCGTCTTGCCTGAGATTCGGGGCAGATGCTATTTGGTTTTATCCGTCCACCTCTCCGAAGATGCCAAGTTGATTTATGGCATCGTGTATCGGAGGTTTAGACGGATGCGGCCGATGTAGCAGACTTCGTCAGATTCCCCCTCGTTAGAGGGGTTTTTGATTGTGGGGACGCTCTTCCCTGCAGGTGCAAGCCCCTGCAGTTAATTACGCTACCGCATCGCGGTAACAACTTTCTCCTTCTCCAGATTTTCACTTCGTGTCGTGGGTGTTTGTTTTGTTTGTGGTTGCCCGTGGATTGTATACGGAGACTAATTTATGTCGTCGCCCGTAGGACGTGGATTAGTCCAAATCTGTATTTTCTTAGATTTGGTTTTGGGGTTTTGGTTTCAGGATACGTTAGCCGTATTTGAGGCTAAGATCAACTCAAACGTTTGTTAAGGATACGTTAGTCCAGTTTGAGACTAAGATCAACTTAACAGGATCGTTTAGATCCGACAAAGAGCATTTGGGGGCTCTATTGTTCCAGTTTAGGGACATAGTGGTCCATAGGTAGTTTAAGAACATTGCGGTCCATTGCCAGTTTAGGGACATGGTGGTCCATTGCCAGTTTAGGGACATGGTGGTCCATTTTATTTGTGGCCGTCGGGACCCGTCACCTCTCTGACGTCGTTGAAGGATTACAACGATAGGTGTCAGAGGAGTTTGGAGATGTACCCTTGAACCGGATGTAAATTGATTTAAGAGAGCAACCGTGCTCAGTCAATTTAATTTGAGGACTTATGGCCATGATTGCGCTAAGTCCAGTTGTAGATGTTCAACATTTTTTATTTGTGGTAGGCCTGTTAGGCCTTACCCTTTGTTTAATAATACAGTGCATTTTTTCTGACCTATTAGGCCCCCTTTTAATTGGGCTCTGCCCTTTTTAAATGATGCACAACATCTATGTTGAGCCTGACAGACCTTTGTTTGGGCTTTATCCCTTTTAATAGTGCATAGCCCTTTGTTTGGTCTGATAGACCTTTCTTTATTGGGCTCTGCCCTTGATAATGCATTGCATTAATTAGTTTGCGCCGATTGAGGAGCGCAAGGCACAAGTCCATGTGGAGGTAACA